>OX336389.2:1486814618-1487414618 GCA_946902985.2 Meconema thalassinum | reverse complement strand
ACCTGTAGCAACTCAATAATATGCCAACTCTGGATCTACGACACCCCAAGAAGAGCTGAATAGAATACATGGGAGACTTAAATGGGCAAATTAAAATTGCATGAGTATAGGGAAAATTTACTAAACTATTAGAAGATTAAGAACACCTGGAGCATATTATTAGGATGACTCATTTGCTCTTGGTGATTAGTATATACAGTATATAAAAGCTTCCTTCAGTGGTAGCCTATATCCCATCCTGGGACAGTACAAACAATTTTCTTTTAAAATCTATGCAGTGTTTTAGGCTGATTGGACCAAGAAACCCCCAGACCATTAACCATTAAAATAATTCAAATGCACAGTCATATGAATTTATGTAATAATCTTTCACGTTACAGATTATATTGAAAATCATGTCAAACAAACATTGTCGATGCAAGCATCTAAACAAAAAACATATATGTGCATTGTGTACCTTAGGAGAAGCAACTAAGAATATACTCAGAGTTGCCAGGGCTGCCAACTGTTGATAAATATACTCTATAATTTTGAACACTATTCTCAGTAAATTAGGAAGTATGCATATCAACAATTTGCAAACTTATAGATCGTGATATACCAGATTAATTTTGAGTAAACCACACATGGCAATATTGTCAACATGATTTTACATGTGCTGATAGGTTCAATGTTTATCTGCACGAAACTTCCATACTAAAGAATGGATTTCACCCTTATGTATATTTTTGGACACACAATTGTGCTTAATATAAGAGTGAGCAGGGCTACCAACTGTATAATAATCTCAAGTCTTTTCAACTCTAGATTCAATCTCTCAGAATATATATATATATATATATACGGAACACACTTCAAATTTAGCAAACTGCAAGTCCAAGATATTTTTGACATATTTAGGGTAAATCGTCAAAGTACTACCAACATAACTCTGTGCTAGTGTGTAGGATCAATGCGCAACAACAAATTTAACTTCCATACTAACAAATGAATTTCAACCAAATTTCATATGTCTTAAGAGACATACCTCAGCATATTTTTGGTGTCATCAGGGCTACCAACAGTTGATAAACGCTTGCCATAATTGTGAACCCTAGTCTTAATGTGTGCAGGCAAACAGTTCAAAATTTGGCACATGTGTATAGACTGTAGTTTTGCAGATTCTGTTCGAACAACCCATATGTGACAGTGTTGCCAACATAATTCTGCTTATACTGATATGTTCAATGTTTAACTGCAGATAACTTCCAGAACATTTAATGGATAACTAATTTTTTTTTATATACTGTGTATATGCCGCAAGGGATACATTCTGCTAACTACGTAATAACTCTCTCTCCGAGCATTTGAGCCGTAAACTCCCAGTATCTCGTCTATGGAAGGAAACTATTTCAAACAAACTCTAGTGCTCTATTACACTACAATATTTCAGGTATATTTTGAACAAATCTTAAATGCCAGTATTACCAACTTAATTTTGTCATTATTCTAGATAGATCTACTGTACAGTATATGGATCAATCATTGGTATGAATCTTAAATTTCAAGAAAAGTAGGCTCTTTAATTAGTCCCAGAACTACTCGTTATTTATCAGATTTATCTTAAACCCTAGTCCTATGAAAAAACCTAATAGATGAGAAGATATGCACCTTGTTTAGATGTACAGTCACTCAAAAACTGGTAACTTAACTGTTTTGGCTGAGTTCCAACAGTGGTTTTACATTCCTTACTCATTCCGTTGTGCTTGGCTCTGGGTTGGATAACAAAACAAGAAAGAAAAACTGTGCAGTTAAATAGGGTATGCTCATTCATTGTTTGATTAATCACACACACATTATTTATTATGTCTTTTTATATAACTTGGGAGTATCAAGAATGAAAAAACATGACTGTAGAGATTGTTGTTTTAAGAGGTGGAACAGCAAAGTCCTCCGAGAGCCAATCCTGGCATATCCATTCTGTAGTAGCATGTCATATTGCTCAAACCTTTTGCTGCATATATTTGTGCATTTAAATAAATATGTTGAAAGACCTCGGGGCTTCTTTTCCCTTATTTGATCCGGATGAAACTTGGCATTGATTTTCCCAGCACATATATATCAACAATGTCCCTTTCAACGCCAGTGTGCTAGTAAATCTACTGGCATGATGTTGTCCTACTTAAAACACCACTGGACCGAGCTACGATCGAACAAGCAATCTTCGGTTTGGAAGACCAGCACTTAACCAAATGTGCCAAAGACAGTTATTTGCATGGTTCTGCAGGAGATGGGACATGTTGTTCCAGGCTAGTGAAAAGACTATTAGTCTTCATACCTCAATCCTTGAATGGTGAATGCTACAGGGATCTGTTAGCTCATCTGCACCACCTTTCCAGGGGGCCTATCAAAAACATAGGCCCATGTCTCAATAGGACAATGCACCGTGTCATAAAACTTGGATCCCTGAGGAGTGGAGGAACATAACAATTAAATTGTCCACATTGTCTAGTCTCTGTAACTCACTAAACTATAGCCAGGGCTGCCCACAGAAAGTCTTGGTGGAAGCATTGCAATCAAATGGTGGTTTTACCACCCACGATCCAATATAAACTGCTCTCTCAACAAACCTACGATTAACATAGAAAACTGTCGGAACAAATGATGCCCGGAAATCATAGTTGGGGGAGTTAAGTGCTGTGATAGCAGCGAAAGGTAATTTCACATTGCCTGAAATAAAACGCAGGAGTATGCAATAAATTCCTACCCCTTATTATTCCAGTTTCTACAGGAACAGGGATAAAGTGAGACGATTCTTTATATGGTGATATTTTCCTTTAAAGCTGGATGCCCTTCCTGGTGACAATCTCAGAGGATATGAGAGATGAAATGAATACAGATGAATGAAACTGGGTAAGAATTGAAGGAAGTGGCTGTGGCCTATCAGAAAGGTACGATCTCAGCATTCACCTGGAGTTGAAAAAGGGAAATCACTGTACGGATGGCTGACAGTGTAGTTTAAATCCACTTGTCTTCCATGTCCAAGGACAGCCTCACCCAATGGTCCCTTTGCACTTAAGCAATGCATAGCTACCGATGTTGGTAAGTAAAGAAAATTTTGGAATCACAGGTAAATAATGTGTACATGATATTTGCACCAATACATATCAATAATAAACTATTGTATGACCTTGCTTAAGGTAATGCTTAAAAAGGTTAGAAATGTGTTACCAACCATGTGGCAATGTATTGTTATAGTGCAGCACTAGGAACTCTCATACCTTGGCTGCAATTCAAAGTGGATATGTACCCATCCAGTCATCGGGTATCAAGATAACATCATTCCTGTGCTATATACAACTGTATCTAAAAAGTTATTTCTTAGGGTCATTTATTCTCTAGAAAAATGAACTTCGAATTTTCAAACTGGAACTTAAAAATAATATTTCTACCAGTCTACAGAAATAGTACCTAGCATAAATCCACCTCGTCAATAAATTAAAATGTCTTATTAATTAAGGTGACAAGTTTCGATCATGAATTTCTACAGTCTTCAGTCACAACATTTTTAAAACAAAGGTGAACATGTTTTCAAGAGTTCCAAACAATCTTAAGAGTCAAAATTCAACAACTGGGACAATGTTCATTTTTAGAGTATACATATTCCTACGAGCTAAAAGCACATGTAACAAGTAGTTCCGTGAAGAACTAAATAGCCTATTTTCATATATCTTACTTATGTTAATTGCCTCTATCAACATACACAATTTCAATTTGATTGCTGTAATAAGATTCGTAGATATTGAGAACCGTCTAAATATTTTGGCTGGTCGCCATGTTGGATTTTTATATATGTAGGTCATAAGAGTTATGTACTATCACATGAAGATTACTGCATAGGTGTAGATGTCAGTGGATTACATTTTATATAAGCATTTACCGTACCACGTTTCACTGCACTCGGATAGTTAAATCAAGAGAAAATACCATTTAGATATTTAAATTTTGCGTTGCCGCCATGTTGGATTTGTGCTCACCACACTCGCAAAACAAACTGTCGCTTCAAGACTCACGCACAGACTGAGGGGTAGAAAGAGAGGCAGCCTCGTGTTGACGTTGATGGCAGGCTGGCAGAAGCCGTGAATGGAATATCGCTTATTCACACAAAGGGATGAGTTTCCGGGAAGATGTCGTTGACAGAGTCAGGCCACAACCCCTCGCGGTCAAGCACGCACACAGCCTTCCAGCGCTGCAACTTTCACTCGTCCTCCCTGGCTAGCACACTAATGTATCCTCGCTCTCAACTACGACTTAAAAATTCATTCAGAGATGTGTCCGGATATGGGAGGGTTCGGATATCACAGGTCCGGATGTGACAGGTTGTACTGTATACAGATTTAAAGACTGGACAGTTCCCTGTTTAAACTGGAATATCTCCTTAATTAGAAGACTGGAACTCGTATTTAGGGGCAACTACGTATATAAACGTATGGATTACTTCTCTCTATGTTTATGATGCAGCTTATTAATACAATGCCAATTTTGAAAACTTGAGACTTGTCAAACCTCTAAACTATTTTACATGTACTGTAAATAGCCTTCTCAAAACTTAAAAATAGTGCCAAATTTTTCTTAACAATACGTACTTACATACTAAAAAAGACTATTCAACAGTTAAATAAAGGAGTATCGAGTCCAGAAATGATGTTAATTCAATACCCAATCCTGGTACCTTTCATTACCTGCACATATACATTGTTATTTAAAGGCTATATCCAAAGATAATTTTATACTGTTACCATGATAAGATGTAAGTTAGGTATTGGTTGTATCATGAAATGAGTCCTGCAGCTATCTTGAGATCATAATAGTAAAGGGATGGGCATGTTGAAAGGACAGTAAAGAAGTCATATAAGGTGATGTAGTATTCAGTCTCAAGGGTAATTATGCTACCATTAGTATCATTATTGCCATTTGTAATGCAGAATAATTTTCATTATTATTATTATTTCCTTCAAATTCCAGAACTTTTGTGTATTGGTAAAGTTGGTGGGCTTTTGCTTTTTGAAACAGTGAGCACAGTCTATTACTTAGTAGGCTATAAATATGGCACTTTCATATGGTGAAGGGTGTAAAACAGAGAGCATCTATTAACTATCATGTTAGTTTCATAGACAAGTGAACTGATGAGGAATATTGTTGCTAATGACTAACAATAAATACTTAAATATAACCAAGCAATTGTCATTTTGCAAAGAGCTCGCAATGCTCAATTAATTGTTCTAGTTAGAGGTCAAATATCAAATACCTATTTTTGCCTAATTATCACCAAATAGATCATCTTTCAATGAAAGGAATATTCCTGATGGGCTGCAGTCTTGGTTCTCAATATCTGAAACATGCATATATGACTGAAATTTGGTTGCTGTTATAAAACTTGACCTGAAATGGCCTGTTATTTTTAAGCTGAGAAATTACTGATGAATGCATAGTTAAAAATCATGCCCCAATTGCAAATAAATGTAATAAGAAATATGAAGGGTAGCAGAAGTTGGGGCCAAAGAATTGTCTAACAAACATCTTTAAGCAAGGCACTAGTGTATGGGACCCCTACCAAACAATACTAATATATGAATTTGAGATAGTCCATAGGAGATCAGCAAAACTTCTGGTTAGGGAAGTCTCACATATTGGCATCGCTTCTTATGTGATATAAACAATGAGGAGGAGGAAAAACAGGTAGCTTCATGAGATATACAAAGCATACAAATAAAAGCAACCTGGAGTGAATATTGAAGCCAAATTACAGCAGTAAAAAGAATAGGCTCAACATTAAACCTAGAACTTGGGAAACAAAATATGTCTTCATGAACAGAGTTATTTAGCCATTGAACAGGTTGCCGACAGAAAGCTGAAAGATTTCTAAAAGAAATGAACTGAGAGGAAACACGTTCGAAGACATTTTTAAAGAAATTTAAGAAAGTCACTAACAACTTGTGTGTCAAGTATATACCCCAACTGTAACATTGATTTTATGAATGGCAAACACCAATAGTAGTCATAAAGATACCAGTATAAATGAGGCAGTCAAGAGTGTTTCTTGAGAGCCCATCAAATGGCGTCTCAAAGGAAGATCACATTGTCAGGTTACAACTGAAACACACCAAGTCAGACAACATGTTCTTGAGAGTATAAGCCTTGGACTCATTTCCCTGTACTCTAACGTACTGTGTTTCAGATGTAAGCCGATGATGTGTGTGATTCTTTATGGCTGTGTGAGCAGTACTAACCTCCCATCCAAATACAATTTGAATATATATATCATTTTTCACAGTTAGTTCCAACCCTGCTTTAGGAGAGTTCTGGATCATACCTTCCAATGATTGGAAGACTCTTTATCTCTATACCTATGTCAACCCCCTGGTCTGGGAAGTTTGTCCCCAATCAGAATATTTTAGTTTAAGTTTGTAAAGATCAGGTGGATTATTTGGCTGCATGCAATCTGGTGAACCTCTGTCACCGAATCTGTGCTGCCATATATAACATCACATCATCACACCTCACATGCTGGCTGGCTACTACAAGACAGAGATGACTGAAGGTTGGATTTTATCATGCCATGATAAGGTCACATGGTAAGTGTAGAATACACATGGGGAAGAGAGAGAGAAAAAAAAAGATGATATATACAGTAGTCGTATTACTGTAGATTAGTTCCTATAAAGTTTTGTAAGTGCTGATTTTGTAGACCAAGTAGACACCCTGCATTAACACAAGGTAATTACAGACTCTGAATACATGAAACATGTTTTGCCACTACATGAAGTTTGACTAATTAATTCACTACGAGGATGATTTACTTAGAAGAAGATAAATGGAATGCAACTTAAAACATTACTGCAAGAAATAATGATTGGGAATGTGACTAAGTTAATGAATTTGTATGAGATCCAATGAATCCACTATACTTCAAACTAAGCAATTCATTGCATGCTGTTCTTTGGCATAAATGAATGACACTCGTGAACATGAGTGCACATTCACAAGCTTACAACTTTTCCACTGTGAAGTTTGAGGCAGCTACAGACCTCATTCTTTTTATACTATTTTACCCAGACAGGCAAAACTGTAGAGGTAAGAAGACGGGATGCACCCGTGTTGCAGTTTCTACCAAATCATCAATGTGAAAATATTGTTAGCACTTGTCCTTGGTGTCTCACTTAGTTAAAAGCAATAAATATTCATAGTTCAGTTTATACTGCAGATCTACAGTAATATGTCCCTGGATCTGGTACTTGCATGCATATACTTTTTCATCCTTTCCACATACACGTCTTGAATCCATTTCTTTTTATCTAGTCCCTCATTACAGTAGTTAACTTCTTTTAACTTGGTAATACTTTCTTCATACATGTTACTTTAGATCAGAGTATTCTGAATATTCTTTTCAGATGTAAGAATTCTTTCAAAAGAAGTCGACTATTTTGACGACAAAAATGTTACCTGAAAAATCTTAAATCAGTCATCCCGTATTGCTAAATAGCAGCCAACAACAATGGCAACTGTCTCTAAGGGTAAAAACATTACCGAGGTTGTTATTCATACTGCATACCTTGTCGTGTGGTGACTAGGAAGCAAAACAAATAGTAATCTACGGATTCAAATAGCATAGTACATATCATGTGGAAACAATGTGGATTGAGTTTCAACTGTGTTGGTGCCTGAAACTGGCACATGGTTAGCCAAAGATCATTTCATGAATCTTCCCAGTGGATGCCAGAAGTACAATATCACAATTTATTCATTAAAATTTTGAAATGCTGAAGACATCCCATAAGCTGCAGAATTCAATCACATAGCGTAGTGAGGTTTGTATTGATTGGATGCACCCAATGATTTCTTAAAATTCCATTAGAAAGAAACTACCATTTCATGGCTTTACTCCAAGATAAATCACTGTCAGATTCTAAGAACATCAATAGACTTGGTAAAATCTGTACATTAATAAAGCTCAGTCATATTTATGAATGCTGGCAAGAGAAGTTTCCAGCCACACATTTCAGTTCTGCTAAGTTTTACCATCACAATTTATCTGTCTGAATAAAATCAAGCAAAAAGAATCAGGTTAAAAGCCTCGTTAAGCCTTACAATTTTTCAAATGAAATCTTGAAAGACAATGGAATTTCCCCATTGCACTGGCTCTAAAAAAAAGAAAAAAAAAAAGAAAGAAGATTATTGTTACAATGTAGCAAAGGGATTTACTTAGTTATTAATAAGGAATCACTTTTTAAATTTGAAATAAATAGAAACTTAAATATTTTCTGACCTTTGTATTAAGAGCTAAGTTCTGAATATCTTGATTCAGAAAATCCATTTAATCTCCCCCACTATACTGAATATATACATGTGTAAAACTCGCAAATGGATCTTCTGTATTACATTGTCTTTCTATCAGAAAATAAACAAGTTTAATCCACTAATACCTGCAATTCAGCAATCTTATACCATGATGCTATATTTATAATGATAAAGAAATTTTAGGATTATTTTAGGGTTGTTTTTGGAACTTGAAAGTAAATCAAACAACATCACAGCTCAGTTCATTACATTGAGTACATACTGACTTTGAATATACAGGGTGATTCAAAAATTATGACAAGCTCCCTTAGTGGCATTAAGTTTTCAAAACTTCACCTATATACAGCTTTTTAACTCAACATAACTTTGACAGTCCAGGCTCACTTCAGCACGGTGCTGAGGATTGGTTTTGAATGTGTTAACATCACCCCTATTGAATGATCAGCACAAACAATGTGTTCATGGTTGAATACTATTCATAAAACAACATCAGAAAGAGACACTATCTTCATCTGCCATCCACATATTGTAGATACAATTTTGGAAAATAAATAATAACAATATACCCACAATTTCCAATGTCTGCACCACCTTGTGCTTGCCTGTTATTCTTGAATCAATCTGTGTACTGTAGTCGACTCTGATGGAACATACATTCAGGTTGTGATCTTGCACAGAAACTCATGGGAACTATGTTAGCAAGATTTAAGTCACAATAGTGTTGCACAGGAAAATTATTTCTGTAACTTGAATATACAGCAACTAGAAAAGACAACGGCTCACAATATAGTTGTGATTAAATCAGATTTTATATTTCTCTCAGCATTATTTGTTTTGGCCATGTCTTCCAGCATTGTCTGGCTACAGATTTACTTATGAGGTTTCTCAGGATTGATCTAGAACAGATCCTGTTGGGTAATGTCCACTGAGACCGGAAGCTAACCGATGGGAGGTGGTAGTATTGTATGAGCAATGTGTGGTGTCTCGGCCTCTATGAAAGGCAATGTTCCAGCATTTACCGTAAGTTGAAATGTGAAACCATAGTAAACCACGTCAAGGGCCACTCTCAAGTCCATGATACTGCCAACTATGATCATTTAAAAAAGTCCATGTTTGAACAATAAAGTGCCAAAATCTTAATTTTAAAAATTCTAGTCTGTTCCAGTTTATTAAAAAATCCATGCTCCACTTCATTTACAGAATAGGTACATCTTCCATAGTCATCCACATAAACTGGGATATATGAAATTTTTGTTATTGAGGTGTCTGTAGGAATGTCTATAGAGGGTGTTTCAAATATAGGGGGCATAATTTCAGGTATGCATTTGTTATATGTAGACAATCAAAATAGTTCATTACAACATGTGTCCGGAAATGCTTCATTTCCGAGTTATGGCCTTCACAACACTGAACTTCACCAGAGCGTTTTTCTTCCGCAGGTCATTGTCATTACAGAAGATGTTCAAAATCTCCACCTCCTGCTTGAATACAGACCTCACATTGATGTCTCATTGACCTCTCCTGGAACAAACGACGAGCCAACAACACAGCACTGCCGTCCACCTTACCGCACATGAAGTGCACCTCTGCCAGATGCTGATTTGAGTACATGACGCACAGACGAACGCCAAACACAACACTGAGTTTAACCTTCGCCTCAGAATTAAATGTCAGAGTGTCCTCTTAATGTCTCCTATCATGGCAACGACCTGCGATAGGAAAAACATTCCGGTGAAGTTCAGTGATGTGAAGGCCATGACTCAGAAATTAAGCATTTCCGGACACATGTTGTAATGAACTATTTTGATTGTCTACATGTAACAAATACATACCTGAAATTATGCCCCCTATTTTTGAAACACCCTGTATACACTTGAACTAGGATAGGTATCCTAGGACTTCAAACAAGAAACCTTCCCAGCATTCTTGTGTGAAAAGCAGTAAGGATTCGAGCCTGGGATCTCTGAATAGCACTAATCCATAAGATGCCAAGAACTGTAGTGGGCCCGACGATAACTGTAAGAAACCCACTCCTACTGCACATGCCTAGAAAGTGTGCAAGAAATATTTAATCAACAATATTGATCAAGATAAAAGCACAGGCATGACAATAGGTAGAGCCCGGAAGTTTGTAAAATGCCTTTTCTATATGGCTGGATATGTTTAAGAGTCAAATAGAGATAAATATGTTTTCGTGCCTTTGGGGACAGTAGGGACAGTTTCTTTTTTTGCCTTTTTTTTTGCAGGCCTATATTGGCTTCTGTTGCCTACTTTAAGATATAAATCAGTTTTATTTTGCCAGTTTGCATTTACTTATCTTAAAATGCTCAAAGAATGTTGATATATCGAAGACAAGTTTCACAAATTAAATTACAAATGGACATCACATATCTACAATGGGAGCCTTCCCTATAGAACGAAGCTTTGCCGACCCATGTGACACGCGGAGATCAATTAGTCAGCGCTAGATGACTAGCATTTGCCGGTAACACAAGAGCAGGATGGGGAGTCCCGAATGCCGGCATTGCATTTGTTACATACGGAGCTGGCAAGATACATTAGTTCAGATAATTAAGACTTGTGGTGTTGAGATAATTACAACTTGTGGTGAAGTGTTGTAGGCTGTCTCGTATCATGTGAAAATTGTTAGGTATGCAACAAACCATTGAATTTTCCTAGTGGACTTATCTTCTCAAGAAGAAGTCTTTCAGTAAATGTGTTCGTAAGTTACAGTGCCGTACGATTTTTACT
Organism: Meconema thalassinum; assembly: GCA_946902985.2. Taxonomy (NCBI): domain Eukaryota; kingdom Metazoa; phylum Arthropoda; class Insecta; order Orthoptera; family Tettigoniidae; genus Meconema; species Meconema thalassinum. The sequence goes on along the minus strand of OX336389.2, from coordinate 1,487,403,530 downwards.
TGTGGGGGAATTTCAAACAAAATGTATACAGAAACAATCTGCATACTCTGGAGACTCTGAAATACAAAATATCAGTTAGGATGAGCAACAGCGAGTGTACCAAAACTTCCTATGTTGGTGCAATGTGTGTTCAGAAAATGAACAGCATTTCCAGCAACTACTATGAAATTCATGTAAGTAAATATGATTATTAAATGCGATAAAAGTGTAAATGTGTTAAACTAGTTGGGCGCTACGCTACTGCTAGTGTCAGTGCCTAGCTCGACACGCTGCAATACACAGTGGCCCGGCTGTCACGCAGCAACAGCAAGGCCCCATTCCATAAGGAAGGCTCTCGCTGTATTTAGAATTTTGTTCCCTATAAATCATTCAATTGTCTTCAAGCCATCAAGCCTCAACCCATTCATTTAAGCACTTTAAATAGCAGAACCTTCATTAGTGAAAGGAATGCACGGTTATCCTGGGCAGAATTATTAATACCAGGAAAGAGAGAGGATGAGGGAAGCATGTCTCTTCCCATTAGACGTTGGTAAATGAAGTAAATGACATGGAGGATGGATTTTTTAATAAAATGGAACAGACTACAATTTTTGCTGTGACTATGCGTAAGTGGTTTTTCTCGATTTCGAAGAGATAAGATAACTCAGAGAAAGGAAGAAAATCACTTCTGCCGAACAAGTCAAATATAAAAGAAGCTTTTAATCTGCTGTTTAACTTGTTCACCCCAACTTATTTATCATGCCGACATTTTCATAGTCGAGTGGTAAATTACATGGCTATGTTCGCAAATTCGGTTTGGACACACTTTCTACTGCTGGAGCTATACTCTTTTATTAAATCTGTGAAAAATGTATTATCACGGAAAAAAAAAGTACATTATAACTCAACATTTTGCAACAACGAAACAAAAGTCTAGGGTTTTTAAAATGGCTGGGCCTAAGATCAATTTAATATCAACAGTAGTTGCAACATCCAGTCGATAATCTCAATTTTTCCTGGATCCATGCAAGGACTTGGGAATTCCGTTCTGGAAACTGGAAAATCAATCCAGATGTTTCTGCATTAGAGAAGAGGTCTCATCAGATTCCACACTAAGAAAACTTATATGAATGTCGGCTTTGAAGAGCCCTGCAGAGGATTCAAAACGGAGTTGCAGAAAAGAAAATCTGGAACTTCATTGATGAAACTACAGATGAAATGGAACATTACATGGCCAACATCATCATTGGAAGTTTGGAAGCAATGCTAAGTGATCTATCATCCGTATTTCTTTTGACAACGGAATAGATGGAGAGAACAAATGGTTCCACAATGGCACAATTGTTCACAAATTCATTAATGCTACTCTGGTCACATGGAATACAGCATTATGATGTCACAGATGCGCCACCTTACGTGAAGAAAGCAGCTAAAGCCTTGAAAGTTCTCTTTCTTAAAATGCTCCACCTCGCAAGTCTAGCACAGGGGCTGCACAGAATCGCTGAAGAGGTAAGAAGTTTGTATCCTCACGTGGATGTTAGTTTCGAACACCAAGAGTGTCTTCCTGAAATCAGCCTCCCAAACCCGGGTTTTTAAGGATGTGGCACCATATATTACAACAACAATTTGGACAAGCTTCGTGAGGCACTTCATCCTGTATCAGAAGACGAAGTTGCTTCAGTTCGCAAGGTAGAAACTTTGTTGTACCATGAAGAACTCAGCAATGTTCTGGCATTTATAAAAACATATTATAGTGTGCTACAGGAGGCAATCTTGAAGTTGGAGAAGAAAGGTGACACGATGGTGTCATCGAAGTTGCAGTAAATCAACTGCTGCAAGCACCAGGAGGGAAAGGAAGCAGTGTTAGTGCAAGTGTGAATGTGTTCCGAGTGCTAATGTGGACATAGAAAAACTTAAGAACATTTGAAAGGAGAAAGTTCTGTTTTAACTGGCACGATCCTTCCGAAATAGCTCATTTTAAATTTGTGCCAATTACTTCAGTGGAAGTACTGCAGAACGTTCCTTTTCCATGAGGAGAAACACTCTTTCCCTTACAAGCGGCTGTCTATGACAGTTGAAACCTTGAAAAAAGCATCTTGTTGCTTGTAACCAAGGAAAGTAAAAGTATGCTAATTATGTGATAAAGAAATGTTTGAGTATTTTAATACCTATTTTCATTAATTATGATGTCTTTACTCTCTGTTTTCACTTTAATACATGCCTATTTTAATTACAATGACACATATTTTCAGTATTTTAAGCTCGTTTTTGCCTGCATATTTTAACCAAAATAAATGCCTGAACTTCTGGGCTCTACCCAATAATGAGTTTTGATACAAACTAGGATAAACAAGTAGTTCTGTGAAGAACTAAATAGCCTATTGTCATATATCCCACTGGTCTCACTTAGGACACGAGAAATGTAAACTAGATTTTTAAAATTACCCAGCCGCCATTTTTAAGTTCTCTTAAAATTCCATTAAATTAGACGTCAGTATATTAAGGCTTGTATGAAGATATACCGTGCTATGTTTCACAGCGCTCGGATGAAAAGTCGCGAGAAAAATCCATTTAAATATTTAAATTTTGCATTGCTGCCATGTTGGTTTTGTGCTCACCAGGCTATTGAATAATCCATAGGTGAACTTATGTTAATAGCCTCTATCAACATACAAAATTTCAGTTTGATTTCTATAGTAAGATTCGTAGATATTGGGAACAGTCTAAATATTTTGGATGGTCGCCATGTTGGATTGTTATATATGTAGGCCATAGAGTTATGTACCATAAGATGAAGATTATTGCATAGGTTCATTACTCAAACGTTCACTTCAATTAGGATACAAGAAATAAAAACTTAATTTTGAAATTTCACACAACCGGCATCTTGGAGTTATCAAAACAATTGAGTCTAGTTGGATATCAGTGGATTAAATTTTATATGAACGTTTACCATATCAAGTTTCACTGCGCTTGGATGGTTACATCGCGAGAAAGGCTATTTAAATGTTTCAACTTTGCTTGGCCACCATGCTCATTTTGTACTTAACAAATTTATAAAAGTCACATAGATGAACTTTTGGTAGTACTCTTCAAACACCACAATCTTCATCACCGTACAAAATTTCAGGGTGATATTTGTTACTGCTGTGGAGATATAGCGAATGCCAGCAAAATATTTCACGCGGCCTTCATGATGCATGGGTGTAAAATCTGAAAGACACAGTCGAGGTCGGACAAGGTAGTAGTATGCACTTACCGAGTTTCATTGAAATCGCTTCAGCCGTTTAGATTTTATTAGGGGACACACACACGGACAAAAGAAGAACACATAATTTCATAAATAAAAATAGCCTAAAAAAATCTTCCTGAGCAACACTTGTGATTTCTATAATATTGCACACATGTTCAAAATAAATTATGGCAATCGTGCAGTTATCCACACTTCATTGCTAGAACCAGCCCTCATTAAAAAGACATGGATCAAATCCAGAGTGTTCCTTAAATACTTTCATGGAACTACAGAATGAATGTCCTGAACGAGAAAAAATACACACATACCTAGCAAGCAGCATGTTTGTCTCTGGGAAAACATAATGTGCGGTGGATCTGTATGGACTGCAATGCTAGAATGCTCATAGGATCGACTTGTGCTGAAAACTCGAAAGGCGGGTTCACACGGAGTCGTGAAGCTGGCAAGAGCACTACTGATCGAAGATAGAGTTTGATATTCGGACAATGAGCGAGAAACTTACGACCAGGGAGAACACTTCGTCTGTGTGAACGGAACAAGGTCGTGGGTTCTCGAGTTAAATAAACAAGCCGTGGCCGCATGCTCAAAACTAGTAGTGCTCTCGCCCGCTTCACGACTCCGTGTGAACCTGCCTTTATTCATTGCAAGTCCTGAGTTGCAGGCAAAAAAAGTCTTCCTAAATGTGCTGACCACCTATGAGAACATGTGGGGGATGGGTGATCTCGCTAGCAGTTGTACTGTAACCCTGAGTCTGTGCATTATGTTCAAAATTATTCATACCTTTCAGAATTAGAATTTCAGCTACTGTGCCTAAGCTGAAAATTCTATTTCTAAAAGTGTAACTCATGAGTTGATTGCATTCTTGCACTGAACAATTCTCTATGACTTGAGGTATGTAGCATTTCTTAATTTGTTGAAGAGAGGTACCAAGGTATGTAGGTCCTTAGAATTTTTTTTAGGAACACCCTGCAAATGAATTTAATATTAGAGCTTGTGCTGCTCCACAAACAGATCACATAAATACATAAAACCAACCAAACCTAAGAATGACATATGTGAAAAATACAGTTAGAAAGCAGACTCTCAAGTAGATAGGAGTTGTGATAGGCAGTGTGTCAGTCTTCTTACTTTTTCTTCCTTTCACATGATAAGCAGTCTGAAGCATCAACTATGTGATACTTACTGGTTGTGTTATTCTTACATTAGCTTGGTGAACTTCACAACTTCCTATTTCACCAAAGAATGGGGGGGGAATTACAGAAAGAAAGTATATTCACTTCCTACACAGAGAATTGTATCTTCTCTGACACTAATAGAAACTACACAACATTCCTCAGTGGCTAATGATACCCGAGAAAGACTACAGGAATAATAATTCAGTCAGAGATCTGCATATGAACACACAAAAATATCTCATGAGCAAAGCAAATGCATTATCCTCATTTCAGTAGATTATGTAAACAAAGAAACAGAAATAAAAAAATATTGCCTATCTTTTCAGTGAAGGATAATCAATTTCTTCAGTTAGGTAGCACATACAGAGCAATAAAGACAGTGAAACCTCCTCTTATAATCACCCCTGTTAGCGACTGATTAAAACTCCATAAAGTTAATGTACTTCTTATTCAAGGGCCATCTCTTTTTCCAACTAGGTATTTTTTGGTCTAAAACAAAGCTTGTAGTTTTACAAGACCATAAACCTTGAGATCATAAGGCATGGGATATACTTTTATGTGGAATCCAAACCATCGGACATGATCCTTTAATCTTCAAATATTTTCTTGGGCAGATTTCTTATAAAGACCATTTCCAGGATTAAATCTGTGTACAGTATTGTCTGTATGTATGTTAAACTGCATTCAGTAGGAAGGGAACCTAACGGGTTAACATTTATCAGTTAAACAGCGAGGCCAATGGACTGTTTCTCAGTGTCAGATGAAAGAATGGGTTCATGTTGCCGAGTGTGATGAGACAACAGATTGTGTAGCAAGTGTATTTATTACCCCCAAAAGAGCTAATGAAAATAGTGCATGAAAATGAAAGTGGACTATCAGAAAGGAAACTAGCCAAAAATAATGTAAATGTTGTAAACCTCCAATCAACTCAATTTTAAAATGTTTACCCCTTTCAAGAATACCAATTCATAGAACCATGAAAGGTCCCTGTCTCTGTATCTACTTGTATGTGCATATGAATGTTATCTGTTAACCCACGTTAGAGTGGTGCCTAGGGTTAGGAATGGGACAGGTACCCTGATACTATTCCACCATCTGTCTACAATGAGTGAAAATGAACTTGAGGGAAAAGCACATTTAAAGTAGCTGATGAAAGTAGTCATGGCTCAGGAGTGAAACAATTCACCTACACACCCTGGTCAAATCACAGTACGTGTCTCAGTCTGCATGGTTATGGAGGTAGGTTACTGCTTATACCTTCTGTATGAGGTAGCCAAGGAAGCGCTATCAATTTTAATGACTTCAAAAATAGATGGAAATTATAACTTACAAACAAGACAGAAGATCACCATGTGAAGAGTTGTCAGCTATCCTGAAATATTTGGCATGTACCTTGCATCTTGTAGAGATAAAATGACCAAGATGTTATGCCATTTAAAACTAAAATTGCCACCACCTTGGGTCTTGTACAATGGATGGGCACTGACCCGTACTTCTTTCCAGATTGCAAGATCCTCATTCTTTGAGAGTGAAAAGACTTCTTCACACTCTCTCTTCTCTAATATTCGTCCTTAAATTTCATTGATTACAGGCCACCAATAAAAAATGTAATTGGTTTTAAGTTCCTTTAAAGTGCAATGATATTACAACTTTTCAGTTCAGTGAATACATTGGTAATCTAATGTGGCTATTGCAGAATATGAGACTGCCAATTGACTATTATTCCCCACAAGTTAGGACATGATGAGTTTATTACCTCCCCAGGTTTGATTTATTCTGATAAATATTCATGTTATTTAATCCACCTTGTCAATACTAACATTTTATATTAAATAACACAAATATTTACTAATAGTCAACCTTGACCAAATCAATATGGTTAACATATACTAGATTTCAAGTACCATCTAGTTAGAGCATAAAAAGGGACAGTTAAATTACAACGTATACCACGCAAAGAATATCCCGCAGACTAGTTCGCAAAACTCTTAAATGGTCCTCGTACCAACTATCTTTGCAATAAGCTAGGTATAACCAAACATTATCAAAAGGTAAGTTTTCTTTATCATTCTTTTGATTGATTTATGCTTGTGTTAAATAATTTATTTTGGTGACTAAGGAGAAGTGCTGGTTATTTTGTTTTAATTAATTGAGACAAAAGAAAACACAATAAAGTGGATAGGATTTGATTTATAAAAGTATACCTTCTTTTGACCAAGGTGGTGAGACGGTGGCGCACTCTCTTTGTCTTACTAATCTCGCTGTGTGTCTTGTTTTGATAATGTAGAGATTTGAAGCCATTCATTTTACAGTGTTGCCAATTGTAGCTTTTCAGTCGGTGAACACGATTGTGCCCAATGAATGGGCGGGGTACACATATAAAGATGTAAATACACTCCTGGAAAATATTACATGTATTAGTTAAATTGTCCCATTTAATTGTGAATATTAACATGTAATTTTTTCCAGGAGTGTATTTATATATTATCGTGTTGACCGACTGAAAAGCTACAAGAAGTCAAATTGCTTTGATAATGTATGGATATTGTGGCTGTGGTTCTGAATGAAACTGATTACATACCAGGTGGAATGTTTTGAGTCCTTGGATACATAACCTTCAATTTGAACCTCCGATCTCCAGATTTGCTGCAGCTCCCCATTGCAGTTGTAGTGAGTGATCTAAAGCACACTGCTACACCGTGGGGTAGGGATTTTAGCAGTGGCGGATCCAGGCCTTGCGGAGCCCTGGGCGATATGATAAGGTGGGGCCCACAACAATAGGAAAACAAAAAATATCAAATCAAATGGAAAATAGTTTGGTAATAATAAAATAAAGAATAGTTACAATATTTTGAATACACTACAGTACATATTTTTAATAATATGAAAGAAACCTTTAAGTCCCCTTGAAGAGTATTATGTAAACTATGAAATATTAAAATATTACTTTGCGACTTTTTTCCCGGCTGAAGTCTTCTATTATTTCACTGAAATATAAACTTGCTAAACGGTCACGGGAGGTCATAGCTGCACTGAAAAAAGAATATGAATTATAAATTAGTTTGAAAAGTTTGCAAAGTATAATTAATTAATCAATTAAATTTAAAACAATCCATGGCGTGTGGCCCCCTGGCGGTCGCCCTCCTCTAGATCCGACCCTGGATTTTAGAACAGACACTATCTGCCAATAGCAGCTGGTGGACACGTTTTCTTCCAACTAGTCAATATATTATTTTAAAAAAAAAATTGTGTTAAATAGGCAGAGGCATCCATATATTGCAGTCCTTTTTAAGGTATACTCTATGATTACCATAAAAAACAGAAGGTTCTTTCAAGTTTAATTTTATTTAACAAATCGATAGTGTAGCCTCAAATGGTATGGATATTGGTTAGAGATGTTTTTATATCAAATAGTGCGCGAGTACTTCACAAGTCTCACTCTGCTGGATCAGAATTATAGTGCTGATCTGGTACCTTGGCAAAGAGAATGTAGAAATGAGGTTTTTCTTCTAGCAAATTCCGCAACTACACGTACACACTAAGCCAAGGACTGCTCAGCATGAGTTGTTGGCATGTTGATCTTTTAGTATGAATGGTCTCCCCTAAGTCAAGTACACATTGTCCACTGAAGGAGGCAAAGGGGAAACTAGTCTCAGTCCCTTCAAGCTGCACGATTAATTTACCATAACCATAAAAACTTCACCTATTGTCATTTCCTTCTAAAAGAGATTTACTGTACTTGGCATGAACAAGAGCTGAAGCATCCTTGAAAATCACAGGACATGTCCTCCTGCTATTGCAGACTTAACTGCTGTTCTTTTTTCTTTTACTCAACACTTGCCTTTCAGGCTTGAAATCTCTATAAATCAATATCACTCTAGTTAGGTCTTATTTGATGTATATCACAACACCCATCATATAATTTCAAAGTCATATTAGCCTACTTTCGATTTTTGCAAAAAATGAAAGTAGACTTATGAGATCAACACAGGGCGAAAAATTGTGTCTGTGTGTGGGTGTGTACTCTGAATGTCTGTCCTCCTCTATCAATTCGAACACTGTGAAACCGAATTCAACGAAATTTGGTACAGAGATTGCACTAGCAAAGGGCTCCTCAGTGTCATGTTTTATATCGTCGCCATCTTGACGGAAACTGAATGGCGGCCACCCAAATGTTCAAAGCTTAAAACAAATTACGACTAACCTAATCATCCGATCTCTACCAAATTTTGCAACAACATATATTTGTATGGCGAGCGTCTTTTGACTAAACTAAAAGGCCATCAGCCTAATAGATTGCAGATGGCGGCCATGTATGTGTGCAAATCGATTCCCCCCATCAATTCAGACATGGTGTAACGGAATTGAATAAAATTTGGTACAGAGGGAGGAAGTAGGCTATATGTTCTTTACTGAACATCTTGTTTTTCTTTCTGTATTTTTTCTTCAGTACATTAGCCTGACTTTTACTTTAATAAGGCATGTCAAGGCCTACTATATTTGTACTACATTTTTCAATTACCATATTTACTAAAAACAAAAATACCATGGTTTCGAGTTTTGTACAAACTCCCTAAATAAAAAACAAACAAAATCACAGCATAGGTTTAATTAAATAAAACCTGCCGATATCTACACATATTGTTTTGAAAAGAAAAAGAAGAAGAAAAAAAGAGCATTCACAAGTAAAATTGATCAGGCTTCAAAATGAGAAAAGAATGATCATACACACAAGAATTTATTTGAGAAACTCCAGTTTTCTAAGAGGCAGAAATTTTGAAAGGAGAAGGAATACAAAGTGAATTACTGAAGACATAGCCCTAGTATCAAAACAACCAGGAAAATTAACTTTTCCAAATCTAGCTGACAGTGCCTAAAAGTGGCATAAAACCTTGTTACCTACGTCATGACCGAATGTATCCATTACATTGCATATTCCTACTTCCAAAGTGATCTGTGAGTTATGCTTGCAGTTTGAACAAAACATAACTTTTGTTACAGCAATCAATGCTCATAATGACACTGGGAATGTGTAAAGAAGAGTCTACAAGTCCCATGAACTTTTCACACTGCAATATGAAATAATGAGGGCAGAGAAAACACTATTTCTGTAGTGTTGTGAACATATCAGAAGTACACAGTAAACTTAATGGAAATTTGATGTTTTTTTGTCAGTCAACACAATTGTATCCCTAATCCTGAAACAAATGTGCATGAGATTAATAAATACACTTGGATGCCCAGTTTCGATCATCAAGCGATCATCATCAGATCAATTACACTTAGTATTGTAAATACTATCACCCATACTTTAAGACAGATTTAATAGGCCAAGTGTAATGGATCTGAAGATCGAAACTGGGCATCCAAGAGTATTATTAATCTCATGTAATTTTTTTCAGGATTACGGAACAACCCACCACAATTCGGTAGAATAGTGTTGACCAACTGAAAAACATCAAATTTCGATTACCAGGGCAACACGGAAAAATGGCTTCAAACACCATACAGTAAACCTAATGTTTTCTCTTGCAATGTTCTTACTTTTGGAATGAATAGCTGCACAAATTAACAAATCATTGGATCCATCGCCATCTATAATTCTCAGGCCGTGCTGTCGGTAAAATTGGCAACACTGAGTTGAGTCCGTAAGTTCTATAAACACGTAAGACCACATGCTAAGTTTTATTCATAAATATCGTTTATTTTGATATGACAGCATCTAAAAGCAGTTCGTACTAACTATTTCAACACCCGTGAAATTTCTCGTGGAAAATCAGACCTGCTGAAAGTTGTAGAAGTGAGTATTTCCCGCATTAAGTTGCATGTGTAACCCATTACCTGCTAATGAATTCAACCAACAAATTCTTCACTAATATTTCATTAAACTATTTCAGATGCCTAGGAAGTGTTGTGTGCCTGGCTGTAAGTCAATTTATGGCAGCACTACTAAAATAACTGGTTATATCACTACGTTTCGATCACTACAGCGAGGTGGACTTTCAGTGCCTAGTAATTTAGTTTTGGTATACAGTATTTCTTCATGTGGCCTCTATATTCCAGTACATTATGAACTGTACTCAGTTGGCAAGTGCATTTAGGTAGATTTCATTAGAAAGCTACCTATTTTTAAAATAAGTGACCAGTGGAGCATTATTGCTAGACTGTCAGCATTAAGCTTTGGAGGCCTATTGTGACTATGAAGAGTGCATCTGTGGGCAAACAGTGAAGAAGTTATTATCAAAGGCAGTCTGTAAGTTCGTAAGAATAGTCTTAAATATATTTTCTGAGCGCGTCAATGACGGCAGTGAGCATAGCAGCAAGAAAAGGAAACTTCAGACATTGAGGTACAGTCTAGCCTTTTCTATTACCTTATCGGGACTCGACAGTACTTAGCATGTTAATACGTATCCTTTATTTGTGTGTAGATTTAGCGGACGTTATGTTCTGTTGTATTTTCGGAAACATTTGGCGTCAAAATCTATATGTTGACGCAGTGTTAGCAATTACCATGTGCTTGCGCTAGGCCTTCCAGATGACAGATGGGCGGTGTTGCCAAATCTTACGACACGGCTTGAGAATTGTAGACGGCAATGTTGTATCTGTAACTTATTATCATTTAATATAAACAGGAGCAGTAACCAAGAAATATAACAATGAAAATAATGAGATTCAGGATGGTCAAGTCAGCTGCAATAAATAAAACATAAGGGAAGGGTTTAATGAATAAGCAGAATTAAGCCATTATCAGAAGTGACAAGAGAGTAATAATGGACATCAGCTGTTGTGCTTCATTTTGCTTATAAATTGCTTGTGATGCTGTGTGTTTGTACAATTCTAATCATCTGTTCTGAATTTAAAGAGTTCATTTTGAGAGACAGAAAGCGAGCATAGTCTTGAGAGCAGAAATATCCCAGATCAAAGTATAACTGTACAGAAGTTAGGTGCACTTTGTCATTGAGGTCTATTTTTCCAGTCAATACCTACACAGAAGTAGGATATCAAGATTCATTTGACAATAAACGCAAAGTTTTATACAATCAGAATGCATCTAAATACTAACATTCTTTAGAAATTAACAGATGTGCTTTCAAAGTGATGCCCAGTAGTTACTAGACGACCGTGTCAAAAGCTGTACTTGCTGGGGTAGTGGTTCCACAAAAGGAATTTTCAGCTCCTGTTCCCAGCATATACAGTTTCTTCCACATACCTATTTCCTTGCACATATTACCCCAGAAACTAAGAGTTCAAATTTCCACTGAGATGTACATTTCTTATTTCCTTCTTTATACAAATGTAAGCCTGTTCATCAGGTGCATTGTATTACATTTGACATTGGTTTTAGTTTCTTGTTCACAAAAGGAACTGTCTGCCTAGTTTCCAACATATACAGTTTTTTCCGCATACCCATAATCTGCATATTTCTCTGCAATATGTTTCTTGTACATATTACTCTTTTAATCAAACTTTAAATATTAGAAGTATGGACGAATGTTGCACATATGCTTGTGCTCAGTGGTGTGAGAAGTTCTCACCTGTAGCTGACACCAGTGTGAGTCACAATGCAAGTCATGTTAGGCATCTTCACAGCATAGTTGGCCAAGTACGCAGAGTCACAGGTTTGAGTACACCCTGTAAAGATTTCTTGGCATTAATATGGGGACGACCAATCAATTGCTTTCAATAAAGTGTGGCCCCCTCCACGTCTAGGTTCGAAAATCAGTTGTTTATTCTACAACCATGCCCCAACAAGAGAGAGTTATTGGTCTTGTAGAGGCAGGAAGTGTACTTGCTACGGACATTGGCCAACAGTATGGCATTCCACAGGGCAACACAATGGGTAAAAGAGTTTAGAGAATTGTCATGGCGGATTGTGGAGGGTGTCAACCTGGAAGGAAGATGAACGTTTGGTCGTCCAGGCCCAGGCCCATTCAACACTATTCAAGAACACCATACAGCTAAAGCGAGCTCTAAAACTGTCTTTATAGATGCATAAATGAGGCAGGTTTGAAATCCCAGGGTGCTGCTAGAAATAAGAGGCTCACTGATATGCAGATGATCACTACTGATCTCAATTTCAGCTCGACGTGGTCTCACCACCGTCCAATACGAGCACATGTGGGTGCTTTATCCTGATGGTTATTTGTTACCTTGGACAAACCACCTGATGTTAAAGGAGTGGGTATTTGGAAGCAATTCATTACCTCATAAGCTCTTCACAGCTCACTGTGCATTGGAACGTTGAGGAGCAACGTATGTAATGGTTTATTTATACAGAGGTCATTGGAGTGGACTCCACACCAGCTGGACAAGTTTTAACTTTATATAGAAGGAAATAAAAACCATCACAGTGGAGATTCAAACCGATGATTTTTTAAGTTTGTAGTTCAGAACCATATCAACTTCCCAACCAAACCACTAAGTAAAAACATGGCTTCTACCAGGGTCAAGTAACTGCAGCCCACCACGTTATTCATGCCTGAATATGCTAACAAATGATCTTATTTAAAACTACATATTTTGTTGGTGAAGTATAGATGAATCCCTAAGTGCTATCTTGTATTTTCTGGAAGTTAGAAACAAATCATAATGTAATTAACCTTCAATCACGACTTCACCTACTCAATTATTTTTCCTGTCACATTGTGTCTCAAAGTGAACAAAAAAGAAAAGTTGCAGCTTTTTACAATTTTAAAGCTCTAACAAGATATTTCAATAACATAGCTATGATTCTTCCACTATTTTAAAAATATTTCAAACTCTGAAAGTTTTTCTCTTTGACAGATATTGCCCACACTATATTTGTGAGGCCAAAGGATGCTCAAAAGGATTTGTGTTAGAACACATTTAACCAACAAAAACAATATGAACAAATGCACACGAGTATCGGTGTTTTCTTTTTCAAATCTAGTGCTGCCATCTACGATGCGCACACAATACACACACAGTGTTTTGTTTTCAACCATATACACATTAATTGACTTTGCCCAGAGCCTGTTCCGCTGATAATTTGCAATTAAAACTTCTAGATTCGTAGGGCAATATTTAGCCACAGGACATACCGTATTTAGTATACTGCTGGTTTGGCCATACAGTAAGACCGCGATAACCCGGCATGCATCCGAAGTAGATTTTTTCCTGTATTTGGAGGGATTTAGTGCTTGGCATGGTTGGCAGTACAGTTGCATGCATTCGGGAGGTATCGGTCTCGCCAGTGACTAGAGTATTGTCTGCCTCATTGTGAGAGTATGCCATCTTCATCCACGTAAACCTTGAGTTACAGTAATGCAGTAATAGGCCTACAGCAGCGATTGCTAAAACTTAGAGCCTTAAACTGATTTAACTGTGCAGTCCAGTACTAAACTTATTTGATTTTTAATTCAACTTTTATTTTTTTATACTGTGATATCTTCTGTTGTGTTTAGCCCTAGCAATACCCACCAGTTCCAAATTTCACGGATAATTCATGGTATTCCTCTTCTACGCTTACTGAACAGAAAGTTATTGTCTATTTTGAATCCGGTTACCTAACCACACATTTACTTTTTTAATTTAAATCTTGTATAAGATATAATTTTATTTTGGTAGTTCGTGTGCCTCGTCATACTGTGCACTGTGGTAAGGGCAAAAGTACAACAAAGTTAACAAAACCACCATAATCTGTTCTGGTTGCAAGAGGTACACATGTGGAAAACAGCCGTATGTTGCACGTCTGTTAAAGATGGCGAAGAGTACGATCAGTGAATAATTTACTTTCTGAACTTCTCTTTTCATGATTTTTTGATTTTGTTTGCAACAGTTGTTAATTAAGTGATATTTTTGCCATTTAAGGTTCAAAACAGAAGATATGTTGATTAAAGGATAATGCGAATCGCACAAAAGGAATTTATTATGGTGGTCACAAAATCCCCCGTGGTTTGAAAAATAGCATGGTATTGCTAGGGTTAATGCAGTAAATAACAATTTGTGGTTTTCATTTTTGTAAGTTGAAACTGTACTTTTATTTATATCCCCTTGTTTAAACCAGGTTTTTAAAAATGGCCTTGATAATCTCGCATTGACAGATCCCAGAGCATGCCGGATTATCAACGTCTTACTGTCTTTTATTCGTTGTTATTTAGTTTCAAAGATCATAGTTGTTCGAAGACTAATGTGGTTCCCTGTCCTCCTCTTGAATGTCACAAAAAGCTATCAAATCACTTCAATTGAGGTATCTTAATAACATTTATTTTGGTACCAGTGGTTAAGTTATGAAGGCAATTGATAAAATATGAAAATACATAACTACATTAGGAATATGCGATGCTGAATAGGTTTTCGCCATTAAGTACCAAAGGCCGTTCGATGAACAGGTATTTCCGCCAGTAAATGGTATTTGTTAACATAAAACTAAACTGGATTTAAAAACGTTCAAAATGCTAACAATGTAACAGCTTACTGTCGACCAAAATATTATGTGTACTCGAGTTTGAAGATTGTTTGTGACATAACCAATAGACCTACATAAAATCCAATAACATCACCATTTTCGTAGTTCTATTTTACGTTAGTTCATGTAGGTTTGGAATTTTTAATTTATATTTTTTACCGCAGTTGGAACACAAAAAAATCCAGTTTTTAAGCGTGTTTCAACCATGGGTCACATTTAAGAATTATTATCTCACAAACCCGCCTTCAGATAGAATCCAAATTTTAACACAATATACATTGGAATGTTGTATAACTGGTTTATTAATTTCAACATTTTGTGTGTCCAAGAAAGAATGTTGTTATCATTTTTGTAAGGTAACATTTCCTTGGCTCGGGGTGGTTGGAAAATGTAGTTCTTGGTTGCGTTGTAATCCTTATACAACAAAAAGGTATGCCGTATGATTGTGAAACACGTAAATTAATTCACTTGTTTTATATCGGTTTGTATTTGTACGGGGAATTAAGACATGGTTCACCAGTTAGCCGCTCCGGTGAAAGCTGTACAACGTTGCCAAGATGGGCTCCATCACGCGTCATGGTGCGCCTCGCTCGGAAGTGATGGGCTCCATATCAGCAACGCTGTACAGCATTTCCCGGAGCGGCTAGCTGGTGAACCATGTCTTAATTCCCCGTACAAATACAAACCGATATAAAATAAGTGAATTAATTTACGTATTTCACAGTCACACAGCATAAGTTTTTTGATGTATAAGGATTACAACGCAACCAAGAACTACATTTTCCAACGACCCCGAGCCAAGAAAAAGTTACCTTACAAAAATGATAACTTTTGTTCTTGAACACACAAAATTTTGTAATTAATAAACCAGTTATACAACATTCCAATGTATATTGTGTTAAAATTTGGATTCGATCTGATGACGGGTTTGTGAGATAATTCTTACATGTGACGCATGGTTGAAACTCGCTTAAAAACGGGCAATTTTTGTGTTTCAACTGCGATAAAAAATATTAAAATATAAATTAAAAATTCCAAACCTACATGAACTAACGAAAAATAGAACGATGAAAATTATGATGTATTGGATTTTATGTAGGTCTATTGGTTACGTCACAAACAACCTTCAAACTAGAGTGCATATAATATTTTGGTCGACAGTAGTCTTTCACAGCCAGTATCTTAATGATTGAATAAGTTTTCCACGCTTCTTGGTCATACAATTGGAATTTCATATCCCCCAGACGACCATGTCCAACAAAAACAAGTTAAAATATATATATGTTAGAATAAAAAAAATAATTAAGGGATATATACGGAGGCGATTCCGTAAGTCATGGCAACTATGTTATATCTTTCGAACATGTTGCATCATGGTAATTCCAGTATAGGCGACTGTAAGTGCAGGACACGGACGTGCAGCAACTGCAGACTCGCCACGAGCCCATGTCGGCCCGTACTGACATGTCCGTGGCTGTTATTGAACAGTGTTTAACAAAGGACCGACATTGGACTCTGCAGGAAATAATGACACACACGGGTATGTCTAAGGCAACAGTGTTCCGCATTTTACGACAGGACTTGAAGGTGCGTAATAGGAGCTCAAACTGGGTACCACATCAGTTAACAGAGGTGCAGAAGTGGACGCGATATGAAACCAGGTGCATCAACCGGGAACGATTTGAGCAGGAAGGGAATGTTATGCTCAGTCGCATTATTGCTATTGATGAATACTGGGCACGAGCTTATGAACCAGAATTGAAGACCCAATCAGCAGAATGGAGTTATCCAGGTACACCACGAAAACACAAGGTGTGACAGAATCCATCACCGACGAAGGTCATGCTCATTCTGGCATATGACAACCAAGGTATTCTGGATTGTCACCCTTCTAGTGAAGGCAACATCGTCAATGCCCAATACTAACGTAACTTTCTGCTGTACCATCTGCAAAAGGGTACGGCCCTGCTGGCTGATGCAATCATATTCCATGATAACGCTACAGCCCACACTGCAGAATTCATCAAGAATTGTGCACAGCGTTGGGGGTGGAATACCCTACTCGCCAGACCTCAGTCCATGCCACTTCGACCTCATTCCAAAAATGAAAAAACCATTGCATGGGAGGTGCTTTGCAAACAGGGCGGATATCCTAACGGCATATTGGCGACAAGTGGCACACATTGATGTTACCAACACGGCCAATGGCATTTAACACCTTCTCCATCATTGGCAACGCTGTGTGGATGCACTGGGGTAATATTCTGAAGTTGCTTGGAAACGGTGCCCTGGATATTAATTGATTGATTTGTGTTCCATTTGTACTAGAACAAAATAAATTTACACCGAGTTCCATTGCGTGGTTTACATTTGAACATTTGCCATTAACTCCTGTACTCGCAACCTATTTTCTGTTGACATTGAGATATTACATGGCCTTAACGGTTCAATCCACATTGTGGATTTCCCCTGCTGTAGCATTATCTAAAGATATAACACAGTTGCCATGACTTATGGAATGACCCTCGTAGTTTAATTTGAAATCTGAGACTGAATACTACACTCTTTCTTCATAAACAGCAGTCACAAGGGTTGCCTATATTCTGGGAGCTGGGTTCTGGCTATGCCCTTCTGCTGTTGATGAAAGCTGAAGTGTAAATATGCTGTGTGGTGTGTGCACCTCTTCCTTGGAGCTTAACCCTTTATAGGACAGACTACATTTTTATCATTTATTTTCAATCGTTTTAATTAAATTTTCATTTCAGCTCTACGTTTTATTTTATTTATTATAATTTTAATTATTATTCAATATTATTAATTTTATTAAAATAAATTTTACAAATTTTCTTTGTTTATTATTTTTAATTTTATTGATTAATTGTGATATTTTGGTTATATTTGCTAGTTTTTTAAAATCCAGCACCATAGTTCAAGGAGACAGATATAATATTTGTCTTTCAGAAATATTACATCTACAGTACAAGAAAGTTTGTTGTAATTCGGCTGAAAGTTTCAACTATTAGCACCTTTGATAATAGTCTAAAATCTATCTTATACCATCATACTTCCATACATCCAATAGAATGAGGACAATGCAGCAAGACATTCATGAGCTATTTCAGTGTTTAAAGGAGGATACACTTAGGAGAATTTAGCCAAAACTGGGAAGAAAATAAACAATAACCAACTGAAATTTAAATTTAAAAAATGATTTGTTTAAGATATCTGACGTTTGTACAGAAAAAGAATCTATCCCTGAAAGTTACACATATTTGTGCAATACTTACTCAGTGATTGCAGTATTTTTAATATACTGCTAAGAAAAAGAATATCCTTACTGCAATACTGTTAGAAACAAGAAGAGAAGCTTAGCAAGATTATCCAAATAAATAGTAAATAACTGCTCATGAAGAAGAATACTTGACAAGAGTAGACACAGATTAAGAAACAAATAGGATTTTTTGTATTTAAAAATGTATCTGGGAGCACATTTTATTTCATAACACTGATAACTGAATTCTTTGAAGATGATTTACTACCTAATAATACGTGGAATACATCCAAAACATAAACAAGGAACAAAGGTATGTCATGTATTGTGAGGGAACTTCCTTCATGACAGCACCAAACATAATTATATATTACAGCACCATGTACAAAATAAGGGGAAAGACTGAAGCAACTAACAGAATTAGTTTTGTTCAATTATTTTTACACAAATTATACATATTTCATATCTAGAACATATGAAGGGTATTTTAAAAACTTTGAAAGGTGAGATTCTCAAAATGCCATAACTCTGAAGTGATTACAAGAACATTTTGAATACTGTAAAGGCATCACATCTTCTCTTTATTGGCATGGACTTATTGGAATAATCCTATTTCACTTTTTTTAGAATCCACAGCAAAATTCACCATTTTGAATGGCATATGAAATAAACAGGAATATTTCATTTAAAAATTCAGTAATTTTGTATATAAAAACAACTTTACTAAACTACTGTACAACATGACTAAAGATAGTCAACAACTGCCTCTCCAAAGGCACATTTGTAATAATTCACCTAGTATCCAACCAAATTCGTATATCTATACATAGGTTCGTATGGAACTATGCACCTGAAGTTCCAAGTACTTATTAATAAAGCGTTTCTTTTTCCAAACCTGCTAATACACTGGATCCTTTCATTTCTAATCTTCCAGATGATCCGCAGGACCAGATACTGGCTTCACGAGTACAACCTCATCACTGAATCTATCGGCAGATCAAAACTCGCAGTATAATCTCATGTGCTCCTGGATAGTAAGAGAATTTCATCCAGCATGCTTTGATAAATTAAGAGGGACATCTGAAAAACAGAAACATATTATGAATATCAAAATTGAAACAAGTATAACAAGGCATGTACATCGTATATGTAGTTTGACATGAATTCTTACCCGAAGTGCCATCATCTCTCTTCATATCATCAAGTGGTTGTGACATCGTTCCCCAGGGGCTCAAGGGAGGGGCAACAAGCCCAGGATACAATGTTCCTCGTGGAAGACTAGATAGTGGGTAATGGACCCAAAGAGAAGATACAGGGGATGGAGAGCCTCTGTAAGATGATGGTACAGGAGGAAGGCTGGGATAGTATGGGTGATGGTTCAGTGCCGGAGCAGAGTGGTGTGATAGATAGGGAGGAGGATAGAGTAATGGTGGTGCTATAAAAGGAGGGAGGTGCTGATGAGGTGAGCTGCCCATGGACGGAATAACAGGTGCCCGGATTCCACAATGTCGAGAGTCTGGAGTGGGTGAAAGATTGGGGGAAGAGGAACAAATCTGTTGATGTGTAGGTGAAGATTTCCTGTTTCCATCTGATTTGCTCTTAACATTTGTCCTTGACCTGGGACTAGGCTCAGGAGATGTCGTTGACTGCTGTGATGGCGATTTAAGCAAAGTACGTAGGAATGAAGGCTCACTATCACTCGTTCCGGAAGTCAGTACGTAATTCCGGTTATTACCCAAGAGAGACGTTATACTGTAATTACTTACATTAGCCTTGGCACTAGATTGGGAAGGAAAAGGCAGGACACTGCTGGGTTGTAAAGTTTGGCACGTAATGGTGCAGTTTCCACTGCTACCATTGTTGTTATTGTGGGGCAAGGCACTGGTGGTACGAGCTCTATGTCGCTTGGAATTAGCTAAGTCTTCGAGGCTCACTCGCTCCATTTCACGAAGTATTCTCTTTCGAGGCGAAACGATACTTGGGTCCATGCGCCCAGCTGTGACAGTCACTGTTCTCACTTGATTTTGTATAACACTACTAACTCCACCGCTGCTACACGAAACACTGTCCGTACTACTTGGACCCGAAATTCTTTCTAACAAAGTTTGTACTATCGCTGTCAACTTAGGTCTAGCAGGTCCTATCTGTTTAACTCTTACTAATTTTGCATTGTTTTTGCTATTTAAAATTAACACAGCCTCATCTATGGGATCATAAGGGCACCTTCTTTTTTTACGGATGTTATGAGAATAAAAATGGAGATTCCTAATTTCCTTCATATGTTGAAGCGGTTGCATATAAAATGTCATCTCTTTGCTGATGTCCCTTCTTGGATTGCTCTGCTTCCAACAGTGATCCCGTTGCCAAGGCGAGGATTGCACAGATGAGTTGTCATCCGACACTGAAACAAGAGATCATCATTTACACTAGTGGAGAGATATCACGAGTAAATCAGGAGGGAGTTTTTGGAACCTAAAAAGGCAAGAACACACTGAATGTGTAGACAGAAGGAAGATCACTGCTACCAGAACATTCTCGCAGCAGAAATACCGAACTTACTCGGCTATAGGACCCCCGTTTTTTTCTCTAAAATTTCAGTTCCGAAATTGAGGGGGGGTACTATAGACGTGAACTTTGCAAAAATCCATTATTTGAGGAAAGAGAGAGAGTAAAAATAAGCTATTTTATTTTGATGCTACATAGTACGATATATTTAATCAAAATAAATGAAGTTTACATCTTTAATCAGCCCATTATGAGACTGCCATAACCTCACTTATCCACCACTATTCCCGGCTATCCCCCTATGACTTTCACTACTATCCCATGCTAAGTAAAAATCTTAGTATCAAAGAAATAGAGTAGCCTTAAGTATCAGACATGGAAATGCAAACATTATTTTTATTAGAACACAGGGAGGGAGAATACATCAATTAGGTAATGAGTGAATCATCTGAAGAGGTATATACTCGACTGCACATGCACACAGGATAAACACTGCCCATGCGTCACAGATGCAAAATTTCAGAGAATACCAACAATATCTCATAGCCCTTCCTTAGTTCTCGACATACTATACCACTGAATGTCTGGGCGAAAATTACTGATGTACTAAAGTTGGGTGAGACAAAGCCATTGGTTGCTACCTGGTTAGATGACACAGTTTGGACGAAGCCACTGGTTGCCGATAGGTTATACGATTGTCTGGACCAAGCTACTGGTCGCTACTATAGCCTAGTTGTGTTTTCCATAGAAGCGATCTAATGTTACGGCACTACTGTACAATAACTACTTGGCACGCAGGGCTTGTTGACATGGAAACTATACAGTGCTGCCAGTAATACAGTAGTTCTTCATGTGTCTTGAAACTTCAGATTCAACAGGAAATATAAATAGCCCAATAAGGAATCCATCACGTAGGCCGATGTCGATTTGCCTTGAACATTTATGTTTTAAGATGGTTTTTGTAATATTGCTGTCCAGTGAAATGTTTTAGGCTTCTCAATTTGACGGGCTATTATTCTATTTTAGAACTAGCAACCTGCCCCGGCTTCGCCCAGTATCATTAACGGCTTACCCAGCGCAAGCTTAAAAGGCGCACAGACGGCAGGTCCCAGATGCAATTCAGAAAAGCCGAGGAGAACAGCGAAACTCCAAACACATATACTCTTAGCTCTGAAGTCTTAACTCGACAGTTTGATGCTGGGGTAATAGGCTCGTTTGCTGGCTCTTTAACTTGCTCCGAAGCTAGTAAATTAAATTCCCACTGAATGGAGATAGTTGGAAGAAGTGAAAACGTAAAAGCACTTAGAGTGGGCGATGCACATGTTTGTAGAACTTTTCATGCTGAACAATTCTTACACTCACAGTACAGAATATAGATATTTTTAATGGTTTACCCAGTGTAATCTTAAAGGCATAGGAACGGCAGGTTTTTCTTCGACTATTCAGTAACCAACTGCTCGGCTTCCTTTGGTCATTCTGGGATTACTCGAATCCAATTCTTGGACCGTCTTGACAATATTAAATTGTAAAATATATTTGTGAACTTTTCCGTCAATCAATACATTATTTATAGATTTACATAGTCATATGTTTGAGGTACATGTTTCGGGGCTCCAAGGCTCCCTTCATCAGCCACTTATCAAGAAACATCTAACGACACAGCGATTCACATACATTGAAAAAGTCACTCACTAAAAGTAAATACTGACTGGTAAACACATCCAAATGTTTAAAAAATTTTAAAACGCTAAAACTTTAAAATAAAAACTAAAAAATTAAACGTTCATGCAATATTAATTATGCTT
This sequence comes from Meconema thalassinum, assembly GCA_946902985.2. Lineage (NCBI taxonomy): Eukaryota > Metazoa > Arthropoda > Insecta > Orthoptera > Tettigoniidae > Meconema > Meconema thalassinum. The sequence goes on along the minus strand of OX336389.2, from coordinate 1,487,381,113 downwards.
TGTAGTCCTAATGAAGCTTAATAGCATAAATTTGCTAGGTGTCTTATGTGCTAGAGCATCTATCCAATCCTATCGGTAATATGGGAACATATGTCCCAGTGTGACATCTCATAAATTGACCAAGTCTTATTCTTCTTCTTCTTCTTTTACGGCCTCATTGGACCACTTCAGTCAATCATTTCTTGGTCCTCTTCTTCAGTAAGTTTCAGTCGCCCAGTAGCTTTTCATTCGCTCTGATCTTCTCAGGCGTTCCTCATCTGTAAATACCCTTTTTACTGTATTAAGTTTGTCTATTTTAGCCTAAAATCTTATTTTTATATCTCTCAGTTTTTTTAATTTTTTTTGTTTTGTTTTGCAAGTCATCCAAGGTTATTTCTAATTCTTTCATATCTTCTCTAATTTCCTTAATCCATCCTAATTGTTGTTTCATATTCCAAAGTTTCACTACAATTTTTCTAGATAACCTGGTTTCTGGTGTCCTCATGATGTGACCAAAAAAAGAAATCCGTTTCTTCCGAATAGTATCAATGATGGGCTCCAGTTCTCTGTATACCATTTCATTTGGTACTATCAGCCACTGTCCATCTTTCTGATATTTTTTATTTATGCACGTTCTAGCTATTCTTCTATCTACTTTTAAAATTTTGTCGATTCTGTTTTTCTGAGTAACTTTAAAAAGAGTTTCACTTCCATAGGTCACCTCTGGTTGAACCACAGTCTTGTAATGTTTTAATTTTGTTGCGATTGATAGACATTTTCTATTATATGTAGACCATGTTAATTTTTGGGCTTTTATAATTTTATTAGTTCTTTCTTGCCATGCAGGTTTTTCATCCAAGTTGTAAGTTATAATTTCTCCTAAGTATTTAAATTGCTTCACTATTTTAACTTTCTTGTTATTTACTGTTATGTGATTGATTACAAGTGGATTTGCTACCATTATCTCTGTCTTTTCAAATGATATCTGAAGTCCAATTTTTTGTGCTATATTTTGTAGGCTTATTATTTGATTTCTGGCTTCTTGAATATTATTAGCCAGTAACGCTAAGTCATCTGCGAATCCCAAGCAATTTAAGTCTATTTGATCTTTCTTGGTTCCAATTCTTATGCTCCTAGGATTTTCCCTGTACCATTTCCTCATTACATATTCCAAAGCACAATTGAAAAGTAGAGGCGATAAACCATCTCCTTGTCTTAATCCTGTTTTAATCGTAAACAGTTCAGATATTTCTCCTCTGAATTTTACTTTGGATTTGGTGTTTGTTAGAGTTAATTTTATAATTTTTATTAATTTGGGATGAAGTCCGAAATTCCTTAGTATTTTCAGCAATGAAGATCTATGTATACAATCATAAGCTTTTTTGAAGTCTGCTGTTTTTGTCTACGTTTGTAGTAGTCCATTACTAATTTTAAGGTGATTATCTGTTCAGGGCAGCTTCGCCCAAGCTTATATTATATTGTACAATTTAAATAATATTTAATGTTAATACAGTAGGATGAAAACAATTAGAAGCACATCCTTTTCCATAGAAAGACTTGTCAAATTGCCAAGTGAAGTCAGTGATAGAGAAACTAGGATCCCAGCACAGAGCGAAATAAATGAATGTTTTTCTATATAAACAGTCATTGAGAACAGTGAAACCTGCACCAAAATCCATCCAGTGGTCTCGAGATTACCTGTTACATCCAGGAATTGTTTTATACTATGTACAGATGTGCACCAAATATCTGAAGCACTTCAATTTTTTTAGAAACCATTTGAGTAACACTTTCATAACAATGTCATTAATATTATGATGATGTAGAAATGAGCGGAAGTGTGGTGGACGTAAGCACATAGTAGGTGTAGCCAGCAGCATTCGTGGCAACGCTGCCTTCAGTTCAATGATTCTTCGCCAAACTGTCAGAACGCATCTCTGGAAAAAACAACTCTGCAATAGACGACTGTCTGGACGAAACCACTGGCCGCTACTAGGCTAGGTGACTGTCTGGATGAAACCACTGGCCGCTACTAGGCTAGGTGACTGTCTGGATGATCATTACTGCTTGTAATACAAGCGATGGGGTCTGGGGTGTAAGCCCCAGGTTAGGTTTGTCTTTGTATGTATAGCCTTATTCAGCATTTACCACTTTCGAACTAAGCGGCAAAACCAGCACCAAACAATAATGTTGGCACCGCTGAAAAATGTAATAGCACCCATTAGCGATAAAATGTTCAACTCCTGTATCTTACTCTACTGTAGAAAATTTTCCAGATTTTGATGGAGGTTGACCCGTATACCCTGCTCTCGCAACTTAAATATCTCAGCTCTCCACAAAATATTGTTTTGTGTTGGCATCTTCTCATCCCATCTGCAAGAGAGGGTAACTACCTAGCGCATGCGCATCGTCTAAGCTACGGACGTAGTGTAAATCCTGCGATCCCTTCTGAGAATGTATTTCCAAGCTATTTTATCTCCTTAAGAGATTTATTAAATTCGGAAACTTCCCGTCATTTGTGTGGAGTAGAAGTGGGGAACCACGGAAAACTACTTCAGGATAGCTTATCGAACCCAGCTCTTCCCAGTTCTGCCTTGACTAGAATCAATATCTGTCGGATTATAAACTCTTGGAATGGGTCTACGACTGACAGTCAACTTTCAATGGACGGGTGGTAAGTTTGCCATTTTAAGGTCTTAACTTTGCAATGTCGACAAGGACATGAGGCACTGGGTTTTGGATTTTAACTGCAAGTTGAAGATGCATTGTTTCTAAAATGTTGTGTGAATAGAATCAAAAAGTGTATAAAACTGTTTAGTACGGCGAACTGCAGTCCACTGTTTGAGCCCAATATTGGAATTAAGGTTTTGCGCTTGGGCACCTTGTCACAAGATTCAATGTCCAAGGGTTTCATCACAAGCTGTATAAAACCAAGGAATACCTTGAGCCAAGCTTGAATTGTGTTTGTGAAAGATGTGTGAAGTTGTGTGACTGATACCATGTTATGTACTATATATTCCGAAAGGAGTCGTTGACTAGCTTCTGTACTGCAGACTTATGCCTTTGTTTCTATTGCTTTCTATGTAATGATGGCCATTGGCTGAAATATATTCTTTATAATACGGGAATTGCCAGTATAACATTGAACTTGCTAAGTTTGGTATTAATTCTTGCTGTTGGGCGGTTAGGTGAGAACCATTGTTAGAAAATATTGCCGTGTGGTAATTAGGATAGGACTGCGTTATACCCTACAGTCATACCATTGTTACTTCCGACTTGACATTCCAGTGCTACGATAAAGCTATCTGGCGGTCAAAAGTGAAATCACTTTAACTAGCCAATCACAGGCAGCCATTCAATCGATATATCACGACAAATCGACTTTTGTTCACAATGTTTCTGCAAGTGGCTTTTAATGTGATTAGAGGTCAGGAGAGCATTCTACCGACCATCTCGTGCTGTGCGGCTAGCATTCTTGGCAGTTGGTCTAGGTTCGATTCCCTGCTCTGCCAAGAAATTTTAATTTTGGTCTCAGGGCTGGAACAGGATACACTGAGCCTCGTGAGGCAAAACTGAGGAGAGGAGGGTTCGATTCCCATCTCAGCCATTTTGGAACTGGTTTTCCATGGTTTCCCCCACTTCTATTCCAGGCAAATGCCGGGATGGTTCCTAACTAACGGCCATGGCCACCTCCTTCCCAATCCTCATCTGAATTACAAATGCACACACTAATACAGCCATCACAATAACACAGGTTATCAGACAAATTCCACATACCCAAATACACGGGTCGACATGACCATGATGTCGCAAAGCCCCTAAATCAATCAACATCAACTGCATTCTACCATTCCAAGAATGGTTGTCATTGCACTATTATCCACGACTAGTTAAGAGTGTTTTCAGGCCTAAGCATTGGAACAACCATCTGCATGCATCTCAATGGGGGATTGCCATGAGGCTTTCAGCAGCTTGTCTCAATTCTGCCTCTATGTATGTAGGTCTATACATGCAAGAAATGAGCACTTTTCAAAAATAAAGAAATAATAAGCATATTTTGTTTCTCTCCTACTCCTGAACCCTTCCCTGAACATTAATCTTAAAAATAGAACGGTCTGTATTTTTGGACCAATTATAAAAATATAGCCTATAAGAAGAAAAGCACATGTTCATCTCTAGCTCCACGGCAAAACTGGAAAAAACTTTGAGGAAGTATTAATGGTTCTGTATTTATGCATTTTATATGATGGTTTAAAAGGCAATCTAGAAGAGCTAACTTAAAAGTTAACTTTCACTTCACTGCCATATAACTGTCTCCCATAACTTCACTGCCATATAACTGTCTCCCATAAGTCCAACCCCACGTCCACGTCGTGGGAAACGGGCAATGGCACAAAGTAGGGGATTGCCTGTAGGGGCGAAATACAGTGGGAACTTCGTGTGCCCCGGGACCGATACGGTAGCCGTGAAGGTCCTAAAGGAAACCTGAAAAGTGACGGCTAACTAGGCTCTGGTGAAGTTACGATAGGCCCAGCAAGCCAGTAGTGGATAAGACTTTTGCTTTCAAGAAGGGAATAGACCTCGGACAGGACGGATACAATGGACGACGACCTAGCTGTGTTCATGGACTAAGATTTGGAACTTTAAACATAAGAACGCTGACAGGGAAGGTGGAGGAGATAGTGGATATGATGGAAAGAAGGAAGTTGGATTTGTCGGGATTGGCAGAAACAAAGTGGAAAGGGGAAGGAAGGAGAGAACTGAGAAAAGGTTATAGACTGTACTGGAGAGGGAATGAAGAGGGAAAGAGGAATGGAGTGGGAGTAGTAGTACGAGATGGTTTAAAAGAAGAAGTGAGGAGAATAAGTGATAGGATGATGAAAGTGAAAGTAGCACTGAGGGGAGAGACCGTAGAAATAGTGCAAGTATATGCTCCACAAGAAGGCTGCGCCTCTGAAGAGGAGGAGGAGTTTGAAGAGGAATTGCAGAAGCAGCTGGTAGGAAGGAATATGATTGTTACGGGGGATCTGAATGCCCATGTAGGAAGAGAAAGACAAGGGTTATGAGAGTGTGCTTAGACCAGAGGGTTGGGGCACAAGAAATGAGGAAGGAAAGAGACTGTTGGACTTCTGCCAAAGGAACAGTCTGCTAGTTGGGACCTCCTGGTTCAAGAAAAGAGAGAGCCACACAATCACATGGTACAGTGACGACTTGACCAGGAAGTCGGTGGTCGACTATATACTGTATGAGAAAGAATTAAATAAGAACATCACGGACATCAAGGTTATACCATCGGAGAACCTGGATAGCGACCATCGATTGCTGGTAATGAACCTGAGAGGGCCTAAGGAGAAGAAATGGACTGAGAACCAGGAAAGACGTATAAGGATATGGAAACTGTAAGAAGGAGATAGAAGGGTCAAGTACCTCAAAATGGTAAAGGAAGGAATTCCAACAGATGAAGAAAGAGGGGTGGAAGAGGAATGGGCTAGATTTAAGAAGACCCTAGTAGGTGCAGCAGAAGCAGTATGTGGGAGGACAAGTAGTAAGAAGAGGTGGAATGAGAAGACAAAAGATATAGTAAGGGAAAAGAATAGAGCCTTTAGGAGGTGGTATCAAAATAGGACGGTAGAGACAAGGGAAGAGTACAAGAAAAGAAAGAAGGAGGCAAAGAGAGTAGTGGCTGAGGAGAGAAGAAAGTGGATGGAAGAGGGGACAATGATGATGGAGGATAGTAAAGGTACAAAAAAGGTCCTGTATGGGATGTTAAAAAATAAGAGGCGGAAGAATCCTACGGATTATGTTAGAATGGTGAACAAAAGGGGACAAGAGATAGAAAATAGGGAAGAACTGAAGAAAATGTGGAAAGAATATTTTGAAGAACTTCTGAACCCAAATGGAAACCACGATGAGGAGGAAGAAATCGGGGAAGAGGAAGATGGACTGCAAACCGAAAAGGACTTAACATGAAAAGAAGTGGAAGATGCAGCGAGGAAGATGAAAGGAGGGAAGGCACCGGGTGTGGATGAGTTGAGTGTGGGTGAGAGCAGCAGAAGTGGGGATACAATGGTTGTACAGAGTGATGAAGACAGCATGGAAGGAAAGGAAGACCCCAGAGGACTGGAAAAAGGGAATAATTGTCCCGATCTTCAAGAAAGGTAGTAGAACAGAATGCAGAAACTATCGGGGAATAACACCGAGGAGTCATTGGGCAAAGATGTTTGAGAAAGTTTTGGAAAGGAGATTTAGGACAAGGATAGAAGGAGGGATGAGGGATGAGGGAAGAACAACATGGCTTCAGAGCAGGAAGGTCCACAGTGGATTTGATTTTTGCTGTAAGACAGTTAAAGAACAGCACTATGAGTATGGAACAGATCTACTGATGGCCTTCCTGGACATTGAGAAAGTATATGACAGTGTATGCAGAAACAAAGTACGGAAGTTCCTGGAGGATAGAGGAGTAGAAAAATGGACTATAAGGAGGATAAAGGAGATGTACAAGGGAAGCGTGAGCTGTGTGAAAGTGGGAGGAGAGAGATCGGACTGGTTGGAACAGAGAAAGAAGAAAATCCACAGCCTGCTTCCAGTCTCCGACCGGGTCAGGAATGGAATGAATGAAGCCCCTATCTAGCGGCGAGGATATGGGTTGGAACAGAGAAATGGCCTAAAACAAGGAAGTGCACTGTCACCGTTACTTTTCATTGTGGTGATGGATGACATAATGACCCGAGTGGCACAAGTAATTGGGGAAGGAAAGATGAAAGCAATGGTGTTTGCAGATGATTTGATGATTTGGGGAAACAAGGAGGAGGAGGTACAGGAACAGTTGGACGTGTGGGAAGGAATAATACAAGGATATGGGATGAAATTTAGCATAAATAAGAGTGAGATGGTGATCACAACAAGGAAGAAGGAAAGAAGCACAACGGGAATAACAGTTGGTGGGGAACAGCTGAAGAAAGTGGAGAGTTTCAAGTATCTGGGAAGCCTGATACAGGATAACGGAAGAAACGATAGAGAAATAAATGAGCGGGGGAGACAGGCAGAAGCATTCCGGAGGAGTGTGAGAAGCATGATATGGAGCAAGGATGTCCCTCAGAACAGCAAAAAGATTATATATCGGATGTACTATGTCCCTATCCTGACGTATGCCTCGGAGACCTGGGTTATGAAAGGAAGGGAGAAGAGCAAAATACAGGCCAGTGAGATGAGGTTCTTGAGAAGCAGTATTGGAGCTACAAAGATGGACAGAATAAGAAACGAGAGGACCAGAGAATTAATGAAGGAGAAACCATTACAGGATGGTATAGAGAAATCTAGAATTAGATGGTATGGACATGTAAAACGAATGGAGGAGAAGAGGATACCCAGGAAGATACACGAGACGAAGTGGGAAGGAAAGAGACCGAGAGACAGGTGGCTGAAGGGGGTGGAAGAAAGCGTGAAGAAGAGAGGAGAAGACTGGACTAGGGTGGAGGCTGAGAGATGGTGGGAAGACAGAAGACTGAGAGGCTTGTGTTCCAAACAGACCCGGCCAGTGGCTGGAAACTGTGCAAGATGATGATGACCATATTAACTGCTCAAGTGTTTAGACTGTTGAGGACTGATGACTAAGATGACACAACTTGAGCAAAGACTGCCTCACATTTTTATGTAAAATGTACTTTCGTAGAAGGCCTTTAGTTAGTTTGGATCATTTGTGATACGTTTTACATGGATGCGAGTGGTGACTTTATGGTGTTAAATGATGGAAGTTGGCAACACCCAATGTGGTGGCCATGTTGGTATTTTAGTAACTTACTTAAAGTGGTTTTTACTAAACAATTAGTAGTATGGCACTGAAAAGCACTAAATAATTTAAAGCTCTACATGTGCAAAAGTTCTTAGTATACTCATCTTGCTTGAGGGTGACGCTGAAAAACACTACAATCGCAACAGCTTTCAGTACACAAGAGGCACTCATAGTGTGACGCTTAGTTCCAACCCTTACAACAACAATGACGACGCTGAACAATGAAGTACAGGTACTTTGAAAGATTTTCAGGTGTAAACCCTCTTCTGTCTTCCGTTAAAATGCATTTAAAAGCGGAGAAACTGCGTTCCACTTCACATGATGATGATGATAATTGTTGTTTTAAGGGGCCTAACATCTAGGTTATCGGCCCCTAATGATCTGGGTGATAGCGAAAATGATAATGAAATGGAAACTAGAACGAAAATTAAGTGAGACGGAAAATACTTAAAAGGAACTCAGAGTGAAACGACTCACAAAATGTTCTGACAAAAGGGAATTTAGAACGAAAAAATGCACAAAAAGAATAGATTAAAAAATACCCACAAAATGTAGGCTAGGTTCAAAATACGTACAAAATGCAATGTAGCGTCGAAATACTTACAAAATGCAACTAAAATCCAAAATACTTACATGATACAAATGAGATCGAAAATACGTAAAAAATGCAATTGAGGTTCAAAATACTTACAAAATGCAATTGAAATTGAAAATACACAATGCAATTCAGATTGAAAGATCCCAGTTCCAATCCAAATTATTCACAAAGTGCAATTGAAATTCAAAATACTTACAAAATGCAATTGAAATTGAAAATGCTTACAAAATGCACAGTAGATTCAAACGACTCGTGTGAATTGACAATACTTACAAAATGCAATTTAGATTGACAATACTTACAAAATGCAATTTAGATTGAAAATACTTGACAAAATGTAATTTAGAATCAAAATACCAACAAAATGCAATTGAGAATCAAAATATTTGCAAAATGCCCACCAAACAAAATGCAATTTCGATTTAAAATTCTTGCGAAATGCGGTTTTGCTTGAAAATACTTACAAAATGCAATTCAAATTCAAAATACTCACAAAGGTCCCTCCACCATATTGAAAGACTTAATAAAAAGCAATTTAGATTGTCAATCTTTACAAAATGCAATTGAGGTTGAAAATAATCGCGAGAAGCAATGTAGATCGAAAAAACGTACAAAATGAAACGTAGATTAAAAATACCTAAAAAAAAAAATCGGTAAAAGGGAATTTAGACACACGGGGAACCAAGTAACAAAAACAGTGCGGGAATCTTAAAGAGAAAAGGAAATATAATGAAAAGAGGAGAAGAGAGGGGGAGAGAGGAGCGGGTCCGCCCCAAAGGTAAGGGACAAAAGGGACAAACGGACCCAGCTCAGGAATCCCTCGGGGTCGCCAACTCCCGAACTCACCAGCCGTGAGCCCCTGAGGGTGTAGCATTATCTAGGGTGCACCAGAGTGGTGGGGCTACATACACCCTACCTCCTTGAGGGCCTTGCGCAGAAGGCAGGAGATAACAGGAAAAGAAAAAGAAGGCTGACCCCTCGCAGAAGGAGGGTATCAGAAATGATGAGACAAGGGCCAATTAAGGCGGGAAAGGAAGAGACTCCCTAGGCCTCGGATACCCTAATACCGTCGGGGTCGGAAGAGAACAAGAGTTGACCAAGTGGGGTCGGCAGGAAAGAAGATGGAGAGGAGCCCGGCACAAGTAAGTGGAAGCAATGCCGGACTCAGCTGGGACCCCGTGGTTGCCAACCCACGTCCCACTAGATGTGAGCCCCTGTGGGGACTTCACAGGAGGTGAGAGGTGCAAACTTAAATTTGGCTATTTCCTTTAAGTTCCAAATCAATGATTCTTGCACCTTTTCTCCACAGAGAATGCGACAGATTGTTGCTATGCAAGATTTCATAAGATCATACTTATTTAGCATTTTCCTTATTCGAACAGTCTCCTTTTTTACATCAAATATACTCGATTTTCTTAAATAACCGAATTAGGTATTTTTAGATTCTATCATGAAAAATGGGTCTTATTAGGTCCTAACGTAAAATTAGATCAATTAAGGCTTTATAAAATAAGTTACTCGTTGAAACTTCGAACATTAAAATAAACAGAAATTTGAAGAAGGCAGGAATAAAATAGGCCAATTAAGAATCAAGGGGCTTGCTTATGACACGTATTTGCGAATTTTCAATGGGGAATACAACATCATACATGCCAACTTTCAAAAATTGAAATCCAGATGATCCCAAAGCGCAAAAACTTAACTCGTACATGCGTCGCAAGGTCTAAAAACATAGCGAGAAAAGAATACAGGGAATGAGATTAGAAACTATTGGTGATGTGAGACTATCTAATTCGTTGTGCTAGTTTCCAAAAATATTGCAATTACAGTACATCAAGAACACATATACATTAATTGGGAACAGTTCACACACTACACAAACATGAGCTTTTTTGCACTTGGATCTTGCAAGAGAGCTCTCTTCGCTTTCTTCAGAAATTCTGGAGGAAAACTATTCATGTAACATGGACCACTACTGAAAACAGAATGGATCCCACAGTTCATTGGACATGGAGGGCCTAAACCAAGCTGAACACACGCTCACACTGAGCATTGCTGTGCAGTAGAGGCAAAACAGAAAGCATTAGCCTGGATATGCTGGATAATCTGCGAGACGGGATTATCGATGGACTTTCAGTCGAATTTCAAACGCTTGCATCTCAGAATAGTAGCTATTATCGAAAATCAAAACTGAAATGCGATTTCGATGCAGAGAACGGAAACAAGCCAGGGAGTTGAAAATCCGGAAAAAAAAAAAGTTAATCCGGACAACCGGATAACACCCCAAAAATCCGGTAATCTTCCGGGAAAACTGGAAAGGTATGCAATATATAATTCGGGTATCCTCGATCAGATAGGTGTAGTCAATGTGATACCACGAATGCATGAGAGGTTCAAATACAAGAAGAACTGGCTTGTTTAGAAGAAACTATGAATTATCCAGGCCTTAAACAACAACTGACTAAGAAACTGAAAAGTCTGAAAGCAGACAAGGAACTTTATATAAGAAGTTGTTTAGCTTACCAAATTGATAAAATAGCAATATGAAGGACAGCAAGAGAGATGAGGAATGAGTAAACACTGTCAGTAACTTAACATACCACTAAGTGATGTAGAACTCTCTTGTCGGGGAGTGCCCCCCGCTGCCGGCTGGGACCAGTAAGTCTTCTTCGGCACAGGAACCCACGAAGTGCGATCACCCTCTTTCCGATGAGAGAGCTCCAGGATGAACTTCCCATCTTGAAACAAATATCCAACACATTATGTAGTGAAGCACTAGAAATGTTAATATGTGGCTAAACTATTTTACATTTAAATGGAACCAAATCACAGCAAATCCATAATCCAAATGAAGCCCAATAATTTTGAAGAAGGAAGGAAGGAAGTTGGGATGGGAAAACTAAATGAGAGAATTGAGAAGAATAAACTAAGGTGGTTTGGACATGTAAAGAGGATGGAGGAAAATAGAATACCAAGACAGATGCTGGAGGCGAAGTGCAAGGGTAAGAGACCAAGAGGAAGACCTAGAACAAGGTGGATGGATTCAGTGAAGAACGGCGTAAGAAAAAGAAATCTGGACTGGGACAAGATCGTGGAAGAAGAATGGTGGAAGGAAAGAGGAAAGTGGAGAAGTGCCATAAATACCCCGACCCGGCAGGAGCTGGATAAGGGGAAATGATGATGATGATGATGAATTTTGAAATTGCACTACCACTCCTACACGTCTAACTAATAGCAAGGGTGTCAATGAGCTCATATACAAACACCACCTCATTTTTAGTTCTACACACAGTGTTTGGAACAGTTAACTAGGTAACCTTCAAGAGGGTAGCACTGTACAGACGGAGACCTCATAGCCGCCCCGACGCGTGTAGATACATTAGCCTCTCCTTTGTGCGAAATGGTTTTTTATTTTGTACCTGTGGAGAGAACTTGTCCACATTATTTGTGGGCAGCAACACACAGTATCTTATCAACTCAAGCCCACAACCAAAATTTAAGCAGTGATTATTCATGGGAAGAAGCTTTGAAAATATATAAAAATTGCTGTTTTTATGCTGCGCACGAGGCCTGAAAAGTATGGGCACCCTTCTACCTGATGCTAGGTAGAACAGTCTCTTCATATGCAGGCCAGTAACATCACCAGACACGTCGAGCTCAACCTCTTGAAGTGTTCATGGAGGTTATATTACAGAAAAATTTGTTCAGTTATGCACACAAGAACAACCCAATAGAATAAGGGAATATTTTGAATCTTCGAGGTTAGTGGCTGTGGACTCGCGGTGCACGTGATAACTTGTTCAAATCCTAAGATCTTGTGGTTTTTGTTTTCAAGAATGGAATTGAGTTAATGATTTCAATTGTGTACAGTATTTTCCTGTTTTCATTAATGTTATTCATTTTGCATAAAACTTTTAAGAAATAATAAGAATTATTTTCGTTTCATTTTTAGAAATACAGTATATAGACTACTGCATAGGTACAATACCATGGCAAGAGGTTATGTGCACTAAAGTAACACCAGTATCAATTACTTCTATTTCTCACATATCATGTTTTAAGCTGTTGTTTTCCATTTACAGGCTTCTGTCAAAATATCGATGTACTGTACCATACATACTTGATAGACATGCTTCTGAAAGCATAGCAGGCAACAGCTGATGACAAGTGACAAAATGCATTTCAATGCATTCATCTCAGAGAGAAAGTTCGGAATACTTTTGCCCTTAATGTATAAAGCTAGAAACGACAGTTAATAAATTAGATTCTTCTAAAAATAAAGAACTATTTCTGTAAACAGTTTGTATCGCTTTTTAATTGCCTTCATATATGTTAACGTAAAGATAAGTTACCTCAAAAATTGGTCAAACAAATATTTCCTTCTAATATTTCCTCGTCAGTCGGGTGAGCCCCGACATAATGAATTTCCCGTTCCAGTCATGTGTCAGGCAAGCCCCGACATCATAATTGCGTCCTCTACTGTTAGTCTGTCGTCTCTGCCCCAACAAATTATCCATTCCTTATTTGGGGTGTGATCTGTTGTTTGCATGAGGAACGTCATGAAATCTCGATATTGCGAAGCAGGCAACCGTAAACTCTTATTTGGAAGGCCGGGCAACCTGTCAGCTGTTACTTGGCGACCGCCAGACTGATAGTAAGCAAACGTGGCCGATCAGACGTTGACAGAGGATAAAATACGGCAAGTTTTTGATGATAGTAATGACAAATCTGAGTCTCAATTTGATGAATGCGAAGGTGATAACACACACAGTGATAGCAGTGACAGTGAACAGAACGACTCTGATATTGACGAAAATAATGGACCGTTGATGTTTTCACTTCGGGCAGATGACCTACATGTTTATGCCAAAATTACTTCATGTATACATGTTGATGGTGACTGACAGTGTTCCCATTGATAAAATTTCTAAGCAAACATAGCTTGGCTGAATTTTACAAATATAATTATTATTAATAATATTATACAATAGTAACCGAAATGAAAGTGGGAATCATGAAAGTCATGACCCTGACAGGCAAGGTGGAGGAGGTGGTAGACTTCATGGAGAGGGAGAATGTTGGATTGATGGGGCTGAGTGAAGTGAAATGGAAAGGTAAAGGAAGGAAGAAATTGAGGAAAGGATAAACATTACTGGAGTGGTGGCCAAGAGGCAAAAAATGGCGTGGGACTGATAACCTCGAAACAACTGGAGGAGTATGTTGAAGTGGTCGAGTGTGTGAGTGACAGAATAATGAAAATTAGAATGAAGATGAAAAATGACATGATGGACTTCATACAAGTGTATGCACCACAGACTGGAAACAGAGAAGAAGATATTGAAGTATTCCTGGAGGATGTAGAAAGAGTAATTTCAGATGTAGAAGTGGTGATCATGGGAGATATGAATGCACAAGTCGGAAACGAGAGACAAGGAAAGGAAGAAGTTATTGGACCATATGGATATGGGAAAAAGAACCGGGAAGGAGAGGAACTTGTAAACTTTTGTGAAAGGAATGGACTGATAGTGGGTAATTCATGGTTTCGGAAGAAAAACAGCAGGAAAATTACGAGATATGGTTGGGGCGATAGAAAAACAAAATCAGTAATTTACTACTTTCTGGTGGAAAGGACTAATCGCAGAAAGCTGGTAGATGTGACAGCTTTACCAGGAGAAGCATTTGATGGGGACCATAGAGCTGTGGTGGCAAAATTTAGATGGGAAAAATTGGAAAACCTAAAGGAGATCAGAGAAAGTAAAATAAAAGTATGGAAATTGAAAGACAAAACTGTACAGGAAGATTTTCAGGAGAGATTGAAGCAACAAATCCCAGTTACTGAAGTGGAAAACATAGAAGAGGAATGGTCCCACATTAAAAAGGCATTTGTTGGTGCAGCAGAGAGTGCTTGTGGTAGGACGTCAACAAGAGTGAAAGAGAAGGAGACACCGTGGTGGAATGAGGAAGTGAAGAAAGCAGTGAAAGAAAAGAAGTCTGCATGGAAAGAATGGAACCGAGATCAAACAGAAGAAAGCAAAAGGAAGTATCACGACAGCAAACGGAGGTGTAAGAAAATGGTAGGAGAAGAAAAGAAGAAAAGTTGGGAAGAATTTACATGAAGAATGGAAACAGATGTAAGTGGCAGTAAAAGGATGCTGTATGGGCTTCTAAGAAGTAAGAGGAAAGAAAGAGTTACCACAAAGCTGGTGAAAAAGGAAGATGGAGAGTTGTTAACACGCCCAGAAGAGATAAAGGGACGATGGAAGGAGTATTTCGATAAGTTATTAAATGTGAGCAATTGTACTGGTGAGATGGAAGTGACACAACCTGACGACTCTATAACAGAAGATGATATAACAATGCTGGAGGAGGAATTAGCAGTACAGAAAATGAAGATGGGAAAAGCAAGAGGGGTGGATGAAATCAGTGTAGAAATGATAAAGGCTGCTGGACCTGTTGGTATGCAATGGTTGTATCGACTGCTAAAGTGTGTGTGGAAACGGAAATGTGTACCAGAAGACTGGGAGAAAGGGCTAATAATACCAGTGTTTAAGGAGGGGGACAAGAAGGTGTGTGATAACTATAGAGGGATCACCCTCTTATCACAGATAGTAAAAATACTGGAAAGGATATTAGAAAGAAGAATGAGAAGAAAGGAGGAAGGAGAGTTGCAAGAGGAACAGTATGGCTTCAGGAGTGGAAGATCCACAGTGGACCCAATCTTTAGCTTGAGGCAGGTGATGGAAAAGAACTGGGAATATGGAGAGGATTTGATCATGACTTTCATAGATCTAGAAAAGGCATATGATAGTGTCCCCAGAGAGAAGGTATGGGAAACCATGGTTAAGAAGAGACTGGGAAGAGAAATGTTGGAAATGGTGCAAGCAATGTACAACAACTGTGTTAGCAGGGTACTGACCCCAGTTGGAAAGACAGATTGGTTTAGGAACAAGACTGGACTAAGACAGGGGAGTGTGCTGTCACCTCTCTTGTTCATAATGGTGATTGATGAAATTGTAAAGGAAACAAAGAAAGCATATGGACATAAAGAAATGAAGCTACTGTTATTTGCAGATGATATTGTGATCTGGGGAAGGAACACCAAAGAAGTGCAAAAACAACTAGATGAAAATGAACGAAAATATTTAGAAGTACGGCCTAAAAATCAGTATAGAGAAAAGCAAGACCATGGTGATGACAAGAGGGGAAAGACAAGGAAAGGGCACTGTGAAAATTGGAAGTCAGAGTTTGGAAATTGTGGACACGTTCAAATACCTAGGAAGTGAATTGATGCAAACTGGTAGGTTGGACATGGAGATTGGCAGGAGGGTACAGCAGAGCAATGCATTCTATCAAAGTGTAAGAAAACTTGTTTGGGATAAGGAAGTACCAAGGAAAAGCAAGGAGGTAATGTATAAAGTGTACTATGTTCCCATATTAACTTATGCAGCTGAGACTTGGACCCTGACAAGCAGGCAAGAGAGTAGAATCCAAGCCAGTGAAATGAAATTCCTAAGAAGTATGATACGAAAGACAGAGTGAGGAATGAAGATGTTAGGATGGAAGTTGGGATAGGAAAACTAAAAAAAGCTTGTAGTTTAACGTGACCGTTAATCTCGCGATTATAAGCCACGGGACCTCGGTTTTACGTGGAATCCGAACCACAGGACATGGCATTTCACATCGAAAATCTCACATGCATTGACCGGGAATCGAACCCGGTCCGCCTTGGTGAGAGGCATACAGCTTGACCGCTGCGCCACCACGCCCCGGATAGGAAAACTAAATGAGAGAATTGAGAAGAATAAACTAAGGTGGTTTGGACATGTAAAGAGGATGGAGGAAAATAGAATACCAAGACAGATGCTGGAGGCGAAGTGCAAGGGTAAGAGAGCAAGAGGAAGACCTAGAACAAGGTGGATTGATTCAGTGAAGAACAGCGTAAGAAAAAGAAATCTAGACTGGGACAAGATCGTGGAAGAAGAATGGTGGAAGGAAAGAGGAAAGTGGAGAAGTGCCATAAATACCCCGACCCGGCAGGAGCTGGATAAGGGGAAATGATGATGATGAATAGTTAATTATTTTGTATACTGCATTTATTTGCTTACTAATGACTTTAGTAGAAGATTGTAGACATATATGTATAATTTAGCAGCTAGTTATAGTTCTAAAGCAAAGCTAAATAAATACAAGTAATAGAAGGTAAAAGTTCAGAAATTAAACAAGAGCTGTAGGGATAGCTAAGAGTAAGGGTAAAGTCTTCCTCGTCTTCTCTTTCCAGTCATAGTCTCTCCATCAGATGTTTCGGAATTCTTTCATCATTCATCCCTTTCACATGACCATACCATCTCCAGGTTATCATACAGCTTCTGTACATCTGTATGTTGTTTGAGTCTTCAGTCTTTTGACTGGTTTGAAGCAGCGCTCCATGTCTCCCTGGCCTGAGCTAATCGTTTCATCTCTAAATAGCTACCACACCCTACATCCGAAGCAGTCTGTTTAACATATTCTAACCTTGGTCAACCCCTACAGTTCTTGTCCTCGACCCTTCCTTCCATAACTAAGCTTGCTATTCCTGGGTGTCTTAGTATGTGTCCTACCAACCTATCTCTTCTCTTCATTAGCAGTCGCATGAAACACCTCTCCTCTCGTCTTAATACCTCTTCATTTGTTATCCTATCTACCCATCTGATCTTCATCATTCTCCTGTAACACCACATTTCAAACGCTTCAATTCTCCTCTTTTCTGCTGCACCAATAGTCCAAGTTTCACTTCCATAGAGTGCCTCGCTCCAGACAAAGACTTTCAAAAATGACTTCCTAATACCAAAATCTATATTCGATGTCAACAGATTCCTTTCTTGTAGAAATGCTTTCCTTGCCTGGGCTAACCTACTTTTTATATCCTCTTTGCTTTGTCCATCACTGGTTATTTTGCTTCCTAAGTAGCTTTTCCCCTGCCAATTTGATGTCCATAGGGGGTTTCTGATTTATTTCGGCTGCATTCCAATATTTTTGTTTTACAATTATTGAATTTAATCATGAATTCTTCCTCAAGACGGAGTCCATAAAAGCAAAGCAAAGCAAAGCCAACTCCATACAGACCATGGAGGCCCTGGGAGTAGTGGAAGGTAGAGGCTTCCACTTTTTGTGACATCGGCACTAGATGGGATGGAGTTGTCACCTTCATGCCCGGCCGTCTTTGCTCCCAGGAATTACCCTGGTACTCATTTCTGGTGTAGGCTGAGTGAACCCCAGGGCTATTTGCATTTCCGAAAGTGGTAGTTTTCTTTCTAAAATCCACTACCTGGGTGGGGATCGAACCCACTCCCTTTCAGTAAGAAGCTCGGCGCCTCTACCGACTGCGCCACGCATCCCCCTAAGACGGAGTCCATACCATTCAAAAACTCATTCTAATCCTCTGGCATGTCGGCCAAGATGACGATGTTATCAGCAAATCTCAAGAGTTGAAATTATTTCTCCTTTAATCTTCACTTCCACTTTAAATTTTTCTCCAATTTCCTTCATTGCTTGTTCAATGTAAAGATTAAAAAGTATGGGTGATAAGTTGCAGCCTTGCCTTACACTGTTCTGAATACCAGCTTCTCTCTCATGTCCTTCAGCTCGAATAACTGCTGTCTGGTTCAGCTCGAATGACTGCTGTCTTGTTTCTGTATAGATTGTAGAGCACCCTCCTATCCCTGTACTTTATTCCATTCGTTTTCAAAATGTCAAACAATTTAGCCCAATCAACATTACTGTATCAAAAGCCTTTTCTAAGTCTACAAATGCCATGAACGTTCTCTTATCTTTCCTTATTCTAGCTTCCAAAATCAGCCTAAGACTTAGTACAGCTTCCCTTGTTCCTACATTCCTCCTGAAACGAAACTGGTCGTCACCCAACTCCGTTTCTATCTGGCTTTCCATCCTCCTGTAAATTATTCTAGACAAGATCTTTGAAGCATGAGTAATCAAGCTGATTGTACGATAATCTTCACATCTGTCAGCTCCTACTTTCTTTGGTAAAGGGATGATAACATTCTTTTTGAAATCAGGGGGTACCTCACCTGTCTCATAAATCCCACACAGCAAGTGACATAACCTGACCAGACCATCATAACCTATGCAGCGTAGCAACTCAATGGGTATATCATCTATGCCTGGTGCTTTGTTCCTGCGTATGTCTTCCAATGCTCTGTCAAATTCTGATCTCAATATTAAATCTCCTTTTGCATCCTCATCAATTTCCTCTTCCCTTTCCAATACATGATTCTCAATCTCCTTTCCCTTATACAAACACTCTATGTAAGCTTTCCATCTCTCAACCTTTTCTGTCCTTAATATTACAACACTTAAGTCTTCCTTTCCCCAAATGTACTCTTAATTTTTCGATGAGCTGTATCTACTTTTCCTAATTTCAGATAATTTTCTATACCTACACATTTCTCTTTTAACCATTCTTCTTTTGCTTCCTTGCACTTCTTGTTAACCTCATTTCTCAGACGTCTGTATTTTGCTTTCCCCTTTTCATCTCTTACATTCTTGTGTTTCCGCCTTTCATCCATTAATTCTAGTAGTGTATATCCTGAGTGATCCACAGTTTTCTACCTATTCTGTCATTCCTACCTATGTTTTCCTCTGCGGATTTTGTTATTTCATTTTTCAAAAGTGCCCATTCTCTGCAATTATAATTGAAGTTCGTTTAGGGATTTTCATTAGTCCTGCCCTTGTACTCTTCTTGAATCTTTCGTTTACATCCTTCTCCTTCAGTCTGTCTATTGCCCACCTTTTTGGCTTTTGACTTTTCTTCAACTTCAATCTGCATTTCATAACTAGATTGTGGTCCGAGTTTATGTCAGCACCGAGATATGTTTTGCAACCCAAAATCTGGTTTTGAAATCTCTACTTGACCATAATGAAGTCTATTTGGTAACGCCCTGTATTTCCTGGTCTGATCCACGTGTATATTCTTCTATTGTGGTTATTGAATACGGTGTTAGCTATGACCAACTCATGCTCGGTGCAGAATTCCATCAGCCCGCTTCCTCGATCATTCCTTTCACCTAATCCGAAATCTCCTACTATCTTCCCTACTCTTCCTTTTCCTACCACAGCATTCCAATCTCCCATTACTATAACATTTTCATCACCCTTGACATACCTCAGAATTTTATCCATTTCTTCGTAAACTTTTCAACATCTTCATCATCAGCTTGACTGGCAGGCATATAGACTTGTACCACTGTGGTGCACGTATTGATTTTTGCTACAATAATCTGTTCACTATATTGCTCATAATATTCCACCCGCTGTCCAAGTTTCCTATTTAATATGAGACCTCCCCCCCCGGATAGCCGTTGTTTGATTAAGTGCTAATGACCATATAGTCTCCTGATCAATAGTCCTGTTCTTCCTGCCAGTGCATTTCACTAATCCCAACCAAATCTAACCTCAACCTATCCATTTCCCTTTCTAAGTTTTCTAACCTTCCACTGCCTAGCAGACTTCTAACATTCCACGCTCCGATCCGTAGAATGTCAGATTCCCTCTTTGTCACTTCTGTGATATTAACCCCCTCTCGAGTAGTCCCCACCCGGAGATCCGAACGGGGGACTAGTTTACCTCCGGATTGGAATTTTACAAGGGAGGAGGCCATCATCATATGAAATTATGCATAGAGAGGTGCATATCCTCGGGAATAGCATTACGGCAGAACACAGTGTAGCCATTAGTTGGCAAATGTTATCAATATCTTAAGCGTCTATAAGGTGCGTTCAAAAAGTAATGAGCCCGAGGCTGTAATGCACAAACCGGTGACGACATCAGTTAATCGTGGCGTGTGTAACGAGGTGTGGTTGCGACCAGAGCGTGGAAGGTCACAGCCCGTCGCTAGAGGGCACGCGTGCACGTCATGTGACGATACAAAGCGAGCAGCAGCATGCATCAATCGTCCAACCAAGATCAAGACAGTGGGCCATTCGACATGCTTCCTGGTGTGGTTGAAGACTGTGGGACAACCATTGGTCACACACTTTGCACAAGTGCAGTCGTTCCTTCATGATGGTGTGCACACTTCCGACGCTCAATCTGACCACGGCAGCTATGGCGTTCACTGTCACTCGGCTGTCCTGGGTAGTGAGTGCATCAACCAGCTGGACGTTGTCATCGGTAATGCAGGGGGAGGGGGGGGACCCAGACCGGGCATCATCGGGTAACGACACCCGTCCTTCCCTGAAGCGCTTGTGCCACACCTTGACCCTTGCAAGGGACATGCAATCTTTGCCGTACACTTGTGACATTCGGCGATGAATGGCCGTTCCCCCCCTACTCCTTTCGCTGTCAGAAACCGAACAACCCGTCTTTGCTCTTCGTTTGACGCCTCCATGTCACTGATTGCAATGCGACTGGCAGTGTTGGACGATTGATGCAGGCTGCTGCTCGCTTTGTATCGTCACGTGACGTGTATGCGTGCCCTCTAGCGACTGGCTGTGACCTTCCACGCTCTGGTCGGAACCACACCTCATTACACATGCCACGATTAGCCGATGTCGTCACTGGTTTGCGCATTACAGCCTCCGGCTCGTTACTTTTTGAACGCACCTTATATAAGACAAGTAAAGAATTAATTTATTCTGAAAGGCTGCTACTCCCTTTCAGAATAAATTAAAGAGCAAATGTAAATGTGAACTGTTATAAGAAAGATAAATACAATGTTATTGTTGATTGATGTAGTGGCTTTGTGACATCGTGGTCATGTACTTGGGTGTGATAACCTGTGTTATTGTGATGGCTGTATTAGTGTGAATATTTGTAATTCAAATGAGGATTGGGAAGGAGATGGCCATGGCCTTAATTTAGGAACCAACCCGTCATTCACCTGGAGTAGAAATGGAAGAAAAAAAAACTTTCCAGGATGGCCGAGGTAGGAATCGAACCCGCCTCTTCTCAGTTTTGCTTCACGAGGCCGTTTCAGCCCTCAGACCAGAAATTGAACCCAGGCCTCTGCGGTGACAGCCAAGATGCAATAAGGCAGACAGAAAGGAAATGATGCATACAGACGGAGAAAAAAAAGGCTGTCTATTTCCCAAAAGTTAACTGAGAGAAATTTGTGATGTTATGGATCGTAAGGAAAATGAAATTTATAATCCTTACTACTGAAACCGTTGCATGTTTAGTAAATAAAAATGTCATTTTCAGGTAAGGTTGTATGTGTTTGCATTATTCATGTGCAAACTCAATTCCACATTAACACGGATGATAAGAGAGTTTACTGTATTGCAGACTTTGTTGAATTTTAAACTGGTGTTTTTCTTTTTTTTTTGTCGTGTAGCCTCCTAAGAGGCCGAGTGCAGGTCTTTCTAGTCGACACCCGTGGGCGACCTGCGCGTCGGGATGAGAGACGAGATGCATGGATGAAAGTGGGCAAGAATGTGGAAGGAAGCGGCCGTGGCCTGTCAGAAGGTACTGTCCCAGCATTTGCCTGGTGTTGAAAATGGGAAACCACGGAAAACCATTCCAAAGACAGCCGACGGTGGGGCTCGAACCCACGCGTCTACCGAGTCAGCAGAGAGCTTGGCCCCATGACCTAACGCCGCGCTTTAGCCAGCGTAGCCACTACTGTCGGTGTACTGGTGATATAAAAGCATTAATAGCAATCCTAGCAGTAATTTCAGACACTACTTGTCCATGATAAATACAAAGTTGTTATCAATAAATTCAAAATGTACATTCAGAAAGATTTTCTTATAACTTTTAGTCATGGAAAATTTTTAAGCTACCTGTATCTCCAGTATTCAACTATTAAAATCACTCCAGTGGTCCTCAAACTCTCCACTGCCATACGTCACTATCAACAGTGTTCCACCACTCTGCCCTCCCCTATACTGACTTGACATTACCTTTGTAAAGGTCATTTCCTACTGAAGTGACGATCTTAATTTACGTTCAGCCTGTCTAACAAACATAACATTCAACTTGCATAACTACAATTCTGGAAACAAAGGCTGAACTTTCAAATGGTCTCTTTGGTGAAGGATATTACTGTCCAAAACATATCACATACCAAGAGTATCCACTTTATGATTCAAAAGAACTGCACTCAAGTATGATGATGGCACAGTGATTTCAGTTATA
The DNA here is from genome assembly GCA_946902985.2 of Meconema thalassinum. NCBI lineage: Eukaryota > Metazoa > Arthropoda > Insecta > Orthoptera > Tettigoniidae > Meconema > Meconema thalassinum. The sequence goes on along the minus strand of OX336389.2, from coordinate 1,487,358,614 downwards.
GATGAAAGGGAGAAATTTACTTCTACTAGCTGTAAACAACAGTGGTAGCCGTTGGTATCATTCAATGTAGATTTGTTCATACTTTCATAATTTTTCACATTTTGATGATTATTATTATACTATTACACAGCACATAGTAGAGTAACACATTTTTTCTAAAATCCTATAATCCATGTAAACTGGCAGATCCAGTCAACTAAAACAGATACACTGCATTGTAAGGTATTTCTTTCCATACACATGCATTCACTTTCATAGAATATCCAGACATTATGAACCTACTCCTAGAAATGCAGCACCATGTTAGAAATACAGTACCATGGCACACCTAGCAACACCATATACTCACTTGATCATATCAATTGCACATCAGTAACTATCAAGACATTGAGCTGCTGTTGTTTTTATAGCATACCATGCATCATTCCAAGTATAACTCAGGTCTAGAATTACACTGATAGCATATTAGCATCATTCCAAGAACACCTGAAGACAATCTGTCGTCAATCTATTTCAAGAATTACAACAATAGATGGTTTGCAGTTTACCGTAAGTTTTTAAAGGTCTAGAATTACAAATTTCATTGTAATAGAAATTATTTTCTATAAAACTAAATTAATTCTCAGAAGTATTGATATTGCCAGCCAAATATTACATTACATTTCTAGTACTAAATACGGTGATAGCATAATGCTGCTTTATGCAAATTTGGAGGTAGAAAGACATTTACTTCCTCCCGTTTTATCATCTATCAGGATGCAAAGGAGACAAGATACTGGGTGTCACACAATAGATCATGGTCATATGAATTCTATTATTTAGACATCTAATCACCATTTAAATTTCATGTTTCATTCTACCAACTTTTCTCTCTGGTCCTGGCATCCTCTTCCTGAATTTCAAAATCACCAGTTTATTTTTGCCACCAATATTATATAGTTTTTAATTGATGAACTTAAATTAACTTAATAAAACTCCCCAATCCCCAAAATTGATAACAAATCATATACTATCCTCAAACTGAATCAAGTGGGTTGAAAAAGGGAAGAAACACCCAGTATACCTTATTTGCTTAGGAAATAAAAAAAATAAAAAGAACAAACAAAACAACAACACTGACAAGTTTATGAGCCCTTACAGGTATGAACCTTTGTTTCAATGTTTCCCTTTTCCCCAATCTCTCTGGAACTGGTAACCTAACCATTACACCATGCCAACTACACTAAATTACCACTCAAAAAGAATGGCCAATGGCATTCATGCATGTACATGAACTTTTAGTGACTCGACATGATTATCCATAATCTGGAGATCCCCCCCCGTGGCACTACAACCCATGAAGGGCCTATGCGTACCAAGCGACCGCTGCCCAGCCATTTGGCCTGCAGATATTGGGGTGACGCGTGGTCAGCGCATCGGGTCCCCTCGGCCGTTAATCTTGGTTTTCGTGACCGGGGCACTGTCTCACAGCTACTCAATTGTCCTCACGAGGCTGAGTGCACCCCGTTCCAGCCCTCATGTCAGTTTCTAAAATCCCCGACGGAGCCGGGAATCGAACCCGGGGCCTCCGGGCGAGAGGCAGGCGCGCTACCCCAACACCACGGGGCTGGCGGAGATTTACTGATCCTTTAAAAAAATCAACCCACCTAAATATCGGCCCTAGAAATTACTAGAGCTGTTCTATGGATACACTCTTCATTATTACTGGGGAGTTGGAAATTTCTTCATTAAAAAGACTTAAAATTCTTTTAACTTTATTTACAGAGTTATTCGAGCAGTGCACGCTGCCATGTGTTGTTTGCCGTTGGAAAATGCAAGCTGCAAGTTACAATTGATATGCAAGTAATCCTGTTGTGAATCAATGTGATGTGGGCCTGAATACCTTTAGCACATGCAAATTAAGTAGCAGTATCTGTGGTTAGCAATTGTGATTTGCAGTTTGCAGTGATACGCAAGCACTAGTAACGTTAAATATCCGTAGCCATAACCAAGGAGTGTATGGCATGGTTTGTAATTGCCTGTGCACGTGGTTTGCAGCCTGTAAATGTAGACCAAGAATTAATTCACAACCATGCATTTCATGTAGGGTTTGGTGGATGGTAATGCATTGCAGGAAGGTCACTTGTACCAGGAACGCTACCCATTGCGCAGATTACCAGACCGAAAGACATTTGAAAGAATCCATCACCGCCTCTGTGAATACAGGAGGTTCGCATGTCCACCAGGCAGCGGGAGAGGGCAACAAGTACAACCCCAGAGGAGAGGGAATCTCTAAGTCCCGGAATATGCCGCAAATGATGATCTGCAGACTTGCATGAAAACGTGCTGTAGCATGTACAAGCCTCGTCTCCTGCAGTACATCTGTACTTCCTTTCGAATGTCTCCCTCTAATCTCATAGCCTTCTGTACTATATTCGTCAAGAATTTCATTTAGACTGCCTGTACTCTATTCTCATCTTTCCTAGTCATAGGCCAGGTTTCTGTTCCATACATCATTATTGGTAAGTAATAGGTCTTATACATCACTTCTTGAACCTTCAGTGCTGCGTCTTTACCCCAAATTAAACACCGGAACCTGAGAGAACACCCCCACATCCAGTCTTGCATTTTCCATCAATTCACTGCCCAGATATTTGAAGTGCTCTACTACGCACATCTTCAACCTTAACAATCACTTTTCCTTCTTCTATCCTGCAAGTCATTACCATTGTCTTATTTTTCTCAATATTTTCCTTAGGTACATCCTGCTGTTCTTGGACCACATTCTCATTCTCACCCCAAATCAGAACGCTTCCTTTGTTGCCTTTAGCATATCATCCATCACCAGTATAAATAGTAATGGTGAGAGTACACTCCCTTGTTTTACAGGTTCAACAGCGTCGGTAGCATGCTGAACTACTATGCCCTCGCGGGTTCAAACCCGGCCGAAGTCGTCGGATTTTTAATAGCATTAAAATCTTTTGGTATGCCTTCCTTCGGAGGGGAAGTAAAGCCGGCGGTCCCATGTCATAGATTTATGTCATGTAAAAGAACCTTGTGTAGCTAAATTTGTAGGCTACGTGATTAGAACCGCTCTATCAAATTCCAACGTTCGCCGCTAGGTGTCAGTGACAGTAGCCTAAGTTGGAACTACTCAAAATTGAACTTGATTGAGAGCCTACGGGCGTTCAATTAAAATACCCCGCTAAGGCCATTGGCTGCAATTCAAGTAAAATAAAAAGGTTCTACAGATTCGACAAAATTAATCATTCTGTGGTTGGATGCAACTACACATACACATTTACCCCCCCGGATTGCGGCACCAATAACACTAGTCCATGACATCCTAAACATAATTCATGTATTTATAGTCGGCATTATATAACGGGAACACAGACAAGAGGGCATTGTTTTAAATGAAGCCAAAATGTATCGGATCAGCACCAACAGCGGGAGTGTAGCAGATTAACAATGGTGGGAGCGACTGCTGTTTTCAAGGATGGATATGCTAATACTCTTGGGGTTGGAAGGGAACAAGAGTTGGCCAAGGGAAGTCAAAATAAAAGAAGACAAGAGAGGAGCCCGGCACAAGTAAGTGAAGCTCGGGTGGGATCCCCTGGCTGTCAACCCACATTCTATGAACTGTGAGCCCTGGGGGAAGATTAAAGAGGCTACAACTGACAGATGAAAATGAGAAATGTGAAGGAAGTGTGATAAAATATGAAACATCTAGAGAAGTGAACATACTGACAAATAACATGACTATAAATAGCAATGAGACTAAGGTGAGTTTGATGTCACCATCAACACTTACACAAAAATATGGAACATTGTAAGTGATATCAATGAAGGGCTCTTCACAGCATGAGTAAGAGCACTTATCTGCTAAAGAGTGAGACAATCCTGACTTAGCTATATTTCTTTTTGGGTTGCAGCAGATCAAGGTTGTTCTTTTATAAACAAATCCAGCGTCCCAAAGCAGCATTCGTGAAATGATAGTACATTATGCAACGAACCTATAATGGCAATAATTAAGACACTCATATGGAAATTCTCGTGTCTTAATTACCATATGGACACCGTCTTGAGGAAAGAATTCATGATGAAAATTAATAAATGTAAAACAAAAATATTGGAATGCAGCCGCAATAAATCAGAAACCTCTATGGACATCAAATTGGTAGGGGAGAAACTAAAGAAAGTAGGAGACTTCTGTTACTTAGGAAGCAAAATAACCCATGATGGACGAAGCAAAGAGGATATAAAAAGTAGGTTGGCTCAGGCAAGGAAAGCATTTCTACAGAAAAGGAATCTGTTGACATCGAATATAGATTTAGGTAATAGGAAGACATTTTGAAAACCTTTGTCTGGAGCATGGCGCTCTATGGAAGTGAAACTTGGACTATTGGTGCAGCAGAAAAGAGGAGAATTGAAGCGTTTGAAATGTGGTGTTACAGGAGAATGATGAAGATCAGATGGGTAGATAGGGTTACAAACAAAGAGGTATTAAGACGAGTGGGAGAGGAGAGATGTTTCTGGCGAATGCTAATGAAAAGAAGAGATAGGTTGGTAGGACACGTACTAAGACACCCAGGAATAGCAAGCTTAGTTATGGAAGGAAGGGTCGAGGACAAGAACTGTAGGGATAGACCAAGGTTAGAATATGTTAAACAGATTGCCTCGGATGTAGGGTGTGGTAGAGATGAAACGATTAGCTCAGGACAGGGAAGCATGGAAAGCTGCATCAAACCAGTCAAAAGACTGAAGAATCAAACAACAATTACCATTATAGGCGAGTTGCATAAGACTGTTTATGTTCGATGATAATTATAACTATTTTATGTTCGAACATAAATATTCATAAATATCTGTAGAGATTTCGCTAGTTTTATGTACTGAACAGAGAATACCTTGTATTTGACCATGGCCTCCTCAGATACCCCACTATGACACGAGCCACGCAATGAAATTTAAAATAGAAGGCCGTGGATGTCAGCACAGATGCGATGCTATCCTTACCTAATTGGTCACACAACTGTTTCTGATTGGTGGGAGAAACTGTTTCATAATGAAAAATAGTATTATAATGACCCTCACTGTGATACAGTTTTCTGACATATAATATTTACATTTCGACATCATCGAACACAAACAGAATTCCTAAAGTGCCCCGCCCACTCACATGATTGTGTGTATACTTAAGTTGATGTTTCATTTAGGAGCTTGGACACCTTGGTCATCAGTCCTGTGTACTTGTGATTGTAGCCCTGTAGTAGTGGTTGTATTTATTGAGGCTAGGGTTGGGAAGGAGGTGTCATGGCCATGGCCTAAGTTAGGAACCATCCTGGCATTTTCTTGGAGTAGGAGTGGAAAACCATGGAAAACCACACCAAGGATAGCCCAGATGGGAATCGAACCAACCACCTCTCAGTTTTGCCTAAGAAGGCTAAGTACACCCTGTTTCAATCCTCAAACCCTCTCCTCTACAATATTTTGAAGTGAAATGCCATGTCCTGTGGTTCAGATTCCACACAAAACTGAGGTCCCGTGGCTCATTATCACGAGATTAACGGTCACGTTAAACTGCAAGCATCCTTTTCCCTTTACAATATTCCACGGCTACATTCGTAGGTTTTTCCCATCGTCGCAGAAAGGAAGTCTTCGAAGAATATTGCTCTCGAAATATATTAAGAACATGGTACAACATTTGGACGACCTGGCTTATATCCACACTCAGCTGTTCAAGCATTCTTGTTGTAATAGATTTGGTAAATACAAATGCTTTTTTCAGGGGGAACGTGGGGGTACGCGCACCCCTTAACATTTGAAAACTGTTCAAGAAATAACATTGGTACATTTGTATCTAGCCCAGCAAATATAACTTCCGACTTCTAAGTTCATCGATCAGCTGGCGTCAAGAACTGGAGGAGATTTCGAGTATCCATGGTTTAAATCGATCTATCGAATCAGTTTCTTTTGGTAGGCAACTCGGCACTCTGTTCTTATAAGTACGCAGGCCAGTGTTTGGAGGCGGGGTAGGTTATTTTGTGCGTGTGGTTAGTTTTGAAGGATGAAGAAAATAACGAACAGTCGAGCGTCGTTTATCCGGACTAATTGGGACCGAAAGTGTTCCGGATAATGATTTTTCCGGATAATCGAATATGCGTTTTTTTCATAGGGAGAACCACCAAGCTTCTCATTTAGGTGCAACGCTTCCTCACATAACAATGGTCCAGAAATGGGATATCCCTTATCCATAAGTAGTCTTCCAGTTTTTCATCCGTAGCTGATCTCATGGTTTTTCTCTTTTTAGACCCTTCTTTTCTATCTAACTTCGATGCATAATTCAGATTTCAGCTTTTCGGTTCTTCAAATCTTAAATATTGTGGATTTTCCGACACTCTAATTTTTCATTTGACTCTGCACACTCTTTCACATTTATCCAGTTCATTAATGATCTCCGCCTTATTCTCAATTGATAAAACATTGCTATTTTGATTTTCCTTCTGCAACTCGTAGAAGTCATTTTCACAAAGTAATACACTACTAGTTAAATAGTTATTAAGGCGCTCTATTACAGTACAGCACGTAGGCTACCGTAACACGTTGGAACATTATAGAGCAAACCAACGGTAGGAGACAACAATTGAAAACGAGAACCGACTCACTGCTGTAGGCAGCGCGCACTTCCGCATCACAACAGTAAGCGCGCGCTGCTCCGTCTTTTTTTTTTGCTCGTCCGGATAATTGCCGTTCCGGTTGTTTGACGTCCGGATAAACGACGTTCCGGTTGTTTGACGTCCGGATAAACGACGTTCCGGTTGTTTAACGTCCGGATAAACGACGTTCCACTGTATTTAACATCCACCCAGGCATCGAAAAAGCTGAAAGTTAATGATTCGAACATAAAAAACGACTAGACTTTGCAAATTACCGAAAATTGCAAGATCGTGATGTTTTATCGACTACAACTGAGAGTACCCCTTAATTTGCTTTAGAAAAAAAGCACTGTGTATATATATATATATGATTTATAGCACAAAAAGAAAAGTTCTGCAACTCAAATTTAACAGCAAGAGTTGCTTGATTAATGCTAGATACTCTCAAACACAAACTGGGTATATCTTCTACCAATCTTTATTTCACTTGGAATAAGTGGTTACTTTCATAATCAAGTCTTTCTTTGCACAGAGGCCCTGAAATATGACGTATCCCATCGAACATTCTTTAAACCCAGGTAAATATCATTGGACAACAACATTTAACCTGTAATAAGCAACTTCCTTTGCTGTCATACTTGGTTCTCCCACATGAGCCATCATACACACATACAGGTCACAGGGGCACCAGCAGGTGAAATACTGCCATGAGCAAGGACTCAATAAATAAGGGGGGTTATAAAGATAAATAAATTATTAAAAAGGAAGCTTGTAGTTTAACGTGATCGTTAATCTCGCGATCATAAGCCACGGGGCCTCCGTTTTACGTGGAATCCGAACCACAGGACATGGCATTTCACATCGAAAATCTCACATGCAGTGACCGGGAAACAAATAAATTATTATACAAACTTGTTACAGAGTAAAAAGACTAACATATTTCTTGATATAATATCAATGTTTGATTAAATCCCTGGGATGTGCAAAATACAAGTGTAGGCTACAAATAAATGGATGTTGTCGAGTCTTTATGCAGTTGGCCATGTAGGCTATTATGTCGAGCAAACAAACTACTCTAGGATACCACCTCATAGAATATTGTACAAATTGTACGATTAACAGTAACAAACAGCAGTTTCAACTTAACTTAAACACATCCAATAGAATTTTTGTGCTGTATTTTGTACATACATGTATAAAAGAGGGGATGAGTCCCATAACTCTAGAAGTGTCATTTTGCCCTGTAAACCTATGCATTAGCTATCTGATACACAGCTTGCAATGAAATCCTGCAAGTGTGCAGTTAGCAGGTCAATGCACATTCTCCAACCATGACTACAGTAGTGCATTACTGATGCATGGGATGCGTTGTGTTAAAGAGGTTTTACGCCCCATTTACTTCTACGAGTTTTAGAGATGCATGCATGGAATGCATGTGCACTAGTGGAGTGTCAACAACACATGCTAGAGACCGTGCTCCAAGATGGATGTAAGTGAACATTGGTCACATTACAGATCATTCCTGATGCACCACCTGAGTCGTACAATTTAGAGGAAGCGCCCAGCACTACCAGACTGTCATAATCCACCATGATCATGCAATAGCCCACACTGCAGCTCCTGTCAGAAACTTGCTGGCATGGTGGGATTGAGTGATCTTGGGACACCCTCCTTACTCATCTGACCTCAGTCCATGTAAGCCAAGAAGCTGCCGAGTGGGAAGTGATTTTTAAACAAGGAGGATATCATAATTGCACTTCAATGAGAGGTGGTATTCATACACAAATCACACCCACCCGATGGTGTTCAATGCCTTCCTGAACGTTGACAAAGATGCATGGGGTGGAAGCCTTGGGGGATTATTTTCAAGGGTGTAAGCTAAGAGTAACGTACTTAGTTTCCTTTTGTGCATAATAGAACAATGAATATTTTCTATTTAAGCATCTTTCAATTCCCCTTACCCGTTGGCTCTTGTACCCAGACTCAATTCGGCACATTCCAATGACCTTCAATCACAAGTAGAGAATTTCTATTACTGCTGTTTCATAGCCAAAGTATGTAACATCAGGAGTACCCACATTTTTGGAAGATATTGCTGCACCTTCATGGATTAGTGGTGGAAGGCTGAGACTATTTGTAGGTGGATCTGCAGATCTTTATAAAGTTTGGTAGAGCAATTTTGTTGTCCCGTGTGTGTGTCATATGAGATTGATTTGATTGGACTAGATCTAACGATGTTCACTTGACAATTTTAACATGTCATTCTTGTAAGCCCCCCCCACGTAAACTGTGCAAACAATTAATTACATGTAAATGTCTTGAGCAAGCCTTGGACTTATGACTATAATTGCAGAAATGGTATACCATAGTATAGCAGGAAAGCAGGGATGAAATGGCATGAGCTGTAGAAAAAGTAGCCTACCCATGCTGTGTACAGACACGAAAATTGAAGTATTAACTTAAAAGCTATTTTCAGTGTTGCCTAATTCTACTACAGAAAGATTTCAAGTCGGTCTACACAAATTGTGTCCAATTAAATTAGGCGGGAAATAAGTCTTTATACACCGTAACCTGACGGGTACTTAATTGGTGACATGTTTCGATCGTCAAGAGATCATCATAAGAACCTTCTCACTTCCGAGCGAGGCGCGCCATGACGCGTGATGGAGCCCATCTTGGCAGCGCTGTACAGCTTTCACCGGAGCCACTAACTGGTAAACCATGTCTTAATTCCCCGTACAAATACAAACCGATATAAGTGAACTAATTTACATATTTCACAATCATACAGCAATGATAACAACTTTGTTTCTTGGACACACAAATTTTTAAAATTAATAAACCAGTTATAAAACATTCCAATGTATATTGTGTTAAAAATTGGATTCGAACTGATGACGGGTTTGTGAGATAATAATTCTTAAAATTGACGCACGGTTGAAACACGCTTAAAAACGGGCACTTTTTGTGTTCCAACATCGATAAAAATATTAAAATATAAATTAAAAATTCCAAACCTACATGAACTAATGTAAAATAGAACGACGAAAATGATGTTATTGGATTTTATGTGGGTCTATTGGTTACAACCTTCAAACTCGAGTACACATAATATTTTGGTCGACAGTAGTGCTTGCGCGCCCCGGTGCCTTTCCCCTCCCTCCCCTCTTTTCTCTCCGTGTAGTGGAAGTAGCACAGTTGGACTTGCATGATGAGCAATGGATCGCTGACCTCGCTTTCATGAAAGACATCACGGGGTATTTGAATGATTTAAATATCTCATTGCAAGGCAAAAATAAATTAATCAGTACTATGTGTGACCATATTGAAAGTTTCAAATTGCAGCTTGTGCTTTTTAAAAGTCAGCTTCAAGAAGAAAATTGGGGTAATTTTTCCTCTCTAAAATCCTTGAATTTAAGTACTTATGAACACATCAGTGGGTACACAAAAGCATTACAGTCATTGCATGAAGAATTTGAAGATAGGTTTGAAGAAATAAAACAAGTAAAACCGGCACTCAAAGTTTTTATGACCCCTTTTTTGTTGCCCCCAGAGGATGCCCCATCAAGTCTCCAAGTTGAACTGATAAAACTACAGTGTGATTCAATTTAGACAGACTGTTATTACCATTACAATGGTTATTTGATTTCATTTTATAAAGGCGTTGAGGAACAAGAATTCCTGACGAGTCATGGCCTTGTCCGGAAATTTGTTGCTATGTTAGGGACAACGTTCTTTTGTGAACAAATGTTTTCAATTGGTTGGTTCAATGGCAGTCAACAAATTGGGCATGTCATAGCTTCGCCGTTTTGCATGTGTGGAACGAGGAAGTCTGTTGGAGGAAGCAACTGCAAAATTTTATTGATAAACATTATGTGTCTCCTGTGTAATATGATAATTTAATGCTAAGTTTTACTGTATGTCGGTTTTAATGAACATTTAAGAGGTATTTGATTATGAACTATGTGGTTTTTAAATGTGTGATTTTATAATTTAATGAGTGCACCTGGCTGAAGAAGAGCTAATTGTTAAGCTCGAAGCATGTCCCAAGGTTGAAACAAGTTAATTTATCAATAAATTGTATTGAATAGACGGAAATATATAATTACTAGTCAAATAGGAATATCAGTCAATACGGACCAATATGATGATGAATACTACTTTGTTCATGCGCGGTACCGCGAAACAAAATAGTGCCAATGTTCACTTGACAGTGCGCTGAGTTTGAACCAGTTCGTAATGGATTGTGCAAGCTGTCCCATTACTATATGCAATTTCAATCGACGTTGACTGAAAGGAGTGTTCCTGGTTTTGTTTTCTCCACATTCAATGTGAGTTTTTTGTTGTTCTTTTCCCACTGTAATAATTCATGTTCTTTCAATAATAATTTTCATCCAAACCAATACTGTTCTACATACCAAACAAACCTAACCTGGAGCTTACGCCCCAGACCCCCTTGCTTGTAGTGCAATCAGTAATTTTCACCCAGACAGTCATCTAACCAAGTAGCGACCAACGGTTTCGTCCAGACAGTTGTCTAACCAAGTAGCGACCAATGGTTTCGTAAAGACAGTTGTCTAACCAAGTAGCGACCAATGGTTTAGTCTAGACAGCCATTTTAGTTCACCAGTATTTTTCGTCCAGACAGTCGCCAAACCTCGCTACAGGGGATTGCGGTAAAGCGAAGTAGGCACCATTGCCTTACACAAGCATTATTTACAAATACAAATAAGTTAATACACAAAAGCCAAATTATTTCTTTTCTCACATAATTACAAGGCTACGAGTGTCGTCTGGTGTATTTTTGTATCGGACATGTTGGCAACTACTGACGTCAATATATGCGCCTCGTTGCGAGCGCTCTCTGCGGCAGTTTCACATTCTAAATACGCTGACGAACATGACAGATTGTTAAATAAACAATAAAAACACATATTTACGTGAATTAACATATATATCTGGCAGAGTCAGTGCAGAAGTGATAAAGGTTAGTAGTGAAATAAGGTATGAAATTGATATATTGTCGAATTGAAAGCAAAAAGGAAAGGAGTGATACGTTGTGCACAATTAATTTAAAAAATTGATTCTCTTTCCGGTACTCGAGTAGTGAACGGTGGCCAGTTTCAATTCAGACTTTAAAATAAGGAAATTATCAACATTCACTTTGAAGTAATAAACTGACAAAAAAGCACGTCACCATGTTGGATAAGGTTTGTATCAGGCAATGCTGGCAACTTCACTTCACCACAGTCCTCTGTAGTGAGGTTAGACGACCGTCTGAATGAAAATTACTGATGTACTACAACGGGCCAGACAAAAGCCATTGGTCTCTACTTGGTTTGACGATGGGCCAGACAGAAGCCATTGGTCGCAACTTGGTTAGATGACTGTCTGGATGAAACCAAAGGCAGTACTAGGTTAGATGACTGTCTGGACGAAACTTACTGATTATACTACAAACAAGGTGGTCTGGGGCGCGAGCCCCAAGTTAGGTTTGTTTTAGTATGTAAAACATCATTCCACTTTTACCAATGTTTTGAACTAGGTGCCAAAACCAGCGCCACACAATAATATTGGCACTGCTGAAAAAATGCAATAAATCCCTCTATCGATAAACTGTTCAACTCCTGTGTCTTACATTACTTATTCCTAAAGAAAATTTTCTGGATTGTGATGGCGGCGGCCACCATACACTACACGAGTTCCCTCTTTTGGTAAAACCTCCCTTGACCAGAATCAAAGTATAAAATTCTTAAACTACTGAAATTAGCCAAAATACCCATAGTAATTGTAGGGAAAATAACTGGAGATGAAATAGTAATAGATGTTTACTCCACCGCTGTCCATAACCCACCCGACGTCCCGAATTTGATCACAACTTATATAATAACATTTCCAGTAAGAATTCAGAAGAGGTACTTATCGGTACAAAATTCGTTAAAAGTGCAGTTTAGTCAATCCTCCCTTTTCATCACTTTTTAACAACATAGCTTATTGAAAATATATCATTTATGATTAAAATACCTTTCTGGGAGTCCTAGCGAGTTCATTTGTTTCCATTCCCACTGCCTACACCTGAAATATAATTGCTTTTTACGTCAAGTAAGCATTTTTGGTCGTGTTCTTTTGAATATCGTCCACCATTTTACATTGACGGTGGACACTACGTCATACCCACGTGACATGTTGTCAACATGAATAATGAAATAAAAGCCAAAACCATTGGCCTGGATAAAGATTATTGATGCGTGACTCCCCCACTGTGAGTCACAAAAAACCAGGGGTGTTATCCGTAGCTAACGCGGCCCGCAGGGCCGAGCTACCCAGCCACCATTGGTCTGGACGAAAATATTGGTCTAGACAAAACCATTGGTCTGCCGGTTGCGATATAGTACCAAAAGCGTGGGGTTGGCATTACTGACTCAGTGAGAAAGATGGTCGTCAGACCTTCGATTTCAACTATACAAGTCGTGTTGCTATTAGGGCGGGATGGTGGGGCTATGACAGCAGAGCAGTGAACATCTAATAATTAACCCTCCTTCAGATATTCTCCCGACTATTAATTCAGGTACTTTCAGTAAAATTCTTAACGTACTGAAATTAACCAAATTACCTCAATAGTCGGGAAAATATCTGGAGATGATGTCGTAGTAGATGTTTACCCCTCCACTGTCTGAGGCCCAACCAGCCATCCCAAATATGAACACGACTTATATAGGCAAACATCCAATCGATTCAGCCATTTTAGCATCATGTACAGGCCAGACGTTCGTTTTAGAAGAGTGAAAAATCTTAATGGAAGCCTGGGGGCGAGTTACTGCAGTAGCTATGTTGTTATCAGCTGCCTCAAGCGGTCCGATGATTGACAAAGCTGTCCGACACTACTGCTGAAGTACAGTCATTGGCAAATATAATGACGTTTTGTTCGTAACTACGTAACGTGTACTTCCGCGTCACACAATACTTCGACGTGGACTGTACTGTCTCCAAGGCGATGTCGCCATGTGCTCAAGTCTGGAATTCCATTACATCAGATCGGTGGTGACAAGTGTGAAGCGATAGGGTGAGAGAGTGACTTTGTGCAGGCTCACCCGCAGGCTTCAAGATCAAGGACAATCGTCTAAAACAAACGTCCGGCCTGTACCATCATGCATCGTATTGCTAACCTCACGCATTCAGTACTATGTCGCATCCGGCAGACCAAAGGTTTTCGCCTAGACCAATAATGGTTAGGTAGGGCCGTGTTAGCTAATATAAACACCCCTGGTTTTTGTCACGCACAGTGGAGGTAGTCATGCATCAATAATCTGGATCCAGGCCAATGGTTTTGCCCTCTATTTCATTATTCAAGTGTCGTGTGATGAATTTTGTATCGGACATGTAGGCAACGGGTATGACGCAGTGTAGGACGTGAATGTGTCATGGCCGCGGTCATCAAATGAACAAGAAGGAAAATGATTTTTTTTTTTTTACTTTTAAAGTCGCACATTTTTCCGTATTGACAGAATGTAATAATAAACAAAGTTTTTATGGTTCCGCCTAGTCAAGTATTGACTAGTCAAGTATTGACTAGGCGGAACCATAAAAACTTTGTTTATTATTATAAATGATTTATTTACGTAATAAAAGAAATATTAGAAATATTTGCGGTGCAGCAGTGACATCACCTCCCAGAAAGGTGTGTGAATCATAAATAATACATTTCAAATAATTTGCCTTGTAAAAGTTGTGAAAACTGATAAGTACCTCTTTTGAACAATTAATAAAGTTCCAGCTGTGTTGGCCATTTTTGGCATTAATTATGCACAAGTACAGTATTGCCAACCCCACGCATTCTGTGCTATTTCTTATCCGGTATTGTAAAACAAAACAACACCATCAAGTTAATGTGAAAGTGAGCCAAGTTACATTACAGTGGTGAGTACTGTTGTATATACAAAACAAACCTAACCTGGGGACTTATGCCCCAGACCCCCTTGCATGTAGTACAATCAGTAATTTGCGTCCAGACAGTCGTCTAACCAAGTAGCGACCAATGGTTTAGTCCAGACACCCATTTTAGTTCTGGTGTATTTTGTATCAAACATGTTGGCAACGCATGTGCCTCAAACATGGCTGCGCTCTTCGAACATGCAAGAAATAAAAACCTTTATTTACGTAATATTACAAATATTTCCAGTGAAGCAGTGATAATTGACAGTATTTTCAAATCCTAATGACTCCCAGAAAGCTATGTGAATCATATATTTATCATATATTTTCAATAATCTTCCAGGTTCAATAAAAGACCTGTCACGGGAAGAATTAATCCTCTTTCTATATTAGGACTTGCTTCTCTCACTAGAGTTTCAAAAGTAAAGGTAAACAAGACTTTGGAGATGTCAGTAACTACACTGTTAGGCAAAACCAACCATCAACTATCTTCTTTCGGATAATGGCATTCACGTGGCCCGGAAAACGTCTGAACACAAGCATGCAGTTGAAAGTGCAGCCCAGTGACCTCCAAGCCTATCCACGATTTGTAGCCCAGCACCACAAGTTACCAAGCACAATGTGAGGCTCTCCTAGGGGGAGGGGTCACTAGGGGATTATTTGCTTTTCAGAATTAAAGACCCCAAATTGTTGAGAGATCATTTGATCAAATAAATCCCTTTTTCACAAAATAGCCAATGCATTCTGGAGCAAGCTCATTCATAAGAAGCAGACAGTCACGGCATTTGACACAATCTAGCCTAATTTATAGGATTGAAATCCCCAACCCTTCAAATATCTAGAATTATTTTAAGCCTAATGCATTCAATAGCCTATTTACTACACAAAGCAACAGGCCAACAAGTTCACTTACCGATATTTCAGTCGACTTATTTTAGTTCTTTTGCCTCCAGGCCAATAACAATGTATGAAAATTACCACCTTCCATGGACTGAAGGAAGAATAACTTCATAAAAGCAAGAACGTCTACTTAACTTTCACACACATATCCACACGGAAACTGTTCACTATTCAGCACTGCACTAAAAATATATTAACACAAAGTCGCAACACCGTTGTCACAACACAAACAAATTTACACTTTTTATCTAGGACTGCATTGCTCATCAACTAGTCTACTGTTTCAAATTGGTGAAATATTCCACTGCTCAATTTCTTAGTCCCATTAATGCACGTAGTCCCAATGGCCAAAACACTTCATGATGAACGGCATTGAGTAGTAAAAATAAGATAAATTTCTTGATCCCTGTCCTAACAGCAATAGGCCTAGTCCTGGTGTTCATAGACTGAATTCTTAAAATGCACAAATATTAAAATAAACTGTGAATGCTTATTATGAAACACCCAGGCACTGACCATACTCTGATGTGGTACAGTGAATGACAAACTAGACTTCTACAATGGAAAGCAAATAAGATGAGACTATCTAAAACACACCGCTAAACTACGCTAGGCTAGTACTGAAGCAATTGACAGTTAAAAAGCAGAATCTGTGTCCCACATTCGCCAAGACTTTAATTTTAACTTCAAAATGCTCTGCTGTATGCTCTACACAGTGAACAGTTAAGTAATACCAATATTAATACAGGCCTTGGCAAATTACTTTTAGTTTTAACCAACAAAATCAAGAGCATTCCATATAGTTATATACATGCTTTCATCCACTTTGGGATTATCATATTTCTTTAGACAGTATAATACATTCATCTGAATGAATATGAAGGCATGTCATCAGTAAATGTGGAAGATCCCAGGGAAAGAAGAATTAACAGGTTGACTTTCCATATCATGTAAGTGACATTTTGATTCTGATACTCTACCTTTAAAGAACTTAAGTCTTCCCCCTGCAGCAGAACAATTTCTGTCATAGTCCGACGATGTTAGGTTGGGACTTCGAGTTCCATCCACTTCTCCTAACCCAAAGCCCCTTTTACTGCCACTGGATACTTCAGGACCACCATTCACGCTTTCTTCCGTCATTTTGGCACATGATGCAGAAAACTTTTCTTGCACACGCATCTCTTCTATCCCATTCTATTATCCAGATTGCTTTGACCTGAAGTATAACTTATAATAGCTGCCCCAGCTTCGGGCTGTTACGGAGTCCAGCTCCATCGTGTGGTATGTGGAAATGCTTCTCCGTTTACTCGTCTGGTTGTGCGCCTGCTTGAGAATGAATGAAAAACCACAATGTTTAGCAGTAAAAAAATACCATACAACTCAAATAAGAATATATATAGCTAAAACAGATTCAGTTGGCTTTAGTTATTTGTCTAAATCGAATCGAAATCATTCGGAAAATTCTAAATTCCAGTGCCGAAAAATTAAAATATCTTACCTCGTCGACATTTGTCCATTCCCATTTCCTCCGTTCCTTCGTTCATTCACACCCAGCGGCCATTACTGGTTCATTTCACGTCGTTCCGCAGTTTTAATAATCCGCTCGATGTTGCTCGAGTTGTAGTAAGAGCGCGTGAGGAGTATTTCTTGACACTGAAAATTGGCTCATTGTGCAAGGACGCTCAACTTCCGCTGAACACATTATTGGTTGGAATGTCCCGTGAAGTTCCGAACATTGTGTAATAAACCTTTCAGTTACCCAGGTTAGAACGCCGTTGGACTCAACTACCGCTAAAATTGTAGCAAAATACAGCGAGAGTTTGTGAGAGATATTATTGTGAATATTGGTCAAATTGTTGAAATATGTATAAATATGTGACCATGGATTGTGGTGATAACACTGTTTAAGTATAAACTTGTTCAATGGAGATATGTTTCTCTTTTCTTTTTTCCCCTTCTTTCGTTTGTTATCATTGTACAAAGGATGTTGTATCAGTTCTGTTTAGTAAAATTCAAGTTCAGTAAACTTCATGTGTTCTCCACATGAATTGCCTGATTGCCTTATAATTCAACAGGTTATGGGCCCAGGCACGAATCCCCCGTGCGAATAAATAGTCCAGTGAAATTAGGATATTCTGCTGCATTAAATGATGTAGTTCCAAATGTTTCAGGAATGTGTAGGGTGAGGTCCCCTGAACAACGCCTAACAAAGTCCCGTCGATTTCAAGTGCCGCGGGAGGGGGGGGGGGGGGAGGGAGGGAGCAGAGGGGGGCCCGAAGGCCCCATATTTTAGTTTTTGGTGCATAACTTTAAAACGGTGCGTCGCACAGAAATTTTATAAGTTTTAAAATTAAAGGTGATTAAAAACTCTACAAAATGGCATATTTGTATTTATCTTTCCGTGTTACGGTCTCCAGGATATGAGCCGGTGAACATAGAAAATTTACGGGAAAATGTGTTGCGCCTCATGATTTACGTCAAACTTGCCCTTCCAATCCGCTTGACTTCCATTTTACAGGAAACGCGTGGGAAAGTAAGTGGTAGACCATTAAATTTCCTTCAAGAATATATATACTTATGCTAATTTATCTTCGATCAGTCGAACGTTAGAGCGTTTTGACGTATCGGAGTCAGTTTCGAGATTTCGCTAGGGAACTGCTCATTATTTTACTTTCGTTTTCAACGGCTTTAACTCTCTGTTTCACCACATAAATGGTATTTATTAACCATATAACTAATAACATAGTCTATACCTAGAAAATATATAAATATATATGAACGGAGTGGCGTATATAGGATTATGTTTCGGGGGGAGCCCAAGATTTCGGAAAACAATTTCGTTTTTATGGGAATGAAAACATGATCAAGATCTAATAACTTATAGTCCAGTCCATCGGAGTATATATACTGTATATTCTGAAAAGTTCGTTGTATATATTCTTTAAAAAATATAAGTTACTAGTGACCTTTTTATTTTTATAGTTAACGCCACTGTTACCCTCTTATAATAAAATAGCCTACATTTACTTGCTGGACAAAGAAAAATTTCAATATGTCAATCAATTGTTTACAATTTTCATATAGGAGGAGGAGGGGTGGGTGGGACTGTATATACTGTATATGTTTGAAATGCTTATATTTTTCTGCCAGAAGTAATGTGGGTGATAAGTTAGTGTCAAACATTATACCTAGCACGTTTTGTACGTGTTAGCGGGTAAAATGGGTCACGTGGATATCAAGGGTTTCACCTGACGTGCCTCCAATTATCGGTACCCCTTGTAAATGTACGTCAGAACCTATATACCAAGGTACAAATAGACCACTAGTTAAAGAAATGACCACCTGGGAATGATACCTAGAGTGGAATAAGTAACGATGCGCAATGTGCATTACAATTGTATTTATTGACTACCGGTATCAAACATTTCATACTCCTCACCGTCCAACTCTTCCGATTCCAATTGAATGGGAGCACTGTTGGTGCAAGCGCCGTAGGCATTGCCACAGACAAGTGAGCAGTGGATGCTGGTTTTCCGGCATCCACATCTCATACCGCAGTCTGTGGCACAACGAAAAATATGGAATTGAGCACGCTGTGAGGTGCAATAGGTGCCTTGGCCTTAATAGGAGTCAGATAGGCAAGAGGAGATGGGAGAGGATTTTTTTTTTAAAGATCCTCCCCCATCTCCTCTTGCCCAACCCCAACGTTCAGGTTCGAGTGATTCATTTCCAAACCACTGCTGAACCTGTAAAAACACACTGCACAGTATAGAGCAGCATCTTTTGTAGGTGGCAATGAAGACAAGTTTGCTTTCATCTTGGCTGACAATTTGACGAAGCACATGTACGTGTGAATAAAACATAATACAATAGAATAAAGCTGCCAAAGGAAGATATTACTAAGTTAATGGAAGAGTTGAATAAATTAAAAGGAAACAGAGAGGAAAGCAAGGAAACTTGGTCGACAGTGGTTGCTGGTAAGGTAAGATTGAATATGCCTAGGCCTATAAATGGAGTACCGGTACATGTAACTGAAATTCCCGTCTCAAATTCATATGGAGCGCTCGTCGAAGAAAATGATGACTTTCTTTAAGAAGAAAAGAAGAAAGTGATAAAGAAAAATTCCAGGAAGATGCGGATATTTGCGGATAGTCGCGGGCGAGTAGAAGCAGCAAGCGTATTGGAGAGAAGCGGAGAAATGGAGGTCACTTCGACAGTAAAGCCAGGAGCACAAATTGCAGCGGTCACGATCGGGATGGTAGGAGAGTGTGCGTCCCTTACTTCAAAGGACTATGCAGTAATCATCGCTGGAGCAAACGACGTCTATAGAAACGAGAGTAAAAAGTAATCAATGATTTAAAGGGTATATTGCCATCCATGCATAACACAAATGTCATCATTGTAAACATTCCGCAGAGATACGACTTAATTCCCAAATCATGTGTAAATGTTGAAATAGAGGCTACAAATGGAAATATTCATAACATTTTAAGAGGTTTCCAAATGTCCAAATTATAGATGTAAGTAAATTAGACAGGAAGTTCCACACTCGGCATGACCTACAATTAAATAGGTTAGGAAAAGAGTATCTTAGTGATGAAATATACCGAATTGTAAATTCAAATGGTAAGAAAAGTTCAACAGTAATATCTTTAGAGTGGAAGCAGGGAAACTGGTAAAAGAAGCCAAACGTGAGGTTTGGCATTCAAATCTTTTGATGTCAAATTTAACTGAGTCCAACAATGGTATTTCGAATTTGTCTAGTAACAATAATAATAACAATTATGATAGTAATAATGTAAATAAATCACCAACACAAGCTTGCAAAAGTAAAACATTTAAAATTTACCACCAGAGTGTTCAGTCTATAATAAAATTGATTACATAAATCTAATCCTTAAAAATGAACATAAAGACATCTCAGCACTATGTATTTCAGAATATTGGCTGAAAGAGGAACAACTTGAATTAATTCAATTCCCAGGGTTTATACAAGCTAGTAAATACTCTAGATCTAATATTAGCCATGGTGGTACTTGTATCTTCTTAAGAAATAATTTAGATCATGAACAGTTAACAGCTTATGATTATCTAATTTTGGAACAGGATTTTGAATTCTCTGCCGTAAAATACAGCAGTTTAAGTTAATAATTGTATGCGTATACCGTTCTCCGTCAGGAAAGATTCCTTTATTTATAGATAAATTAGAATTGTTACTCAATAACATGAGCAAAGTAAAAGCTGGGTAGCACACGTTCATTATATTGCGAAGAAGATAGCTCCGGCATCTGGGCTGTTGAGAAAATTGAAATACCTAATCCCTAGAAAACTTCTAATCACAGTATATTACTCACTCGTACACAGTCACTTGCAGTATCTAAATGTAATTTGGACTCAGTGTAAAAAGACAGCCCTGCATGAACTTATGGTAATACAAAATAGAGCGATAAAAAATATATATAACCTACCCTTTAATACACACAGTCGAGATTTATATGCCAAGAGTAAAATAATGCCAATGTCAATGTGCGCAGAATTAAGGTCAGCAATACTAATACACAGAATTAAGCAAAACAATGTGCTGCATAACAGTGACTACACCCTAAATTCAGACATTTATACTTATAACACGCGACAAGCAGATGACTTCGCTCTCTTTCAAATCCGCTCGTATAAATTTGGTAACTGTAGCTTTAAGTTCTCAGCCATTCAGTCTTACAACCATCTTCCAAGCGATTTAAAATCAATTTCCAATCTGTCGACTTTCAAATTTAAATTAAAGAGACTACTTTGGAATCGGTACCTAATAAAGTAGGTAGCCAAATTTAGTAAATCATCATGTCTCATTTCACTCTGCATTGATAAACTTATTATTTTAATTATTATTTAATTCTTCTTCTTTCTTCGTTTTGCCCACTTAGGGAGCGCGCTTGAACTTGTTGACTCGGGTTGATGGAGCTTTCCTCTTCCTCTCCTCCCAAAATCTCCTCATGAACTCGCTATGCCCCTTCTTACGTTCCTCCGTCCATATTTTTTTTCCAGTGGTCTTCTTTTTAGCTTTTCGGTGAAAGAGTGATTTGTAAATAATTTTTAATTATTATTTTACTTTTATCATGTTATTTACATTGTACATATTCTTTTGGTAAGCTAATTACAGTGTTAGGTCAAGTATCATTGCCGAAAATTAACTTAATCACGCAGCAAATGTGTATGTAAGGTATATATGTATATAAAATTGTAGTAGACGCCAATAAATTTGTATTGTACAATTCCTATGTAAGAGCCTCTGGCTCGTTGGAATTAATTGTTCAATAAATGATGATGATGATATAATAATTTGTGGGGATGTAAATGTGGATTTCTTAAAATTTGAAAGAAATTGTGAATTATTAACACAGTTACTAATTTCCTATGGACTGAAACCTACAGTAAATACCCCAACAAGAGTAACAACATTTAGTAAAACTACTCCTGATCAATTTTTTAAATACAGATAAATATCACCATTAAATAGAAGTCTATTGTCCGGGTTTTAGTGACCACCATGGACAAATACTGAGTTTTGACTTATTAAATAAGGAAACATGGTCAGAAATGTATAAAATAGAAAATGTACATGATAAATTTAATGCATTTAACAGTACCCTAAAACACTACTTTGAAACAGCATTCCCCTTTAGACAAAGAACTGTTCAAAATAACAAAACTAGCAATTGGATAACAACAGGGATTATAAATTCATGTCAAAGAAAGAAATTTCTACACAAATTGTATAAACAATACCACACAACACCTGAATTCAATTTATACTACAAAAAATACACTAGCATATTAAATAAGGTAATACGACTAGCAAAGAAAATGCATATTGATAATTTTATTTCCCAATCATCTAATAAAAATAGGGCTATGTGGTCCGTGATAAAGAAAGAAACTGGAAAATCTGCTAAATTCTTAGGAACATTACACTGACCAGAAATAATAAAGTGATTAATTATCCAGAGGAAATAGCAAACACTTTTAATGACTATTTTCTAGAAATTCCACAAAAATTATTAAATAAATCACAGGTAAATACACTAAATTCTAATAATAAAATAAATATATGTAGTGAGTCTTTATTTATAAATCATGTCACAAGTGAAGAGGTAATACCCCGTTTAGACGTCCCGGTTGCGATCGCGATCAGGCGCCGATCCAGATTAAGTTGGCACGTCTAAACGCAACAGGATAACATTATCGCGATCAACTTTCCCTCCAACAAGATCAGCCCGATCCCGTTCCCACAACGAGATAATCGCGTTCGCGGCCATTGCGATCGAAGGTGTGTTCTATCCTCCTGCTGTGTGAGTGAAGTAGGCAGTGGAAATGATGGCCATTTTGTATTATCTCGTGTTTTGAAAGCGAGATGTACGTAATGTTGGCCATGATGGTTGTATTTATGTTGTTTGTTATCAGATATGAAGATTGAGAGAAACGAAATGATGGATGGAGACAAACATACCAGCGTTTAAACGCTGAAATAAAAATATTAGCGTTGGGGAAAGTCGATGAAGATGATTAATAAAGACATAAATTGATTGTCATAGACATAGATGAGATTCCGATAGGGCCAAATAACTCTGGACGAACAAGAAGTATTTATGCAATAAATAGCCTAGACCTGTTTATAAATATCTCAAAATATTTTTTATTTCCACACGTCTCCTCAGGATTTGTATATATTTAAAAATATGCATTAGCAGGTTGAATTATGTATAAAGAATAACTGAAATACTTCAAAACTGGAGGAAGCAAACTACTGAAAATTTCTGCTGTAACACTTGGAATTCAAAAGTTGGCAGACCTTAGCGATGTCATGCTGTTTTACTCGATTATCCTGTTGTTTCATGATGGGACGTCTAAACACGTACCAATGACAAATGCCGTTGATCGCGATTGGACATTATCCAGATCAGAGATAATCGGGATCGCGACCGAGACGTCTAAATGGGGTATTAGAATAGTTATAAAAGAGCTAAAAAATAAATTCTGTGCTGGCATTGATGGCATCCCTTATGCAATTTTAAAGAAATGTGCAGAAAATATAATAAATCCACTTACACACTTAATAAACAGTTCAATTCTCTCAGGAACTTACCCTCTATGCTATCCGTTGTTTACCTCTGCTACTCCAGGGAAATGTAAAAATCGCGGGAGGGTCAGTGGTTAGTTCCCGTTCTCCATACAAGCTAAGAATATGTCTGTTAATACATTGCTGTCCTCCTCCGCTCTATGTAGGCCACGAAATTAATATCGTAGTTTTAGTGGACTGTACCTATGTCCTTGATTTGTCTATAATATATATATATAATCATGTGTACGTGTGCTCTCCAAAGTCTAGGGGAGTGTCTGGTGTTTCCTCCTTCTTAAGACGGAAAATTATGTGTGTGTAGATCATTGCCTTTGTAAGACGGAAAGTTTGTGTAGTCGTGTTTCCACTCTACCTGTTGGATATATATATAATGTATATTGAGCCCGTCAGAGGTGCTGCCAGGACAGCCTACAACCGAAATGACTTCCCTAACATCTCATCCGCCGGACCTAAATGCCAAGAAGATCGGGTGAACTTCCAAACAGGCCAAAGCGGCACGAGAATCCATCATCCACGGGGATTGTGGTACATGGTGACTAAAGGTCATAGACTGCCTAAGGAAAGGTTCACCTTAAAAGCTAGACTGAGAAAAGAAACATCCAGACTTATGTAAAACATCGTAAAGATTTATTTTAAAATCGACAAACTCCTATCCTAGTTCGGAGGGTTTCTGTCGGCTAATCCGCAAGCTAATAAATAATCAAAAATAAAGAGCAGGTCCCTACCTGAGAAGTTACTGTAAACCCTCGCGAAAGATCTATCTCACAATTATTAAAGCAACAACAGCAACACTAGGAAAATGGTACGGCGAGAAACCCTAGGTCAAGTTACAAGATCAAGCTAATATCGGAATTTACATTTAACAGGGCAGCAAAACAAATCTAAGTTAGGATGATACCATTCCCTTATTTACATTTAATATTAATTCATTTAGCTAAGTCCTACCAATTAATTACAAAATTTACGGCGGTGACGTCCGTAGTATCAAACAATTACAATCAAAGCTATGTGACATGCCATAAAAAAAACGTCTAAGGCACTCTTACAAACTAGGTGCTAACCTGCACACAAAAGGTGACATAGAGGATTTATACATTTTCACATCAATAAATCAATAAATACAAGACCACAGTTTAATTCAAAGCCTATCTACACCTTGGTTTACTGTTCGTAAGCCATAGTCATTTAACGTGTGTAATTAGGGTGACGACTGCGTAGTGGAAACTACGTCTAACATCGTATGGCCTGAGATCCACCAGCAACGAACTATAGGTTCAAGCAAGCCTCTGTCGTTACAAAAAGTGTCAGCTGTCCTGAGGTCATTTCCTCCAGGAAATACTTTCAATTGGCACGGCTATGTCAGCAGGTTCCAAATGCAAATGAACAGGGTTAAATAGAAAGGATTTGTTAGTTATATTTTGTTTATCAAAAATTATGCGTTTTATTATTAAGATGCCGGTTTGAATTATCGTTGGTTTATGGCGAAGAACAGCTGACTAGCCTGGCATGGAGCGTCTCTGCGAGATCATCTCTGCCGAGGAGCCTCGACTCAAAAGCCGGGATACGATCAACGAGTAATAACATCTCGGACACACAATAACACAAGTTACCAGCGGCGCGCAGCTCGCGTTCAATAACTTTGGGACAGGCCTGGAAACACATCACCTACCCTCCCTAAATATTTGGTCTACGGGAACTGTCTCGGACATGGTACACAAAATACCTTCTTACATAAGACGCCTCTTCACGGGGGTCACTAGCCTCCAACATAATATAAGAATCCTGACATAACTGTACTCGTCGAACCAACGGTACACGCAAAAGGCGTTTAACTAACAAATAACAATCTACAGAACATGTGTTCAGACACAGAAATGGACACTGGGTTCCATGAGTTATCATTGCAATGAAAAAGAAAATGCTGCAAGCATTGCGTCCTGTGTTAAAAATAAGTCTGTCTCACTTGGAAGCAAGCGCTCTCAATCGTGCGCTGGGAAATATTCACACACCTGTCTTCGTGTCACAGCGAGTTACTGGCTCCCTGTACTATTTGACACAACACGTTGACTGGGCCGGCAGTTTTGGCAAGAAAATAACTATAAAACTGGCCTCATAATAATACCCATACCATAGGTTATAAACATCAAAGAATGTGTGCATTAAGAGCACGCTATAAAGATGAATATAAATATATAAATCTGTCTTTCATAGCAAAGACGTTTAAAAGATAGCAATGTCTATCATCGCTGGAGCTCTTTGCTCTCAAAGATAAAACACTTCATCTGTTTCTTATATCAAACATTCAAATAAATCACGTGTCATTACACTTGACACAAACAAAATAATATTATGTCGCAAACCTCACTCTGCTGGATTTGCTTAATGACACGTTGGGAACTGGGTTCGATGCTAGGTTACAACGAAACATCCCTTTTACTTACAAGGTCTACACTCGACCTGGATGGCTTCTGAGCACATCCTGAATGAAATATAAATGCAGTTACAAAACTGGTAATTACAGTCGATTACCTGATACGACTTCTCTAATCAAGTTAGAGGCGTAACGTTGACTGGCTGCTATGAGTGCAGTTAAAGAATTATGACCATGGCATCAATTTACCATGTCAGGAGTCTGCTAAGATTCGAAAATCACCCCAGATGGGGTTAAACAAAGTAGCCCTGAAATGACTACGGTCACGTTTAGCAATAGACAGGAATTGGCGTCCTACGACGTCCATCAGGTTGCACCAGGGTTAAACAAAATATCGAACCCAAGGGTGGCTCACAATCACTGTAAATAAATAACATCTAATTATACTAATTACAATCCCTGCCTATAAAATGGCTGTCACGAAGTTCGGCTGATTTACAATCTACACTAATCTAAATATACCACCAATGACTAGAACAATGAATGGTTGTACAAACTCACGATATGAAGGAGCCCACACTTAGCTCTTTCCAACGACAAGGGTTGAACAAAGCACCTCTGGCTTTCAGGATTGGTTTTATCCATATCAGAACTTCCATCTTGGCTCTCCCAAAGATCAGGGTTCGGTCTGCCCCCGTAGTTGACATCGTGAGTGGGTTGAACATGCCTAGAAAGGGCATCCTCGACTCCTTCCTTCTCGTTCGACGTTCTTGAAGTTCCAAATCATGCTCGTTCCATCCGAGACGTCTCCCTCATACCATGACGGCATCTAGCCCATCATCTTCGACTCGAACATGGTGTTATAAATGTCGAACACGTGGTCGGTAATATTAGACATCATGTATTTCTTTGTCACTTGAAATTGCTGTGTGCTTTGTAGCTATCAAAGGCGTTACACATATATCTAGCAACACAGCCTCTACACTTTGCAGATATCATAAATAAATGGCCATGCACTGATCTGCTGGTTCACACGTGCACAGATTCTATTTTTGCCATCACGTGGCATCCGTGAAATTGGCGTCGAATTCTTGCAGATAAATCCACTGTAGCAATTTATACACGAAGCGTATTTAATATAACACTCGTTTAATGCAACGTTATCACGATTACTTGTATATTTGACACCAGGCTTTAGCCCTCCACAAATCACGTGGGTACAAAATGCGGTGCTACAAAATCGTAGAAAATTCACAATACGTTTCAAATAAATAAATTCACAATAGTGCTGATCACTACACTTTGATTATCGTGATGCACAATACGATGGTGCTCGATGACACTTGATAAAATTCTTCGCTATAAAGCGGACTATTCCCACGCCTTACACGACGGGTATTACAACACGCCTCAACCGGGCGGATCCTCAAGACGTAGTGCACGGAACTGCGTTCCCCGTGGAATCAAGTCGTCAAACTAAGTCGTTTAGCGACTATTTACATTCCTTTTTGCATATCCGCAATGATATTACCATACCTTAAAGTGGAAAAAAAATCTCCAAAATGTTTCAATAATACTGAATGACGAAATGGAATATGCTGAGTCTCGTAAAAAGTTACAGTTGATTAATAAGACCTCAGATAAATAATTAGCAGACTTCACCAGAGTCAAAAGTGAGATCCTTCGCTACTCCAAAGAGAATTGTATAAGCTCTCAGCTTCTAGTTGCTTTCTGGGTGTGTTCAAAGGTAGTACATCCCATCATAAATGTGTTGTCATGAAAAATATCACATGAACCTTAGCTCAGCGGGTTCAGTATGTGTGTCCTTCGTTCACTGCCTAAAATGGGTATTTGGAGTGTCCGGTGTTTCCTCCTGTGTATGGCGGAAAATTACGCCGATAAGCATTTGTACCTGTGTAAGACGGAAAAAATTATAATCGTGTTTCCCGCCCTGTATACAATGATACTGTATCCGTGTAGCTGTGAATGTAATATTAATGGAGTGCGTGTTATGGTAATAATGGAACTGTGCGCATTGGTATGTCTAGCTAAATACCGCTGGAATAATTCCTATGTGTAATGGATAACAGTGTGAGTGTGAGACTGTAAATGTTGCTAAGAAGGGAATGTGTTTGCCAAATGTGTAATATGTTTGTGTCTGCAAGTGTTTTTGGGACGTGTAATTTTAATAGAATCCATTTTGCCTTTAATTATCGTTTCCTCATGATTATATTATAGGAGAGGTGTGGAATGACTTGCATTGTGGATGCAGGCATGGCAACTTAGTGTGCTAATCGCACAAACAGTCCTGCGAAGACGTAAGAAACTCCACGTCCTTCCTTAGATGGCGATATTTATTCTTCGTTGTGTTTGTAGGCGTGGTTATTTAACGTATAAAATACGAGCAGGCCTACGAAAACGTAGAGTAAATATGTGCCCAATCGTTAATTCTAATATATATTACTAATATATATATATATATAGTTTAATATATATATTAATGTATTACTTTATTATGTAAGCCAAGAAATGATTCTGGAGACAAGTGTAACGGTGTCGTGTGACTGGATCTTATCTCGGAATAACCTTGTGGTTTTCCGTTATTTATATTATTATTAAATTATATTTCTACTTTTAATAACCTGTGTTCTGTCCGATAAATTGGTGAACATATCAGCATTGGATGATTAAATGTGTCCTTAGGGCGAGTTACGGATATGCTCCGATGATGGCTGCCTCAAGCAACCCACCTCGCTCTCGTAGGCTACAATGAATGATAGTTGTAATAGATAAGAATGAGTGCCCTATGTATGTTAAATGTAAAATGCTTTAGTTACTTCCGATTATATGGTAGTTCACAGGCTGTATAGAATGGTCTAGTTAACCTTTAAAACAAAAAAAAACATAGAACCAGAGTTGGGAAAGAACTAAAATGTAAGTGTTGTGTGAAAGGGTATATACAAATTCGTGTCTGCAATATATAGTGTGTCGGATGTGGCCGCTCCATGTCGGAGTCCCTGCCTGGCTGCGTGTATGAGCAGTTGTGCGCTACTGAGCATTTTTGCTGACGTCGGCGCCCTGACATCCGTATGTTGATGTGTAGCGTGTATCCGTGTGTGATCATGAAAACGGTGTATGTATGTCTGAGCGTTAGCAGGTAGTGGAATATGATGTGTGAATATCTCGGTGTTAATTGTGTGATTGTATGCTAAAATGCTTAACTATTCTTCATGTGGATACCCTGCAAATGTACGTATTAACTATTGGATTTAAGTAACTTACTAGAACATTGTGGTGTTTGAAGCCATATTTTCAGTGTTGCCTTAGTAAACAAGAGTTTAGTGCTTTTCAGTCGGTCAACACGAATGTACCCAAAAGAGATGGGTTATGTCCTAATCCTGAAATAAATTACATGAGATTAATAAAACACTAGGATGACCAGTTTCGATCGTCAAGCGATCATCATCAGATCCATTACACTTAGGCTACAAAATCTATGTTTGAAATACAGGTGAAAGTATTTACAATATGTTCATTTATTTAGTTGCAGTATTGGTACTGCAACTGTCAGTGTATGCTAAATGCAGTATATATGATGTTAGGTGAAATGCTAAATGGTGATAGCTATCCGGAGTTTTTACTTTGGAGAGATTATATGGTTGTAAAAATCGACTATGGTTAAACTATAAAATTATAGGCTAACTACTTATCTGATTGTCTTCCTTACTACAGCTACTCGCAGTTTTCGTGCTCACTGTAACTCACGGTGCGGTCGACTGCGGTGGTTATCTTAACGACTGGTTTTTCCCTGCCTTCTCCCCCTGCCCATACGTGCTGTGCGGAGTCATAGCGATGTGTTTATGTGAGGTGTTGCCAACCTAGATAAGATGTATGTTATTGAATGAGGTGGGTCTACAACTATTAAAGACCGTGGATTAGCCCTCGCCACGCGTGGACCATAAGCCATTCGAACTAAGCGTTGACGGTCTTATGAGGACGTCCCGGCACCTTTAATAATGCCGCGAATATGGGTCTTGGTTTATTGCAGAAGAAAAGTACATCGCACACCTGATCCAGATAACATTTACCTATTAAATAAAACCCCTAATTCCCCCCCCCCCCTTTTTATCTAGCTTGGCTGTGTCGCTAAATTGTGTCTTGTTTCCGACAGGGTGTGCTTTTCAGTAGCGTGAAGAGGGGTGAGCTCTCCATGAACGTGTGTTCATTTAGATTGTTGGAATTGTTTCGTTTGGCTAGGTGTATCTCGATTGCTTCCTTTATGTCAAGAGCTCTGCCTTTCGATTCGTGATGGATTATTTTAAGGTCCGACTCTATGTTGGTAAAGCTGTGCCCTGCGTCACACATATGTTCGCACACGGCTGAATGTGTTCCGTATCTTATCGCATTCCTATGTTCATTATAACGTGTGTCTACTCGTCTTCCACTCTGCCCGATGTAATTAGCTTGACAATCGGTGTCTTGGCACGTTATAGAATATACCCCTGACCTTGAATACGGGTCACGTTTATTTAGATTACTATTTAGGAGGTGCCTAGCGGTTGTGTTTTTCGTCGTGAAAGCTATCTTTATGCCTTGCTTTTTGAATAGGTTAATGATTGTATATGTATTCGCATTCACATAGTTGAAACGCGCAAATTTTTTCTCATTACTGTCCGGTTTGGGAATCGTTTTATCTTTATTTTTATGTTTGGCTATAATTTGATTTATTTTGCTTGGCGAGAAGTTGTTTTCCTTTGCTATTTGCATAATAGTTCTTATTTCCTTATTATAGTTGTCTTTTGACATGGGTATGTTTAATGCCCTGTGCACTATTGAATTGAAACCCGCTAGTTTGTGCGTACTGGGGTGATTAGACTGATTGTCGATTGCATGCGAGGTATGTGTTGCTTTCCGGAATATGGAATATGAAAGGTCGTTGTCTTTACGTTCAATAGTTATATCGAGATAATTTATTTTCCGGTCTATTTCGGATTCCTTAGTGAATTTGATAGAGTGGTGAAGGCTATTAATGGATTGGAGAAATGTTTCTTCGCTTGTTAGTTCAGTATCGTAGATGCAAATTACATCATCTACGTATCTTTTCCATATTACTATTCCCTTTGTTGAAGTCTTTTCTAAGAACGCATTTTCTAGTGCATTGATGAAGATGTCAGCGATTAACCCACTTAGTGGCGATCCCATTGCTAGGCCTTCTCTCTGTGTGTATATTTTATTGTCGAATTTAAACACGTTTTGGGTGAGAACGACCCTCAGTAATCTCACAATCTCTTCAATTTCTTTTACCGAATTGTTGGATTTTAAGTTGTTTTCGATAGTGTTGATTGCTTCAATAATCGGAATATTGGTGTACATGTTAGTTACGTCGAAGGATACTAGCCTGAAGCTAGATTTCATTTGTAGGGTGTTCAATGCTGTTACTAGTTCTGTTGTGTTCTTTACAGAGTTGTTTTTGTCGTTGGAAAGACGGCATTTTAAGATTTTTAGTAACTCTTTGCTGATTTTGTAATTAGGGGCATTCCTACAATTGACTATTGGTCTCATTGGGCATTCCTTTTTGTGTATTTTTGGTTGTCCCCTCAATGACGGTATTTTCGGGTTCATGTTTATTGGTTTTGATTTTTCAGCTTTGGTCAGTATGTATTCTGTTTCTTTTAGCGCACTTTTTATTTGTTTTTGGAATTTGTTGGTGGGGTCTTTTGTTAATTCCTTGATTTCGTTGTTGTTTAGGAATTCGACTGTTTTTTCAATGTATTCTGTTTTGTTCAAAATCACTGTAGTGTTTCCCTTATCTGCTTTTGTGATGATTAAGTCATGTTCTTTTATTTTTTGTTTCAACGACTTTATTTCTTTGAGTTGTTTGTTGTTTTGAATGTTATTGCTATCGCCCTCTCGTTTGAGGATTTTTTTGGCTTCGTTGGTGGCGAGATTTTTGGTTAATTCCCTGTCTTCTGCTGGGAGCTTGTGACTGGCTATCTCAATATCTGTGATTAACTGTTTTATATTGTGGTTCGTGTGTGCGTCTGTGCAGTTGTATTTCAAACCTTTGTCTAACATATTCATTTCACCTTGAGAAAAGGTTACGTTCGTTCTGTTGTTTACTCTCCTGTGGAAATTGAATTCATTGTTATTCGTGTGTTGTTCGTTAGATTGATTGTTCTGTGTTTCTCCTAGTTTTCTTAATTTATTTTCTAGCGTTTCATGCTTCCTCGTTGCTCTGATTTTGATGGTGTCATGTAGGTGCTCGGTGAAGCTGTCCCATTGGGCTGCGTGCCAGAAATTACTTAGTTGCAATTGAATGTCGTATAATTGTTGGTTAATTTTTTGCTTTCTTATGTATGCAAATCTTAATTCGTTTTTTATCCAAAGCGCTTTGGCTTGTTTGGTTGAAATGATCGAGGCTGGTGTGTTCGGTACGGTTTTAATTGGTACGTATTTAGGGGTGAGGTTTAGTTCTATACATTTTTTGTTGAACCAAATTGACTTGTCTAAATTCATGAGTTTAAGCCTGAGTGATTTGAATTTCTTGGCTTCACGATTTGCCTGACTAGCCGTGAACATTGTGGTGTTTGAAGCCATATTTTCAGTGTTGCCTTATGATCACTTTCGTGATGTTTATAGTGCGTTTTTCTTTTGTGCCGCATTTGTCAGTTAAATGCTTTTGAGACCACCGAACGAAAACATATGTACTTATTCATTTCTGTTAACATTATAATGTTTATTACTAGTGTTTAATCTCTCTCTCTATATATATCTAAGACTCTTACCTCAGCGTGTTAATAGGTCATGCGCCTCCAGCTTACGCTCGCATACTGAAAAGGGTGTCGACTTGCTTGCTGCCTTCCTGTATGACTGACGTCACAGCTTGCCCTGGCCAATCATCGCCCGCCAGCCTGGCTTCCAGACGTTTCTATGATGTTATTATTTAAGTGGCGGCGTTTTGCTCTCCATCAGCATTCCTTCTTCAAACCTTCTACGGTCTTCTTCAACTAGCGAGAGGCATTCGTGCCTTCCGCCCTTCTTCGGGGCCTTCTAAACTTCAGGCCTAATCTGCATTTATGAGTGAAACTACCAGGAAACGCAACAGCAGAGAGCTTCAGCACTGAGAAAGTGCATTCTACGTTTTTACTCCAAACCGCAAGAAGCTGCATCAAATCGCAGTTCTAAATGCCATGTTATTTGGCATTCAAGAAATAGCATCAAAACCTAACGATGTTAGCCAATGTACAGCGCTGGTCGCCCTGGCGAAGTTATTTTCCTGATGCTGGACATTTCAAATTCTACTACCAAAAAATCTAGTGTTGGCCACGGCAGTCTCCGTCAGCATGCTTCTAGTCATCGCCACAAAAGATAAGTTTGTGCCTTTTTTTTATTATTATTATCTTAATCATCTTCGTTTTAAGTGTTTGCTAGCAAGTGCAAGAATATTAAAATTGTGTGTGCATCAAGCAGAATGAACTTTTGAATAATAGCACATGGCTGTGCCAACCTAAATAAAATTAATGAACATTTGAAACTGCCCCAGGCGGGCCAGCATAACTAATTTTTTAATTAAGGCTTTATTAATGTGTTTGCAAGTTTCACCCTAAAAATAAAAGTATTGTATTTACTCTCAATGTTCAGTCTAGTATTGAAAGAACCAGGCCGCATTTCCTTAGCCCAATCCTTTCAGTCTAATCTTCTCTTAAGGAAGTTAGTTTGTCCAGACCTTAAGCCTGATGCTGTCCTCCCGTTTATGTTGATGAATCTGGGCTGTTCTCCACATAACCATTTTGGTGCCTATAACCGGGATGCTTGTAAACATTCTGTTTAACCAAATCTTCAAATTTCTTAATGTTGGAACTAATTCAAAATTTAAATGCCATACTGAACATTGAGTGTGTTAATATTTTAAAAATTGTGTTTTCTAATCTACTTCGAAAGTTTCAGCTCGAGTGTATATGGTTGGCACTGAGAAGGGAGACAAACAGCAGGCCCGTATTTCACCGCAGGGGAAGCCGCACTCTCTTTTCTGGCAGACTGTCAACTTCTTCCGAAGCAAGGTGTACCAGCTCACAGTATAGTCGTGAGTACACAACAAACTTTCATAATGCCGATTGACGAGAAACTCATTAATGCTAGGGCTTCTGTCAAAGGCAAGTTAACGCGTTTTCGCACTTTTCTAGATGAGCTCCCAGAAAAAGAACGTAATAGTGACATAATTTCTCAAAGACTGAAAGGTTATGAACAGGCCTTTGAGAAATATGATGAGATCCAAAGTAATATTGAGACCAAGGATCCCGACCAGCAAAGTGACCGTTGTGAGGTTGAAAATCTATATTATAAGGGGTTCGCAGACGCGAAGCAGCTTTTAAGAAGTTTAACATTGCAGGAAAAGCAGGAGAAAATTCCTTCAGAATCTTCTTCTTTTCCTTCCCGTGTTATATTACCGAAAATAGAATTACCTAAATTTACCGGAGATGAAGCTACATGGGAACCATTTTTTGAATTATTCAATTCATTGATTCACGAAAACGATTCTCTTCCTTCAATACAGAAGTTTCATTATTTGCGTTTGTCCTTGCAAGGCAACGCACTTAAACTCATCCAAGAGCTTACGTTGACAAATGAAAATTATGAAGTAGCTTTGGCACTTCTCAGAGATCGGTTTGGGAACACTCGTTTAAAAACTCAACGTCACATACAGGGTTTATTCAATTTACCTATTGTTCAAGCTGATAATCTTGCCTCGCTTCGTAATCTGATCGATGCTGCGGAACTTCATATTCGTGCGCTTGCAAATTTGGACCAACCAGTTGACCATTGGGATCTATTTTTGATTCATCTTATTTCTGTTAAATTAGACACTAAAACTTTAAAAGATTGGGAAGCAGCTCTGTCGCAACATTCATTGTGTACCTATGAAGCTATTATTAAATTCTTAAAGGCGAAATGCCAAATTCTCTCTGCTGTAGCCAGTCAAAAGAGTAGCTCTACTTTCAAACCTCCCTCTAATAGTAAGGACATCAGCCCCACTCAGAGAGTACTAAGGTCACATGTCTTTTCTACCAATATTCGGTCTTCCAATCAAGCACAAGCTTGTGTTTTGTGTCAACAACCACATAACTTGTACCAATGCGCTCAATTCAAATCTTTATCTGTGGATGAAAGACGCAAATTAATTACCACCCACAAGCACTGCTTTAATTGTTTATCAGGGACACATATGATAAGCAATTGTCATTCTGAACGGTTATGTTTTCACTGTAAAGCAAAGCATCATACTCTCCTGCATAGGCATGAAAGATCGCGGTCATCAGCAACCAATAGTTCATCCGCTAAATCTCATTCTGAGACTTTGCCGAATAACGCTCAGTCTTTTACTCAAAGCTCTGTTTCGTTCAGTAAAACTCAAGTTTTATTGTCCACTGTCCAAATTCTAGTGAAGAATGTTCACGGAAAATGGGTTTCTGTAAGGGGATTGTTAGATAATGCTGCAACTAACAATTTTATCAGTGAATCGCTAGTTCGCAAATTAGGTCTACAAATATGCCCTACTTCTATAGAAGTTACAGGAATTAATGGTTCCAAATCGCAATCTCTGAGTTATGCTAAAGTGGATGTAAAAGATTCCAATAATCTTGGCATTCATTTAAATTTAGATTTTTTAATTATAAATTCCATAGGTAATGACACCCCCATTACTTCCTTTCAAGTCCAGGGTTGGAATATTCCGCATCATTTGCAACTTGCAGATCCGAATTTCAACAGAGCTTCATCTGTAGAAATTCTTTTAAGTGCCAGCATTTTTTGGCAATGTTTACATCCGGAAAAGGTTAAAGTTGCCCGTGATGTTTTCTTTCGTAGAACTGATTTTGGTTGGATTGCCACTGGGCAAATATACCGCAACCCCGTTCAACAAAAATCTCATTGTTATTTTGTTGGTGCTGATTTAAATCAAGAATTAATTAAGTTCTGGGACATTGAGGATATTCAAGTAACCTCACCTCATTCTCTCAATAATGAGATCTGTGAAACACACTACGTAGAAACCACTGTTCGCACTACTGAAGGCAGATTCGTGGTTACTCTTCCTCGCATTTTTAACCCCCCTGTTATTACAGAATCACATTCCAGAGCTCTCAAAGCTTTATTCGCAATTGAAAATCGCTTTAAAAAAGATGCTCTCTTAAAAACTCAGTATACTTCCTTCATGGAAGAATACGAATCAGCGAATCACATGGAAGTAGTTCCAAAATCTGAAGAAATTAGTAATCCTCCTAAAGAAATAGTATATCTTAATCATCATCCGGTTTGGAAAAATTCTTCCACCCGAGAACAGATAAGAGTGGTTTTTAATGGGTCATCTCCAGATGCTAATGGTGTTTCTCTCAATGACACTCTGCATTCTGGACCCGCTATTCAGACAGATCTTACTTCAGTTTTACTTAACTTTCGTCTATTCCCCATTGCTGTTCTTGCTGACATCAAGCAAATGTATAGGCAAATTCTAGTAAATTCAGAACAACGTGATTTGCAAAGAATTTTGTGGCGAGACGACAATGCAAAACCTATAAAAATATTTCGTTTAAGAACAGTGACATACGGTCTTAAGCCGTCTGCCTTTCTCGCAATACGATCTCTTCACATGTTGCCCGAACAAGATGGTCATCTTTTTCATCCTCTAGCTTCTGAAGTTTGGAAAACTGCATTTTATGTAGATGATTTTCTGTATTCCTTTCCTAGTATCTCTGACGCACTTCTTGTTTGTGAAGATTTAAACTCTCTTCTTTCCGGTGGTGGGTTTACCCTTCATAAGTGGAACTCGAACTCAACCGAATTTTTATCTAACTTTTCACAAGTAATTCCTGTTGACAAATGTGTTGCGCTTCCTACTGAGGAATCAGCTATTAAAACCTTGGGTGTTTTTTGGTCTCCTTCTTCAGATACCTTTTCCTATCAGGTACACTTATCTGAGTTTCACCCTCAAACGAAAAGGCAATTATTATCAGAAATAGCAAAAGTTTTTGATCCCTTGCAGTACATTGCTCCGGTGGTTATTACTGCAAAAATTTTCTTACAAAAACTTTGGTCATTGAAAGTTGGTTGGGATGAAAAGGTACCCTCCCCCCTTTTGGATGAGTGGTTAAAATACCGCAAGAGTTTGTTAGATCTTTCTCAAATTTCTATTCCCCGCACTTTAATTTCGGACCTTTCATGTCAGTATTTCGATTTGCACGTATTTGCAGATAGTTCTGAAAAGGCATACGGTTGTTGCGCCTACTTAGTAGGCCGCTCTTCCAATACTTTACCCGGATTTTCCAATTTAATTTGCGCAAAATCAAAGGTAGCCCCACTCAAATCCATATCTTTGCCTAGATTGGAATTATGTTCTGCTGTAATGGCTGTGGAATTAGCCAGTAAATTAAAAATCAGTTTAAATTTAAAATTTTCGAGCACATGGTTTTGGAGTGATTCTTCCATCGTGTTAGCTTGGCTTTCAAAACCTTCTTCACATTGGACCACTTTTGTGGCTAATCGCGTGTCTAAAATACAAGAGTTGTCTCATTTTGACCAATGGAATCATGTTCCGGGAAAAGAAAACCCCGCTGATATAATTTCACGTGGCTGCTTGCCCAAGAAATTAATTTCTCTTAAATTATACTGGAATGGTCCGGCGTGGCTCAGTCAGGATTTCTCTTGTTGGCCTCGTTCATCTAATCCACTCGCAGAAGATGTTCCTGATGCTCGCATTGTTACCGCTTCCCTTTTTCTAACTTCTATTGCTACTAGTCTTTTTCAGCGTTACTCTTCATTTAATAAATTAATTCGTGTGGTAGCATATTTATTTCGATGGAAATTTCTTGTTCTTGATCAGCCTGTGAAACCGCAACCCTTTCTCACTAAAATGGAATTGGAATTTGCTACTCGTAGAATCTTGTTTCTCATGCAACAAGAAGTATTCTTTCTTGAGTATCAGACGCTTTTAAGCAAAAAAACTTTACCAAAGTCTAGTAGGCTGTTACCTCTCACCCCTTTTTTGGACCAAGATGGATTAATAAGAGTGGGGGGTAGGCTAGAATATTCTAGTTACTCAGATGAGAAAAAACATCCCATTATTCTCCCTTCTAGACATCCTATTACTACTCTTATCGTAAAGAAATTTCATTATCAGAATTTGCACGCTGGCACCCGCACTTTGCTTTGTTTAATTCGCGAGAAATATTGGCTCATTAACGGTGTTCATGAAGTTTCTTCTGTTATTCGGAAATGTATACCTTGTTTCAAATCTAAGCCCCCGCCAATCACGCAAATTATGGGAAACTTGCCATATTTTCGTTCCGAACCTAGTAAGCCTTTCGCCCTAACGGGTATCGATTATGCCGGTCCTTATGTCTATCAAGTTAATTCCCCTTTATCTAAGCGAAAGTTGTTAGGTAAACTTTATATTTCTTTATTTGTGTGCATGGTGACAGGAGCCATTCACCTTGAGTTGGTTACAAGTGCTTCTACTCCTTATTTTATAGCAGCCTTTTCTAGATTTGCCGCTAGAAGGGGTGTTCCCTCCGAGGTTTTTTCAGATAACGCAAAAATTTTTGTTAGTACTTTTGATCTTTGGAAAACTGCGCTTACCTCCCCTTCTGCTAAGGAACAGTTTTCTAATTTTTCGCATGCTAAGGGATTCAAATGGCATTTCACTCCCCCATACGCCCCCCATCATGGTGGTCGTTGGGAATCTTGCATAAAGCTCACGAAGAGACAGCTGAAGAAAACCCTTGGTTCAGCCAACCTTTCCTATGAGGAATTCAATTCTTTAATTATTCAGGTTGAGGGTATTGTAAATTCTCGGCCGCTCACGCCTTTGTCTAATGATCCTAAGGATCTTCTTCCCTTAACACCTGGTCATTTTTTAATAGGCTGTTCTTTAGCTTCTACGCCTCCTTTGCTGAGTCGACGCTGTGATCTCGGGTTGCCTATTTTCTGGAGGAAGTTAGACTCTTTGCGAAACTCCTTTTGGCGCCGTTGGAAGCTGGAGTATCTCGGCTCACTTAACAGAAGAGAGAAGTGGCGGCTTTCCCAGCCTGATGTGCGAGTGGGAGATATGGTTCTTTTGCGAGATCCAAGTCCCCCTCTCGTATGGAATATTGGTAGGGTAACTCACTGCCATTTGGGTCGGGATAATCATGTGAGAGTTGTAGATGTTCTCACTAGTAAGGGTGTCTATACTAGACCAATTTCTATGGTTGCTATCTTGCCTGTTGAGGCTTAGTGTCATCTTCTTTATTGTTGTTCACGTTTTTGTAACTGATTCTTTGATTGTTTTCTTTCGGGGGTCTCGGAGCATGATCACTTTCGTGATGTTTATAGTGCGTTTTTCTTTTGTGCCGCATTTGTCAGTTAAATGCTTTTGAGACCACCGAACGAAAACATATGTACTTATTCATTTCTGTTAACATTATAATGTTTATTACTAGTGTTTAATCTCTCTCTCTATATATATCTAAGACTCTTACCTCAGCGTGTTAATAGGTCATGCGCCTCCAGCTTACGCTCGCATACTGAAAAGGGTGTCGACTTGCTTGCTGCCTTCCTGTATGACTGACGTCACAGCTTGCCCTGGCCAATCATCGCCCGCCAGCCTGGCTTCCAGACGTTTCTATGATGTTATTATTTAAGTGGCGGCGTTTTGCTCTCCATCAGCATTCCTTCTTCAAACCTTCTACGGTCTTCTTCAACTAGCGAGAGGCATTCGTGCCTTCCGCCCTTCTTCGGGGCCTTCTAAACTTCAGGCCTAATCTGCATTTATGAGTGAAACTACCAGGAAACGCAACAGCAGAGAGCTTCAGCACTGAGAAAGTGCATTCTACGTTTTTACTCCAAACCGCAAGAAGCTGCATCAAATCGCAGTTCTAAATGCCATGTTATTTGGCATTCAAGAAATAGCATCAAAACCTAACGATGTTAGCCAATGTACAGCGCTGGTCGCCCTGGCGAAGTTATTTTCCTGATGCTGGACATTTCAAATTCTACTACCAAAAAATCTAGTGTTGGCCACGGCAGTCTCCGTCAGCATGCTTCTAGTCATCGCCACAAAAGATAAGTTTGTGCCTTTTTTTTATTATTATCTTAATCATCTTCGTTTTAAGTGTTTGCTAGCAAGTGCAAGAATATTAAAATTGTGTGTGCATCAAGCAGAATGAACTTTTGAATAATAGCACATGGCTGTGCCAACCTAAATAAAATTAATGAACATTTGAAACTGCCCCAGGCGGGCCAGCATAACTAATTTTTTAATTAAGGCTTTATTAATGTGTTTGCAAGTTTCACCCTAAAAATAAAAGTATTGTATTTACTCTCAATGTTCAGTCTAGTATTGAAAGAACCAGGCCGCATTTCCTTAGCCCAATCCTTTCAGTCTAATCTTCTCTTAAGGAAGTTATTTTGTCCAGGCCTTAAGCCTGATGCTGTCCTCCCGTTTATGTTGATGAATCTGGGCTGTTCTCCACATAACCACCTTAGTAAACAAGAGTTTAGTGCTTTTCAGTCGGTCAACACGAATGTACCCAAAAGAGATGGGTTATGCCCTAATCCTGAAATAAATTACATGAGATTAATAAAACACTAGGATGACCAGTTTCGATCGTCAAGCGATCATCATCAGATCCATTACACTTAGGCTACAAAATCTATGTTTGAAATACAGGTGAAAATATTTACAATATGTACAATGGGATTGCCACTAAGTGGGTTAATCGCTGACATCTTCATCAATGCACTCGAAAATGCGTTCTTAGAAAAGACTTCAACAAAGGGAATAGTAATATGGAAAAGATACGTAGATGATGTAATTTGCATCTACGATACTGAACTAACAAGCGAAGAAACAATTCTCCAATCCATTAATAGCCTTCACCACTCTATCAAATTCACTAAGGAATCCGAAATAGACCGGAAAATAAATTATCTCGATATAACTATTGAACGTAAAGACAACGACCTTTCATATTCCATATTCCGGAAAGCAACACAAACCTCGCATGCAATCGACAATCAGTCTAATCACCCCAGTACGCACAAACTAGCGGGTTTCAATTCAATAGTGCACATGGCTTTAAACATACCCATGTCAAAAGACAACTATAATAAGGAAATAAGAACTATTATGCAAATAGCAAAGGAAAACAACTTCTCGCCAAACAAAATAAATCAAATTATAGCCAAACATAAAAATAAAGATAAAACGATTCCCAAACCGGACAGTAATGAGAAAAAATTTGCGCGTTTCAACTATGTGAATGCGAATACATATAAAATCATTAACCTATTCAAAAAGCAAGGCATAAAGATAGCTTTCACGACGAAAAACACAACCACTAGGCACCTCCTAAATAGTAATCTAAATAAACGTGACCCGTATTCAAGGTCAGGGGTATATTCTATAACGTGCCAAGACACCGATTGTTAAGCTAATTACATCGGGCAGAGTGGAAGGCGAGTAGACACACGTTATAATGAACATAGGAATGCGATAAGATACGGAACACATTCAGCCGTGTGCGAACATATGTGTGACGCAGGGCACAGCTTTACCACCATAGAGTCGGACCTTAAAATAATCCATCACAAATCGAAAGGCAGAGCTCTTGACATAAAGGAAGCAATCGAGATACACCTAACCAAACGAAACAATCCCAACAATCTAAATGAACACACGTTCATGGAGAGCTCACCCCTCTTCACGCTACTGAAAAACACACCCTGTCGGAAACAAGACACAATTTAGCGACACAGCCAAGCTAGATAAAAAAAGGGGGGGGGGGGAAATTAGGGGTTTTATTTAATAGGTAAATGTTATCTGGATCAGGTGTACGATGTACTTTTCTTCTGCAATAAACCAAGACCCATATTCGCGGCATTATTAAAGGTGCCGGGACGTCCTCATAAGACCGTCAACGCTTAGTTCGAATGGGTTATGCTCCACGCGTGGCGAGGGCTAATCCACGGTCTTTAATAGTTGTAGACCCACCTCATTTAATAACATACATCTTATCTAGGTTGGCAACTCCTCACATAAACACATCGCTATCACTCCCCACAGCACGTAGGGGCAGGGGGGAGAAAGCAGGGAAAAACCAGTCGTTAAGATAACCACCGCAGTCGACCGCACAGTGAGTTCCAGTGAGCACGAAAACTGCGAGTAGCTGTAGTAAGGAAGACAATCAGATAAGTAGTTAGCCTAAAAATTTTATAGTTTAACCATAGTTTACAACCATATAATCTCTCTAAATTACAATCTACGGATAGCTATCACTATTTAGCATTTCACCTAACATATATACTGCATTTAGCATACACTGACAGTTGCAGTACCAATACTGCAACTAAATAATTGTACATATTGTAAATATTTTCACCTGTATTTCAAACATAGATTTTGTAGCCTAAGTGTAATGGATCTGATGATGATCGCTTGACGATCGAAACTGGTCATCCTAGTGTTTTATTAATCTCATGTAATTTATTTCAGGATTAGGGCATAACCCATCTCTTTTGGGTACATTCGTGTTGACCGACTGAAAAGCAGTAAACTCTTGTTATGCACCTATATAATGGGGTGAAACGAACTGCCACTCCATTCCACTGAGTGCTTCGCTGCTGTAGAAGTCAGAGGAACCCTGGAAAATGCCGG
This sequence comes from Meconema thalassinum, assembly GCA_946902985.2. Classification (NCBI taxonomy): domain Eukaryota; kingdom Metazoa; phylum Arthropoda; class Insecta; order Orthoptera; family Tettigoniidae; genus Meconema; species Meconema thalassinum. The sequence goes on along the minus strand of OX336389.2, from coordinate 1,487,315,952 downwards.
ACGCAGTTTTCGGCGAAACGTCGGGACCGTCACAAGCCCCTGGAACACGGCCCTTAAGCCCGGAATACATCGATCACCTTTGTAACGCCGGCCGTGAAAGCCTCAATTCTTACATTAAACACTGTACCTTTTCATTTGCGGCTTATTCGTCACGGAGTGTCTCCAAGACACACAAGCAGATATTGGCCTCCGCGCATGCGCGGTCACATCGGCCAATCACCGCGCGGCATTTTGGCGCTCGGCGGGAAGATAAGAAGTCTAGAATATTCCAGAGATTTCCAGGGAAGGCTCGCAGCTTCGAAACGACTGGCACATATTTACCTTCTTAATCCTTTATTATGCGAATTCTGTCACCACTGTAGTTAATAACTTTTTATTATGCGATTTCATTACTTCTCTTTCATATGTGGAACCAATGTTCATCAAACATTCTAACATTATACAAACGGACTAGATATTCTCGTCTTTGCTTAGTGATAATACGTTTCATTCACTTCATTTAAGTGTGCCTATTTTAAATACATTTCTTCTTGTACATTTCTTTCTTTTCTTACAAGAATTCGTTTCTTTACTGTTTCATAATACAACTCGTATTTTCTGTACTGCAATATAGCGTTGTTATCCGTGTCAATACAACAGATTATATTAAATAACGCGCATATTTCTTAATAAGTTTGGTTTATGACAATAAGTTCATTGTTGTTCTTAACAAAACCGAACAATGACTTGTCTCTCTATACTACTTTCCAAAATACATCTCTGCCATAAAATTGTTTGTATATATATCATGTCAACAATGACATTCTGCTTATTCGGGTGTCAGAACTAACGCACGTTTAAAATATTCCACAATAACTATTCCATAACAAGTAACAATCATATAAACCCACAGTCACGAAATATGACGACTATACAACCTTAAATACGTCAAAATCCTAATGACGACGTTCTCAAAACTTTTATATAAACATTTAAACGATAATAAAGGGTGCGCCTCACTCAATTTACCTATTAAAATGGTTTAAAACAAGTCTATCAATTTAGCCACACAAAACTAGGTCTGTTCAAGGAATCTACATTACTGCAATCTAACTGCTAAGTATTCGTTGGGTGTTCTTTACCTTCTGCCAAAACAGTTCCCAGTATCCAAATAGGACCTGTTACTCCCACGAAGCTGTCTCCGCCTTTCTGTAGATTGTTGATCAGCCGAGATACCGTGACCTGGAGTGGTCTCGTGCTCATGTGTCTGGATCCCACCGGCTCGCTCCTCTTTCTCCCTCGTTCATCAGCTGAGAACCCGTTCCTGCCGTCACCGTCCCCTTCTGGCTTGAGTCCCGCGACATCTGCATACTCTCGGTGTCATTGGCGAGATCTTCTTGCGAACAGCAAACTCGAAGTTCCCCGTCGAATGGTTGTTGTTGTTGTAGATTATAGATATTCCTTTTGATATTTAAGGAAATACCTTGCAGTCGTAGATGCGAATATGATGTTATTTGGTGAATCATGATGTTGGATTTTCACCTGCCTCGACAAAGCCTTAGTATATGAGCTAAGTCACTGCTGAAATCCTCATGTTGCAAGTAGTTAGTTCCCCTTCATTATTTAGTAGCTTTCCATATCAATCGAAGAGTAATTCATATTAAATATCTTCATTGACCCCAAATTCAATAACATCTTCTTTAAATTCCTTATTTCTTGAGTAATACTTGAAGATTGTAGACACACGTTTCTTCTTGTTGGCAATGGTGTTACCACTCTATAGTTTTCTCCGCTGTTTCAATGATTTTCCATATATCTGCTCCTGCTGTAATTATTGGTTTTATATATTAATTGTTGTTTCTGCTTTCATGGTAATTGCTTCATAGGTGTTCATCTTCTATATAGTCGCGCAATAATATTTTCTTCCCGTTCTCAATCTTGTATGTAACTTTCGCTGCTTCAGAAATATACGTCATGTCGATTTCGAAGATTTGAAGAGAATGCCCTCTGCCCTGCTCTAATAGCGATTATAATAATGGCGTTTCTGGCTTTCGACCTTGTAAAATTTTTCATCTTTAAATATCGGTCTCATCCAATTAAATCTCAAAATATAATTTATACCCTCAACTTTTATTTACCGTCAGCTTTCCATTTTTACCACATATTCATTTCTATAAGTTATTTCCAAATATAATTAAAATGTCGGTTACCGCCAATACATAATATTGCTATTGGTTAAAAAGTGGTCACGTGATGAACCTGTTTCATTTACGCGGTCAGATTTCCTTTCTGCCACGCTTCAAAGTCACCTTGGGCTCTTTCCATCCATAAACCGGATTTTCCCAATTGCCGTCTTCATAGAACTTGTCGTTCTGACCAGTTTCCAATGTCTATAAATCTCATTCCTCTCCATGCTAATAAAATAGCGTTTTATATTTCTTCTTATAACCTCGCTATTTATAAACGAAAACTCTTCCCATTTATTCTGGCAATAGCTGCAATCTATTGATATTGGCATTCTCTTCAAATCTTCGAAATCGACATCCCTATGCTGTTAGTTTTAATTTTCCAGCGCATAGCCTTCGCGCCCCCGTACTTGAGAGCTGTCGGTTCGACTCCCGACCCCTGCCTTCACTTAGGTCCTTTTAAATATGGATTCAGCTCTCCGTTGACCCCATAAATAAAGTATAGAATGTACTTTATTTACTAGTCTTCTTCATTACATAACAGAACGCTAATTTAAAAGCTTCAGTGTATTTCTGAGACGAATAATTTTAACTTGGAATGGTTGAAGTTACCCATAAGACGATTCTCTTCCAAAGTTACTATTCTATAGCAGTTATTTCCATAGGCGTGGTCAACTTTAAAGGGTCCATTATAGAGGTTTGAGAACTTAATAAATATCTTCTTAGCAACATCGGCTTTTACATTCGTTCTAATGAGTACAAGATCTCCTTCTTTCAGTGGCCTGCTGTAGCGTTTATCTCTCCCTCTCTTCAGTCTTTTCTCTGCCTGTTTGTTCAGATGGTCTCTTGCTATTTCAATCCTCCTTTCCCTCGGCAGATCAATATCATCCGGAATATTAAATATCCCGTCCCATGGTCTAATAAGTTTTTCTCCGAGATGAAGTGTTACAGGGACTTCATTTGAACTCTCGTGCTTGGTATTGTTCATACAGTACTCAATCAACGGCACTACTCCTACCCAGTTCCTATGGTTGAACTATACAATCTTATGTATTTGGTCGCCTCCAACATTAGGCGTTCTGTCGGATTCGAGGCCGGATTTTGGATTGAAGTGTATATGTTTTTTCCCCAATCTTTCCGTAGCATTTCGAAATTCAACTGAGGTGTACTGGGTTCCGTGATCAGTTAATAATCGTTCCGGTTTACCCAATTTCGGAATGATATTCCTCTCCAGATGTTGTTGAACTGACTTGGTTGTTGCTTTTTGCATCGGATTGAGCATTACAATTTTGGAAAATACATCTACAGTTACTAGCAAATACTGATTTCCTCTGTGACTTTTAGGAGCTGGACCGAAGATATCCTGACTAAATAACTCCAAAGGTTTAGTCGGAATAATCGCTTTGGGCTTCTCTTTAAGTAACTCCGATGTATACTTGTTTTTCTGGCAAAGTTCGCAGGACCTAATAACCTTAGTTATTGTCTCTCTCATGTTCGTCCAATAGAATTTCTCTTGGGCCGTATTATGGGTTTTATCTACCCCGCCGTGTCCAATACTTTTGTGTGTAAGCCAAATAACTGGTACTATTAATTTTGGTGGAACCACAACTCGAACTTTAGTATGTTCGTCATCAATATACTTACATACTATGTCTCCCACTATTACATAGTGTCTTGAATAGTTCCTGGTTTCCTGATAATCTTCGTCCTCCTCATTCATTCTATCAGATAAGAATCTGTAGACCTTCCTTAAAGGTGCGTGTCTTGGTTGTGTTAACGCTATCCTTTCCAACTTCTTCAAAGTGGTTTGGTCCTCGTCATCCAACTGGACTATATTAATGTCTACATTGCCTTTCTCCTCCATCGGGTTTCTTGATAGGATGTCCGCTAATAAATTATCCTTTCCAGGTAAATGCATTATAGTTGCATTAAATTGCTGTAGGAACATGGTCCATCTCGTCATCCTGTCACTTGAGAGATCTGTTTTCAACATGAATTCTAGTGCCTTATGATCTGTTTTAATGATGATCTGATGACCTAGCAGAATCTTCTTCCAAGTTTGTAGTGCATTAATTACTGCTAATGCTTCCAGTTCCGTAGTGTGATAATTTACTTCGTGGAGTTTCAACTTCCTGCTGTTGAATGCAATGTAGTGGTTCATTCCTTCCTGATCCTGCTGATATTGAACCGCACTGATTCCTATCTTAGACGCATCCGTCTCTATAATAAATGATCGCTCAAGGCTGGGTATTCCAATTTAATAGTGTTTTTCAGCATTTCTTTCGCCTGGACAAAAGCTCTGTCTGCTTTCTCGTCCCACCTCCATCTATTGTTCTTCTTTAAGAAGTCGTACAACGGTGCCATTACCTCTGAGTACTTACGGCAATGTGAACTAAAAAATTGACACATCCCACAAAAGGATCGATTTCCCTTAATTTTTGTAGGTTTCGGGAATTTCATAATAGCCTCTATCTTCTCTTACATTGAGTGATATCAATTTTGATCTATGGTATGTCCCAAAAAGTTAATCTTCGCATGGACTAAGTGGCATTTCTTCAGATTTACCTTTACATTGGCTTCCTTTAGGTTCTCAAAAAGCATCCTTATATGATATAAATGTTCTTCTGCTGTCTCTGAAGATATTATCAAATCATCCACATAATTGATAACGTTAGTTTTAACTTTGTCTGTCAGCTTTCTATCAAGAGCTCTTATCAACGCTGGTCCTGAATTTACAACTCCAAAAGGAGCACGTAAGTACACATATGACGTCTGGTTGAATAGAAATCCAGTGTACCCCCTACTGTCCTCTGCCAACTATATTTGGTGAAATCAGGCCCTTAAATCTATTACTGAGAAGCAAGTCTTTCCTTTGAACTGCCGCAGTAACTCTCTTATCTTCGGCGGCCGATCTCCCTCTTTTAGTAGCCTGGTGTTAATTTCCCTGGCATCGAAACATAGCCTTAAACTGCCGTCCATCTTCTTTACCACAGTAATCGGACTTAAGTATGGAGTTGCCTGTTTTCTTATGATGCCATCTCTTTGCATGTTCTTAATGAGTTCCGCTACTTCTGCCTGATACTTTTCTGGAATAGGGTATATTTTCTTTTGAAAAGGAGACGTATCTGTGAGCCGTAACCGATATTGATATCCTTTTATTACTCCGGGCTTTTCATCAAATACTTCCGCATACTCATGTATTAAATTTTCCAGTCTTTCCTCATATTCATCAAAACCGTCAATTTTCAAAGCATAGTGACTTGGTTTTTCCGTTTCGACTTCCATTACCACATTTTCCTTGACTTCTTCTTTTACTTCTTCTTCTAGGGAATATTCGCCATTCTTCTCCTCTCCGTTTCCTGGACTATTCTCCTCTTCTTCAAATCTAATGACTCCTTTCCTTAGGTCGATAATAGCTCCTGTGTTGGTAATAAAATCTATACCAAGGATCGCGTCGAATCTTATCTTCCCTAATACAATGAATATCTGCTCATATATGCAACCATTAATACTGAATTGCATTATGACTTGAATTTTACATTTCATTGCCTTGTCATTGAAAATCCCTCTAACTTTCATAGCTGAAATAGGCATTGCTAAAATTGACTTTCCATCCTTCAGTCTTTCATAACACTCCTCAGACAGTATGGAAGCCGTCGCCCCTGTATCAAACGGTGTTTTAAGGCTCTCTCCTTCTACGTCAATTTGAATAATCGGTAATCGTGCCATTTTATTCACCACTGGCTCCTCTCTTTCATATAAGAGATCTTCATCTGTGACCTGGTATAGTTCATTAATGACTATCTGGTTTGAAGTAGAAATATTACTATCATTTAATTCCGTCGGGAAAATGACGTTTTTTTGTACCCCCTTCTACGAGTCTTTTCCACAGTTTTGTCCACTCGTCGAAGGTTGTGGTTCGATTCCTTCTTCTGTTTGGCTTTCTGCATCCTACTTTCATGTCATATCAGAGTTTTACTTTTAGTTCCATAGAGCAAATGTTTCAAACGGTAAAGCTAAAAACTGCTCTTCAATTGACAAATCCATTCAATAGGTTTAATAACATATAAGACTGAGATATATCAGATGATCTGCGGTTCCTTACCTACACGCATTACATTCCATTACTTCATTAGTGACCCTTTATATTTATCGCATATTTCATATATTATACCTCGACAACATAGTCGGAATTCCATTATATTTTCGCATTATATTGTACACTTTCTTAGGAACATCTCATTATATCCACCACAAAACACAAAGTAGCGTCATTTCCTACGCCTTCATATTCGTTTCAACTACACGCAATAATAATAATAATAATCCCATTTCTCTGAATACTCTAAGTATCCATGAAATTCAGTAATCCTACTCATAAAGTTCAAATTACAATACTTCTACCGATTATACATTCCTTTCCTTTCGTCAATACTTAATAAACATCCTGTATTTACCTTTTTGTTCCTTTATTATGCGAATTCTGTCACCACTGTACTTCATAACCTTTTATTATGCGATTTCATTACTTCTCTTTCATATGTGGAACCAATGTTCATCAAACATTCTAACATTATAAAAACGGTCTAGATATTCTCGTCTTTGCTTAATGAAAATACGTTACATTCACGTCATTTAAGTGTGCCAATCTTAAATACATTTCATCTTGTACATTTCTTTCTTTTCTTACAAGAATTCGTTTCTTTACTGTTTCATAATACAACTCGTATTTTTCTGTACTGCAATATAGCGTTGTTATCCGTGTCAATACAACAGATTATATTAAATAACGCACATCTTTCTTAATAAGTCTGGTTTATGACAATAATTTCATTGCTGTTCTTAACAAAACCGAACAATGACTTGTCTCTCTATACTACTTTCCAAAATACATCTCTGCCATAAAATTGTTTGTATATATATCATGTCAACAATGACATTCTGCTTATTCGGGTGTCAGAACTAACGCACGTTTAAAATATTCCTCTATAACTATGCAAATACAAGTAACAATCAAATAAACTCGCAGTCACGAAATATGACGACTACACAACCTTAAATACGTCAAAATCCTAATGACGACGTTCTCAAAACATTTATATAAACATTTAAACGATAATAACGGTGCTCCTCACTCAATTAACCTATTAAAATGGTTTCAAAACAAGTCTATCAATTTAGCCACACAAAACTTGGTCTGTTCAAGGAATCTACATTACTGCAATCTAACTGCTAAGTATTCGTTGGGTGTTCTTTACCTTCTGCCAAAACAGTTCCCAGAATCCAAATAGGACCTGTTACTCCCACGCAGCTGTCTCCGCCTTTCTGTAGAATGTCGATCAGCCGAGATACCGGTACCTGGAGTGGTCGCGTGCTCATGTGTCTGGATCCCACCGGCTCGCTCCCTCTCTCTCCCTCGTCCATCAGCTGAGAACCCGTTCCTGCCGTCACCGTCCCCTTCTGGCTCGAGTCCCGCGACATCTGCATACTCTCGGTGTCATTGGCGAGATCTTCTTGCGAACAGCAAACTCGAAGTTCCCCGTCGAATGGTTGTTGTTGTTGTAGATTATAGGTATTCCTTTTGATATTTAAGGAAATACCTTGCAGTCGTAGATGCGAATATGATGTTATTTGGTGAATCATGATGTTGGATTTTCACCTGCCTCGACAAAGCCTTAGTATATGAGCTAAGTCACTGCTGAAATCCTCATGTTGCAAGTAGTTAGTTCCCCTTCATTATTTAGTAGCTTTCCATATCAATCGAAGAGTAATTCATATTAAATATCTTCGTTGACCCCAAATTCAATAACATTTTCTTAAAATTCCTTATTTCTTGAGTAATACTTGAAGATTGTAGACATTCGTTTCTTCTTGTTGGCAATGGTGTTACCACTCTATAGTTTTCTCCGCTGTTTCAAAGATTTTCCATATATCTTCTCCTGCCGTAATTATTGGTTTTATATATTAATTGTTGTTTCTGCTTTCATGGTAATTGCTTCATTGGTGTTCATCTTCTATGTAGTCGCGCAATAATATTTTCTTCCCGTTCTCAATCTTGTATGTAACTTTCGCTGCTTCAGAAATAGTCTTGTCGATTTCGAAGACTTGAAGAGAATGCCCTCCGCCCTGCTCTAATAGCGATTATAAAATGTCGTTTCTGGCATTCGACCTTGTAAAATCTTTCATCTTTAAATATCGGTCTCATCCTATTAAATCTCAAAAAATAATTTATACCTTCAACTTTCATCTACCGTCAGCTTTCCATTTTTACTACATATTCTTTTCTATAAGTTATTTCCAAATATAATTAAAATGTTGGTGACCGCCAATATATAATATTGCTATTGGTTAAAAAGTGGTCACGTGATGAACCTGTTTCATTTACGCGGTCAGATTTCCTTTCTGGCACGCTTCAAAGTCACCTTGGGCTCGTGCCATCCATAAACCGGATTTTCCCAATTGCCGTCTTCATAGAACTTGTCGTTCTGGCCAGTTTCCAATGTCTATAAATCTCATTCCTCTCCATGCTAATAAAATGGCGTTTTATATTTCTTCTTATAACCTCGCTATTTATAAACGAAAACTCTTCCCATTTATTCTGGCAATAGCTGTAATTTAATACACATCCCTATGCTGTTAGTTTTAATTTTCCAGTGCGTAACCTTCGCGCCTCCGTACTTGAGAGCTGTCGGTTCGACTCCCGACCCCTGCCTTCACTTAGCTCCTTTTAAATATGGGTTCAGTACACACCGTGGCGGGGCTGGAAATCAGGTGTCTTGTAAAAAGAAAATAATTTTTCTAATGTACGCCTTTCACTAATTTAATAATAATACCCAAATCGTTTGGTGTAAAGCATGACTTTGATGATTTCATGTGCTGTTCTTAGCTATAAAGTGAATGATATTACTATATAAATTATTTAAATTGATTATAATCGGTTACTTACCTTTAGGTGGCCGATCACTCAGTGAAGTTTGTAACAGGGATAATTTATCATATTTCGTTCTAGTGTGTGTGTTAGAGAAGTGACATTGACAAATGAAACATCTGCTAGATAGTGAGTTATTGTTGCACTAAGGGGCAGAACTACGAGATCATCTGATTCTAATTGAACATCTAGAAAGACCTTCATACCGCAAGTGTCTCAGCAAGGATAATATATATACATATATAGACTTGTAAGTAGCTAATTCCAGTTGACATATCATAAAGGGTAGCACGCAACCTCCAAATTTAAAAAAAAAGAATTATAATCAACGTATTCTTCCAGTATATCGTGATAAAAACTGAGAAGAAGTATGTATGATTTCTCTGTGGTTTCTCACTTCTACTTTAAGGAAATGCCCTGAGGTATCGTAACTGAAAGCCATGACCGTCTCCTTCCCAATCCTCCCCCAGGGAGGGCTTGCAACTTATGGGACGTTGGTTGGTGACCACGGGATCCCATCTGAGCCCCGCATTGCATCCACTTTCTTGTGACGGGTCCTCTCCGTCTTCTTTCCTGTCGACCTCCCTTGGACAACTCTTTTTTCTTTTCCAACCCCCACAGTATTAGAGTGTTCGAGGTCTAGAGACTCTCTTCCTCCCCGCCTTAATTAGCAACTTTCCTTCTGAGCATTTCTTTATTTTATAATATATATTCTGTCTTAATCTTACGCTTTACTAAATACCTGTGAACTTCTTTTTACCCAAGAGACATACGTCTTCTTGCTTTCCTGAAAGGTGAGAATCCTGTTGGTGATCCTCTTTAGACCCATCATTTTAAAATGTCCATAGAAAGTTTATCGTATTCTCTTCATTGTGATCCCCCAGGGGCTCACATCTAGTAGAAAGTGGGTTGGCTACCGCGGGACCCAGCTGAGTCAAGCATTGCTGCCACGTTCTTGTACCAGCTCCCCTCTGTTATCTTTCCTGTCAACCTGAGTACTTTGAATCCACCGTACATTTTTAGCCTATTTTTCACATTCTGCAAAAATGAGGAAAAAGTAGACTTATGAGATCGGGCAAATGTGTGTCTGTCTGTCTGTCCTTCTGTCTGTGTGTGTGTCCCCCCTATCAACTCCTAAACGGCTGCAGCAATCGAAACAAAATTTGGTAGGAGTTAAGATCTATAACTGAATATCTCACGGCCATATTTGAAATTGATGTCAGTGCTACCAACTGCTGAAAAATCGCAATTGAAATTTGAGCTCCATGTTGGATATCTTGGAAGGTATGAATAGGAGCTATTTCAAAATTGACACACGTATAGATAATAATATTGCGGTATAATTTCCAGGAGGCCATACATGGCAGTGTTGCCAAAATGATTATAAGCCTGCTGATAGGTCCAAACTTTAAATGCATATAACTTCTACACTATCAATTGGATTTCAACCAAATTTCGTATGTGCTATGTGTACATAAACAGATATGACTGAGCGGATTCTTAAGAGCCACCAGGGCTGCAAACTGTTAATAAATGCTCTCATTTTTTTAAATCCAAATACCCATATGTCATAAAGTATGCAAGCCGACAGCTAAAAACTATGCACACGTATAGTACCTGACATTCTATATTAATTTGGAATAACTTATATACGTCAGTGCTACCAACATGATTTTAAGCCTGCTGAGAAGTCCAACTTTAAATACATGTAACTTCTGTACTGTCATTTGGATTTCAACCAAATTTCGTGTGTGCTATGTGTACCATAACAGATATGACTATGCCGATACTTACGAGTAACCGGGGCTGCCAACTGTTAATAAATACTGTCTCTATTTTTATTACCCTAATATCAATATATCAGAAAGTATGCAAGCCAATAGCTCTAAACTTTGCACACGTATAGTACCTGGCATTCTAGATTAATTTGGAGTGACTAATATACGTCAGTGCTGCCAACATGATTCTAAGCCTATTGATAGGTCCAATTTTAAAATACATGTAACTTCTATACTAACTAATGGATTTCATTCAAAATTGACACAACAATAGATCATATTATTTCAGATTATATCTGACCAATACATGTATATCATTGTTGCCAACATGATTCTACGAGCGCTGTATGTCATTGTTGCCAACATGATTCTACGAGCGCTGTTAGATCCAATGTTTAACTGCATGTAACGTCCGTGCTATCCATTGGATCATGGAGGAAAGAAAGGAAGGAGATACCTTCGCTGGGCTGCCTAGTGCAAGCTGCTGAAGCCAAACAGCACGCCCACTTTGGTTGCAAAAAAATGGCTGTCCCTATGCTTAAAGCCGTAAACCACTCCAACTAGTAATGCATTTTAGTGATATAAAACTACAATGACAAGTCAAGATTTTTTCTTGGATAGGCAGAATACACTCTGTACCTCACGGTACTTGGCACAAATAAGCTGCGTTATCGTTTTAAAAGCCAATTTAAATATAAATATGAGAGCATCTTTGCGAGGCTAGTTTTGTAAGGAAGACGCGGCAAAACGTAATAATACGCTGAAACACTGATGAAATTGAATACAGGTGTCTGAAGATGCGAGTTATACCAAAGAAGGAACATCTTGGGAATTCATGATGCCAAACTAATTACGGTAGGCTATTTACACCAAATTGTGTTTTATGTTCTTATTGGTGTTGAGGCATTCGTCAGTTTTTAGGCCTAATTTCGAGCACTGTCACTTTCACTCATTGGTCGTACACATTTTGATATTCATGAATACGAATCTCAAAATAAACAGAACAATTAAAAAAGGTCGCATATTTGCACAAAAATACGGTATAGCCTATACGTTTCGGTAGGCCTACCGTACGGTATTTTCTTTGTGGGGGTGGGGGGGGTGGGTAGAAACTCGACGATTAACCTCGAATTGATTAATTACGTAGGCCTACCGTAATTATTGACCGACAGCCGTTTGATAATTTGGGATTTCCAGAGGAACGATTTTTATTTTTTTGGTATTGAACCCTTGCAAAGAAGCTTATGAGACTCAGTTTCGGGGGGTGTAACAGTCCATTTCGTAAGTTGTTGTTAAAGCGCTTCATTAACATGCAGGGTAACATATAACAAAATAACATGCAGGAAAAAGTGAAGCCAGGGTTATAACAAATGAATTTAATGACAGATCAGCTATTTACAAGAATGAAATCAACAAACAAAACTCCCATAATGACTCCCACTGAATAAATTAAATTGCCAAAAACTAGGCCTAATCCCAGGAGAGATTATTACTCGGACCAAATGTCCCAAAAATCATCAATAATGACAATGTATGCGCGAGTGCTGTTCTACATGCTTCACGATGAGTACAATTGAATGCATGATTCGTCATCATCCGGATAAACTTTCAGAAGACGAATCCACATTACCTAGAGCTAGACAGACGCGGGGAACAACTATACAACACATAAAACTAAACCGACACTTCCTATACTTAAAATAAACAACACAAAATTTCCGCATGAAATTGGAATCAAAACTGCCGTAGCAAAACATTACTGCCTAAAAATTAGGACTTCTCACAAATCAACACAAGTAAGCTAACACGTGACCAACAAAACAAAATACACATATGACCGCCGTTATTTTTACAAGTATACTACCACCACACCACACGGGTGTCACACAGACTAATTTACATGAACTGAGTCATAGACAAATCACTAGGCTCAAAGCCAACATTTACATCATTAACACAATATTCCCTCCATACGACATGCAATAATCCGTCACAAACATGGCGAACTCCCTAATTAAATTATGGTTCAAAATAACCATCACAAAAAGAACAGGTTTGCTAAATGAAAGCTTAAAGGGGCCAGTCGGACAACAGGACTGCCTAACAAATAAGTCACCAGGCTAGACGGGCGATTCGTGGAAATCTGCATATCAGTCAACCCACGTGTCAAAATAACCTCGACCTCCCAAGGCATGGGATCCAGTCTCGAAGAAGCGTGCCCCAAAGCACAATAATACGTGTGTGTGTCAGAACAAAATATATCTCAGCATTTCCCCTAGGAAATCCAAGAATCAGCATATGAACAAGGTACAGCGGTCTCCTCGGAGCACCCTGCCTTTCCATCAAAATACAACAACAACAAAATATGAGGGCGGTAGGACCTCTACCCCTCTTCACGTAGAATCAAAACACACACCTGACACGATAACCCACACAGAATCACACGTATGGGTTTGACAGACCCTGAAATAAAATGACATAAGTATTTTCCACCAGCTGGCGCCTCCGTTCTATGCCTGTGACTATCGAACCTGAAAAGGACTCAAAAAAATCTAAAAAAAATTAGAACTAAGGTGTTCTACAATTACATCTTAATTTGTTGCGCTCGGCAACCCTAATATGAATAATAACCTGTTCAGCAAACATCTTACAGTAATTACCTCCCTTTCCTATCAACAAAATATGAACTTTAATAAAGCACCACTTATCGAATGTAACGGGTTTCGCATTCGCATGGATAAAAATCACGTACACGCGCCGTGTACACTAAATATGACTCCAAAGAAAAATAATACACAACAAACAACTTTGGCCACGCGCCAACGTACATTTAAAACATTTAGTGTCGGTGCAAGAAAAACAATCTAAAACAAGAAAAAGAAGATGAACTATTTACAAAGTTCCCCCGCCGTATCTAACTACATATTGAATAATCAATTTTTGTACATCACCGTATCAGCTTGTAGAACATATAACTTACATCTCGGCTCATTTCCCTACGGGAAATTAGCCCTCCATCGTTGTCTTCGTAGAAGCGTTGGACATCACTCCGGCTCCTGACCACACGTCGGACATCTTGGTGTAGTCTCCTCGACAGAAAAGTTCAATGTTATTATAAATTGCCTGGCTATAATCGCTTGTGAGTTACTAATTTCGCCCACGATTGTCCTATGCGATTAATCAACGAAGACTTTCCCTAGCTCTCGCTTACACACGCACAATACAACACTTGAAAAATACAATAAAACTTTACATGAACTATACACTTCAAACCCATCGTCACTGGCTTGACAATACAAGTTTTAAATCTGACCGTCTCGCAGTCGTTATCTCGCTCGGTAATCTCTACTGCTCTTGTGAACCTCCGCTCACGTTGAGCGCTAATTGGAATGTTACTCAAGTCTTGCCCCTAAGAGCTGAAAATAGTTGTCTTCAAAATAATATTTAAGTACTTAAGATCACCACGCAAACTGGCGTGAAGTTAGCTCACCAGAGCTCAAAACGTTAGACTTCAAATAATATTAGAGCTTTAAAATCACTACACAAACTGGCGTGAAGTTAGCTCACCAGAGCTCAAAACGAATGACATCGAAACAGCGTCTCGTCGATCAATTTATTGGAAACTGACAGAGTGAGGAGGAGTGGGGTGAATTAAGAAAATTTTCTAGAGTTTTCATCTCACACACACGGGACTAGTGTCAAGCTTCATCATTTAATTCAAACGTCTCAGCGCACTCATGCGGAGATATTTCGGATCGGCGGTTCTTTAGATAATCAATTCCGCGCGCTTTTTACCAGTGACGCCACCCATCGCGTGGTTTTGGCTTGGTCTCATCTGATTGGGTGATTCAATCGTAGGTCGGTTGCAACTAACTCGTGACCCTCCTCTCATGACTCCAATTTGGTGCATGTTGTTACACAATTTGGCCTTGAACTCAGCTTACCCGGCCGTCCTCAAGAATAGCTACCAAGCTCTGTTTCTGTGGCAATCATTGCAACACGCTAACTTGCCTTCCTCTTTGTCAACTTCCATAAGTACTGCCAGGGCCGCAGTAATAATAATAATAAATCATGAATACTTATTTATGGCAGATTAATAACGGTTCAGTATATAGGGTAGGCTTACCCATGCTGAGATTAGAATTGAAGAGTTTTTTTTAAATAACTTGTCACTACTGTTATTACGTTTCCAAAGTTGCATAACCGGAACGCGATAAAAACCAGTGCCAAAATAAGGTTTAGCCATGCACAATGCCTCATGCAAGTCACAGAACACCGAATACGAGTTAAGGTTACGCCCACTTTGGTTGCAGCGCTTGGCTTCACTCATACGAGCTCAGGGCATCTCCTCATATTCTTTCCTCCATGCATTGGACTTCAACCAAATTTTGTATTCTGTACCTTAAAAGATGGAACTAAGAATATATTCAGTCACCAGGGCTGCCAAATGTAGTTCTCTATTAGGCTACATTATGCCAGGTATCCAGTATTTCGAACTAATTAGAAATTTCGATATTACCAACTTAATTTCGTCATTATTTTAGATAGATCCATATAGATTAATCATTGGCATGAATCTTAAATTTTAAGAAAAGTAGGCTCTTTAGTTCGTCACGGAACTTCTTGTTCAATTTCACTTGCACTTTGGAGTATTTTAAACCTGAACCGACCTTTTTCAATCTAAATTGCATTGTGTATTTTCAATTTCAATTGCATTTTTGTAAGTAGTTTGAACCTCAATTACATTTTTGTACGTATTTTCGATCTCATTTATATTTTCTGTGGTTTCACACTTCAACTCCAGTTGCAGGTTCGAAACCTGGCGCAGTCAGCTGGCATTTGAGGGTGCGCAAATGCGAGGGAGCCGTGTCAGTACATTTACTGGCACGTTAAAGATCCCCTTCGGGGCAAAATTCCGGCACCCCGGCGTCTCTAAAAGCCAGTGTAGCTAAAAGGGACGTAAAACCAATAACATTATTATTACACTTCTACTCATGGAAAATGTCAAGAGGTACCGTAACTAAAAGCCATGACCACTTCCTTCGCAATCCTCCCCCAGGAGGGCTTGCAACTTGTAGGGCGTTGGTTGGTGACCACGGGATCCCAGCTGAGTCCTGCATTGAATCCACTTTCTTGTGACGGGTCCTCTCTGTCTTCTTCCCTGTCGACCTCCCTTGGTCAACCCTTTTTCTTTTCCAACCCCCAGAGTATTAGAGTATTCGAGGTCTAGAGAGTCTCTTCCTTCCCGCCTTAATTAGCAACTTTCCTTCTGAGCATTTCTTTTTTTATAATATATATTCTGTCTTAATCTTACGCTTTTCTAATTACCTGTGAACTTCTTATTACCCATGGGACATGTGTCTTCTTGCATTCCTGAAAGGTGAGAATCCTGTTGGTGAGCCTTTTTAGACCCATCATTTTAACATGTCCATAGAAAGTTTATCATATTTTCTTCATTGTGATCCCCCAGGGTCTCACATCTAGTAGAACGTGGGTTGCTACCACGGACCCAGCTGAGTCAAGCATTGCTGCCACGTTCTTGTACCATTACCTTGTTAACCTGAGTAATTTGGATCCACCATACATTTTTCAGTATCACTTGCATTTTGTAAGTATTTTGAATTTCAATTGCACTTTGTGAGTATTTTAAACCTGAACCGACCTTTTTCAATCTAAATTGCATTGTGTATTTTCAATTTCAATTGCATTTTTCAAGTATTTTGAACGTCAATTGCATTTCGAACCTCACTGTTGACAGTCCTTGAAATGGTTTTCCGTAGTTTCACACTTCTACTCCAAGAGAATGTCTGAATGGTACCTTCTAACAGGTTATGACAACTACCTTGTACATCCTTGTTCAGGTTCATTCATGTTCATCTATTCCATCTCTCATCCCTGCACGCAGATCTCCCACGGGCGTTGACTAGAAAGACCTCCACTCAACTTCTCAAGAGGCCACAAGACAAAATAAAAATGTAACGGATTATTATTATTATTAGGTTAATGTGAAATTCATCGCTCTGTCCTCTCTTTCACAGGTGTAATTCATTTCTAGAAAAAAGCTGGTATATAAGGGACCTTCAACAAAAATATTTTCAGATAACTGTTAGCTCTTGAGCTGGTTACTACTTGAAAAAAAAATAAAGTCTAACCAAACCCATTCAACAGACTTGTAAATTACAGTAAGTAGCTGAATATATTTAATATAGCATCTAGAGTTGCATCCAATCTGTAATTTAGAGGCTAGTAGTAAGTTCAAAGTTATAACCATTGTAGTTAGATTGTATATTTCCAAAACAAAACATCAAGAATTAAAATTATCCGAATATTAGTTTAGCGTCTAGGGGTATAAATGTCCTCATGTTATTCTTATGAAAGAATAATGCTGTGAGTACATATCTTTTTTTCACTCGTAAGTAGCGCATGTCTAACATCACACACAACCTTGTGACAAGATTCTAGATGTCTCTATAGTGGTATTTCAGTAGGAGGTAAAGCCCTGGGTGCATTAGGGTAGTGTATATTAGGAGACGAATATCAAGGATAAGTTCAGTTGACTCTGATCTCTCAAACCGATCACATCGTCTTAAAAGTGTTCTAAGAATTCATTCTACAGCCTTGTAATATACAGTAAATAGCTCATTATATTTAACATAGCATCTAGATCTGCATCCCTATCTACCATTTAGAGGCTACTAGAACGTTCAAAATTATGACCATGGTATTTGGATTGTATATTTCCAAAACGAAACTTCAAAATTTATAAAATTTGCAATAATAGATTAGTCTCTAGGGGTATAAATGATTACCATGTTATTATTATAGAGGAATATCACTGACTGTCTGGCTGTGCTATTTACATGTAAATAGCGTATGTTCAGTCATAGAATATGTAAGCTGTAAGCATGTGTATTCGTTTAGGAATCCCAGGGGATTGAAACGCTGTTTTAAGTAACAGTCATGGACGTTTATAAATTTAATGTTAGATTGTAAGCAGTAAGTCATAGAATACATTGTTATAATTGTTATTTTATACTATTATAATTATTATTGTTGCTAACAATGTAAAAATATTTATCTTATCTCTTAAACATATTGTATCCTATAAACAGTTTACACAACTGTTCTCAACTAAGTTGATGGGAAAGTACATCGCTCTGTCTCTCTTTTACACAGGTGTGATTTACTTCTTGAAAAAAAAAAAACTGTTAGCAGAAAAGAACATCCATAATGGAGCAAACTATTCCAAGCTATATATGCAAAGTGTGTGGAAAAACTTTTGTTCGAGACTATGTTAGAAAGCGTCACGAAGTATCGTGTGGACAATTTCATCAGTGTCAAACCTGTGGAATCAAATTCAACAATGCTTACAATGGACGTCGTCATGAAGAATGTTGTGATGTTATGTCATCAGCCAAAAAACAAAAATCTGAGCCTACAAAACATCACTTACTCTCAATGGTTCCTGATCAAAACGGACTTCCTAATTTATACGTTGTGATACGTGTAAGGATTTAATTTCATAGCTCAACGAGTCCAAATATAAAATAATCTATTGAACCCTTGCAAAGAAGCTTATGAGACTCAGTTTCGGGGGGTGTAACAGTCCATTTCGTAAGTTGTTGTTAAAGCGCTTCATTAACATGCAGGGTAACACATAACAAAATAACATGCAGGAAGAAGTGAATACCAGGGTTATAACAAATGAATTTAATAACAGATCAACTATTTACAAGTAAAAAATAAACAAAACAAAACTCCCAAATGACTCCCAACTGAATAAATTACTTGCCAAAACTAGGCTTAATCTCAGGAGAGATTATAAATTGGACCAAATGTCCCAAATGCTTCAATGACATTGTGTACGTGTGCGGCTGTTCTACATGCTTAACGATGAGTACAAATAATTGCGAGATTCGTCATCATCCGGTAAACCTTCAAAGGACGAATCTGCATTGTTTAGAGCTAGACAGACGCGGGGAACCAACTATACACTACTTAAATTAATCTGACACTTCCTACACTAAATAAACAACAAATAATTTCCGCTTGAAATTGGAATCAAGAACTGCCGTAGCAAAAACATTACTGCCTAAAATTAGGACTTTTCAAAATCAACACAAGTAAATTAACACGTGACCAACAAAAGAAACACACATATGACCGCCTGTCATTTTTACAAGTAAATACAACTACACCACACGGATGTCACAACAGACAAACTAACATGACGTGAGTCATAGAAAATCACTAGGCTCAAAGCCAACATTTACATCATTAAAACAATATTCCATTCGTACGATATGCGATAATTCGTAACAGACATGGCGAACTCCCCAATTAATTACGGTCCAAATGACCATCACAAAAGAACAGGTTTGCTAATGATAGCTTATAGGGATCAGTCGGTCAACAGGACTGCCTAACAATGAGTCACCGAACCTAGACGGGCGCTAAGTGGAAATCTGCACATCTGTCAACCCACGTGTCAATAACCTCGACCTCCCATGGCACGGGATCGAGTCTCGAAGAAGCGTGCTCCCAAAGCACAATATACGTGTGTGTGTCAGAATAAAATATCTCAGCATTTCCCCTAGGAAATCCAAGAAAATCAACAGTGGACAAGGTACAGTAGCCTCCACGGATCGCTCTGCCTTTCCATCAAAAGAATACCACAACAACAACAATATGAGGGCGGTAGCACCACCTACCCCTCATCACGAAGAATCAATACACACACCTGACACATGAACACACCCAGAATCACACGCATGGGTTTGACAGAAACCTGAAATAAATGACATAGATATTTTTCCACAGCTTGCGCTTCCGTTCTAGTCCGTGACTAACTAACCTGAAAAGGACTAAAAAAAATGCTAAACATTAGAACTAAAGTGTTCTACAGTTACATCTTAATTTGTTGCGCTCGGCAACCCTACCATGAGTAATAACCTGTTCATAAAAACATCAACAATAATTACCTCCCTTTAATATAACAAAATGAACTTTAATAAAGCACCACTTATCGAATGTAACGAGTTTCGCATTCGCATGGATAAAATCAAATACACGCGCCGTATACACTAAATATGACTCCAAAGAAAAATATACAACAAACAAATTTGGCCACGCGCCAACGTACATTTAAAGATGATAGTGTCAGCACAAAAAAATCTTAACACAAGAAAAAGAATGAATGAACTATTTACAATGTTCCCGCGCCTTATCTAACTACATATTGAGTAAATCAATTTTTGTACATCACCGTCTCAGCTTGCAGAACATTAACCTCCGTCCCGGTGCATTTCCCTACGGGAAATTTAGCTCTCCATCGTCGACGTCGTTGTAGAAGCGATGCACATCAATCCATCACCTGACCAAACGTCGGACATCTTGGCGAAGTTTCTTGGACAGAAATGTTCAATGTTAATAATGTTTCCTAGCTATAATCGCTGTGAGCTACTACTTTCACTCACGAATATGTCCTAATGCGATTACTGATCGTAGACTTGCCCTATCTTAGCATTTGCTTAACACACGCACAAATATCACACAAAAATTATAATATACAAATTTACATAAAATTACACACTTCAAACTCATCGCCACTGGCTTGAAAACAAGTCTTAAACATGACTATCTTGCAGTCCTTATCTCGCCTAGAGATCTCCACTGCTATACGTGAACCTTGCTCACTTGAGCACAAAGTAAAATGTTAGTAAAGTACGCTCATTAGCGTTTGAAAATCGTGACGCAGAGTGACGTGAACCTTGCTCACCAGAGCTCAATAAAGTTGTCCTCGAAACAGCTTCTCAACGATCAATTTATTGGAGACTGACAGAATGAGGTAGAGTGGGGAGTATTCGAAAAAATAATCTGGAGTTTTCATCACACAAACTTGGGACTAGTATCAATCTTCATCATTTTATCCAAACGTCTCAGTGCACAATTGCGGAATTAATTCGGATCGGCGGTTCTTTAGATACACGTCTTCGCGCGTTTTTCCAGGGTACGCAACTTACCGCGTGGCTTTTGGCGTGGTCTCTTCTGATTGGGTGATTCAATCCTGGGTCGGTTGAAACTTTACTCATGACACTCCCTCAATGACTCTAATTTAGGTGCTCGCTGTTACAAAATTTGTCCTTGAACTCGGCTTAACCGGTCGTCTTCAGGAATAACTACCAAGCTTGCTTCTGTTGTAATCATTGCAACACACTACCTTGGCTCCCCCTTTGTCAATTTCAACATGTACTGCCTGGGCATCAGTAATAATAATAATAATAATAAAATCATGAATACTTATTCATCGATAGATTAATAAGGGTTCATTTATTCTCAGCAAGATTTTGAAATTCGGAGCAAGTGATTGATTTGGATTTTAAAAACAATATCCACAGTAGTAGAGATAACATCTCTTAAGTACCTCACTCGTCTGCCTGTGTGTACATTCCACTGACCCAATTAGTGTGCGCGCTCCACGCTGCAATGTCATTCACACGTCTCGCCGGACCTCCCCTCTCTCTTGCACGATTACAACTCCTGCCGGACCAGCTGTCTTGTTTACCAACAAAGCTCGCTCTACCCAGGTACTACATGGCCACGTATATTTGAGTGTTGGCTCTCAATAAAATTCTGCAATAATGATCTGCATTCATAGTCCTGATTATTCGTCAAATGGTTCCCTTCTGTAATACGGCTTGAGATTAGCGCTATTGAAGACAGATTTAGCGCCAGTGCTCAATTCTTCAAGTCTGTAAGCATTGTTACCCAAATTCTTAATGATGCGGAATGGGCCAATAAATTTTGGACAGAACTTGGCAAATACCTTGTTCTTAGGATCAGATATCGGTGGTCTTCGAACAAGCACTAGTTCCTGTTCCTGTAATTCACGATGAAATTTCTTTCCTCTGTACCTCCTCAGTCTTCGGTCCGCTTGGTTCCTCATGTGCTCTCTTGTTCGCTGAATTCGCAGCTCATGTGCTAATAATGGATCCCTTGGGCATGGAATAATCTTGTCCCAAGATCTCTCAGGCAACCTGTTGTGGTGTACAACTAGTGGGACTTGACCTGTCGACTCGTGCTTTGTAGTGTTCATGCACATCTCAATATCTCCTACTTTGTCAACCCACTTATTAAGATCATTAGGAATCATGACTCGGTAATACTTGTCAACACAGCGAATCGTTCTCTCGCTCGGATTTCCACAAGGATGGCGAATGCTCGACAGAACATGCTTTATCCCTAGGCTCTCTAGACCTTGCCTAAAACATTTCTCGTAAAATAAGTACCATGGTCCGATAAGATGAATTCCGGCTTCCCAAGCATCGGAATGACTTTGTTCTGAATTCTGCTGAGGACTTGCTTTGATGTCGTATTCTGGATTGGACATAATACTACCATCTTGGAAAACACATCGACACATACAAGAAGGTGTCGGCATCCTCGTTTTCCCTTTACTAGAGGGCCAAAACAGTCAATAGCGACCAGCTCGCATGGTTTTTGAGGTAATAATGGTTTTGGAGGTTGTTTCAACATGAAGTTATTTGGTTTAGTGCGCTGACACGCGTCACAAGTTCTGATTACTTCCACAATGTTGTATCGCATCTTAGGCCAAGTAAAAGTTTCCCCTATTGTCGCTTCTGTTTTGTCCGTGCCGATATGTGCTAGGCTTTCGTGGACATGCCACGTCAATCCTCTCTGTAATGATGCTGGAACTAGAATTCGCAGTTTGGTGTGATCCTCATCCACGTACTTGTGCAAAAGGTTATTCAAGTAGTGAAATTTCGCTTCCTTGGCACGGGCTTCTCGATATTCATGTGAATCTGGCTGTAGTTCCTTCTTGAAAAACTTGATCATCATCATCATCCATGGGTCCTTTTCTTGTTCCTTCTGAATTTCTTTCAGCTTGTCCAAAAATCCACGATCCTTAGGTGTTAGTGCTATGTGGTGAACCTCCGCTGCTATCTCGTTCTCATCTTCAGGAGTTCTGCTTAGAGCATCTGGTATGATGTTCATCCTTCCAGGGCAATGTTCTATGGTAATGTCGAACTGCTGTATGTAAATGGACCAACGCGTAACTCTTTCACTTGCCATCGTCGTCTTGAATAAGAACGTCAGTTCATGGTGGTCAGTTCTGACAACAATGGAATATCCAAAGATCATCTTGCGCCATTGTTGAAGTGAGTACAAAATCGCGAGCAACTAAAGCTCTGTCACAGTGTAGTTCCTCTCGTGCTTCTTTAATTTACGACTCGTAAATGCCAAATATGATCGTTTCCTGGGTTCATCAGCGTCCTCTTGGTACAGCATGGCACCGATTCCAATCAATGAAGCGTCTGCCTGAATTATAAATTTCTTCTCGAAGTCTGGATACCCTAGCTTCACACAATTCTCCAGTAGGTCTTTCGTGGCTCTAAAGGACCTGTCGCACTCCTCATTCCATGACCATCGATTTGATTCCTTTAGCATCTCTTGCATTTTTGCTACTGTTTCCGTGTATCCAGGACAATTCTCCTTAAAGAAACCTGTCACTCCCAAAAATGCTCTCACGTGTTTTACTTTAGTTGGTGTGGGAAATTTCTTGATTGCGTCAATTTTCACCGGATTAGGTCTCACGCCTTCAACATCAATTATGTGACCCAAATACAGAATCTCGCTCTGGCAAAAATGCGATTTCTTCAAATTAATTTTGAAATTCATGGTTCTCAAGTTATCCAATAGTTTGTTTAGGTTTACCAGGTGTTCCTCCATTGTTTCTGATGCAATAAGTATGTCGTCAACATATCTCGTAGTGAAGCTCTTGACCTCCTCAGTCAGATTCCTGTCTAGTGCTCTTATCAACGCACATCCAGCTGTTTTTACACCAAAAGGGCATGCGAGACCAGATATAGCTTTGGTTATCAAATAAAAACCCCGTCAATAGTTGGGCTTTTTCCTCAAGTTCAAGATGGTGGAAACTATTCGTTAGGTCGACGCTAGAATATATCTTCTTCCCACGGAAGCCCTTCAATACATCCTTGATCCTTGGTGCTTGGTCATGCTCAACTAGCAGTTTACTGCTTAAAACCCGAGCGTCTAGGCATAATCTAATTGATCCATTTGGCTTGGCCACAGCCAATATTGCATTGCTGCTTTTCTTATCATGCCGGAATCTAATAAGTTACTAATAATGTCCTTCACCTGAGCAAAATGTTTCTCTGGGATCGGGTACAATTTACTCTTAAATGGGGTCCAGTCGGTAACTTGCATGGCATACTGGAAATTTAAAACTTTTCCAGGAATCGTGTCGAAAGCTCCCTTATGACGTCTCAAAATTTCTTCTAATTTTCTTCTGTCAGGTTCCCCTACTATTGCCTCCTTAAGTCGCTCCTGAAGTAAATTTTCAAATTTGGATCCGCTAATTTCTTCTTCCGCCAAATGTACCCAAAGCTCCTGCGAAATATCTCGACTGTCAATTTCAACCACTGCTGTCTGGCTTACTCGTTCCTCCGTCAAGTTCTTATCTCCGATCGCCTCATTAGTGCATTCTTCAATAACCCAAGTATTCGCCTCTCTCTCTAGTGGACTCTCTTCCATGTTCAGACCCACATGACTCAACCCCTCGACTTGTTTGAAACTCACAGTGTTATTATGTAAGTCAATTATAGCATGAAAATCACAGATGAAGTTGGCTCCCAGAATGACATTATAATTCATCTTTGGTATCACGATGAAAGTTTGCGAAAATGTGTAGTTTAATATCTCCAGGTCTAAATATGCTTGGTGCATGCAAACTATGGTCTTGTCAGGAATGACCCCTCGGACTTTCATTAATGGTACAGGCATAATTGGAACGGTTAACTCACAGTGTTATTATGTAAGTCAATTATAGCATGAAAATCACAGATGAAGTTGGCTCCCAGAATGACATTATAATTCATCTTTGGTATCACGATGAAAGTTTGCGAAAATGTGTAGTTTAATATCTCCAGGTCTAAATATGCTTGGTGCATGCAAACTATGGTCTTGTCAGGAATGACCCCTCGGACTTTCATTAATGGTACAGGCATAATTGGAACGGTTTGTTTATTTCCAATTTCTTTCAACAATACTTCCGTGACTAAGCTCACCTGGCTACCCGTGTCGATCAGGCACCTCACTCTAATACCTCCAATACGTGTATAAATAATCGGTAATTGTCTGATTACATTGTCTCGGTCCTTCACCACTTCCTCCAGGCAATCGTCCGGGAATGCTACCCACTCTTCTATGTTTGCAACAATCAACTCCTCCCGTTCCCTGGTGTCCTCCGTTCTCAGGCTATCTGATTTTGGTTCAATCGTGATTGTTTTTATCCTGGGACCCATTCATTGAGTTCCGCCGGTTGTCATCGCGTCTTTCCTGCTGCCGTAATAAGCTTTCCGCCCCCGCTCCTTGGTGATTATCTGGGCTTTGCCTATTCGCCATCGCACGCCCCCACTTCTCTTTCTCTGTTTCTTCGGCATTTAACTCGTCCAAATATTTCTGTGATTCAGCGTACCGCTCGTTCCAATCATTGCGATAGTCCCCTTGATTATCTTGCCGATAATTCCTTGTATTGTTCCACCTGCCTTCTCCATTCCTTTGGTAAGGTCTACCCTGCCTTGGATTTCCCCTCCAGTTGGTATACTCTCGCTGGTACTTCCACTGATTGTGATTGTTCTGATTATTATTATTATAATTATCACGGCGATTCTGGAAGTTCCTATTGTTGTTACGGTATTGGTTTCGGCCATCGAACTCCTGCCGTCTGGGCGTGAATTGCGTTCCGGTAGACTGTGTCTTGGTTTGATTATTTTGATTGTGATTAGTTTGATGCCCTTGAACAATTTCAGCTGTGTTTACACACTCCATGTTCCGTCTCCCTGTCTGCGGACTGACCATACTCGTCTCATCCAAATGGCGGAGTATCTCCTCGGCCTGAACTGCGGTCTTGATATTACCGGCCACTAAAAACTGCTGAATATTCATTGGAAGCTGCTTACTGATGGTTAAAACCATGTTTTCTTCTGTAGGCGGGTCGTCAAAATCACGGAATTTAACCAGCTGTTGGCTAAAGAACTCAGAAAACCTGGTGGGATGTGTACTGTGATATTTCCTGGTGTATAGATCCATCCTCAACCCCTGCTGCAAAGAAGGACTCCAGAACTTTCTCAGGAATGCCTCTCGAAACTGGGCCATGTCATTAAATGTGTATTTGAAACTCTGGAACCAAATTAAACTTGGGCCCTCCAAAAATTTCTCAACCATCCGCAGCTGTTTTGCGGGACTGACGTGTTGATCGTTAAAGTAGTCATCCAGCTGACGTAAAAATGCTTTAGGAGTAGATCCTGAGTTCTCCCTGAATTTGTCGGGTTTAAAGTCGTTCCCCCTAATCACTTGTATCACTTGGGCAGGTGCCAAGCCGGGTTGTGGAGTTGATGTCTCCCCTCTGTAGTGTTGGAATGTGTCGCACGTTATCTTTGGACTCTGATCTCGGCCTGTATCCTCAGCCAGCTTCGAGCCCACCAGACTTCCAATACTTCCCTGTTTGCCTACTGTGTTTTCTGCAGAGAATAACGTAGCGTTTTCTAAGGACCTTATCTCGTTCTTAATTATGAGATCTGTGTGTTCTTGGAGTTTGGACTTCATGTTTTCCTCCAACGCCTGCATCCTAGAATTGTACTCGCCTAGCCGCTTTAAGATCGTCAGCCTATCTCCTTTAGTTTCGTTCACCTGCTGTTCCCAATATTTCCGGATCCTGTTCTTCAAACTACTAATTTTTTCTTCGCTCCTTTCCTGATTCTTATCAAGCTCTTCTCGTATTTGCTCCTGTACTACCTGCTGGGTTTTAATTAATTGTTCCCCTACCTCTTCACGTATTTGCTCATGGGTCTTAGTTAATTGTTCTCCTATCTCTTGTATCTGCTCTTGGTTTTTAGTTAATTGGTCTTCCAAGTTTTCCTGATTTTTATTTAGCTGGTCTTCTAGGTTTTCGCGCAAATGCATCCGTTCTTTCTCCGTTTTGATGTCAAGCTTGAGTTCCTTTATTAATTCGAGTACATTATTATCGACTGAATTAATTTACTCCTGTATGTTTTCGTTCTTGGCTTCTAGTCTCTCAAATTGCCCCTGTAGTTCATCCTGCGTGCTTTTTATTCCAGCCGTGTTGTTTACGCATGCTGTCTCAATCTGTTTTAATTTTTCGGCTACCATTTCATCTAATTGTACAAGTTTATAGTCGAATTTAGATTCCAACTTCTTAATTTCTCCTAATTGCTTTGAGTTATTTTCCGCTACCTCACCTGCCAGTTTCTCTAATTCCCTAGTACTTTGGTTTATGTCATGGGTGATCTTTTCTAACTGTACCGTTTGTACTGTTGCCTGCTCTGATAGTTTATAGTTTAATTCATTTAATTGTTTATCGGTATCCAATTTCTGGACCTGCAATTGGACCGTAATATTACTATTCATTTCCTGTAACTGTTTGTCACTGTGCTCCCGTAACTCGTGTAACTGTTTATCACTGTCTAATTTCTGGGTTTGCAATTGCACCGTAATGTTACTGTTCATGTCCTGTAACTGTTTATCACTGTGTTCATTCTGAATTTTTAACTGTTCTTCCGTTTTCGCAGACATTTGCATAGACATCTGTTCTAACAACACTTTGATCTCTTCGATGCTAGCCATCGCACAACACACAAATATATACTCAGAGAAAAACAGGGTCGTGCACTGGGATTTCAGTCATACACACGCACACATGTCTTGATATTTAAATACTACTGATTCTAATTTAATAAAAATTTCAGTAATCAAAATTTTACTGAATAATGACTCTTATTTCCAAACAACAAAATAACTCCCTTGTGATCTGCTTTTAAATTCCTAACCAACAGAATTTACGAACAACACCAATTAACCGAAGTTGATTAAATGTAAAAAATAAGGCAACACCTTCCTGCTTTGACTGAGTTCAATAATATGCAAATTTTCTAATTTTATGCCGGGCGCCAGAACAAGTTAACAACAAATGCAAAATCAACTTCTAACCTTGTTCAATATTTCTAACTTTAAGAACTCAGTGATTTTACTAATGCACATGGCGGTACAACATCGCCTCAATTTACTGAATTTACACTTGCCCGCTTGACCTGTCATTATTTCTCAGCGAAATAAGTATGAGATCAGCAAAGCAACAAAAACAACATCCCCACGTTGGGCGCCATTTTTGGATATATGAACCCTTGCAAAGAAGCTTATGAGACTCAGTTTCGGGGGTGTAACAGTCCATTTCGTAAGTTGTTGTTAAAGCGCTTCATTAACATGCAGGGTAACACATAACAAAATAACATGCAGGAAGAAGTGAACACCAGGGTTATAACAAATGAATTTAATAACAGATCAACTATTTACAAGTAAAAAATAAACAAAACAAAACTCCCAAATGACTCCCAACTGAATAAATTACTTGCCAAAACTAGGCTTAATCTCAGGAGAGATTATAAATTGGACCAAATGTCCCAAATGCTTCAATGATATTGTGTACGTGTGCGGCTGTTCTACATGCTTAACGATGAGTACAAATAAATGCGAGATTCGTCATCATCCGGTAAACCTTCAAAGGACGAATCTGCATTGTTTAGAGCTAGACAGACGCGGGGAACCAACTATACACTACTTAAATTAATCTGACACTTCCTACACTAAATAAACAACAAATAATTTCCGCTTGAAATTGGAATCAAGAACTGCCGTAGCAAAAACATTACTGCCTAAAATTAGGACTTTTCAAAATCAACACAAGTAAATTAACACGTGACCAACAAAAGAAACACACATATGACCGCCTGTCATTTTTACAAGTAAATACAACTACACCACACGGGTGTCACAACAGACAAACTAACATGACGTGAGTCATAGAAAATCACTAGGCTCAAAGCCAACATTTACATCATTAAAACAATATTCCATTCATACGATATACGATAATTCGTAACAGACATGGCGAACTCCCCAATTAATTACGGTCCAAATGACCATCACAAAAGAACAGGTTTGCTAATTATAGCTTATAGGGATCAGTCGGTCAACAGGACTGCCTAACAATGAGTCACCGAACCTAGACAGGCGCTAAGTGGAAATCTGCACATCTGTCAACCCACGTGTCAATAACCTCGACCTCCCATGGCACGGGATCGAGTCTCGAAGAAGCGTGCTCCCAAAGCACAATATACGTGTGTGTGTCAGAATAAAATATCTCAGCATTTCCCCTAGGAAATCCAAGAAAATCAACAGTGGACAAGGTACAGTAGCCTCCACGGAGTGCTCTGCCTTTCCATCAAAAGAGTACGACAACAACAACAATATGAGGGCGGTAGCACCACCTACCCCTCATCACGAAGAATCAATACACACACCTGACACATGAACACACACAGAATCACACGTATGGGTTTGACAGAAACCTGAAATAAATGACATAGATATTTTTCCACAGCTTGCGCTTCCGTTCTAGTCCGTGACTAACCTGAAAAGGACTAAAAAAATGCTAAAAATTAGAACTAAAGTGTTCTACATTTACATCTTAATTTGTTGCGCTCGGCAACCCTACCATGAGTAATAACCTGTTCATAAAAACATCTACAATAATTACCTCCCTTTCCTATAACAAAATGAACTTTAATAAAGCACCACTTATCGAATGTAACGAGTTTCCCATTCGCATGGATAAAATCAAATACACGCGCCTTGTACACTAAATATGACTCCAAAGAAAAATATACAACAAACAAATTTGGCCACGCGCCAACGTACATTTAAAGATGATAGTGTCAGCACAAAAAAAAAATCTTAACACAAGAAAAAGAATGAATGAACTATTTACAATGTTCCCGCGCCTTATCTAACTACATATTGAGTAAATCAATTTTTGTACATCACCGTCTCAGCTTGCAGAACATTAACCTCCGTCCCGGTGCATTTCCCTACGGGAAATTTAGCTCTCCATCGTCGACGTCGTTGTAGAAGCGATGCACATCAATCCATCACCTGACCAAACGTCGGACATCTTGGCGAAGTTTCTTGGACAGAAATGTTCAATGTTAATAATGTTTCCTAGCTATAATCGCTGTGAGCTACTACTTTCACTCACGAATATGTCCTAATGCGATTACTGATCGTAGACTTGCCCTATCTTAGCATTTGCTTAACACACGCACAAATATCACACAAAAATTATAATATACAAATTTACATAAAATTACACACTTCAAACTCATCGCCACTGGCTTGAAAACAAGTCTTAAACATGACTATCTTGCAGTCCTTATCTCGCCTAGAGATCTCCACTGCTATACGTGAACCTTGCTCACTTGAGCACAAAGTAAAATGTTAGTAAAGTACGCTCATTAGCGTTTGAAAATCGTGACGCAGAGTGACGTGAACCTTGCTCACCAGAGCTCAATAAAGTTGTCCTCGAAACAGCTTCTCAACGATCAATTTATTGGAGACTGACAGAATGAGGTAGAGTGGGGAGAATTCGAAAAAATAATCTGGAGTTTTCATCACACAAACTTGGGACTAGTATCAATCTTCATCATTTTATCCAAACGTCTCAGTGCACAATTGCAGAATTAATTCGGATCGGCGGTTCTTTAGATACACGTCTTCGCGCGTTTTTCCAGGGTACGCAACTTACCGCGTGGCTTTCGGCGTGGTCTCTTCTGATTGGGTGATTCAATCCTGGGTCGGTTGAAACTTTACTCATGACACTCCCTCAATGACTCTAATTTAGGTGCTCGCTGTTACAAAATTTGTCCTTGAACTCGGCTTAACCGGTCGTCTTCAGGAATAACTACCAAGCTTGCTTCTGTTGTAATCATTGCAACACACTACCTTGGCTCCCCCTTTGTCAATTTCAACATGTACTGCCTGGGCATCAGTAATAATAATAATAATAATAAAATCATGAATACTTATTCATCGATAGATTAATAAGGGTTCACTATGTTATACAAAAGGAACAAGCGAACCACACGTCGTTAAAAGTTAATCTTGTGGCTGAATGCAGATTTATTCATACGTCCACCAATGAAATTACAGATCGTGCTTTTAAAACACGTAATCAGGCCATATTTTTGGAAACAGACTTATGCAGTTTCTTGGAAACGCAATTTAAAAAGTTAATCACGGAAATGGAGGAATCTGAGCTAAAAGGCAGTAATTGGTCTCTGTTAGCGGTTGAAGGAGTACGATTGAAAATAAATAAGTATAATCCCTTGCGTGGAAGCACACATATTCCATTACCAGCAGCTATAAAAGCAAAAAAGCTTACATTAATCCTCAAAACTTGAAAGATGAAAAGTTTTTTATGTATGCCATTTTAGCAAAACTGGTTAAAAAGGATGCTCAACGCATGAGTAAATATAAGGACCAGGAAAACAAGTATGATTTCTCAGTGTTTCGTTTCCTACATCACTAGCTGACATTCCCAAATTTGAGAAAGCCAACAACATATCCATCAATGTATTTGGACTGGAAGAAGACAACAAACTGTTTCCTATAAAGGTTGATGATGATGAGCTACAAGACCATCGCGACCTTCTTCTGCTAAGTTCTTCGTCTGGCCAGAACCACTAAGTCTTTATCAAAAATTTTGATGAACTAGTAGGACATCAGATCACCCACTATGGACATAAGATATATAGTTGTAAACGGTGATTTACTCACTTTGACAATCGATATGGTCAACAAGGGATGGATAAATTAAAAGAACATAGAGCTTTGTGTGTCCTGCATGGCATTGCCTATTAAAAACCCAATTCTCAAATTCTTAAATCAGAAAAAATGCTCAGAATACTGTACGTTATCTTCGCAGATTTCAAAAGTATACTTATACCATATCAAACATGTGTGCCCAATCCTGAGGCAAGTTATACAGTCCCATACCAAAGTCATGTTCCTATGAGCTTTGGTGTATATGTTAACCCTCACCAGCTGTGGAACACATAAGGACAAACCTTCCGAGCCAGAAAAGTTTATGGATGGTCTGATCTCAATAGCTAATGAAATTATCGCCTATACAGCTTAAATGTTCCAAAGGCTTTAACTCACGATCAAGAAGCGGAGTTCTAATCTTCTGAAACCTGTTATTTATGCTATAAACCATTTACTTAAGAGGACTGGAAAGTTAGAGATCACTGCCATATTACAGGGGAGTACCGTGGAAGTGCTCATAATAACTGTAATTTGAGGTGTAAAACACGTAACCCCGTTCGTGTATTTCTACACAAAATGAGTGGCTATGATGCAAATTTCATTGTAAAGCAATTGGGATTTACTACTTAGAGAGTGGACGTTATCCCTAACTCTAAAGAAAATTACATCTCCTTCACCAAATATGTAGAAAATGTTAAGCTTCGATTTGTGGATACGTTTCGGTTAATGCCGAGTAGTTTGGAAAACTTAGTTACCAACTTAAAATTATACCCTGAAACAGACAAGTACTTTGGAAAAGAAAATGCAACGCTGATGACTCGTAAAGGGGAATTTTGTTACGATTACATTGATTCATGGGAAAAGTTAAGTGAAACGTGTTTACCTCAAAAAGAAGCATTCTTTAACAAATTAAGTCAAGAAGATGTTAGTAAAGAAGACAATGAACATCCCGAAAATGTCTGGAATCAGTCTTCTACTTCATTTCCCGTTTCCAGTGTTCTGGGTCGGGGTGTGAATCAAGGACCTCAAAACTCTAGGGGAATATAGTGAACTTTACCTAACTTCAGTTGTACTCCTTCTTGCAGACAGCTTTGAAACTTTTAGAAACAAAACACTAGAAACACATCGATTGGATGCTGCACACTTCTTTACTTCGCCTGGCTTAAGTTTTGAGGCAATGCTCCTTTACACTGGAATTGAACTGGAATTGCTACATGATTACGATCAGAGTCTGGAATACGTGAAGTCATATGCCAGGTGTCTCATCGGTATGCTGAAGCTAACAATAAATACATGGAAACCTAGGATTCCGAGAAACCATCGCAGTTTATTACCTATGATGATGCCAACAACCAATACGGGTGGGCTATGTGCCAATCCCTTCCTTATGGTGGATTTCTCCAGATACTGTTGATCTAAAAACGCTAAAGGAAGACGACCGTGTTGGATACATTCTAGACGTTGATGTTTATTACCCATGTGACCTTCATGATCTACACAATGATTTACCTTTCCTACCAGATTGTACACAACCTAAGGATTCGCCTCTCAAAAAATCTAATTCCTCATCTTGGAAATCGAAGGCGGTACGCTGTTCATTACATGGCACTTAAACAGGCTCTAGATCATGTACTTAAATTGATAAAAATTCATCGTGTGTTAAAGTTTAAACAAAGACATTGGCTAAAGGCATACGTTGATTTTAATAACAACCTTCGAAAACAAGCCAAAAATGATTTTGAGAAAAATCTGTACAAATTATTCAACAATGCCATTTTTGGAAAAACAATGGAAAATATTCGTAAAAGAATAGACATACTGTGCCCGTTTAGACCGGAGTCCGCACGACCACATATGCATTTTACCAATAATCAGTCAGCACGAGAATCAAAATATCCCGGAGCGCCAGATGGGTTAATGCAAATCGCAAAAACGACATCAAATTTATAAAAATGCTTTGCTGATTTTTGGCTCAATGCAACAATAAGGATAGAAGGAGATTTAATTGGGTGAAACACATCTGGTAAAATTATCTCAGTTTATTTAAAGTTAAAATCTGACTGCAAGAATAATGCTCAAAGCAGCATCATCCACGTGTGGCGATCCACACTCTTATTTACACACAATATACAGAAATCTTCCAAACACATCTGACAATCTTTTTGTAAACACAAGTCCGATTGTTAGTCCTGTGGACTGTGTTCCAAAATTATTAACATTTTAACTCCAGTGCAAAATGAATTGTCCATACTGGAAATAACGTAGATCACTGTTTGACTATTTACATGATATTAACACTCGTAGAATAAATGTTTATAGAATTTCTTTAACTTTCATTTGTTTTCCAGTTTTCAAAAATATATCGTTGAAACTATTATTATCATCGTAGCAACACAAATTATTAACACATATTAACAACATCTGAAAAATATTTGACCATTGAGCAGAGCATCGAAGAACTGTGCGAAGCACAACAACAATTAATTGTTCTTCTGACATTAAACATTCGAGAAGTGACTCGATTATGAACTTCAAGTTCCAAACAAAACATATGATTTCTGAATCATCAACTTGATCAATAAATGGTTGAACCATTCAACTATTAGATTTTCCACTTGGAATTATTATGAAAAAAATATTTATATTTATGGCCATTTCTAGCAACTTTCACAACTTGCAATTCTTCGACAGAATGCGGAAATTAGAATTGTAGTCTTATAATGAATTCATTTAGTTCATGGCACTAGGATT
Source organism: Meconema thalassinum (assembly GCA_946902985.2). NCBI lineage: Eukaryota > Metazoa > Arthropoda > Insecta > Orthoptera > Tettigoniidae > Meconema > Meconema thalassinum. The sequence continues at coordinate 1,487,281,612 of OX336389.2, read as the reverse complement.
GAAAATATCCTTCAAATTATTCGTGGTTAAAGAATTATCTTTAATTGGCAGTGGCCCATTCTACTATTTGTGTAAGGACACAATATTATAACAACAGCAACAACGGCAAAGGTCTTCCTCTGAAGAAGAATAAACTACTATCATGACAAATCCGGGTTCTAGCAAAATCAAATTCTAAATGGAATTCGTAAACAAGGTTGAAATAAGAACTGATGGTTTCAAAGAAATAACCTTCGGGTTATTCATACGACGAAATGTGTGGATCCAATACTCCTACTATAAACCTGAGCCATCGAACCTGCTATTTGATTGATGCTCGAAAAAACCTTCATTCCTGCGACTTAAACCTGCGCACCTGGGAATGGCATTTCAACTACTCCACACACATAAATTATCTTCCCAAAATTTATACAATAACTCAAGCCTCTGCTTGTTATCAACACTGGAAGATTAATAAACTGACAAGTTTATTTTATTCTACCATTCAGTTCAACCCGTGATTTTACCATACTTATGAAAAGCTTCATTTCACTTTCGAAGTGTATTTACGTCATGATTTTATATAAATACAACAATATCCTATTTGATACAAATATCAATTGCTTCCCGTTTCATGCCTCTCCGTGTTATATGAAACATATACTTTGCTCATAGCAAATATCAACTGTTCAACCAGAACTGAAATGTAGGTTGAATGCGGGCTTGCGCTAACCACTCTCCTTCGGAAAATCTCCTGTTCCAAACTAGAAATGTTTCAACTACTTCATAGGCTCTTTCTCAATACATAAGGGGCCGATAACCTAGATGTTAGGCCCCTTAAAACAACAATTATCATCATCATCATCATCTCAATACATATGATTATTATAAAATATAATATCCAAGAATTATTTAGAAAATTTATGAAAATTATTATTATTATTATTAGTGGATTATTATTATTATTTCAAATATGTTTAATTATCATCTCATTATGTGAGAATCCACATGTTCGAACCTTCGAATATGGAAAAAATATCCATTCCTCAACAAAAATAAATTTAACTTTTACAGTTACATCGGCTGATTACCGTGATTTCCCAAAAATATGAAAAATTCAAATAAATGCTCAAAATGCTCGGTCATCGATCCTAAACTGTTCTGAGTGCTGAAAATGCTCAGAATAAATCTAACAAGTCTTGCGTAAATCATTACAAGCTTTAAATACGACGAAAAAAATGTGTTGGTCATCTGCAGAAAAATAGTTTGTTCCAATTAGCTAGGCATAAAATAATTCAAATGTGGCTTACATTTCTTGATGTTCTTGAAGTGTAGTAAACCTGGTCTATACCAGATTTATCCGTAGACATGCCCTATCGGACAAGCACGTATAATCCTTGTATCGGCCGCCATTGTAGACCCACAAATCGTCTAGTCAGACATAGTGGTAGTATCCTTCGACGTTTTAAATGACTGTGGTTCCATTTTAATATGGGCTTCTAACAAAGCCATAACAGTTTGTTTGAAAAGGGTCAGATCTAAGCGATCTCTTCTTAAATGTGTCAGTTATAACCTAACTCACTGTAATCTCATCAGTACAAGAAAAACGTTGACAGTCTAAGCAGTTAACGGCTGTTCTGAAGATCGTTCCCTGGGCATGGTTTATTAATATCACCATCTGCCATGCGCTAGACAACTTGCAGTTTCCCTTGCGTAGACTAATGAACGCCACCGTTATAGACTATTCTTCAATGTACTGACGGATTGAAGTGGTTAAATAGTTACAAAATATGAAAACTGACTTTAAATGGATTTAAACATCCAAGTATTAATTTACTATTGGACTGTGACAATATACTATTTTCTAGACCAAGTCTAGCATATGTCCTTTAGGAAATATAAATATTTCCACCAATGTCTGTAGAAATACAATCACCTCAGTGATTCTCCTCACCAGAAACTTACTAAGTTCCAACTCGTTTGCGCAGCACTTCTCGTGACTATCACGATTTGAAAAGTACTTCTTCGTAGAGGCGGCAACCATGTGCCTTGGCTCAGCGTAGACGCAACTTGTTCGCCAAGTGCTTGTGATGAAGTGAGCTACCTAAGCCTGCTCCAGCTTGCTTTTATACAAAAACGGTCAGGGTCACGCGTCATCGCCTGATATCTAAAAATCCTCATATCTCTTGAATCCCTGGTCCGATTTACTTGATACAAATTGCATTCTCTTTTATTTGGCCGTGCCAGTAATCTGATCCCAGTCTCAAGTCTCTGCTCCATAGTTAACTATTTAATCAATAAATAGTCTCCACCTCTGCTGTTACTCGCTACGTCATTTACCATCCAACTATCGGTAATTTCCTTCGAAAGGCTTCGAGAAGCAATGTAGCGCGATATTCAAATATCCGAACTTTCAAACGCTGCTACAGCCTTTCCCTTGATATCTAGGTGTCTGAAACTTGGAATACCCATTCCTAGATTTGGGCACAATACGTCTTGTGACTGACAGCAAAAAGGCTGAAATGCTAATAGCTAAACCAACATTCATCGACAGAACAATTTATGGTCCTAACCTAGCTGCTTTCCACATGGCTAAACGTAACATTGTATTCAATAAGCCTATATATATTGGAATGTGTATACTGGATATTTCAAAAACTCTCATGTATTCCCACCACTATGATGTCCTGCTACCCTATTATGGCATGAACAATCTTAAACTCATGTATATGGATACCGACTCGTTCATTTATTTGGTTAACACCCAAGATGTATATCAAGACAAGTTGGGTTTCCTAGAACACCTGGACACATCCGATTATCCTAGTAATCACATATGTTACTCTACATCAAACAAGAAAACTTTGGGAACATTTCAAGACGAGGCTTGTGGACAAATTATTAAAGTATTTGTTGGACTTAAAGCTAAAATGTATGCTTTAAACATTGATGGACTAGAAATAAAAAGATTAAAGGTATTAGCAGAGGTGTTGTCAAAACTTGTATACGTTTTCAAGATTATAAGGATTGTCTCATGAAGAACGAGGTAAAAACAATACCGATGAACATTATCACGTCTAAACAACATAACATATTGTGTGGTTTGAAGCCATTTTTTCAGTGTTGCCTGTAAAACTAAACAAAATTGCTTTGTGTCCTCGTGATGATAAAAGATGATGATGACGATGATTGTTGTTTTACAGGGCCTAACATCGAGGTTATGATGATAAAAGAGTAATTGACTCTGATGGTATAGCTACACATGCCTATGGTCATTACACAACCGTTGACCATACTTAAATAACTAAGTTATACATATCAAGTCAACAAAGTAAAATATAGAAACTTCTTATCAAGACCACGTCATGGTGTAGTGAATTGCGTTGTTAGTTTTCACACCTGAGGTTCATGGTTCAATACCTAGCTCTGTCAAGCAATAAAAGCAGTGGTATGGTCTGATACTGTGTCTCCCAAATTCATTGTATTCAATGGAACCTACCAGATGTTGTGGTGGAATGAGGAGCGGAAAGGAGGTGGCCACCCTACTGTACGTAAACTCAGGCCTTGTACTTATAATTAAAAAGACCTCTGGCGTGGCATTAATTTCTCCGTAAGTCTGTGTGTGAATGAAAAGGCATCTAGCGTGAGATTGATTTCTCCGTAAGCCTGTGAGCAAATGAATAGCCTAGGTCTATGGCATGAGATTAATTTCTCTGTAAACCTGTGTGTGAATGAAAGGCCTCTGGTGTGAGATTAATTTCTCCATAAACCTGTGTGTGAATGAAAGGCCTCTGGTGTAAGATTAATTTCTCCGTAAGCCTGTGTGTGTTAACTCTGCCTCTAGGCTTAAGCCCAAGTGCTGGTCTCAAGCCCAGAGAAAAGAGGAGAGGCACTAAAGCTTTTACTTCTTTAAACTTAACTATAATGCGCGGTGCCCTTTACGAAGGGAGAGTAGATCTTTGAGCTGTATTCGTCATTCAAGCTTGCAAACCTTGTTGATACACCTGCGATAAGAGTTTACGTATAGCATTTATAGTTAACTAACTGGAGTATCAGCTTCATGACACACAAGCTTTGACTTCTTTAAACTTAACTATAATGCGCGGTGCCCTTTACGAAGGGAGAGTAGACATTTGAGGTATATTGTCATTCAAGCTTGCAAACCTTGTTGATACACCTGTGATAAGAGTTGACGTTTAGCATTTATATTTAACTTACTGGAGTTTCAGCTTCATGACATACTCAAGCTTTGACTGGTTGATGTCAAGCCCCTCACAGAGGGGATGTAGAGTACTGGCTACAACTCTGTAAGACAAGGCTACAACCCTTGCGGTGTTGGTAACGGCGGTTTCTACCATTTTAACGTTCAGGTTGGCTTAACGTATGTGTGTAAAGCATATCACACCATGTGTGTGAGAGAGCTGGAAAGGTATTAACAGTGAAATGTAAAATCAACTTTTTATACGAGGCACGTCCAGAAAGTAAGTTCCGTTTGGTAATAAAATTAAATTGTGTACAGATACAGAAAAATTATTTATTGCACAACATTCTACACCTCTTAAACTACTTTTCCACATAACTGCCGAACTTTTGCAGGCATTTGTCATAGCGTGGCACACGTTTTTGGATACCTTCTTCATAGAAGTTTGCCGCCTGTGTCTTCAACCAGTTGGAAACATCATTTTCCGAGGTGTCAAGATTTGTTTCGGCTTAACCTTTGCTGGGGATGAAGTGTGCCTCCATTCCATTGATTGCCGCTTACTTTCAGGGGTGTCGTAAGAAACCCAAGTTTCATCTCCTGTGACTATCTGTGTCAGAAATTCTTCGCCGCCTTCATTGTAACGGGTCAAAAACTGAAGTGCACTACCCATCCGTTTTGTTTTGTGTTGCTCCGTAAGAATCTTTGGTACCCAACGTCGGCAAAGTTTAAGAAAGTTCAGTTTTTCGGTAACAATTTCATGAATTAGCGATCGTGAGATTTGGGGAAATTCCATAGCGAGAGAACTAATTGTAAACCTGTAGTTTTCCCGGATCTTGTCATCAATCGCATGAACCAGTTCTTCTGTAACCAAAGATGGACGCCCACTTCGTTCTTCATCGTGCACTTCACTCCGTCCTTCATTGAACTGTCGGACCCATCTTCTCACCATTGAATCACTCATCGCATTTTGTCCATACACTTCGCAAATTTGCCGATAAATTTCAATTGGTTTCACTTTCCTAGCATTCAGAAAACGAATCACAGATCTGATTTCACAAGCGGCGGGATTTTCAATCAACACCGACATTGTACGAGTAAACATGCACAACAACGCGTACGTGGCTGACAGCGCTCTCCAAACGGCGTAAGTTTCTTCTCCTTGATACAGAGCGCCTACCGCGCATATGCGGAACTGCGCTGCAGCGGAACGTACAACTAGTTGAAGACACAGGCGGCACACGTCTATGAAGAAGGTATACAAAAACTTGTGCCACGCTACGACAAATGCCTGCAACATTTTGGCAGTTATGTGGAAAAGTAGTTTAAGGGTTGTAGAATTTTGTGCAATAAATAATTTTTCTGTATCTGTACACAATTTAATGTTATTATCAAACGGAACTTACTTTCTGGACGTACTTCGTATATTGGTCCTGTGCAAAACTTGAAAATGAAATTTTTTAAAAGAGAAAATTGCAAATTGTAAATAACCATGTGAGAATATGAAAATCAAAAAAATGACTATTTAAAAAGACCTCATGCTCTAGGTGACTAGACCTTAAACAACTCCCTCCTCCTCCCTTTGTTTTTCACCCTCGTATATGATATGAATAACATATCCTATTGGCTCAGAGTATCCGTAATCCTAAGCTCGTTGTGCGTGGCGGTCATCTTGCACATTAGCCCCTGCAACAGCTATGACTCTCCCTCCATTTTTTTTTTAGCGTATGGCTTTTAGTGCCGGGAGTGTCCGAGGACATGTTCGGCTCGCCAGTTTTGTAGCTGCTTCAAGACGGACACCCAATGGGTGAGCTACAAGTACCGTTGGGGAGGAAAGTTGGAAGGGAAGGGCGAGGAGTTGGAAGGTAGCGGCTGTGGCCTATAGTTAGGGACCAACCCCGGCATTTGCCTGGAAGGAAGATGGGAAACCACAGAAGACCATCTTCAAGGTTGCCGACGGGGGGATTCGAACCTCCTCACCTCCCGGATGTGAGCGACTGCCATTAGTCATGCCGTAACGACCACGGCTAACTCACCCGGTTGTCCCTCCATAAGAATAGCATAGGAGAGTTGCGCACGGCGGCCATCTTGCACGTTAGCTCCTGCGCCAGGATCGGTCTTTTATACCTACTACCTTGCCGCTTCTCCTTCCCGGCCTCCATAGTGACGTCGGACGCACACACAACTCACTGACCTCACATCGAGCACGTCTAATAGACAAATGGCACAGTGCTGAACGTGGTTCCTTCCTGATTCCCAATAGAGGGCACTACTACACATACACCTACCTGCGTTAACACCATCCGTGCCATTCTTGTTATATCGTCTATCTCATTTTAATTTGACTGCCCATCTTAATTAAGGTATCAGCAGTGTGTTACGTAGGACGATTCATTAGTCATGGCAACTATTCTTTTATTTTGCAACAATGTGCCAACACACAAAATTATCTATACTGTGGAAAGTATGTTGCATGCCCTTTGTAATGTTGCCACCAGGTGGAGTCTGTGTGCAACAGAGCCGGGCAAATTTGCTCTATTTCTTATCGGGATCTTAAGTTGCCGCATGGCCAGTATCGTCCATCACCAAGCGCACTCAAGGCCAAGTCTCTCCGTTGAATGAGAATCTTAAGTCTCGATAATACCGGTACTGAGTGGGAACCTTAAGTCTCCTTTTTTCTCGGTGTTATCGAAATTATTTATTTAAAGGTAAAAGCAGACTCACTCAAGCCGCTGCAAGTGTTAAGTCAAAGCCTTCTGTAATAGCTCCGGAATGTAAACCACTATTATGAAAATTATTCATTTATATTGGAAGTGAGCATGTTCACGCGGTATATCATCTATCATTTAGAGTAAAGCAGCTCTATCTTTAAGTGTTTTTGTTTTCTTGTTTGACAAATAAATGAATGTCTGTTTTGGTTCAAATATCTGCATGAATTTTTAATATTTAATAGGTTGGCATTTTGCATCAAACGCGCAAGCATTAATTTAAAATTAATATAAACATTTGAAGCCTACTTGATGGGATATTCATGTACCGGTACCGTATTCAACATCAAATATCTACCCGCCTTCTGTGGCATGCTTCGTAATTCAAGGCCACTGCCACCTCCTTACCACTCCTACCCTCAGCTACAAATATACACACACTACTACAGACACCATAATAACTCAGATTATTAGACAAAGTTAACACACAAGAACAGAAAAATTATCACAATGTTGTAGCTCCTAAAGTAAAATAAAACTCAAATAATTGACGTAGCGGAGAAGAGCTGAAAGAGCTGAAAGAAAGTCTCACGTGTATGGCTCATGAATTATTAGCCCTACTGACTAGGAATACTTTCAACCTTCTTCTCCACCTTGTAACTGGTTGTTATTCGAGGCAACTATAGTGCCAAAATTAGCTACGATGCACAGTGGGGCAAGAGTGTCTCAAATGCGGCATTAATTCAAAAACTGAAATTGGTCGGAGGAGCCTCCGTGGCTTAGGCGGCAGCACGCGGGCCTCTCACCGCTGGGTCCGTGGTTCAAATCCCGGTCACTCCATGTGAGATCTGTGCTGGACAAAACGGAGGTAGACAGGTTTTCCTCCGGGTACTCCGGTTTTCCCTGTCACAATTTCATTCCAGCAACACTCTCCACTCTCATTTCATTTCATCTGTCATTCATTTAATCATTGCCCCAGAGTAGTGCGTCAGGCCTCGGCAGCCGGCACAGTCCATATCCTCGCCGCTGGATGGGGGCTTCATTCATTCCATTTCTGACCCGGTCGGAGACTGGAAGCAGGCTGTGGATTTTCATTTTCAAATTGGTCGGATGATATGTTTGGTATAGCAGAACACTAGAAGTCTTGCTCGACCATGTTGAAACATGTTGTGACCTTGACCACACTGCGTCTCGCTTGGGGAGACCACAGTATTTGAGATATTGCAGAGCAGATAAGTCATGTTTTTGGAATTATTTCATTGTTTCGCCATGGAACATTCGTGTTCAGGTATGTAATATTTTTAGTTGTTACATAGTAATATGTATGTGTCAGAAAAATCATTCTTTAAACGTCTGCTGATATTTACCATCTTGAGATATAATAAGGTGAATAGTTATGTTCCGAGGCGGTTCGAGCATGCATTGTTTTTTTTTTTCTAGTGGTTGTGGCCTCTATATTGTAGATCAGTTTAGTTTTGCTGCTACTTTTTTCTAAATTACAATAAAATCAAGAACAGAGAAAATCGGAGGGCGTCAAATAAAATCCTGTCTGGGTTTATTTCAGGTACCAACTCAAATAAAATGTTCATCACAAGGAGAAAACTTCTGGAAATCATGAAAAATTTAGATTTTTTGCCTATAGCATGGCAAGATATTTCGTTCAGAAATACCCATGGTGCAACATCACTGCATAAATATTTGATACATGGACCTGAAATAGTATCGTCCGCATTGCTTTCTATACGACAGTTAACAGAGGAAACTCAGGAAGCACGTAATAAGGACTTAAAAAACATTCCAGAAAATGTAGTCGATAGAAAACAAATGCCGAAATTTTAAATTACTTTTTGGTGAGTTCTGATCCACTTATCACCAGCAAGAGGAATCTTTCAAAAAATTATAAAAATAAACTTCAAAGCCTTCCGAAAGAGGCATATTAGATTTATTAAAATCTCTATTCATATCTACTATTAGTCTCAGGAGTCAGGATGATGATGATGATGGTAGTAGCCTAATTGAGACAATTGTATTTTCACTAGTTCTGAGGATTCATGTGATTTAAGTTGCTTTCTGCATTTCCATTATTTTGCTACAGTTATAATTTGTTCAATGTTTTACAACTATTATATTAATAAAAAATGTCAAATGAACTGTATTTTCACTTTTCGTAAGACACAAACATGTCCTTGATAATGATACATAACTTAGAAATCCTATTAAGTAAAATTAGAATTAATGCCGCATTTGAGGCACTCTTGTCGCACTGTGCGATGGTGAAAATACACTTGTAAAATATTTCGCTTAAAATGTTTCAACATGTTTCAACTACTAAAAACTCTGATTTTGTGCTTGAAAGCAAACCAATTTGTGGCATGCGGTGTATTAATCATGTCAGTGCAAGCACCTCACTGATTTGTCCATAAATGCCAAAGATATGACAGTTTCAGTGAGAATAGTGCAACGGGAGTTGCACTGAGAACAACTCATTACCGCGGAAATGTCACTTCGTCCGATACTCCACAGTCTCGTTCGATCGCAAGGTAATATCGTTGCTCTCACTATCACCCATGATGCAATGTGTGAGCACGTGCGTAGGGACGCGATTGAAATGGCGGTGGCTTAAGCATATGGCAAAGCCATTATGACGAAAGATAAAATCAATCTTATTCTTGAAGGTGAACATTATTTCTTCGTATGCCCGACGACTAGAGAATATTATTCAAACTGGTAGGAGCATTTGAGATAAAGAGAGTCAAGTATCCAACACAAAAGGTTTCACTGTGTATGTTTGTGACATTTTCCCTCTGTGTATGAGAGTCTCAGTGGCTGAATGGGTTACGCGTTGGACTCATGAATGAAAGGACTGGGGCTCGATACTTGGTAGGGAAAGTAATTTTTTTTCCCGTTACGTTTTATTGTTTATGTCGACAGCTTTACCAGTATCTCATTACAAAAATGATACGACAGTACACAGTTGCATCACAGGGGCTTTAGTAATACCGGTATCGGTACAGCGAGTGCATGAATTTTCAGGTATGATTATGAGCAAGTTACATAGTGCTCGAATTGGCATTACACGAAAAAATCTTAATAAGTACACGTCAAATAGAATTTTCTTTCGCTGAAATTTAATGACCAAATAATACCGACTGATGGTCAAAATCTCCTTCGATATGTTATTAGGATGATATGCTCAATATACCTTAGATAGTCTGTTAATATGATATCGAAGTTGAATGGATTCTTCCAATTCGCAGACTCCAGTCAATGGAATAAACAATTTCCATTGAATCCTTACACAACAAGCCTCAGTGCCTTCAGGCAGCTCCATATTGCCCAAGCAAGAATGAGCGATAATGTCGAGAATTATCGTTATCGAGCCCACATTATCGGTAATACCAGTTCCGGAACCAGCATTTCCGTTCTTCATTCTCGTCCAACGAGACCGATCGGAACTCAAGAGCTTTTTGCCCAGCTCTAATGTGCAGTAATCTGAACACGACCACGGTCCCAATATCAGACATCTGTTGACAGCGGTGCGCAAAGGAGGTAACCAAAGGTGAAAATTGTGCGTACTTAAACTAAACGCATGCAGCCGATGGTATTGTCCGGCTTCCCCATCGATGGCAACGAACCATGGAGAATGTAGGCGACTGCTTTGAAGGATGTTAACCATCAACATGCTTCAATCCTTGTCAAGAGATGGCACTTCGACAAAGGCTGTTAGACAGGTTGTATGAGAATGAAACAGTGATTTCAAAATTTTATACAGCTATTGGGTGTTAAACAGATTGTGCTAGAATAATACAGTGACTTACAATTGATATATTAATGATGTTAAACAGGCTGTACAAAAATAAAACAGCAATTTCAAAAGGTTCCCTTTGATCTTGCCCTCTTCCACAGATAACGGCATCCATACCCCATGAGCCATGAGGTGGCAGCATTACAAAGGTCATGTGACATTTTCCAATGTACAGTACAGACTATAGTTAATTTCGTGTGTTGGCACATTGTTGCAAAACAAAACAAGATGTTCAGTAAAGAACATATAACTCTTTGTCCTATACAAGGAGTATAATTGAATGTTGGTTGTAGTAACTTGTTGAAATACGTGTTATACGGATATTAAACATGAATATGAGGTGCCCTTTGCTAGTGCTACCTCTGTACAAAATTTCATTCAATTCAGTTACACCATGTTTGAATTGATATGGTGAATCGATTTGCACACATACATGGCCGCTATCTGCAAACTATTGGGCTGATGACCTTGTAGTTCAGTCAAAAGATGCTTCCCACAAAAAGGTATGTTGTTGCAAAATTTGGTAGAGATCAAATAATTAGGTTGGTCGTAATTTGATTTAAGCTTTTAACATTTGGGTGGCCTCCATTCAGTTTCCTTCAAGATGGCGGCGATATAAAACATGACCCTGAGGTGTCCTTTGCTAGTGCTACCTCTGTACCAAAATTTCATTCAATTCGGTTTTACCGTGTTTGAATTGATGGGGGGAATCGATTTGCACACATACATGGCCGCCATATGCAAACTATTGGACTAATGACATTGTAGCTTGGTCAAAGAACGCTTCTCACATAAAGGTATGTTGTTACAAAATTTGGTAGAGATCAGATGATTAGGTTGGTCATAATTTGATTTAAGCTTTCAACATTTGGGTGGCCGCCATTACGTTTCCGTCAAGATGGCGATGATATAAAACATTGACACCGAGTTGCCTTTTGCAAGTGCTACCTCAGCACCAAATTTCGTTCAATTCGGTTTCACCGTGTTTGAATAGATAGAGGGAATCTATTTGCACACATACATGGCCGCCATCTGCAAATTATTGGGCTGATGACCTTGTAGTTCGGTCAAAAGGTTCTTCATACATACAGGTATAATGTTGCAAAATTTGGCAGAGATCAGATGATTTGGTTGGTCGTAATTTGATTTAAGCTTTTAACATTTGGGTGGCCATCATTACGTTTTCGTGAAGATGGCGGCGATATAAAACATGACACTGACGTGCCCTTTGCTAGTGCTACCTAATTCGGTTTCACCGTGTTTGAATTGATAAGGGGAATCGATTTGCACACATACATGGCCGCCATCTGCAAAATATTGGGCTGATGACCTTATAGTTTAGTCAAATGACGCTCGCCATATAAATATATGTTGTTGGAAAATTTGGTAGAGATCGGATGATTAGGTTAGTCGTAATTTGAATTAAGCTTTGAACATTTGGGTGGCCGCCATTACGTTTCCGTCAAGATGGTGGCGATATACAACATGACACCGAGGTGCCCTTTGCTAGTGCTACCTCTGTACCAAATTTCTTTCAATTCGGTTTCACAGTGTTCGAATTGATAGGGGGGGACAGACATTCAGAGTACACACACACAGATAGACACACAATTTTTCCCCCTGTGTTGATCTCATAAGTAGGCTAAAAATACACAGTTCAAAAAAATTAGGGGAACATGTTTTGTAACGTCAGGTATGTGAACGTTAATCTTGTAACTGGGGTTCCAATGGTCCCACAGCATGCCTTGAGACCTGAACTACTCAGGGTATGTCAAATCGATGTCAGGCAACACCTCAAAACAAAGTGAAAAGCGGTGCGTCCGTGTGTTGTTGTGTGGTACACAGACTACTGCGGTCATTTGAGCACGTTGTACGTAAACCAGCCCATGGCATGTGACATCTTAACGAGGTTCAAGTCACAAGGGCTGTCACTTGGATCCAGGAAGGATGGACTATTCGTCGTGTTGTTGTGGATCTCAATGTCTCTCCGTCAGTTATTCAACGCTTGTGGAATTGCTACAATGAGACACGCCAGTTCACGAGGAGGGTTGGACAAGGTCGTGGACCCATGACAACCGATATCTGACCATCTGTGCGTTGCAGCGTCATTCAGCAACTGCCAGAGAACTGCAGCAAGACCTCAGGAGGGTCACTGGAGTCACGGTGTCCGACCAGACAGTAAAGAACAGGTTAAGAGATGTGTCCTTACGACCCAGACGTCCTGTTCGAGTCCCCCGTTTCACGCAGCAACATCACGGAGCTCACCTACTGTTTGCCCGTACCCACGTCAACTGGCAACTTCGTCAATGGAGACCTGTGTTGTTCACAGACGAGTCCAGATTTCCCCTGACACAGCGTGATGGACGTCAACGTGTATGGAGACGCCGTGGTGAGCAGTACATGCCAAATGTGGTCCAGGAAGTCGACCGATTCCGACAAGGTTCTGTGATGGTGTGAGGTGGCATCAGTATTCATGGCCGTACTGATCTTGTCGTCGTCTATGGTAATCTTACTGCTGCGGGGTACATCGAGCAGATACCGTGTTGGCTGTTGCATACGGTGTTAGCCCTGAATTCGTACTCATGCACGTCAATGCCAGGGTTCATGTAGTGCGCATCACCAGAGCTGTCTTGCGCGAACTGGACATTCAAGAGATGGAATGGCCAGCAGTGAGTCCCAACCTTAATCCCATCGAGCATGTGTGCGATAGGCTTGACAGAAGTGTCCGTGGGCGTCCTGTTCCACTACGCTCCAAGACCTCCAACAGGCTCTCATTGAAGAATGGGACCTGATACCGCAACGCCGACTTATACGGAGTATGCCACGAAGGTGCCAAGCTGTGATAAATGCTCGTGGAGGACATACACCATACTGAAGCTCTCCAACTGCAATAAAATCCACCTTGAAGTTCTGTTTTCACTTTGTTTTCGCCACTATGTGGACATTTCCGATTGTGTTCTGAAAATGGACGAGAATCCATCGATATTCTTCTGAATAAGGCAACTGTAAAGAATAAAGGCCTAGTTGGTAATAATACACCTGGGTGTCAGGTATTGTTTTGTGGAGCACGACATACGTTCAAAAACTTGTTCCTCTAATTTATTTGAACTGTGTAGTTGTCATGTCTTATGAACTGCCGCTCGTATTTAAGTACCGTACAGACGTGACTTTTTTTAAAAAAATTGCCCTGTCCAAACTATACACATTGCTACAAATGTGTTTGTGGACATTTTACCTCAATGACCTATTTTTCATTTTTAATGTCTGGTTAGTGGTCACTCTGGCTTATATCAAGTTATGAAGGCAGTGGTAACGTCACTCACAAAGCAACACGGAAGGGTTTCTAAGTTTTCTATTAACCCTGCAGTGCTCGCACAGTATTTTACATCATAGAAGGTCGCGTGGCGTCTGGGCGACGCCATTTCGTTTCAAGAGGCATTTCTGCTATACCAAGTTGTGATTAACGATTTAAATTAATTTCAGGACATTTTGAAAAAATAATTTATCTTTTATATTGATATAAAAGCAACTAACGAAGCACATTTATAATTTATTGAATAAGATATGAATATAATACCATCAAAGAATAATTCCCAGCATTCTTTAGGAGTCTTAGCTAGCTTCGCAACACCTTTCACACCAGGTAAATGTGTGACGATATTTTGTTGGCGGGTTCGAACATTTCTAGGAGGATTAGCCTCACGCCACTTTCATTTTCCCCTGGTTCATCACTACTGTCTACGTCTTGTTCCGTGTCGGTACTTTCACTCCTGGATTCCAGAATATCTTCCTCCTTATCACTGTACAATGCACCTTCATCATCATCAGAATCATCTTCCTCAAGCAAACTCTGCACAATCCTTCTATCATCAAGACAATCAAGGTTATATCTCCTCTCCTTTCCACTCATTTTCAGCCCTAAAAACGTGAAAATATAACGTTGCAGCAAGAAGCCATGCAATATAAGACATCATGAAGAATAATTACGGTAAAATTTTTGAAGAGAATACTTCAGAACAAGTACTTACTTTATCACAACGAAGGTCGCGTGGCGTCTGTCAGGCTCCGTACACACTCATGTAACAATTACTCACCACCACACGCGCTAGACCTACACTGGCTTGCTGACGCATTATTACGTTGGTTATGAATAGTTACTTGAAAGGTGGATGGAATTTCCGGTCAGTGGCCTTGGAAGTTTCCTTTCAAATACAAAAATAAACTAGTGTGGCGTCTATCAGACGCCGCGCGAGTACTGCAGGGTTAAGGCACAGACACAAGATAGGCTACTAAAATCGCACTGAACTCTATACTACTGCAGTGAATGCTCAGAAGCACAGACCAAGTGGTAAAGAATTATTAAACAATTCTTCCATTGAAGTAGGCCTACTTATCTCTTTGAGTATTATACCAGAAGGGCCATGCCATTAAACTAAATATATGTACCCTAGACATTCGTATAATTATTCTTCATTACTCTGCAGGCATTGATTGATATGTCACTTTATTTCTGACTCTGCGCTCATGGCGTAAAATCACACTAACAAGGCATGAGAGCAAAAGGTTTTCAGAATATTTATATCTGAGACAGAAAAACAGAGATTACTGGTCGTTGGTGCCCAGCCTTACCCCGGACCTTCGTTACCAGGACCCCAACGACCAATCTCATCAACTATCTCTAGAGCGCTAATATTTATGTGAACTTGTCAATGAAAGTTTGATGCTTTTCAGTCGGTCAACACGATTCATATGAGATATTTTTTTTCAGGATTACGGAATAACCCATCTCATTTGGGTACAATCGTGTTGACCGACTGAGAAGCATCAAACATTTGTTTAATAAGGCGACACTGAAAATGGCTTTAAACACCGTAATGAGCTTGTCATTTAATTATAGGCCTGTTTTGACCACCTCATAGTGCAGCGGGTTCGATTCCGGGCTCTACCAAGAAATTTAAATCTGGTCTGGGGGCTGGAATGGGGTAGCTCTCTGTTCATGTCACAAGTATGAAGACATGCGAACAGCAAATATCATGTGGAAAGAAATGCTGTAGGATTGTTGAAATTGTTCTAAGGGGGTATGACTTATGACTCTACCTCCGTATTTTCAAGTCATACCCCCTTAGAACAACATGAGAACCCTCTGCAGCCCCAGATCTATGAGTCTGGTTATGCACCTGGGTAGAAACATGTGTTAGAGCTTTCCATCGAAACAGTAGGTTGTAGTACAAGTACGAGTCTATCAGTATTGCAAATGTAGCCGATTGCGAACAACTATTGTATCATTAGATATGCTTCCCTCATGTGTTGTAATGCTCTCCAATCCCAATATATCTCTCCAAACCATTTCACTTTTGTGCTGGACTAATTTCTGAAGCTGAAGTGGCTTACAAATTTTCCTCCTTACAGGTACATTTAGCATTAACTGCAAAGAGAAAGGAGTGGGATGTAGATGCATCATGCCACTGGAACCATCCACAAAATCCTTCACGATTGCCGATTTCCGTATCTGGTTTTTAGTGTATTAAAAATGTTAATACTTTTTAGCCTATTTTCATTTATGAAAAAATAGGCTTATGAGATCACCTTTTGACCGCGTGTATGTGTGTGAGCGTATGTGTCCCCCCATAATAAAATCTCAACGGCTGGAGTGATTTCAATGAAACTCGGTAAGGTCATAGTACTATTTTGTCTGACCCCAACCGTGCCCTTCAAATTTTATTACGTCTCACCAATCTAACATGGCGGCTGTGAGAAATATTTCAATGGCATTCTATATCTCCGAAACTATTACTGATATCACCCTGAATGTTTGCACGGTAATAAAGGGCACTACTCGAAGTTCATCTAGGTATGAGTTGGGCAAAATACTCCCAAAATGTATTTTTAGTTGCAAAATACCTACAAAGTATTTTAAATACAAAATACACTTACAAATTTACGGAAAATACAAAATAGTATTTTAAAATACAATTCAAAATACAAAATACTTTCATTAAAATATGCCTCTCATCCATTCGAACTCTTCAAATCAACAAATATACTGTATACAGTATTACTACTAGCAAGCCGGCCCTGCTTCGCCCGGTATCTTGAACGGTTTAACCAGCATAAGCCTAAGCTTAAAAGGCGTATTTATTTCGATTTCAATGAACTGCGGAACTATATCCGTTTTCCGTCTCGGCATGATGGGTTAAAATCACTGACTGAACTAGTAATTATATTATCATGGAGATAGCATGTGCAACGAATTCTTGTCAGATGTCATTTAAGAATGGTGAGGTGCATGAAACAAAAATCCCCCTTCCGTTCAATCTAAACTTGACAGGGTATTCTGCGGAACGAAGGCTGAAACTGGGATGATAGACTCGCTTGTTAGCTAGTAAACTGTTCCGAAGCTAGTTATTGAATGGAGATTGTTGGAAGAAATGAAAACGTAAAAACACTTATAGTGGGCGATGTAATGAAGATAGAGATATGCTGTTGCGGACTTTTATGTAGAACTTGTCATGCTGAACAATTCTTACTCTCTTAGTATATTGATATTTTTAACCGTTTACTCAGCGTAAGCTTCAAAGGCGCACGGACTGTAGCTCTTTTTCCGAATCGATTCACTGAAATTGATACTGCTCGGCTTCCTTTGGTCATAAATTATTTTCTATAGAAACCTTCCTCAAGAAATCCTTTACAGAATGGTGAAAACCGCATCACACTTCATTCAGTGGTTCTCAAGATTACCCGGAACATCCAAGAATCATGGACTTAGTTTTATACTAAGTAAAGATTATAGATATTACTCTTATCCTATTGACCTAGACGGATACGCGCATTAACGGGCAAGGCCAAAGGTTCAAATCCCACCATCAGCTTCTGACAGAACACTATCCTTCAACGATCATCTAAGAAAGACTGCTACCAAACTCAAGACACGGAATAACATTTTCCGGAACCTTTGAGGTACCACTTAAGGTCCAGCACCAATCCTCTCCGCTGTCCAGCTGTTACCATAGTCTATTCTAGTCTCTTCTATCGCTGAATAATGTGCCCCAGTTTGATAAATAGTTTGTTGTTGTTGTTGTTGGTTCATTTAGGGGCCATGGGACTTTGTGGGCATGTAGCCCCTTGTAATTGGGTGTGTAAGGAATTTG
The DNA here is from genome assembly GCA_946902985.2 of Meconema thalassinum. NCBI lineage: Eukaryota > Metazoa > Arthropoda > Insecta > Orthoptera > Tettigoniidae > Meconema > Meconema thalassinum. The sequence continues at coordinate 1,487,263,774 of OX336389.2, read as the reverse complement.
TCTGATGGCGTGTGTTATTGTGATGGATGTATTAGTGTGTATTGACATATTACCAGCTATTTTTCAGTGTTGCCTGGCTGCGATTGTAGTGCAGCCAGACAAAACGTGAGGCATATCATTCAGGACTACCTTCTAGATAATACAGTGCTGCGGAAAGAAATGTGCCAAGGAACACCACAGTCCAACTGACAACAAATTATAAACAAACAAATAAATACATTTAAATTCAATTAAATAATCCTACCTCCTCAGGTTTCTAGTTATCCAGTCCTGGAAAGCTTGGGTCAATTTTTATTATATTATTATTATTATTATCATCACTATTATAGTTACTAACCGACAGCGGTAGCTGGAACCCGGACTTTGGGAGACGTGGGCTCGATCCCTTGAAATGCTTTTCCGTGGTTTCCTTCTACAGTTCTACAATTACAAGAGACCGTCTTTCACATTAAAGGTTGTTTTCATGTTTATTCACAGACTTTGTGGTCAAATGGACTCAAGTAAAAATGTTTCAAGGGTGATATACAAGAGCATGCTGGGAAAGAAGAAAAAGACAACTGAGCAACTGACAGTCGAAATATTTCCAATATAGATTTTATCTCAAGCTAGCAACCATTTTAAGAATTTTATATCTAATAGATTTGGTTACATATGAAAAAGGCTTTTGAATATCATTTAAAAGAGAATTGTTTTAACACTCTTTAAGTGTAAGAATGCTGATATTTATAAAAATAGTATTTGTTATGTAGGTCCTAATGGTATAAATAATAGGCGTGCCGAAACATGTACCTGTGAGAAGAAAATATAAAGTGGGTATTACAACATAAGGTCGATATACTGTACTGTATTTCCAAGCAAAAATATAACACTATACCACAGTCATTAAACCAGAGGTATTATATGGATCAAAATGCTTAACATTGAACAAAAGGGGAGTACAAGTTGAACTGGAGAAGAAAGATAGAAATATACTTAAGACAAGTTTTGGGTCCCCAAAAGAATAAAAGATAATATTTGGATGAAGAGGGGGGGGAAATAGACCTTTACCGAAATTTACAGTTACAATTAAAAGGAGAAGACTATACTTTTATGGACACCTTTACAGAATGAATAATAACAGGCTCTGCAGATCACAGATGACATCATACTTAACAGAGAGGAATTCCGGCAACAGGTTAATTCCACGGATGTTTCAAGTTTACAAGTACAGAGTCGACCGAAGAGGGTGATGTCGGAGGAATAAAGACAAACAATCAGCCAATGTATGAAGTTCTGGGAAGAAAAGAAAACTATTGTACCATGGTCTTAGATTCTAGACGTTTCTATAATTGGCCAAATTCTTTAATAATACTAATAATAATTTAGAAAGTAACAACCTCTGACCAAGATTTCAAACTATTCCGAACAAATCTTTGAAATTGGCAGGTGCACTTATTGGCGAAACGTCAGAAGATATGAAGAACGTATTACATGGCCTAATAACCCAAAAAGCCATTACGAAGTAGTTTATGGAACATTACTGAATTGGAATAGGAAGAATTCTCAACATCAGTATGACCAAGATTCAGGGGCATACCCATAAGTAATATGGGGGTTAAGAGATATAAATACAGGCACCAGGGCCATAGTACGGGGGATATATCCCCGAAATCCCCCCCACCCTGGCTGGGTATGAGTCTTAGAATACTCAAAAATTGTCCAAACTCTGGAATACTTTGTTTGGATAGTAACTGGCCATTGCCCTTTGAAATATTTTCCTTGTAGGCTAAAACACAAAATTTCCTAACTTCCCCAAGGTAGGCTATACGAGATGTGTACTAAAACGCCTTGATATTGTTCTTTGGTAAAGAGACAGGAATCTCATTCTTTAAGCAATTGGTTCCGAATTGATTATCAATACTTGTTAACGCCACACTTACTCACTAGACACAAACAGGCCCAGCCACACTTCCCCCAACATGTTAGTTAATCCCAGCTGCATCAAGAATAACTATTAAGACATATTTTAAATGCCATTCTTGAAAGTGAAATATTTTTAAGGAAACAGATTTTTTATATCATTCATCAAAATTCATTTCATCCATAGGTCAGAGCTTTGGGATTCACACATGGCAGTCGGGTCAATTTGTGCTCCATATAAATAGTGTTATTTCTGGTGAATATTCAATTGGAACGACTTAAACATGAGTCTATGGGTGCAGTAAGTTACACAGGACTATTCAATATATAACTTAGACTGCTAGATGTCCATATAATCACTGAATATCATGCCAATGGTTCTCGAGTAGCCTACAAGTACAAGTTGCTGGTCGGGATGTACAAATTGGTGAATTGATTTTTATATGGGCGTATTTACGGTAAGCATCTTAAGAGAAGTTTCGGCGGAGGTGAAAGCAAATGTTGGAGTGTTTGTGAATATAAGAAATTGTAGGTGAGCGTATAAAGTCCGAAAAGTGAATTGATATAACATTGTGGTTAGAAGAAAGAGGATAAGCATAAATTGCAGCACGCTCAGTTCAACATCGAAGTTTATGGCTGCGCGCTGGAAGCGGCCAGTGAAGAAATAGTCTCTCGGGAGTTGGAAAGCTCTCATGCGCGACATGTGCAAAGGGATTGACATTCGCTTCTGTGCTGTCCACAGTCGAAAATAATAGTTTTCTCTCTCGGGACTGTGGGCATGTACCTGTGTCATTAGTAAGAAGGCATTTTAAGTCAGCCTGGTTGTGTAGAGGAGAGCTGCGTTTATTGGGGAGAAACATTTTTGATGAATCCAACAGCACATTCATAATAATGAGTAGCACTTGTTATAGAAGCCAATGTAAGTCCTAAATCAGAACCTTAATTTAAGATAATCGTAGTCCTAAGACTCTTGAACTAGGGAAGAACAATCTAATTCCCTCATCTTCATTTCACCCACTGTTTACCCAGCGAACAGGATGGTGTCGGCTGCGCTCCGTCTCTTTTGCGTATTCGTGGCTTTTAAATGCTGCTTAATATCGGTTAACGTTTGTGTTCGTGGCTACCATTTCGAGTTCGTGGAATGCTGGGAAGACTTCATTGTGAACAATGAACTTAAAATATCATGCCATGTGCTTAGCTTGAATGGAGCACAGTACCTGGCGTTGAAGCAAACAAGTGGTTGTCAAAGGTCCACGTATTTGAAAATGTCCGGCAATGTGATAGCCATGCTCCTATTGGCACTGTCAGGCGATGTGCAATTGAACCCGGGACCTGGTCAGTGTAATGATATGACTTTCTTCTATCAAAATGTAGCGAGTATGTGTACTTCATTATCGGAATTCAACCTAGCTTTTAGTGATGCTGAAATTGATTGTATTTGTATCGTAGAATCATGGTTGAATGATGCAGTGGACGAGAACGAGATACTGTCCAGTGATTACAGTATATTTCGACAAGACAGACAACTCGTTCATGACACCAAAACTAAGGGTGGAGGCGTACTTGTGGCCGTGAAAAATATCCTGAATCCGGTATCAAGGCCGGAGTTGGCAGGGTATTGGGAGTGCCTTGTGGTCAAGGTCAGGCCTAAACCTGGACGGGCGGTATTCATCGTGTGCTGCGATCTACCACCAGACGAGGTGAAGGTTAGGCTGAGTGATTTGCGTCAGACGCTGGGCAATGTCACAGCTGTTTTAAACCCCCAAGACATAGTCGTAGTGTGTGGGGACTTTAACATCAGTGAATTAACCTGGACCCCTGAACCTTTTATAAAGCAAAGATGTGAGGAAGTCCTATCGTTTCTAGAGATTATCAGCGAGTTTAATCTACAGCAAATGTGTCATTTCCCTACACGCAATAACAATTTCCTGGATTTGGTGCTAGTCTCTGAACAACTCTCCGCACATACGCAATGTATTCAGGCTGAGAAGGTAGTTAAGTCAGACCACGATGCTGTGGAATTCTCACTATCCTTGCCGCGAATTATCCGTCCACAATCACTAAGAAGGGTAATATATACTTGGACTGAAGCTGATTTTCCCCTCATGAGAGACCTTCTATCGATGTGTCCATGGTATTTGATGGATAATTCTCCCTCTGTTGATGAGGCTTTAAGTCTGTTTTACGACCTCCTCAAAGCAGTAATCAAGGATTCAGTGCCCACTCGCACAATCAATACTCGGAAGTATCCAGTTTGGTACGATACAGAGGTAATCAACAAGTTGAAAGAAAAAGAGAGAGTCAGAAAAAGGTTCAAGAAATCGGGCTTTTGGTGTGACTATGTTCAATTTTCGGTGATACGGGGGGAATATAAGAGACTCCAGAACAGAAAATACAAAGACTATGTGATCTCAGTTGAATCAAAATTAACCACCAATCCAAAGCATTTTTGGAATTTTGTAAACAATAAAAGAAAATCTTCACGTTTACCGTCCACTATGTGTCAGAATGGAATCGAAATCCAGGACAAGAAAACTATTCTTAATAAATTTGCAGAGGGCTTCAAGAAGTATCACTCTGCTGCGAGGCCGTGTCACTCGTCTGTCCCAATCGTGTGTAATCAGGGATTGATGTCGATCCGGACTACGCCCTTTGAAGTGTGTGAGATTCTGTCATCATTGGATACTGCAAAATCGTTTGGGGCTGATGAGATACCAGGTCTTGTACTTAGAGAATGTGCTTCTCAGTTGGCGATACCTCTCAGTGCAATTTTAAATATATCTTTTAAATCTGGATGCTTTCCATGTGAGTGGAAGAAGGGATACGCAATTCCAGTATTCAAAAGGGTGACAAAAGGGTATTTGACACTTATAGGCCAGTCGTCCTGCTATCCCTCCTATCAAAGGTGGCGGAGAAGATTGTGTACAATAGGATATACAGGTCAGTTGGCCAGTACATTAATGTTGCTCAGCATGGATTCGTGCAGAAGCGCTCGACTGTTTCGAACCTGGCAGTGTACGTCAACTTCATATCAAATGCCTTGGACAGGAGTCAACAAGTAGATGCCATATACACAGATTTTTCCAAAGCCTTTGATTCCGTACAACATGAGGCATTATTAATCAAATTGACGGCGTATGGAATAGGCGGCAGCGTTTTAGAGTGGATTAGAAGCTATCTCACTGAAAGAATTTGCTTTGTTAAATCCGATGGTCAAACTTCAAATCCATACTTTCCAACTTCTGGTGTTCCTCAGGGTTCCATCTTGGGGCCACTTTTATTTGTAATCTTTATTAATGATTTAACTGGGGTCTTCAAGAATAGTAACTGCCTTCTATACGCTGATGATTTGAAACTGTTTCGAGTAATAGACCACGAATCAGACTGTGACTTGCTTCAATTAGACCTACATCTACTAACAGATTGGTGTACTAAGTGGTTACTTGACCTTAATATATCAAAATGCAATGTGATAACATTTTCTAGGAAGTTGGCACCTGTCATGAGGAATTATAGTATAAGTAACTCTGTATTAGTGCGTGTGAATGAAGTAAACGACCTAGGTATAACAATTACCAACGATGACGGGTTGTCATTTCTAAAACATGTAGATAAGGTGACAAGTAAGGGGTTCAGATTACTAGGTTTTCTGAAGAGAAATTGTAGTGAATTCGCCAATATAGGTTCTCTCAAAATTTTATTTTTAGCATATGTAAGGTCGACTGTTGAATACTGTTGTGAGGTATGGCTGCCTTCTCAGCAATATGCTATTCAGCGGTTAGAGAGAGTGCAGGTGAGATTCATGAAGTGGATCAGCTGTAGGTATATGGGCATTCGACTCTCTACATTGGACTATGAGACCTTCTGTGGAACCATGGGTATGCGGTCTTTGTGGTCTCGCCGCATGTGTGCCAACGCCATGTTTCTATATAAGTGTATGACCAATAGAATCGACTGTGCGCCCCTTTTGTGTTTGATTCCGCTTCATGTTCCAGGCCGCAATACAAGGCAAAGACTCACTTTCCGGATCCAGAAGTGTAGAACTGTAGCCCATGCCAATTCCTGGTTATTGATGGCGTTGCGCTCTCTAAACCATCTTGATAGCGCTATAGATATATTTTACTCGAAGCCTACTGAAATTCGTAGATCATTGTTGAACTCAAGATCGTAGGTGTTTGTTGTATATATTGTGTGTTATAATTGTTATTTTAATTTAAGTGTAACTTAGTTTATAAGCTTGAATCAATGTTTGTTTCTAGGTTAGTTAAATAGTTGCTTTTATGTAAATTTAATGTTTATTATGTTTTATTATATCATCTGTAATTGGGTGCCTATCCTGTTGATGGTAAATAAATCTATCTATCTATCTCATCATCATCTTGTACAGTTTCCAGCCCCAGGCTGGGTCTGTTTGGAACATAAGCCTCGCCACTTATTTCTTTCTTCCCACCATCTCTCCGCTGTCACTCTGGTCCAGTCCTCGCCTCTCTTCTTGACACATTCCTCCACTCCTTTCAGCCATCGATCTCTTGGTCTTCCCCTTGGTCGTTTCTTCTGCATCTGCATCTCATGTATCCTCTTGGGAATCTTCTTCTCATCCATTCTCTTTAAGTGTCCATACCACCTCAGTCTTGATGTCTCAATCCTAACTTGCAAGGGCTCCTCTTTCACCATTTCCCTGACCTTTTCATTCCTCACCCTGTCTCTTCTTGTTACTCCGATCCTACTTCGCAGGAACTTCATTTCACCTGCCTGTATTCTGCTTATGTCTCTTTTCTTCATTGTCCACGTTTCTGAAGCATAGGTCAGTATCGGGATATAGTAGCTTCTGTATAACACTTCCTTGCTTTTTTGTGGGACATCTTTATTCCACACTAAGCTCCTAATGCTTCTCAGAAATGCTTCTGCCTGTCTGCCACGTTCCGTAATCTCTCTGTCATTTCTCCCATTCTCCTCCACTATACTTCCCAAGTACTTGAGACTTTCCACCTTCTTCAGCTGTCCACCTCCAAGTGTTATCCCACTCATTGGTCTGTCCTTTTTCCTGGTCGTTAACAGGACCTCACATTTACTGATGTTGAACTTCCATCCGTACTCTCCCACTGTTTCTTCCCAAGCCTTCAGTTGCTCCTGGATTTCCTCCTCCTTATTTCCCCAGACCATGAGATCATCTGCAAACACCATTGCCTTCATCTTATCTTCTCCTATCTTTCCTGCTATCCGTGTCATTACCTCATCCATAACCACAATAAAGAGAAGGGGTGACAGTGCACTACCCTGTTTCAGGCCACTCATTTGTCTGAACCAGTCTGTTCTTTCCCCTCCAACTTTCACACAACTCACACTTCCACAATACATCTCCTTCACTCTGCCTACAGTCTCTTTTTCCACTCCCATGTTTTCCATTGCTTTCCAAACCTTCTCCCTACACACACTATCATAGGCCTTTTCGATGTCCAGGAAGGCCATCAACAGATCCTCTCCAAATTCGTAGTGGTGTTCCTGGAGCTGTCTCGCTGAAAATATGAGATCCACTGTTGATCTCCCGGGTCTGAATCCATACTATTCCTCTCTCAATTTTCTCTCCACTTTGGCTCGTATTCTACTTTCTAATATCTTTTCATATATCTTGGCACAGTGAGGTATGAGTGTGACTCCCCTGTAATTTCTGCACTCCTTTCTGCTTCCTTTCTTAAATATTGGGACAATTAATCCTTTCTTCCAATCTTCTGGGGTCTTTTTCTCCTTCCATATCACCCTCATCACACGGTACAGCCACTGTTTCCCAACCTCCCCTGCTGCCTTCACCATTTCAACACTCACTTCATCCACACCTGGTGCCCTTCCTCCTTTCATCTTGTCTATAGCCATTTCCAGTTCTCTCCAAGTCAGGTCCTTTTCCATTCCTGTGTTGTCTTCTCCATCTTCCAATACATTGTCTTCCTCCCTATGACCATTTGGATTCAGCAAATCCTCAAAGTACTCTTTCCACACTGTCTTGAGTGTCTCTTTGTTGTGTACCTCAGTTCCGTTTTTGTCCATCATTACCACATCCTCTCTATCTATCTATATAGTTTTAATATGCAAGCAATTTGTATAGGCTGCAAGTCCTTGTGGCTTGAAACATATAACTGATTTTAAAAATATAGCACTGACTTGACTGGGCAGAACAAAATTGGTTTATTACCATAACAAATTTTCCATCGTTATATATTGTTCTTTGGTGCAAACCAAACAATACTTCAAGAGATGGATAAAACTGTCTTGGCTTAATTTTTAAGAGAAATTTAATAACATGTTTTTAATTTTATGATAAACGATTTGCAACATGGTTTCATCACCTCACTTTACATTGTGCCCACTTCAATAGTGATACCAATAATACCAGAAGAACTAATATTTTTGTAAAGTTGGGTCTGACAGTTCTTTAGGATATATTCTGACTACATTGAGGTCTATTTCTTGAAACCACCATACCTTCCTTCATTCCTGGATTCATCATGTCCCAATTGTTGATGCTATGTTTAGGTTTGTGTGTGTCTACGAATTCGTATCTTGCAATATTCATACTTGTCTGTATCTTACTTCCATCCTTTTCACATAAAATGTAAAAATATCACATCAAAATGCACAAATTTCCAAATATAAATCCACTTGGCAGAAAAAACAACCAATCCATAGAAATAGTCCTTATTTGACTCATCACTTTGTGGCAAATCCTTAAAACAAGTTTCCTTTTTCAACATCCTTTGGTATCATTAACCACATAACTTTTTTTTATTTTTTTGCATGAAATTCAAACAACTGGACATGGCTGTTATAAAAAGTCAACATCCATTTAATAGGAATCTAACCCATTTGTCCTTCGTGAAAGGTAAGCAGCTAGACCGCCATTCATCATGGCCCTTATTTGTAAGCTAAACTGAATGCTGAATTGCCAACAATGTATAATAAAAAAGCACACATTTATGGCTTTGAAATTCTTTATTATTAAATTTGAACTGGTGGTTAAATCATTATTTAATATTCTGAAAGACTAGTGATGATGATGATGGTGGTGGTGGTGGTGGTGGTGGTGGTGACACCCATAATTTGTCTGCTAAGACAAAAAAAAGCACTGGCCTCCCATCAAAAACCTATAGCAAGAGAGAACATTAAGAAATGGTGAAATAACACTGCTACAAAATACAGAATAAGGAAAATTATTTTATTTTCATAATTACAAACCAAAGTAGAATACAGACAGTGAGATTACCACTGCTAATGTTTAGGGCTGAAAAAACTAATAATATTCTCAAGTGTTTTCCAAAAGTAATTCATACAAACTATGCCATTTGCACATAATTTCTTGGTATGGTATTGCACTATTAAGTTGATTTAACAGTTTCTCAAAATTTGATGGAAATATGCTACATAACAACGTAATTTCTCAACTCTTCACCAATATTTCAGTTCACACTCAGAAGAGCACTTCAGCGATTGGGAGATTTGCGTCTACGGAAACTGGTTCATGGCCAATAATAACTGTTCCCAGGAAACCAATTACACAATTTCATCCATTAAATTGTAATTTCAGATTAATTTCCTGTATAATGTAATTTACAATAAGAACTTAATTGTAAACAATTATAAAAATAAATAAAAATATCAATAATCAATCTCTCTCTATAAAGAAGAGATCATCAAATTTATTCCAAATATTAATATCTAAAATAAATATGAGAAGTTCCCAACAACACTGTTCATAAATAATATTTAAAGCTTAATCCTTGTTAAATGTTCCACTTAAATAAATATTAGAATCTCCAATAGTATGGTAATAAATATGTCTATATTAAAGCTTTAATCCAAGGTTAATTATTTTGGTCATCTACTTGTACATCAACATGCCTTATGCACCAAAGTGATATGACACTGATACAAAATACTAGCAGCAAAGTCACATTTGGATACTGACTAAATATATAAGATAACATGAGGTACTTCCTCAAGATGTCAGGACAATTTTAAGTCAGAACAGAATTTCCTTCACACTTCTTGGTGAAATATTTACTAATTCTTGTGATTACCTGTGGGAAGTCAAGATTTTAACTTTTTTTTCTTTTTACATTTGTATCTGAGTACCTAAATTCCATTCTAATTCACAACCAGAGCTCAGCAGAATTTGGAAGCATGAGTTTGAAAGTAATTTGTGTAGATTTATGATCTTTGAAGCCTAATTTGCACAAATATTATCAAAAAAAATTAGCAATACACTAAAAAGGTTTTGCAATTTCAAACCGAGCAAGAATTGTTACTTGTTACTGCATTACTGAGTAATATCTGATTATGGAACATGGCAACTTGACAGTTTTAAACTTACACTTCCCAACTTATATTCATCATCAGGTTCCAGTTTCCCAGGTACTGTTCCAGATCTAAAAGCTCTACTGTGTGAGCAGGAAGGAAAGGAGCCACTCCATAAGCAGTGCATGAGACCAGGCTTAAGTATTTCCAAGTTCATTCCCAGCTGACCATCTTGAATGTTACTTGGACATCAAAAACATGATGAGTCTGAAAATGCAGCAAGAAGATTGGGTCATACAAGAGTTTACTGTATTTTTCTATAACAAATTGACAATATATTTCAAAACAAAACAGAATGATTCAAAACAATCTCACAAGTAAGCAGCAGAGCGTTGCATTAGGGAACAAAGACACACAGCAAACTTTTAGTTGCTATAATATACTCAGAGCTGCCAGAATGGTATTGACATTTGGCCGGAAATTCCACGTCAGTCATCACCCCTCTGCCTCTTGACCAATCCATGTTCGCATAGCTGATGTCATAATACTCTGCGTTGCAATATTACATCCCAAGACCTTCAGTTCCTGGTCAGCTGTATCTCTGGCTTGTACAGTTTGGCAACCTCGTTCTCAGATCACATGGTGAGGCGAGAACTGTCAATCCCATTCTGGCAGCTCACAGAGTATAGTAGTGTCAAAGTTGCATGACACAGGAAAGCACACAGGATACTGGACAAAAAGAGAGAGAGAGAGAGAGAGAGAAAGGAGGGAGGAAGGGGGGGGGCATGATCATCAAATGCCATGCATAAGGAAATAGTGGCATTTCTTGTTTTCTTGCAACCCTAATCATGGTCTCAAACGTACTGTTCCACTCCATCATCATCATCATCATCATCATCATGCACAGTTTCCAGCCACTGGCCGGGTCTGTTTGGAACACAAGCCTCTCGAACGTCTTCTGTCTTCCCACCATCTCTCAGCCTCCACCCTTGTCCAGTCTTCTCTCTTCTTCACGCTTTCTTCCACCCCTTTCAGCCACCTGTCTCTCGGTCTTCCTCTCGGTCTTTTTCCTTCCCACTTCGTCTCGTGTATCCTCCTGGGTATCCTCTTCCTCTCCATTCATTTTACATGTCCATACCATCTAAGTCTAGATTGCTCTATACCATCCTGTAATGGTTCCTCCTTCATTAATTCTCTGGTCCTCTCATTTCTTTTTCTGTCCATCTTTGTAGCTCCAATACTGCTTCTCAAGAACCTCATCTCACTGGCCTGTATTTTGCTCTTCTCCATTCCTTTCATAACCCAGGTCTCCGAGGCATACGTCAGGATAGGGATATGGTACGTCCGATATGTGAACTTTTCGCTGTTCTGAGGGACATCCTTGCTCCATAACATGCTTTTCACACTCCTCCGGAATGCTTCTGCCTGTCTCCCCCGCTCATTTATTTCTCTATCGTTTCTTCCGTTATCCTGTATCAGGCTTCCCAGATACTTGAAACTCTCCACTTTCTTCAGCTGTTCCCCACCAACTGTTATTCCCGTTGTGCTTCTTTCCTTCTTCCTTGTTGTGATCACCATCTCACTCTTATTTATGCTAAATTTCATCCCATATCCTTGTATTATTCCTTCCCACACGTCCAACTGTTCCTGTACCTCCTCCTCCTTGTTTCCCCAAATCATCAAATCATCTGCAAACACCATTGCTTTCATCTTTCCTTTCCCAATTACTTGTGCCACTCGGGTCATTACGTCATTCATCACCACAATGAAAAGTAACGGTGACGGTGCACTTTCTTATTTCAGGCCGTTTCTCTGTTCCAACCAGTCCGATCTCTCTCCTCCCACTTTCACACAGCTCATGCTTCCCTTATACATCTCCTTCATCCTCCGTATAGTCCATTTTTCTACTCCTCTGTCCTCCAGGGACTTCCATACTTTGTTTCTGCATACACTGTCATATGCTTTCTCAATGTCCAGGAAGGCCATCAGTAGATCTGTTCCATACTCATAGTGCTGTTCTTGTAACTGCCTTACAGCATAAATGAAATCCACTGTGGACCTTTCTGCTCGGAGCCATGTTGTTCTTCCCTCATTCCTCCTTCTATCCTTGGCCTAATTCTCCCATAAGTCCAACCCGTCGTCCACGCCGTGGGAGACGGGCAACAGCACAAAGTAGGGGATTGCCTGTATGGGCGAAGTACAGTGGGGACTTCGTGTGCCCCGGGACCGTTACGGTAGCTGTGAAGGTCCTACAGGAAGCCTGAAAAGTGACGGCTAACGGGGCTCTGGTGAAGCTACGATAGGCCCAGCAAGCCAGTAGTGGATGAAACCAAATGCTTCGAAGAATGAAACGAGCCTCGGACATGACGGATGTAATAGACTGTTCCACTCCAATGGTGTTTTATTAGTTACTTCACAATGTTGATGAGCACACATAGCGTTATGAGCTGAAAATAATCATATATATAAAACGCTAATGTGTATGTTTCACAAAACTCAAGCTCTTAAACTAGACGGAGTTAAGGTGCGGTTTCTACCAAAATCTTCCAAATCATCTCATTAGTACAGGAAATATCTTTCATTCCTTGAAAACAGAAATATAGTTATTTGTTTATAAAGTGCGCTTAAACAAATAAACAAGACAGCCCCTGCCAGAATTGTGTCCCGTCAAGCCCGCATAACAGCAAAGCTGGGCGGGTGGTATGTACACATGGGGCGTACACAACTAACCAATTGCAACAAAGCATTCAAAAGATAGAGAATTACCCACAGCAGTGACGAATTGCTCTCCGATGTAACAAACGTCGATAATGTATTTAAAAAGCGTCTTTATACAAATAAACAAGGCAATAGAGCCTGTCAATGCTTGTCACGTCGAACCCGCATACTAATAATGCCTGGCATGTGAGAGTTCTTGCATGGGTCCGCTAGTATTTCATAAATCTATAGAAGTACTTAAGAGATATTATTGTTGTTAGCAGATTTGCAGAAAGTACAAGTGAAGCAGCATGATAACCTTACTAATACAGAATTCCACGAGTTTCACGTCCGACTCTTCTTCATAGCAAAAACTTTTATCGAGTAGGTTGGCCTTCTAATCCGGAATGTCTCTTCAGAAATAACTCAATAACTAAAATGCCCACTCCTATCCCGAGAGCCAGGTACACTCTGCCACTGCTCACGAACTAGGACATGACTATTGTTATCCAAATCATGAAGCAGAGAAAGAAATTCCAAAGACTAGATGATAAAGAATCACAGAACATTGAAACAGAATGGTTAGGATGCAGGGGTGCAGTGGTAGAAGTAACAAGGGCATCTCTTGACACAAGAGTGTTTAAGACAGGAAAAAGAGCACATTCTAGTGCCATTTTAGATAAGCCTTCTAAACAAGGAATTCGGCAGAGAGAACTTAACGTAATGGAAGGGAACAGAACGAAACATATAGCAGTATAGTTCAAAAGGAAATCATAAGAGGAATTTGGAGATAAATTGGAAACATCAGCCTTGTTAGTGTGCTCCAAAGAATCTAAGAAACGGAGGTAAAATGAGAAATGAGCAGGGTTTTCGTGAACTCATTGTACACTTTATAGGTGAGTGGTTTATATATTAACCACCCGCTTAAGGAGATTTTACATTGTCAAAGATGTTGATGGTTGAATCACGAAAACTCTTTTGGAAGTTTTACAATTTCTAAAAAGAACCCACCACTACAAATTGTTAGTGTGTAGTCAAAGTTTGTAGGCTATTTGGTTAGAAACTCTCTATCAAGTACCAACGTTCACCACTGGGTGTCAATAGCCCAAGTTGGAACTGTTCGCAATTGAACTTGATGGGGAGCCTACGGGCGTTCAATTGAAATGCCCTGCTATGGCCATTGGCTGCAATTCAGATATAATAATAAAATGTCTAAAAACAAAATTTTATTTCTTTGTCTCCTTGACATAAGGTGATTGATAAAACTAGTTATTTAAATTTAAAAAAAAACAAAAGTAAAAAATAATAAATAAGTAGAATTATAAAAAGATGTGCCTGTAAAAATTAATTTATAATAATAATAATAATATTAATAATAATAATATTAATAATAATAATAACAACGTTCCAGGGGTTATAAATATGGAGGGCCCAGCTCAGGTTATGAGTGAAGACCTCAACGGCACCTGCAGTGGTGAAGGAGTCCTTCGGTACAGCAAAGTTGGCGGAAGAGGCAACCCGGTGCTCGGGATTAATAGAGTAAACGCTATTATTCCATATTATGGACACCCGTAGTGGCTATACTTCAGAGGAGCGGCTACAAAAGGCGTCTGTTCACCATGTTAGGAGCGGCCTAGTTCATACCTGGCAGTAGGTCATAAAATGTATTTGGGAGTGGCGACCCCATCTTAATAATAGCCTATAATGATAGAAAATATGGTTCAGCCTCGGGAAATGCTAGGGCGTCCCCTGCAGGCGACGCGCAGTTCTTCAGATGCTGGGGGAGCTGTGAGAAATGGGCGACCAACATCACAATATAACCGAATAGGGACAGTCAACATCTTAACCCTGACGGACAAGACTGAGGAGCTAGTGGACTTCATGATGGAGAAGGATATAGCCATCCTCGGTCTCAGTGAAACGAAATGGAAAGGAAAAGGGGAAAGAAAACTAAAGGAAGGATACAGGCTGTTTTACAGTGGAGGACAAGAGGCAAGAAATGATTATAAGAAAGGATGTCCTAGGGTATGTGGAGGAGGTGAAGAAGATAAGTGACAGGATAATCATAGGAAGGATACAGTTCCAGACAGGGACAAAAGATCTGTTCCAAGTATATGCTCAACAAACGGTGAATAAAGAAGAGAATTTAGAAGAATTCCTAGAAGATGTAGAAAAATATATAGAGGATAAGGAAATAATGGTAATGGGCGATTTGAATGCGCAAGTGGGAAGAGACAGACAAGGAAGAGAGGAGATTTTGGGACCATATGGTTATGGCAGTAAGAATCCAGAAGGGGATTTCTTAATGGACTTCTGTCAACGGAACTAATTAACTATAGGGAATACATGGTTCAGAAAGAAAAATAGTCAGAAGATAACAAGGTATGGATGGGGAGATAGAAGAACGAAAACTCTGATAGACTATGTATTAGTCGAAAAAGGACATCGGAAAGAGCTAATGGATGTCGTAGCAATGCCAGAGGAAGCCTTTGGAGGAGACTGTAGGGCAGTGGTAGCAAAACTAAAAGTAGGAAAGGTCATGAGATTACCAGAAAAAAAAGGAAAGAAAGATTAAGGTCTGGAGACTAAAGGAAAAGGAGGTTGCAGAAGAGTTTAAGAAAGAATTGCAAGAACAGATACCAAGGACGGATATTACCCATGTGGAACGAGAATGAGAAAAGTTTAAGAGTGCATTTGCAAACAGTGCAAAGAAAACATGTGGTAGAACATCAGGCAAGGTACGGGAAAAGGCGACAAAATGGTGGAAGGATAGAGTGAAAGAAAAGGTAAGGGAGAAGAAGAAAACTTGAAAGGAATGGAAAACAAAAAAGACTGAAGAAAGTAGATCAAAATATATAGAAGCAAACAGAGATTGCAAGAAAGTAATTGCAGAGGAAAAGAAGAAAAGCTGGGAAGAATTCGCCCAGGAAATAAGGGAGGATTTAAATTGTGGGGGAAAAAAAAATATAAAAATTAGAAGGAATGTAAAGGTGAACACTAGGTTCGTGAAAAACAAAGAAGGTGAAATATTGACAAAACCAGAAGAGATAACGGACAGATGGAAAGAATATTTCAGCGAGATGTTCAAGGTGAGACGGCAGGCATGCGGAGAAGTTACGCAAACAGCCAATATGGTGGAGGAAAAATAGAAGAAGAACCAGACATTACTTTGGCAGAAGTGGAATGGGCAGTTAGGAAGATGAAGATGGGGAAAGCTGTGGGAATCGACGAAGTGGCAATAGAAATGAACAAAGCGGCAGGACCAGTGGGACTGCAGTGGACATACAGACTTCTCAGGAGTGTGTGGAGAGAGAAGAAAGTTCCTGAAGACTGGAAAAAGGGAATAATATTGCCAATATTCAAGAAAGGAGACAGGAAGGTGTGTGATAACTACCGAGGAATCACCATCATCTCGCATGTTGCCAAAGTAATGGAAAGAATCCCAGAAAAAAGAATTAGAGTCAAGGTAGAAAGCCAAATAGAGGAGGAGCAGTTTGGATTTAGAGGGGGCAGGTCAACAGTGGAACCCATTTTCATTCTGAGACAGAACATTGAAAAGAGTTGGGAAAATGGGAAGGATATGATAATGACTTTTATTGATCTAGACAAGGCCTATGATAGCATCCCTAGAACAAAAGCTTGGGAAAGCTTAACAAATAGGAGGATAGGCAAGGAACTGAGAGACATGATAAAAGGAATGTGACTGGAAAGCTACAGTGGTGTGAAGACTAGAGTCGGGATCTCGGAATGGTTTAAAATGGACACTGGACTAAAGCAAGGAAGTGTGTTGTCACCCTTATTGTTCGTAATGGTGATGGATTACATCATGAAGGCAGCAATGGAAGAATATAGTAGGGCAAAGATGAAGGTAATGTTGTTTGCAGACGACGTTGTGATCTGGGGCGAGGATGAGATGGAGGTACAAGAACAGTTAGACGTAATAAATGAAAAGATTGAGCAATGGGGATTGAAGATAAATGTGGAGAAGAGTAAAACAGTGGTGATGAGTAGAGGTAAGAAAGAAGGAAAAGGAGTAATCAAAGTAGGAGATAAGGAATTGGAAGTAGTGAAACACTTCAAATACTTGAGAAGTGAACTGACTGAAGATGGAAGACTAGATTTGGAAATTATCAGAAGAATACAACTCGGGAGTGCTTTCTACCAACAGGTACGGGGACTAGTATGGAACAAGGATATACCAATAAAGGCTAAAGAAGTTATGTACAAAGCATATTATGTTCCTATAATGACAACTAGATGCACTGAACGAAAATATTCAGAAGTACGGCCTGAAAATCAGTATAGAGAAAAGCAAGACCATGGTGATGACAAGAGGGGAAAGACAAGGAAAGGGCACTGTGAAAATTGGAAGTCAGAGTTTGGAAATGAATTGAAGTGAATTGATGCAAACTGGTAGGTTGGACATGGAGATTGGCAGGAGGGTACAGCAGAGCAATGCATTCTATCAAAGTGTAAGAAAACTTGTTTGGGATAAGGAAGTACCAAGGAAAAGCAAGGAGGTAATGTATAAAGTGTACTATGTTCCCATATTAACTTATGCAGCTGAGACTTGGACCCTGACAAGCAGGCAAGAGAGTAGAATCCAAGCCAGTGAAATGAAATTCCTAAGAAGTATGACAAGGAAGACAAGGAAAGACAGAGTGAAGAATGAAGATGTTAGGAAGGAAGTTGGGATGGGAAAACTAAATGAGAGAATTGAGAAGAATAAACTAAGGTGGTTTGGACATGTAAAGAGGATGGAGGAAAATAGAATACCAAGACAGATGCTGGAGGCGAAGTGCAAGGGTAAGAGAGCAAGAGGAAGACCTAGAACAAGGTGGATTGATTCAGTGAAGAACAGCATAAGAAAAAGAAATCTGGACTGGGACAAGATCGTGGAAGAAGAATGGTGGAAGGAAAGAGGAAAGTGGAGAAGTGCCATAAATTCCCCGACCCGGCAGGAGCCGGATAAAGGGAAATGATGATGATGAATGACATATGCAGCAGAAACTTGGACAATGACTAAGAGGGATGAGAGTAGAGTACAGGCAGCTCATGAGATTCCTGAGAAGTATGGTCCAGAAAACGAGAGACAGAGTGAAAAATGAAGATATACATGGTAGCTCACTCAGTGCAGCACAGCTCGGCAAACACAACACTACCTCGCAGCTCTAGAACGGGTAAGCCCAACACTTTTGTTTCCACCTGGTCATCATCATCATCTTGTACAGTTTCCCGCCCCAGGCTGGGTCTGTTTGGAACATAAGCCTCGCCACTCAGTTCTTTCTTCCCACCACCTCTCCGCTGTCACTCTGATCCAGTCCTCGCCTCTCTTCTTGACACATTCCTCCACTCCTTTCAGCCATCTATCTCTTGGTCTTCCCCTTGGTCGTTTCTTCTGCATCTGCATCTCATGTATCCTCTTGGGAATCTTCTTCTCATCCATTCTCTTTGAGTGTCCGTACCACCTCAGTCTTGATGTCTCAATCCTACCTTGCAAGGGCTCCTCTTTCACCATTTCCCTGACCTTTTCATTCCTCACCCTGTCTCTTCTTGTTACTCCGATCCTACTTCGCAGGAACTTCATTTCACCTGCCTGTATTCTGCTTATGTCTCTTTTCTTCATTGTCCACGTTTCTGAAGCATAGGTCAGTATCGGGATATAGTAGCTTCTGTATAACACTTCCTTGCTTTTTTGTGGGACATCTTTATTCCACACTAAGCTCCTAATGCTTCTCAGAAATGCTTCTGCCTGTCTGCCACGTTCCGTAATCTCTTTGTCATTTCTCCCATTTTCCTCCACTATACTTCCCAAGTACTTGAGACTTTCCACCTTCTTCAGCTGTCCACCTCCAAGTGTAATCCCACTCATTGGTCTGTCCTTTTTCCTGGTCGTTAACAGGATCTCACATTTACCTATGTTGAACTTCCATCCGTACTCTCCCACTGTTTCTTCCCAAGCCTTCAGTTGCTCCTGGATTTCCTCTTCCTTGTTTCCCCAGACCATGAGATCATCTGCAAACACCATTGCTTTCATCTTATCTTCTCCTATCTTTCCTGCTATCCGTGTCATTACCTCGTCCATAACCACAATAAAGAGAAGGGGTGACTGGTACTTGATCTAATTTTTATATATACACACTGATGTTAGGTGTGTGTGCCTTTTTTTATTTTTACAAATTGCAGCAACCAGGCAGGAGAGATTCCCCCGTAGACCTTTGAAAGGCCAAATTCAACGTCGTCACTTAGTAAGTTCCCCTTTAGTCATTTTACTCAATCTAACCTTCTTCTCAAATGCATAATACCATTTTTTTCAAATAATTTTTATATCTTTTACAGTTAACACCATAAATACCCAATCTATGGCAGGATCGTCTTACCACGTCTAAGAATCAAGCATTCCGTATGACGCAAGAAATTATTTTATGCAACAAAGGCCCATTCAAATTCAACAACATCACCTAGCATGTAAAAGTTAGGAACGGGGATGAACCCAGAACCCTTCACCGCTCTAGAGCTTATCATCATCAGAATAAGCCATTCAAGCATGGCCATACAGACCTGAGTCACAGTGCAAAATGGGAACAAAGTTCCATTAAAATGATTTATTGTTCTAATCTAAGTTTTTAATTTACATTTTAAGTTATGGTGTTTGCAAAGAATAAGGTCATTATGCATGCATGTTTTACTGAATTAAGAATGTCTCAGACAGGTATATAGTTGATTTATTGTATTAGGCTGAAGAGGAGTACATAGATATTGAGAGGTTTGAAGCCATTTTTCAGTGTTGCCTAAGTAAACAAAAGTTTGGTGTTTTTCAATCGGTCAACAGGAATGTACCCAAAAAGAGCATTCGTGTTGACCGACTGAAAAGCACCAAACTTTTGAGTACATAGATTCTCGAAACATGTCCCTAATGTGAATAAGCAATATTAAACTTCAAGTTTAAAAGGTATTGATTGGGCGGAAATTCTTTACCCATTAACTTTACATTGTAAGCGTCAATACGGACCTTAAAAATGGAAAACACTCCAAATAATCTTGAGAAAAAGACACTCGGCAGGCAAGCAAAAGTTTATTACTAACTTTTTTAACAAATTTGAATATGTATCAACCTCTTTTTATGCTTTTAAATTGTATTGCACAGTGAAAGTAATTACTGTATCAGCTTTATTAATAATAAGACACCAGCAACCATTTACGATATGTTTCTTCTTTCCACACATTCCAGGTAATGCGACATCCCCGCGGGCTGTTTGCGTCGGATAAGCGAGATTCTACTGTATATGAAAAGGAAAGTTTGATGTTTCTCAGTCGGTTAACACGACTGTACCAAAATGCGATGGTTTATTCCCTAATCCTGAAAGAAAGAAAAAATTACACGAGATTGATAAATACACTTGTGTACTTTGTTTTTCAGGATTAAGGATTGGGTACAATCGTGTTGACCGACTGAAAAGCATCAAACTTTCGTTTACTAAGGCAACACTGAAAATGGCTTCAAACACCATAATGTTAAAGATATATTTAGTTCAGATGAATACATCCTGTACTGCCAATCGTGTGGTAAAGCAATAAAGGCTGACTAGCGATCTCAAGTTACACAACATCCAGAGGGCAAGAAACATATCGCTGCAGTTTCATGCATTGTGAAGAAACAACCTCTAATATTATTAGTGGTTCTTCCGCAGGACCTTTGACATTTTCAGTCTATTGTAAGGATTTATATACGGCATTCGTATCAGCCGAAATACCGGTCTAAACTAAATCTCTTGTTAAGCAAGTCTCTATCCAAATATTCAAATACAGGCACTCCTGAAGAGCCAACTTTGAGAAAAAAAGTTATCTTCCGAAGTGTTACACAAAAAAAAACTGCAACAGATTCTTTCATTTTGTGAAAATCAGATGATCTGGGTTACTTTAGAAGAGACTTAAGACTCTACTGGCAGTAAAGTAGGGAATGTCATCGTTGGAGTACTCAAAAACAATGAAGTGATTGCAAAACAATGTTTTCTCCTAACATGCAAATTTTGTGGCCAGGTGCTGTGCAGCACAACGTTTTACTGATGCTGCGGCATACACGAGGAAGGCAACAGCAGGTATTATTGCCAGTTATTCTAAAATGGTTCATGGTTCACACACACACATTGTGAAGAAATTAGAATTCCTATGTGGAAAACTGATTCCTAATGGGGAGAGTGTTCAAGTCGCCAAGAATGATTCAGGAATTCAAGAATAAAAATCCTTAAAAATCCTAACGTACCACTCCCTCCCACCCCAGTAATAACGCTGTGGGGAACTTGGTTCTCTGCAGTCCAATACTATGCATAAAATTTTAATTGTTTTGCGTCAGTAGTTCATGAACTGGATAGAGATGATGCAACTGCAATTGGATTCCTTCAACAAATGTTAAGTGACACAGTGTTGAAAAAAGGACTTGGCATGTATATCTGCTAACTTGTGTTTCCTATGCAGCACAATTGACAAGCTTGAGAAGCGAGAGATTCTTCTGACAGAAACGGCTCAGCAGGTTCATGCGTTGAAAGAAAGCTAACAGTCTTACTGGATCTACAGCACAAGTATTGCAAAATAAATTCAGGTGTGTGTTTGAATATAATAGTGGGTTTCAAACAATGTGTAAAATTTCAAGTGCGTTAGATGGTCATCAAGAAGAGGATATTGATGCTAGTGCCATACCCTGTTATAAATTTGCCAGACTGACATCTTGTGACGTGGAGCGCTCATTTTCCCAGTACAAGTCAGTGTTTCGCGACAATCACGGGTCATTTGTACTGGACAACTTGAGGACGAGTCTCATTCTTCCGCAATCAGTGAGGCATAGCATAAATTACATTGGTGAGTACTGCCTATTGTTTATATACACATAAACAAACAGACACATAATTAAATATTTTTCACTTTTTGTCACATTTAGAGTATTTTTAGCACATAAAAAACAAATATTTTGGAGATTTTTAGCACCTAAAAACCCGAGCCCTAACCATGACAATACATATGATGTTACCTGAAGTTTATGGCCTTAGCTGCTAGAAGTCGGTTGCACTCGGCTGTATCGGGCAATGGAAGCTGCACATATGGACTCTCATTTTCTTGGTCAGTAAATTCAAACTTAAAGATCTTGGCGCTGACTTTCATATCACCAAATGGCCCGCGCAATACGAGAAAATGCAGGCACAGGGGGTACGTTGTCTTGGTTTTCAGGATCAGCTGCAGTTTGTAACATATATAATAGCCATGAGCGGGAAGGACACATGGCCTATGCTCTCTCATGAACTTAAAATGCAAGGGAAAGGAGAGGGGAAATATGATAGGGAAACCACACAATTTTACAGACCACGATTATACTAAAAGTTATCTGTATACTGGTAATTATCAAAGTTACACTAAAATGACTTAATAAAAATGTATAAAATGACTTAATAAAAATGTAATCTTTCAAGTAGATATCAAAAATTCTAATTTGGCAACAAGTAAGAAATATGAAGAAGAAAAATTGAAAGTAATAGTCAGTGCCAAATTACTACAATCAGGATTTTGTCATACTGGAACTATTAACATTCTCCAATTATGCTGAGTAAAATACAAAATATCACTAGTCTATTCTGCTACGAAAGTGAGGCACTCATTGACACTGAATTTCCCTTTATTACTTACAAAACATATATACGTACCTATGGTCCTCAAGTACCTGCACTCCTCAAATAAACACACATTGGTAGCAGCGGTGACCAGCTCCAACTTCCAGCTTCTCCACTTCTTCCATTAATGTCTTCTTTTTAAATCATACATTCTTCCTCAGGCAAAGTAGAGAATTTTGCAAAGAACTTTCTAATGAGTTAGTGATGTAGGTAATAGGGCACTGGTGGATGCTTCTCACATCAGTGCTTTGCTGCGTGCAAAAATAACTGAAGCTACACATAAAATGGAGTGCTAATCTCCATGGTGATCCAAGCTGCTTGGCTTCCCTACTGGGGGAGGCCGCAACTGAAGTCACACGATGGTCCCGTGGAGAACCTAACTGTGAGACTGATGGGGGTTAAGGACATTGGATTAAGGACATCTTATATCCCCTTACTTACCGAAGTGTTTGGAGTATCGACGCTGCGAAATATTGAGAGCCCATTCCCACTTTACCTGATATGTTATATCCCTTTCGGAGCTCTGTGTCGGGTCTCGCTGGCAATTGTTAATGCGAGCCTTCACCACCCACTGATTGTTGAATGCACTAAAGCGGCTGGTCTCATAGAACAGCTTATGCACAAACTCATCTGTGCGATATGGCTTCATCTGCAAATCTGTCAATCAAACAACAAAAATATTAGGCTTAGTCAAGAATTACTCTGGGGAAAAATTCTCACAACATATCCCTGAGGTGCAGAAAAATCCTTTTGACTGGCATTCTATCTTCTCCCATGCTACCTGTAGTTCATTCATGTTATTTAAAACAAGGAGTTTTTATTTTCATGGCCGCCATTCTTTTCTTTCCGCAATATCAGTTTGTAAGTGCATGTATCACGTGACAACGGCATTCATTTCATGAGATTTGTTAGCAATGAGGGAAAAGGGCAATGAATCATAGTAAAAATTATTTTATTAGTGCATCATGGAGTCGGTGCATAGAGGAGGCTTCAAACATCTCTGTTAATATTAGGTTCATGCAAAAGTTGTGCATGACATAAGCAGAGGAAATGCAAGACCTAAGTCTTGTATTTCTATCGCATGTTGACTAATATGGGAATCAACATGTAATATGTATGTGGGGCTTGCCCTTTTTCACTAGGCCTTCCATACTTCTGTTTGATTTATGGTCAAATAATAATAATAAATATTCAAGGTCTTTCATATAAAATAAGAACGGCAAGAGGCAGTTTTGTTATTCGCTGCTGCGGTGCCCTCGGCCGAGCTTGTGGTGTGCCATGGCCCCCTGCTGTACTATTGAAAGCGCGCACATAGTACATACGAGGGCTGCTTTCTTTTTCAAGTGCCGATGGACTGTATAAAAATAACTGATTGACATACCAAACTGATTTTACTACTAAATGTTTGCTTGTCTTATTCGTATGTCTCAACATAATCGCCAAAACGATTGAAACAGTTGTCGTATCGTTACACCAGCTTACCAATGCCCTCGGCAACATATTCTGCCGCCACTGAGGTGGGTACGTCTGGAGAGTCTCCTGAAGTTTTTTCTTTTGGGCGAGTTGCTGCCCAACCATACCTTCAATTCTCGAATAAGGTGAAAATCATTCAGTGCTGGTTTTGACTCAACAGCAGATGGTCCAAAACTTCACACTTGAATTCTTTGAAAAATTCATCGTAACGTTGGTACAGTGTGGTCGTGAATGGTTTTCACCTCTTTCGAGAATTGCAGCTATGGTTGGGAGGCAACGTCTCGCCAAAATGGAAAAACTTCAGGAGACTCTCCAGACGTACCCACCTCAGTGGCGACAGAATATTTTGCCGAGGGCATTGGTAAGCTGGTGTAACGATACGACAAATGTTTCAATCGTTTTGGCGATTATGTTGAGACATAAGAATAAAACAAGCAAACATTTAGTCGTAGAATCTGTTTGGTTTGTCAATCTGTTATTTTTATACAGTCCATCGGAACTTGGAGAGAGGAAAAAAAAAAAAAAAAAAAAAAAAAAAAAAAACAAAACCAAGCCCTCATATGTACTGTGTGCGTGCTTTCAATAGTACAGCAGGGGGCCGTGGCGTGCCACAAGCTCGGCCAAGGCCACCCCAGTAGTGAATAACAAAACTGCCTCTTGCCGTTCTTACTTTATATGAAAGACCCTGTATATGTATATAACTGCTGACCGCAGTTGGCATTTCAACTCGAATCTCCTGCTGTCCAAGAACGTGTGTTCAGCCATTTACACCAATGAAGCCACACTGCACCCACAACAAATTTTCAAGCCTTAGATGGAGAGGCACTGTTGCGGTGGCTCCTGGAATTATGACAACAAGCACAAAGCCACCTCAACCTGACTTACATCTTTAAAACATATAAATGGCTTTAAGGCATACGGGGTATGCGCGCGAGTAACACGGCAAGCTAAGCCGGCTGTGACTGGCGCAGATCGCGGGCGCGTGTATGCCGTTCAGCCAATGGTGGCGCACAATTTAACACTTTTACCAAACATGTTCAATAATGTGTACTTACAGTGCTCATAGGCAATGCTGAAAATGTCCTCCCTCTCTTGTAACACACACCTGACATCTTCTGATGAAAGAATGTCTGTCAACTCTTTTATTATTTACGGATCCTGTTTCCTTGAATCGTTTAGCGAGCCTCCTAATTGTAGTGGCATTAGGCACGGGTCTTCCTGAAAACTTGATTTGAAATTTTAGTCTTGTTTCAGAACAAGATTTTCTGCTTTTCATACACGAATTATGGATATACACACGTTCGCGCAATGTGAATTGGTGTCTAGGCATGACCAACAATCACAGTAATCACAATACTCACTAAACGTGCAACACTAACGCCTAAGCTCTGCAGATACACGTCCATATGAATGACAAAACACTTGTGAAATAACGATATGGGTCAGTGGAGTGCACCAACCACTGGCTGAACCATGTACGCACCAGTCACAGCCGGCTTAGCTTGCCGTGTTTATCGGGGCGCACATAGATAATGAGCCTCTAGCTCTCCATAGGAAAACATAAAAATAGACAAACAATCAATCATTGGACAGGAAAAGGAGGAAGAAACAACAAATACAATGGACACACCTTTTACTGCCCAATTACTGTTTGTATGTCCACCTTGTTGTCTTTTCCTATATTGGAAAATGCCACAAGGTATTGCAGAATGTTACAAAGGAATAAGAAAACAACCCAGAATGTCTGGATCACATTGGTGCTGGAGATACAAGGAAAGACTATCAGTGGTTGGTGCACGAATAAATGTGTTATCTTGTATTTGTTTATTCATTCATTTATGTATTACATACTGCACGAATTGTTCCCTAATCCGTGCAACAGATAATGAATACGTGGATAAGTAAAGCAATGTAACTCAATTACACCACAGAAACACTAAACTACATACGGTATTCATTTGTGTTAAGGGACATGTGTCACTTTCACAGCAACTGTTCTAGATAGCAATGACAACTTCTCAAAAGTACCTGACCATATGCCAATGTAGTCGCAGACCCAGGATATCTTCCAATTGATGAACAGGCTATTCATACATGAACCACCCTGTATACTTGTATAACTTACTAGGGTTATTTTCTCCTCCCGTTTTTATCATGTGTGTTCGTAAATTACTCCTCCTGTATCTTTTTAACTTTTCTGCTCTTTCTTAGGCGTGTGTCTGGTTTCCATTCCATCCTACATCATCTACTGTACTTCAAGACAGAAGATCTTATTGAAGAATGCCCTCGGCTACGCACAGTTTTGAGCTGCCCATCATCCAAAAGAAAGGTTGAAACTAGCTCATGAAAAGCTTGTAGACTGGATTGAAGGTGTGAATGCCCAGCTTTGAAGATGGTGGTGTGTCTGGATGTGTTCACCCTTGTCCTTCCATTTTGTCTCTTTCTGCCCACACTTGCTTGTCATTGCATATTTTGCTCTCCATGTTTCTATCCTTTTCCTGTCCAATGATTGTTAATAAGGAAATAATTGATGACTTAAGATTGTAGTTGCTGAGCTGTCTCAAGTCAATATTTATGATACGAAGATTTGGCAAGTCACCACAAGTGTTATTACACCACTCTAATAGTCGTTTGTTGATTGAGGGACAGCCCATACATAAAAACCCGGAATCTTACACTTCTGGCTCCAATGAATCCATTTTGTCAACAAAAACAATGTAATAAAATGTAATAAAAACTAAGAAATACATCATAAATTTATCAGTGTATATGCAATAGATAAACACATACGCAACTGATGTTTAATGGGATGCCTGAAAATACAAGCACCAAGATCAATAGAAAAAAACCTACTTGCATTATAAAACCTAGACAATGATTTTGAGTGTAAGGGGGGGGGGGCACGAGGGCGCATTAATTAAGCTGCTTGCTCCTCACCAAAGGTTCAATTCCCGGTTAATACATGTGAGATTTCCCAAGTGAAATGCCATGTCCTGAGATTCGGATTCCACGTAAAAAGGGAGGTCCTGTGGCTCCCGATCATGAAATGAACGGTCACGTAAAACTACACGCTTTCAATGTTTTTACAGTAAGTTTTTATAGAGAAACCTTCAATGAATTGAAAGTGTGTGTTTTATCATGTTTTTTAAATGTCCATAATCATTTGCCATTATCACCATTCTATTATTAATGGATGCTGAGACTGGTCACACAGTCCGAAACATGCACGGCTGATCAAAAATAATTAACTTTGTGTATTGACTAGGTGGCTCATTTTATTTGCCTTTTTTTTCTTTTTCTTCAAAGAAAATTTTGATTTTTGAAACCTTTACCTCATCGACAAGATTGCATGCATAGTTTCATACACATGTTGAACCGGGTGGCTATGACTCACATGTTCCTTCAGCCTGGTAGCCACCACAGCGACAGCCAACTGGAAACTTATCATTCCAAAACGCTTAAGTACAGTAACACCTCCTGTGAACATAATTCAATCACATCGAGGGCACCTATAGTCTCAATTACTTTACTTTGTGGTTGATAGTTCTTCGCATCCGTCCTGATCGTCCAGGCAACAAGTCACTCGGGCATTAACCACGCGCTCTCTTTGTGCAAGGATGCCTCAAATGCATATACAAATAGTATGTAAATACAGCTGCACAATTAGAAAGGCACTGCAATATAGCCAAACAATAATCGCATCAGACAGATTCAAAACTATGGAGGTACTCATGTTTAGACCTCACTAGCTCACTTAAATTGAATTACATCAGCAATTTGTTACATGATTTCTGTGTTCAGAATTAGAAGCCATTCTTTTAGCATTGCCTTGTTATATTCTATGTAAAATATTGTTCTCGAGTTGGTCAACACATTTTGAGTAGTTAATATAATCTACTCATAATTATTTTAAATAATTACGAATATGATACTTGCCCCAGAGGAGTGCGTCAGGCCTCGGCAGCCGGCACAGTTCATATCCTCGCCGCTAGATGGGGGCTTCATTCATTCCATTCCTGACCCGGTCGGAGACTGGAAGCAGGCTGTGGATTTTCACGAATATGATACACCTACTAACTATACACTTCACTGAATAAAAATAATTTCGTGGATAACATGCTTGCATCTACAGACCCAGATTGTACAGTAGAAGTTAATTAGTTATTATAAATAATAATAATAATAATAATAATAATAATCGCATCAAGAAATAAAGTAAGTTCCGTTTGAACATGTTTCCCCGGCATCGCTGCAATCGCATTTCGGTACATGCACAGTAGATGCTCCGAGACAAGGAGGAGGAGATGACTATTTTGAGATCTCTGTCGTGTTGTTTACGCTTTATACTGCTTGGTTACAATGGGGAGGTTGATAGAAAATCCCGCCGCTTGTGAGATTATATCCGTCATTCATTTTCTGAATGTGATAAACACTAAATCAGTCGACAGATTTGCGAGGCCGAGGTGTATGGAGAAAATTCGATGAGTGATTTAATGTTAAAGATATGAGTCCGACAGTTCAATGAAGTATTCGACATCATATTGGTCCGTATTGACTGATATTCCTATTTGACTAGTCATTAAACATTGAATAGATGGAACTGTATAATTACTAGTCAAATAGTTCAATGAAGGACGTGATCAAGTACACGATGACATCCATCGTTGGTGAATGAAGACTTGGTTCTTGCAGTTGAACAATGCATCAAAGAAAACTGTAGGTTTACATACTCTGATCCTTTTACGAACTTTCTGCAAATTTAGAGATCACTTCTCATGAACATAGTCGGCAACCGTTTATGACGAAACGCATTAAAAAACTTGTGGCACGCTATGACAAGTGCCTCCAAAATGGTGGGAGCTACAATATGTGGGAGGATAGATTACGATTTGTAGTTTGTTTTCCAATAAATACTGTAGTTCGTACATCTGTACTTTTCTTGTTTTGATTACTAAATGGAACTTACTTTCTGGACATACAACATAATAAGTTGAAACATAACTTTTAGGTACAAGAGCGTTCACATGCTTGTTCTTCTTATTGTTGTTTGAGTCTTTAGTCTTTTGACTGGATTGATGCAGCTCTCCATGCTTCCCTGTTCTGAGCTAATCGTTTCATCTCTACATAGCTACGACACCCCACATCCGAAGCAATCTAACATATTCTAACCATGGTCTACCCCAACAATTCTTATCCTCTTCCCTTCCATAACCAACTTTGCTATTCCTGGGTGTCATAGTATGTGTCCTACCAACCTATCTCTTCTCTTCATTAGCAGTCTCCAGAAACATCTCTCCTCTCCCACTCGTCTTAATACCTCTTCATTTGTAACCCTATTTACCCATCTGATCATCATTCTCCTGTAACACCACATTTCAAACGCTTCAATTCTCTTCTTTTCTGCTGCACCAATAGTCCAAGTTTCACTTTCATTGAGCGCCATGCTCCAGACAAAGGCTTTCAAAAATTACTTCCTAATACCTAAATCTATATTCGATGTCAATAGTTTCCTTTTCTGAAGAAAAGCTTTCCTTGCCTATGTTAACCTACTTTTCATATCCTCTTTCACTGGTTATTTTGCTTCCTAAGTAACAGAAGTCTCCTACTTCCTTCAGCTTTTCACCGGCTAATTTGATGTCCATAGAGGTTTCCCATTTCTTTCGGCTGCATTCCAATATTTTTGTTTTACATTTATTAGTTTTCATCATGAATTCTTTCCTCAAGACAGAATCCATACCATTTAAAAACTCATTCAACTCCTCTGGTGTGTTGGCTAAGATGACGAAGTCATCAGCAAATCTCCGAGTTGAAATCATTTCTCCTTGATTCTTTACTCCTACTATGAATTTTTCTCCGCTTGTTCAATGTATAGATTGAAAAGTATTGGTGATAAGTTGCAGCCATGCTTTACACCTTTCTGAATACCAGCTTCTCTCTCATGTCCTTCGGCTCGAATAACTGCCGTCTGGTTTCTGTATAGATTGTAGATCACCCCCCTATCCCTGTACTTTATTCCAATCGTTTTCAAAATATCACACAAAATGTCCAATCAACATTATCAAAAGCCTTTTTTTAAGTCTACAAATGCCATGAACTTTCTCTTATCCTCCCTCATTCTAGCTTCCAAAATCAGCCAATACTTAGTACAGCTTCCCTTGTTCCCACGTTCTTCTGAAGTCCAACTGGTCTTGGCCCAACTCTTTCTTTCCATCCTCTTGTAAATTATTCTGGTCAGGATCTTTGAAGCACGAGTGATCAAGTCGATTGTACGGTAATCTTCACATCTGTAAGCTCCTGTTATCTTCGGTTTAAGGATGATAACATTCTTCTTGAAATCAGAGGGTACCTCACCTGTCTCATAAATCGTACACACCAATTGAAGTAACTGATCAGACCATCAACTAAGCAGCGTAGCAACTCAATCGGTATATCATCTATACCTGGTGTTTTGTTCCTGCTTGAGTCTTCCAATGCTCTGTCAAATTCTGATCTCAATATTAAATCTCCGATCCCATCCTCATCAAATTCCTCTTCCCTTTCCATTACATGATTTTGAATCTCCCTTCCCTTATACCAACACTCTATGTAAGCTTTCCATCTCTCCACCTTTTCTTCCCTATCTGTAAGGGGTTTTCCATCCGAGTCCTTAATATTACAGCACTTAAGTCTTCCTTTCCCCATAAGTACTCTTTAATTTTTCGATGAGCTGTATCATCCTTTCCTAATTTCAGACAATTTTCTATACCTGCACATTTCTCTTTTAACCATTCTTCTTTTGCTTCCTTGCACTTCTTGTTAACCTCATTTCTCAGACATCTGTATTCTGCTTTTCTCCTTTCATCTCTTACATTCTTGTGCTTCCGCCTTTCGTCCATTAATTCTAGTATATCCTGAGTGATCCACGTTTTCTATCTATTCTTTCTCTCCTACAAATGTTTTCTTCTGCAAATTTTGTTATTTCATTCTTCAAAAGTGCCCATTCCTCAGCAATTGAAGTTTTTTCAAGGTTTTTCATTAGTCCTTCCTTGATACTCATCTTGAATCGTTTGTTCATGTCCTTCTCTTTCAGTGTGTCTATTGCCCACCTTTTTGACTCTTAACCTTTCTTCAACTTCAGTCTGCATTTCATAACAACCAGATTGTGATCAGAGTTTATGTAGCATCGGGATATGTTTTGCAATCCAAAATCTGGTTTTGAAATCTCTGCTTGACCATACTGAAGTCGATTTGGTATCTCCTGGTCTCATCGATGTGTCTATTCTTCTACCGTGGTTATTGAATAAGGTGTTAGCTATGACCAACTCATGCTCGGTGCAGAATTCCATCAGCCTGCTTCCTCGATCATTCCTTTCACCTCATGTTAATTCTCCTACTATCTTCCCTTCTCTTTCTTTTCCTACCACAGCATTCCAATCTCCCATTACTATAACATTTTCATCACCCTTGACATACCTCATAATCTCATCTATTTCTTCATAGTCCTTTTCAACATTATCATCAGCTTGACTGGTAGGCACGTAGGTTTTGTATTGATTTTAGCTACAATGATCCGTTCACTATATTGCTCATAATATTCAACCCACTGTCCAAGTTCCCTGCTTGGCCATTGTTTCATTTAGTGCTAATGGTTCTACAGTCTCCTGACCGAAGTCCTGTTCTTCCTGCCAGGGTATTTCACTAATCCCAACCAAATCCAACCTCAACCTATGCATTTCTCTTTCTAAGTTTTCTTACTTTCCACTGCCTATCAGACTTCTAACATTCCACGCTAAAATCCGTAGAATATCAGATTTCCTCTTTTTTCGCTTCTGTGATATTAAGCCCCTTTCTAGCAGTCCCCAGCCGAATGGGGGACTAGTTAACCTCCGGATTGGAATTGAACAAGAGAGGGGCCACATGTAATTATGCATAGAGAGGTGCATATCTTCGGGAAGAGCATTACGGCTGTTGATTCGCATTGCTTAGAGAGGTGCATATCCTCGGGAAGAGTATTACGGCTGTAGTTTCCCGTTGCTTTCAGCCGTGCAGCAGAATGCAGTGTAGCCATTAGTTGGTTAATATTATCAATATCTTTACCATCTATAAGACAAGTAAAGAATTTATTTATACTTCAGAATAAAGTAATAAAGCAATTCTACTAACAAAAATAATAACATTCTACTAACAAGAAAATCCTAAAATTCTAATAACAATAAAATACTAAAATTTTACTAATCTTACTTATTAACTGTGGCGTAAGTACCTGTATCCACCTCTTGATGGCACTAGTCCTCCTGTCCTAGTTCTCCTTATGTAGAATCTTTAGCATTTGGAAATTTGGAAGTGCCTTGATGCAGTTGCATTAAAATGCTCGTGAATATGCCTTCATCAACACACAATGGGTGGAATAAGGCTATGTCCTACAACTCACTGTCACATCATGCCAGTGCTGTTCCAAAATTATCTGTAAAGGTGAATGCCATCTTTGCTCCGGAGATTGCCATGTTTGCTAACAATCACTAATTTTCTGGCTTTGTAAAACCATCGCCGTCTGCTATGCTCTAACGCCTTCCCATTCAGGCGAGTTGTGTGCTAAGCAACGAACATCGCCTACTTGACGATCTTCCCGACAGGAGCGCTGCTAAGCTGAACCGATTGTGAGCTTGTCCAAGCGCGTAATATTCCGCTTACGTTTCTAATTTTAATATCTTACACCTTTGTTATTTGTCACTTGAGTTGTGTAATGTGAGAATTGCAGTGGTGTTCACTAAGTGTTGATATTTTGTGTTACAGTAGTTACAGCATTTACACTACGACTTCATAATTTTGTCATGCCTATGGAATATACAGACAAGTATGTTTATTTAATTTAAATACCAATCTTATGTTGTGCCGACGTATTATATTGTTATGTATAGTCTCTAGAACATGCATCGGTATTCTGTATTGTGATAGCTGATAATCATGTCGAAAAGAAGTAATACTTTTAATTGTCGTAGGTGATTGTTAGCCACGATAGTATACTGCTGTGTTCCATACTGCAAGAGTAAGAGCGAGAAAGTAAGTCATTTCGTTTCATGAATTCCCGTGTGATGCAGAATTAAGACAGAAAAGGCTTAAAAGTATTTCTCGAGACAATTTTGTACCGAATTTTGAGTCAAAATCTTCTCACGTATGTGGGCGGTATTTTCTTGAGTCTGATTATCGCTCAGGGCTGAAAATAAAGAAATTGAAGGACAGTGTCTTTCCCACGGTATTCGAAGATTATCCTGCACATAAAGTACCGAAACCAACATTAGAGAGAAGAAAACTCATGAAACATGACGGAAACCGTGGCAAGAAAAGAAAGCGAGATAATGATACTGCGGGAAATTTTCACGATAGTAATGACGTCACGCCCATAGCCAACGTGACCTATTTAACTGAGGGAGTTGAATCAGTTGATATCCCTTACGATGACAAAGTTTCTGGATTGCGAGGTCATGGTAACAAGTCTGTTGAAGTTCAGACAGATAGTCACGCACGTAATAAATTCGCTGCCGCTGGAAGACATTTACCTTCACTTAGAGCAAAACTGTGGCGTGCCAATAATAAAATTAAAAACTTGGAAATGGAACTACAATCCCAAAAGAGACTACTACACCAGTATGATAATCAATACCATGCATCTTTACAATCTATACTAAATATTAACGAGCGTGACCCTTCCAATTCCAAATGTTCATTCATTTTAGAGCAAATATTTTATTTATTTATTTATTTATTTACATAGGTCCCAATGAGCCTGAGCTCGTGTTAGGGACAATCAAGTAACATAGTTACAGCATGGCATATATATAATTTTTGTAACATTATTGTTTAATTTAATAGTAACTTATATTATATTGCTAGTGACTAATTTTACAGAGATAATTCGGTATGATACATTGCATTGCTTAAGGCTATTGTACATGGGCTATTCATTCCTTAATAGGAAGTCTTTTGTTTTCCTCTTAAATGTTTTTATAGAGAAACTTTCCCTTATGCCTAATGGTAGCGAGTTGTATTCTTTTATTATAGAGGACATAATTCCTTTAGTTCCAAATTTAATGGATTGGGAATGGCTGGTGAATATTTGATTTACTCCTCTTGTTGCATAATGATGAATGTCATTTGCATGGGTAAAATGGATGTGTGTGTGTATCAATTTGTTTTCTAATTTGTATACAAATACTGTTGCTGACATAGCTATTTGTTTTTGCAGTGGCATAATTTTAGTTCTTGAGTATAATTCATTTGAGGGTGTGAGCCAAGGAAGTCCAAAGATAGATTTTATAGCACGTTTCTGGAGTATCTCAAGTTCTTTTATCAGCTCCTTCTTACAATATCCCCATATGAAATTCATGTACATTAGATGTGAATGTATCAGAGCAAAGTATATATTTTTCAATTGTTGGCTAGTAAGACAGCTATATCTTAATCTGAAAATAATACCAATTAAAGGGCTGATTTTATGTTTTACATTTTCTACATGATTTTCCCAGGTTAGTGTACTATCTAGTGTGATACCTAAGTATGTTGCCGATTTAACCCTTTCTATTTCTTTGTTGGCTATGTTGACTATGTTTGTGGTCTCAATCTTGTATGATGGTTTATGGAAGAATAAATATTTTGTTTTAGTGATATTGATAACCATTTTGTGTGCTCTCAACCAATCCACCAGCTTATTGAGATCATAATTAATATTTAGCATAATTTCCTGTTCAGATGTTCCCAGATAGAGTATAAAAATATCATCTGCAAATAGTTTAAGCTTGCCTTTCAATTCTAATAATACTATATCATTAATATAGGCCAAGAAAAGAATTGGTCCTAAGACAGAACCTTGAGGTACTCCTGTGTCAATTCTCATTTGAGACCCTTTTACATTATCGATTGCAACATATTGTTTTCTGTTAGTAGTAAACTATAACAAGAAATCACCCAGATGGACAGAAGATTCAGTAAAGCAATGTGTAATATGGGAATTCATTTCACCTAAGGGATACAATTTCGCCAGAATTAATTTATTTAAATTACCATCGAAGAGCACACTTAGCCGTTACATAGGGGACACTTCATGTGAAACAGGAGTAACAGATTTAGTGAAAAACAGGCTTCTACTAGAGTCTGAAAGGCTGAACGAAGTCGAAAAAATGTGCTCTCCAATTATTGATGAGATGTCAATCAAGCAGCAATTGCAGTACGACAAGAAACTCGAAACACTTTTCGGTTGCCAGGACACCTCTACTTATGCCGACGCTCTCAGGTGTGAAAACAGTTTCAACCAGTCAGTTACAAAAGAAAATCGGACGGTTCTTGCAAACAACCTACTGTGCTTCCTGATATGTGGCTTATCTACCACTTACAGAATTCCTGAGGCTATTTCTTCTCTAAAAGACTGTCGGGATTGGAACTTTACACTCTGTCAGTAATAAAAGAGGTGGAAACTTGTGGCTTTGTGATTTTAAGATTAGTTACTGACAATCATAAAACTAATGTAAATATGATGAGGAGACTGTCGAGTGGAAAAGAAATAAAGCCACAGATATGCCATCCTGAAAATCAAAACAGGCTTTTATTTCTGGCTTTCGATCAGTGTCACATTTTAAAGAATGTAAGAAACAGTCTCCTAGAAAAGACCATGACAGATGGACATGAAGAAATAACTGGAGAGTATGTAGAAAATTTATATAAACTGCAGTCCAAGGCAATAATCAAACCCGTTCCTTTCCTTACCAGAAAGCATGTTGCACCGTCCAACTTTGAGAAAATGAACGTAAAAAGGGCAAAAGAAGTATTTTCTACGGAAGTCGTAACTTCTTTGGAATGCCTGAAGGACAATTTTTCTTAGGGGCAGATGACCTCGTAGTTCCGCCCCTTAAAACAACAATAACTAACAATTCTTCTCATTTTAAAGCACAAGCCTTTCAGAACTGCAGTGTAACTATTACTTTCTTGAAAGTAATTAAGAAATGGTTTGGAATTCACGATGTAAGTAGTAAAAACCTTAGTCAACATCGCGATAAAATGCATTTCTTCGACATAAGCGACGAGAGACTTTTATGGTTAGAAGAGGAATTTCCGTCGTATCTAGCTAAGATCAAGGAATCGAGTCATAAAAAGGCCATGGGATTTTTAAGTAAAGAAACTTATGAAGCTATTCTACTGATTACTTCTTCGACCGTTCTGTGTGTACGTTATCTTCTGTCTTCTGGATTCCATTTCGTATTGACAAGGGCATTCAACAGTGACTCCATAGAGAACTTCTTTTACAAATTGAGACATATCTCGGGAAGCAATGACATGCTAGATTGTAGGGCTGTAATATTCAGCTTGAACCGAATATTGAAAACCGGCTTTTATTCCCTCTCATCCCATACAAGAAGAAACAAAGAAGGCCTAACGAACATGGTTATATCCAGTAAGGACCTGCATTGACCTGAGATAGAGCAGACTTCTATTCCTGATTCAGTCAAGAGTATATTAAACAACCTCCGTGCACCACCACGTAAGTCGAAATTTTACAGTATTTATTATAAATATTTTATTACATTAAAACATAATTTGAACGCATTTATTAATTACATAAACTTTCAGGTCTTGGATTTGTCACAATGGAACAAGCATCGACGACTTACATCGGATGATTTATAGTGCAACAAATCCAAAAGGAAATTCAGTGCGAATTATGTTATCAGCTGGTTGGAAGAAGGAAATTTAGCTCCCCACTGACGGATTTAATTTACAAGAGGGACACTTCTGATAACCTGCATTTTCCGAGTGAACAACTAGTGTGGATTATGACAACAATTTTTCAGTTCGTGTGTGCTGTTGCAAAGTTTATGTCCACCCGAATATGTGAACACGTGACTGCAATTGTTCTGCCTGCTTTGAGTAAGACCCCCTGGATGATGTGCGAATCATCGTCTGACAGCGGCCACAAGGAAGTGCTAAGTAAGTTGATTTGTAAAATTGCAATACCAGCATTTATTGATAAGATCGCGAGTGAAATGACAGAGCGATTTGAACATGTTAAATATCTGAACACAAAGCCAACAAGTCGGAAGATTTATCGAGTTTAGATGACAACAGATACGAGTGACTGGAGTATCAGCCAGCTAGCGCTGCGAGGTAAGTGGTGGAGAATTTTAGAACTCCTGCATGTTCGCTGTTTGGAGTGAAGTGGGGACGCGTTAGAGCATAGCAGACGGCGATGGTAAAACAGGCAGTAAGCAAAGTATGCTACGAAACATTCGAGGACTTGTAAGACAATGCTTTGAACTAGTATTACTTACTGTCAGCTTAATTTTCTCCAAACATTTGCTATTCAACCTGAGCCATTACAACAGTGCATGTGAACAATTTCACATAGATTTGTGTTCAAAATGTGATGTTTTTCAGTCGGCCAACACAATTGTACCCAATTGTAATGGGTGTTTCCCTAATCCTAACCAAGCAGTATAAAGCAGCGAACTCAAAATTGAGTTATCTCCTTCACCATGGCTCGGAGCAACTACAGTGCGTGCGCCAAACATATACAGACGGAACTTACACTCTTGATGATGTGATTATTATTATTGTTATTTATAACTATATACAATCTGGGTCTGAAGATGCACGCATAACAAACCAAGCATCTTTTTGACTCATAGAGTCACCCATTTTTCAGTATTGACTTGCTATAATAATCAAAAGATTTCCTTAGTTCCGCCTCGTCAATACAATTTATTCAAATTTTTGTGATATAATCACATGTCACTTAATTTACATCGGTGCAAGTTTCGATGCCTATTAGCATTGGCATCATCATCAGCCTTTCAATGTATTGGCAGCACTTAAAAATCACTTTGTACATTGGATGTGAGAAAATGTTAACATAAAAACACAATAAAATCACTTATACACTAAATCACTTTAAAAGTTTTTTAAAAGTTTTTGAAACAATATGGTAGGCACTCATTACAAAACCCCTGAAGGTTTTAATTTCTTGAGGTTTTCAAAATTCCTGATGTTATCTCCGAAATTTCTGGTCAAGGGTTTCCATTCCCAACTGGAAAGAAATGATGCTGGGAGTAATAAAATTTGAATAATCGAATGAAAAAAAATTAGAAAAGTATCCTTACGTATTTGCAAAACTTACGTAATTTGCGGCAAGAGTCAAACAGAGCCGTGTTGTGCTAGATGGAGACTGTGCTACACTGAGTTGGCATGCCGGCGCAAGAAGTAGCAAGCGAGACTGTACGAGGTAGGGGAAGTGAGGGGTAAAATTTGTTGTACTTAATCGCATTAAAATGCTCACCATATCTTGTTGCAAACGATCTCCCTGTTTGTCCACAATAATTAGCATGACATTTTGAAAATTTTAACATATATATATATATACCTGACTTGCTGAATTTATTTGTATGGTTTAAATTTTCCACCATGGCAAATCACATGAAAGATTTCAGACATGCGTTCACAGATATCAATAACGACATGGTTATCCTACATCACGCAAAGTAAGGGAACTAAAATGAACATTTTGGAAGAAATTGAAATAGATTCAATCCAAAGAATAGCTCCCCTAACTAATCTTAATGAGAGTAATTTTGAAAACAATAACGTACTTTATGAAACATTAAGTAATTATAGAACGAATTACAAACCACCCTAGAAATAGTCCATAATAGTTGATTTGTTTTCCAACGTACCATACCCCTCCCCCACACACCCCCTAACATTTGTTCTCGCCGCACAGTAGGCCATAGTTAGCTAACCCCACTCCTTTAGTTTACCCCTCACTTCCCCTACCTCGTACAGTCTCGCTACTTCTTGCGCCGGCATGCCAACTCAGTGTAGCACAGTCTCCCTCTAGCACAACACGGCTCTGTTTGACTCTTGCCCCAAATTACGTAAGTTTTGCAAATACATAAGGATAATTTTCTAATTTTTTTTCATTCGATTATTCAAATTTTATTACTCCAGCGTCATTTCTTTCCAGTTGGGAATGGAAACCCTTGACCAGAAATTTCGGAGATAACATCAGGAATTTTGAAAACCTCAAGAAATTAAAACCTTCAAGGGTTTTGTAATGAGTGCCTACCATATTGTTTTAAAACCTTTTTAAAAACTTTTAACGTGATTTAGTGTATAAGTGATTTTAGTGTGTTTTTATGTGAACATTTTCTCACATCCAATGTACAAAATGATTTTTAAGTGCTGCCAATACATTGAAGGGCCGATGATGATGCCAGTGCAAATAGGCATCGAAACATGCACCGATGTAAATTAAGTGACGTGATTATATCACAAAAATTTGAATAAATTGTATTGACGAGGCGGAACTAAGGAAATCTTTTGATTATTAAAGCAAGCATGTTATCCACGAAATTAGTTTTATTCAGTGAAGTGTATAGTTTGTAGGTGTATCATTTGTGCTTCTTGGTCTTTGTGCAGAACACAAACTTTTCATTACCAACACGCAGTTCCGGCTACCTAACCGCTTCAAAACCACGTGGATGCATCCTCGTTCCAAACATTGGCACATTCTTGATTATATAATTACCCGGCAATGTGATAAGAGGGACACTCTTATTACCAGAACAGCAAGGAATATAGATGATTGTTGGACAGATCATAAACTTCTTATATGTAAGCTCAGGATATCCATCAGACCTAAACCACCTAGGAACATCAAAAATTTGCTAAGAAAGAAGTTTAATACATCCAAACTTCAGCTTGAATCCATGTATAAACATTTTGGAAACAGGATCGTTACCCAGTTATCAGAAGAGAGCATTATTTGTGCTACCCTCATATCAGTTACCTTCAATTACGTGTGAGGTATGCTGCATAATTCTGCTTTTGCATCCAGAAGAATTGATTGGAACATTAAAAAAGTACAGCCATCCACCATCTTGAATGTGATCATACCTTAAGGAACCTCACCGCCATGGCAGAGCACTGCCGCTACCATGGCGACACGACAGATGCTTCCTACCGCTCCACATTAATTTTGACAGGATGCATTTCGAACTCCACCGCCGCACCATGAGCATTCTGGCAGCTCTGCCTCGCCACACATGCCTTGTCAGTAATGTCTTTTACGCCGTCAGATGACGATAAACCCAGCGCTTGTATCAAAATATCCAGTTTTATATGCTGCAAAAGTGGCAGTTTATAAAAAAAAAGCAGTAAAGCAGACCATGAAAATATGGACCGACATAATGATTACTAACCGCAGTGCTACGAAATGTTTCTAATGGGCGTTGATTCATTAATGCGTTATAAATGGCATTAAATCCTCAGCAACCAAACTCGAAACTATCTCGAATGGGTCAGTTGAGTCCTCTGTATCGTCTAAACAGATCTTTCTCATCTCTTTTCAGATGTGCTTCAATAAATAATTTAAAGCAAAACAGATCGTTTCAGTGGAGTTGCTATTTTACTGGAACAGTTAGCAGGAAGACAGATGATGTTTAGCCATCACATGTACAAGCTAGTGTTATAGAGTGTGTCCAAAAATGAGTTACCCCAAGTGGCAATTAGTCTCAACCTAACAGCACTGTGAGCACTTATGTTACTTAAATGAAGAGATTTGCATGTTACCACCATGTGATGACAAGGCTAACAATGTATGGTTTGAAATCTGAAACAGTAAACCTTGGGAACTGAGAGGAAGCACACTGTTCTATCTGGTGCAGTGACAAATCTTTTGGTAGGTTTCCTTCGCATTTTTAGCACTTTTACAAGAGTTATTCAGAATATATCAAAATAGTACATTATGCAACGAGCCTATAATGGCAATAATTAAGACACTAGTATGTTTATAAAACGAGCGTATGCAAGTTTTATAATTTCCATACGAGTGTCTTAATTATCATTATAGGGGAGT
The DNA here is from genome assembly GCA_946902985.2 of Meconema thalassinum. NCBI lineage: Eukaryota > Metazoa > Arthropoda > Insecta > Orthoptera > Tettigoniidae > Meconema > Meconema thalassinum. The sequence goes on along the minus strand of OX336389.2, from coordinate 1,487,222,884 downwards.
TGCATACGACTGTTTATGTTCGACGATAATTATTTTAACTATTTTATGTTCGAACATAAATCTTCATAAATATCTGTCGAGATTTCGCCAGTTTTATGTACTGAACAGAGCGCATGGGACGCACAGAATGCCATGTATTTGACCATGGCCTCCTCGATTGCGCCACTATGACACTAGGCCAGGCAGTGAAATTTAAATTAGAAGGCCTTGGAACTCAGCGCAGATGCGTTGCTATCCTCACCTGATTGGTCAAACAACTGTTTCTTGAGCTCTGATTGGTGGGAGAAACTGTTTCATACTGAAAAATAGTGTTATAATGACCATCATTATGATACAGTTTTCTGACATATAATAGTCAGGATCGAACATATACTATATTAACAAATTATATTTTAAATCTCTTTATTGTCTTTTTATGTAAGGCAATTGATGACTTAATTTCAGTTTGGACATGTTGAACAAGTTAATAATAATAATATGTTTTTGGTTTTACGTCCCTTTTATTTACCGAGGCTTTTCCGAGACGCCGGGGTACCGAAATTTTGCCCAGAAGGGGATCTTTCACGTGCCAGTTAATCTACTAACACGGCTTCCTCTCATTTGCGCACCCTCGAATGACATCTGCCTGCGCACGGATTCGATCCCGAAGAAGTTAAGCATTGATTTAAACTTCCTAAATATGGATCCTTCTTCTTGGGATGAAAACACACTTCTTACCTAAATGCCAAAGAAACTATGAAAATCTTAAGGTACAGCAGCGTTACGAGTGAAATAAATGTAGGCCATTTTAAGCTCCAAACAAGAGATGGTACCTTCCACAGGCCATGGCCATTTCTATCCACCTCCTTATCCTAAGGAAATTGGTGCCAGGAAGAGGATATCGTAAATTTAAGAAATATCATCCGTCACATAGAAATCTCATATCCCCGACCCCATTAATATGGGGTGGACATACACACACACATCACATAGAAATCTCATCTCATCCACTACTCCATACAAATGGGAATAATAATTAATGAATATAAAGATAAAACCTGTTAGCTCGGTGCAAGTAGGCTATTTTACGCGACAAGGTGACCACACGACAATAAGTATCGTGTAAAAAAAGCACAAAAGCTACACAAGAGACAGTCATGTTCCTACAGAGAAGTAGGCTATATTCTTCAATTTACCAGAAAGCTGCAACAGTGACAATGCCAAACAATCCATCTTTTGCCAAACAGCAAGTTTGCTCAATCTTGAAGTGCCAGTGTTACCTCTAGTATATTATTTACTAAATATAATGGTTAAGAACAGTTTCTAACATGACGAGACAGATTTGAAGCCATGTATAACTGAGAACTTCTCCCTTCATTTCGGCAATTTTATTGCATTGCTCCAGCCTAGCTGTTCAAAGAAACTGCATACCATAACACACATTTGTAGACATAATAATGTTATATGTAAATGGGTTGTTTTTTTTAGTATTGGCACCAATGCTTCAGTGCCAAGTTGCAACAATGTTGGGCGCTGCCACTTTTACCGACGGTTGCTGCCCTGCATCCCCTCCCTCAGAGCACACGACCTCGCCCGTCCTCACCACCGCTCGTGCGCAGTCGCGCCTGTTGGATGAGTAGTGTGAGACCAGCACTCGCGAAAGACAGTCTCAATGTTTTCCAAGCAGGAGCAGAGAACGTGGATAAAAATTCAGTGTGCTAGGGGTCGCAGTGCTAAACAGTGTCACCGAGGATTGCAGGAAGTGTGCAGTTCAGCTGCGTTACCGTTCAGAACGGTAGCAAGATGGGTTGCAGCCTTTCGAGATGGGCGCGAACGTGTGGAGCACATGCCTCGATCTGGTCACCCACCAGTAAGTGATGACAATGTACAGATGGTGTCCGCGTTAGTAGAGGTGGATCGGAACATAACGATTCGTCAATTAGAGCAAGATACCGGACTGGCGCATTCAACTGTCCTCCACATCCTGAAGGACTTACTGAAAATGAGGAAGATTGCGTCCAAATGGGTTCCGCATGACATAACCGACATGCACAAATGGCTGCGATATGACGCTTGTAGTATGCACTTGCAGCGTTATGAGCGCGAAGGAGAGGCCTTCTTGCGGCGTATCATAACCATTGACGAGACGTGGGCCAGATCTTATGAGCCACAGTTCAAACGCCAATCGAACGAGTGGCGGCACCACGGAAACAAACAGTTCGACCAACCCCCACCAATGTGAAGGTAATGTTGATTCTTGCATATGATTGGGATGGTGTGATCATTCACCATACTGTTCCCCAAGGGCAAACCGTTAATGCGACGTACTATTGTTCGTTTCTGCAAGACCATCTCCGAGGAGCTCTGAGAAGGAAACGGCGCCACCACATGGTTACACCGCCCATCGTTCTGCATGACAATGCTAGGGCACACACAGCAGGCGTTGTGTCGGCATGGTCGGATCGCTGGGGCTGGGAGGTCCTCTATCACCCCCCCCCCCATATTCTCCCAACATCAGTCCCTGCGACTATGATCTCATCCCATCAATAGATTGGGCAGTGCCAACGGGATCCAACGACTTCCGCATCGCTGGGAACATGTTGTACGCAACGGTGGGGACTACATCGAGGGCCTGTGAAACTTGGAACCATCTAGGTGAGTTATTAATCCAGTTATAACTAAGGTGCCAAAACTAAAAAACCAATCCATGTATTAGGTCCCTTTTGACTACTGCGGATTTTGGAGACGCCATCTGTAAACAAGCAGGTCGTGAATTGTATTAGGTCATTGAGGGTGTGACAAGTCACCTGATTGGTGACAGTGATGTTCCACAACAGACACCTTCAGCACCATTACGAGATGCAGTATCGATGCAACAAATCCAGGCATTTTATTGCATTGCTGGTGGACAAGCAAGATCCCGTTATAATCAATCAACCCACTTTTCAATAGATTGTTTTTTCTACACTTATACACTATTAGTAGCGGCTGGCTGCGTAACTCAGCGGTAACGTTCTCGCCTGCTGTGCCCAAGGTTGCAGGATGGAATCATGGCGCAGCCAGTTGGCATTCGAGGGTGCGCAAATGCGAGGGAGTCGTGTAAGTAGATTTACTGGCACGTTAAAGATCCCCTTCGGGGTAAAATTCTGGCACCTCGGCGTCTCTGAAAGCCACAGTAGTTAAATGGGACGTAAAGTCAATATTATTATTATTACTACTAGTAGCACATGTTTCTGTCTGCTTGACCTTCTGCTACAATGAAGCAATCTATTACACACAAATTGTTAGATCTCTTTCTTTTTTTCTTTTTTTTTTGCAACATATGTGAGTTGAAAGACAAGCTATTTGCCTTACAATTATTAAAAAGAAAAGGATGAATGTTCACATCAAACATAAAGTTGAGTTTTCTATAGCCAAGTGCGGAGGACATTGAACCTTAAAGGTCAAACGAGATTGTATATCCACTTATGACTAGCAGTTGTATACCGGACAAAAGGAAGAGTCCTGCATGCCTACCGACTAAGTACACAAGAAGTATTATACCATATATTGCTTAGAATATAAGGTAATTTGTAGTAACTGCATCTATAAGATAAATTGCTTCAGTCAAGTCATCAAGGTCATGTATGATAACTAGTGATACGATGATGTGCTCAACCAGAGCAGCTGGATTCAACTCGTTACACAAAAATATAATGCCTCAATGAACACAATGGTGATAGTCACTTGGGAGTAATTAAGGTTTAAAACTTCCTTTTATGTCCTTGTTGCACATAGAGCTAGACTGCATATGCTCAAAAGTGGCAAGTTGTGTCAAGTTAGCCATGTGCAGTGAGGCAGCATTCAGACTTGCACTCCTTCAAGAAAAACTCTTCCCTTTGCAACATGTAAAAAGTAGATCATTGAGGAATCATAGCCAGGTACAGCATATATATCAAATACTGTATATCAAATCAGGGATGTGGATTATATGAAATGAGAATTTTGAGGGCAGGGTTTGAATAATTCAGGATGATACACCACTAAACCTTTTTTTCTGAACTGGAGCACCAAGTAAAATTTCAGCATAATATACACTAGTGGACCCATGCGAGAAATCTCGCATGTTCATAATTAATTGCAGCATGTTAGAGCATCAGTATTTGAAAATCGCACACTACTTACAAAAATTGATATTTGTGAAATTAGAATGCAATTCGTCACTGCTAATGTAATTTGTGTGCCGAGTCAATTGATTGACAGCTTAGCTATAACTCTCACCGGTTATTCGGAATTTATGAAATTACACGATATGAGTACTCATTCCTTTGATTTACTGTTTCTGAAATCCATGCAAAATGATAAAGGAAAGACCTCAGAATGTTAAAATGGCATGAAACAGGCGTCACAGCGGCCAAAATGTGAAGTGAACAGCAATTATGGAGCGTATTTTCCTACAGCAACATTATCTTCAAATCGTACACTTCGTACATTTTTAAAAGTAATTTTTTAAAGAAATTATAGATATTTATGAAATTAGAATGCAATTCGTCACTGCTAAGGTCTATTCTCTTTCATTTGAATGCTCATTTGTCACGATCGGTCGCTTGTGAGCGCCGCAGGAGAGATCTATAATACTGAAATAATATATATGATATTTACATTTAGAATTATTTATTATTTGAAATGTAGCAACACTACATTTCAATTAACATGCACTGAAGTAGAGATCAAAATGATTTGATCTGGCTAAGATTCCACAAAACATTTTACATTAAAAAACTTTCCTTGAGGTAAATCTAATCTACACAACTAAACTTCCAGTGCTGCTGCATTGCATGCGGCTACCTTGACACAGCTAATTAGATGCATGGTTGCACATAGGACACAGCATGTGAGCCTAGCAGTCTAGCAACAAAGACATTAAACCATATTTTAAACCTTAATAACTCCCAAACAACTCACCATCGTTTTCAGTGATGTTAAATCATTCCATTTTCACATTTTGAGCCAAATCCAGCTCTCCAGGTTAAGACACCTCCCTTGTGAAAGCACAAACTCACACCTTGTAAAGCATACCATATCTCCTAAAAACAGGGATTTAGTCAAATTGTTGAGGAAGGTTTGAGAAACTGCAACACATGTTCCAGGATAGACAGGCACACTTTAATGTACTTATTTTCTCATCATGATGACTACCAGTGTATTTACCTTATTCCAACAGTGTTTAATTTCAAGATATTAGATAGGAAAATTCTTATCATTCTGAATTGAACTATACTAATCATGCCTAAAAGCATTTGGAACCTAAGCTGCCGATTTTAAAAATATACTCCACCCCTTTTTTGGTGGTTAACAAATAATGTTACACGTAATTGCACTTTCTGTCTTGCACACTGATATTCGTGCTTGTTCAACATTAGGCATTGTCTACCCAAGAGAAGATACAGCAAACCCACGGACAGCCTTGGTCCATCGGGAGACTAAAAAATGCACAATGTGAAAATAAGAAAAAGCATGACAGCAAATGAACAGAAAGAACTGAACTGTACAAGACATGAAATCAAGGTTCAATTGACTAACACAACACAGATGAAATAAAAGCAAATGGCACCAATTACTAAGTACATGCTACAAACCAAGGATGTTGAGCAGCAAGGACGAAAGCACAGGGGAAGCATATGCCTTAGTTACAGAACAGTTGTATTTACTGAAATAAACATCTTAATTCTTCCAGTGTGAACCAAAAGTAATTTATAACACATACAGAACCGGGTGAGTTAGCCGAGGTCGTTACGGCACGACTGCTGGCAGTCGCTCACATCCGGGAGGCGAGGTGGTTCGAATCCCCCCGCCGGCAACCTTGAAGATGGTCTTCTGTGGTTTCCCATCTTCCTTCCAGGGAAATGCCGGGGTTGGTCCCTAAGTTTAGGCCACAGCCGCTACCTTCCAATTCCTAGCCCTTACATTCCAACTCCCCCCCTCAACCTCCCCAACGGTACTTGTAGCTCACCCATTGGGTGTCCGTCTCGAAGCAGCTACAAAACTGGCGAGCCGAACATGTCCTCGGACACTCCCGGCACTAAAAGCCATACGCTAAAAAAAATATAAAAAAAAACACATACAGAATGGGCCATAAGTCGCATTACACCCCTTTTATTCCATAAGCAAAACTGTTATCATTTGAATTGTCAAAACAGATACTGTATTACCCTTTCACGAATTGATTGCCGGCAGTCGAGGTGGGAACTAAATAATATATTTATTGCAGCTAAATAGCCATACACAAAGAAAAGAAATAATACATTTATATACACTGTACTCGCGCGCTTGGGCCTTGGTTTGCATATTCTTTAATTGTTTTTGTTCTTTTGGTGCAGAGTTCTAGGTGGTAACGTTCACACATGTATCCACATAGCTCGCACTTACATATCTCTGTCGGTTCATGGTATGAGGTGTTGTTACAAATTAGATGGTGGAAACCATGTACTGCCAGTCTTGTGAACACGTGCCTCATCTCGAAGCTGGATGTTGTCCACGTCCGGTCTATCATAGCTCCAGTTCCAAAGAATTCAGGTGGGGTGTCTTCTCTCTTTTTGTTGAGTGTTGCTAGGAGATTTTCTGATGCTCTGGTGTTGGGCAGGTTCAGGTGTGTTCTGAAGTCTTCAATGAGGAAGGATTCTCGTGCTAGAAGGTAGACGAGTCTTGATCTTGTTGTTTTGGATACTCCGATCGCTCTCTTTATGTATAGAGCTTTTATTCTTTCTAGAGAGGATAGGTTCTTCTCTGTGAGGTACGGCCAAATGATTTCCATCCCATATGTTAGAATAGGCATGATTTTTGCTCTAAATAGTGCCATCGCCGTCTCTAGGCTAAGTGATCTAATGTAGTTGATTTCGTGCATCGCCCGTATTGCCTGTGTTGTTTTTTCTATTACATGCTTTGTAAAGCATTTGGCACTTGTTTGCAGAGTAATGCCAAGGTACTTGAAATCGTTTACTATGGCTACTTTCTGCCTCTTTATGAAGATTTCTGTCATTGCTGGGATCTTTCCTCCTTGCCTAAATACCATCATTTTTGTTTTTGATGTATTAATTTCGAATGTGTGTTTGTAGCACCATTCCTCCATTTCCTTTATCACGTTTTGTAGTTTTCTGATGTCCTTTGATCCGATCACTATATCATCAGCATAGGCGTACGATACTACGTCATCCTTATTGGTTATTCGCATTATTTCTTCTGCTGCCAGGATGAAAAGTAATGGGCTCATTGGGTCACCTTGTAATACTCCGTTCGTTTGAAGTATCGGTTCTGAAAGTGATATGTTGTCAGAGATTCTTATTTTGTTCCATTGTAGTATCGTTTTTATGGTTTCAGTCCACACATTGTTCCTGTTTAGGGTTTCTTCCAGCTTCTGTGCCACAAGTTCCCGGTTTATGAGGTCGAATGCTTTTGTGAAGTCTATAAACACTACGTAGAACTTTTCTCTTCTTTCAAGGGCTTCCCTGATGTCATGGAGTAGTAAGTGTATAGCGGTTACAGCTGATCTTCCTTTCCGGAATCCGAATTGATTTTCTGGTAGATACTCGTCTATTTCTTCTCTGACTCTCCCCACGATTGTTTTTGTGAATATCTTGAACGGAATATTCTCCAGAGCGATGCCTCTGTATGTGTTTGTATCATATGGATCGCCATTGCCTTTATAAAGTACTTTTATAGTTGAATGTCTCCATCTCTCCGGTATTGAGGCCGTCTCAATGCATTTATTGTATAATTTGGTCCATGTAGGTAGTAGGAGGTGAGCAGTGTCTTTTATGTACTCACTGTAAATGTTGTCTGGTCCTGCGGCTTTGTTTTTCTTTGTGCTTGAGATGATGTTTTGGACTTCATTAGCTGTCAGCGGAGTCCATTCTGTTGACGCTAGTGTATAGGTACTTTGATTATTTTCTGGGGTGTTCGTTATTCCTTCCTTGTTGAGTATATTGTTAAAGTGTGTCATCCATTTTTCCATGTTTATATAATGTGTCTGCGCTTGCTTCCTAGGACGTAGAGCGATATATGGGTCTTTCTTTGCCTCTTCTACGATTCTTTTACCTTCTTCCTCCCAGTATACCCTTTTCTTCTCCCGCGTGAGCGTTTTATAGAGACTTCTTTTTCTGTTGTATACCTGATAGAGTGTAAGGTTCTTCTCGTTTGTTTTTAGTTCATGCAGGGCCTTCAATACTTCTTTTCTTAGCACGTAGCATTCCTGATCGAACCATTGCTTCGCCTTTCGTTCCTTTCTTGGGGTTGCGGCTTGTATTAGCAGTTCTTCAAGTGTTTGTGCCGCTTCTTCTAGTCTTGATTCTTCAGTAAGCGTTTCTATTTTTCTTATCTGGTCGGCTCGTCCTTCTATTTTTCCGACGTCAATTTTTCTTGATAATAGGCATTTTGTTTGTTTTTTGGGTGCTCGCCAATCGCCATGAATTTTTATTTTCATGGGGATATGTTTTCTTATTGGTGTGTGATTTGCTGACCAGATAGGGGTTATTTCTCCTTTTATTTGTCCTTTTATGAGTGCCACATCTATGACGCTTTTTCCATTGTGAGATATATAGGTTGGTATGTTGCTGTTATTTAATAGGAGAAGGCCATCTTCTTGTAGTTTTTCCATTACTACTTTTGTTTTGTAATTGTGTACATCCAGTCTACAGTTTAAGTCCCCTGCTACGATTAGGGGGCTGCCCTGTTTACTCTGAGTGATAAGTTGTCCTAATTCGTCTATTATCTCCAAGGCCGTTGTGTGTGGTTGAAAGTAAGCGGCTATAATTGTGATGTGTTTTGTTTCTATTAGTAGAGAGTGATCCAGTTGTGTTATCATTTTTGTTGGGGTCAGCCAAGGCTTTAAGAGAACGGTTATTCCTCCTATTGGTCTTCCCTTTTCTCCTTGTTTCGCTTGTTGATGTATGCAATAATATTCTGCATGTTGCCAATGGCCTGTGAGGAACGTTTCTGTTAATATTATTATGTCATATCCTTTTAGGCAGTCCGTTGGTGACATGCTTAATGCGTTTTTTAAGCCTTCAATGTTCCATAACATTATTTGTAGGTTTCCTCTATTCTCTTCTCCTCTATAGCTTGTGTTGCTCCAAAGTCCGTTCTGTGTTTTATTCGAGTGGCATCCCTGTGTTCCTCCGAAAAAACTTAAAACGACTGACGGTGATGTTTGATGGCCAGAAGTCTGAATTATTTACTGTTTCAAGATATTTAAATGGGACTCCCACTTTGAAGCATTTCATTTTATACTTCGTTGATAATTCTTCGCAGATTAGGTTTCCTTTAATTTCCTTGTTGGTAAGGAATTTCGTTATGTCCTCTGTTGTTGTTTGCTGTTGTGCTCTCCCTATGAAGAACCAGGCCATCTTTTCTGCAGCTTGTAGGTTTTTGTCTTCGGCTCCTGTTCCAGTTATGGGAGCTTGTGATCGCGCTGGTTGTCTCCTTCTTCTGCCGATTACATCTGTCCACTTCTCCTCTGCTGTTTTGTCTGTTGGTGTTTCCTGTTTTTGGCCTTGTGGTGATTCGTGTGTTATCACTGGGAAGTTATCTTCCTCTATGTTGTAATGCTCATTTCTTCCTATAGGCGTTGGGGTGGGGCGTGTTCCTCTTCGCATGTTGGGCATCTGCGCATTCCTTTCGAAGCGGTATGGTATTTCAGGGGTTGTTTTAGAAATATCTAGCTGAGGTGTCAGATTCTGTTGATTTGTATGTCTGATCTCCTCTCGTATCATCTTTTTGATATTTTGCGACATGTTTTCCATTATTGATTGTATTTGCTGGGTCATCCTTTTTGTGATTTTGTCTTCAAGCGATCTGTATGTATCTACGCTTTGATTGTTATTTGTTTCCACAGACTGGAACGGTATATGCTGGCTCCTGTTAGTCTTCTGATTTGTGTCGGTAGGTGACACCGCATGCTGGATGCTGTTTGTGTCCTGACTGCTGTTGGTAGGTTTCTCTCCTTGCTGGTTCTTGTCGTTGCCGGTAGATGGAACACTAGATTGGTTCTGTTCGTTGTGTGCCGGCGGCGCTACTCGTACCGTAGTGACGTTGTTTTCTTTCTGCGAGTTGTCGGTAGGTGGCACTCTTTGCTGGTTCTGTTCAGTGTTGCTAGATGTCGCTAGTTGTTTCACAGAGTGTAACGTGTTTTTCGAGGGGTTTTATGCAACTGGCATAAGTCAGCAGGAAGCCATTCTATATTTATTTACGCGGCAAATTGTTCAGCCAAGAGAATTTTTCATGGTAATTTATTATTATTATTAATTTATTGTAATTATTATTAAGGTATTTTCGGAGCATTTTATAAAAATTATTAGCATTCAGATAGGTTTTCTATGTCTTAGAAAACGCTATCAAGCAAATTATTACGAACGACGATATCATAGAAAATTATCTGATTACGGAATTTTACGGAGTTTTTGTCAGTTAGGGTATTTGAGAGAGACGTGACTCACTGGGAATTCTAATACACGCTGAATCTTGTCGAGGAGCATGACGCAATCTTGGGTCGCAAGGTCTAGAAGAGGCGAATTGTTGAAACGGAACCCTGTCGCCGAGTGTAATGACCCGGAGGAGGAGAAGATCGCGTGGTGGTTCAGCCAATCAGGGGAGACGACGTAAGCTAGTTGGGACTGAAGAGTGGGGGAGCCGACAGGTGAATATATCGTTCGACGCGCCGTGAGACGAGAACAATCTGTATAGTACTTGACGAGTATGGATGCGCGTGCGAGTGGCTCCGATGTTCGGTGGAGTTAGCGACTATCTGTGTAGAACTTGCGGTGTACGGTCGCAAGTGCGTGTCGCTCCGATGTTCAGTGGAGTTAGCAACGAACTTTTGTAAAACGTAACCAGTGCGGTTTTACGCGAGTTTGGGTCCGATGTACGGACCATAGAATTATATAATCTACCAGGATATCATCAAATTTCGACGGAGATGACGACGTCCAGGAGACTGTGGGAAGCCCACAGCATCATCAAGAACGAGGGAGATGCTTTGGCAATTTCCAATGGTAAGCGCACATGACGCAGAAATACGCAATCTCTCATTTTCTTTGTTTTATATTTCATAATTCAGTAACTTCATAGCTTGGAAATAAGAGTAAAATCAATTTATCAGACTCCGTTTTCACGTAATTTTCTATCGGTAATATTCAAATCACAACGCTCCAATTTAAATGTTAAACTTATTATTATTAATTTTGCTATACTTGTTTTATATAATAAATTCATTTCTTTTACAATGCAATCTTTGCTTTCAGTAGGTAGCATTAGATATAGACCAATTCCTTCTCCTGATACAATTGTTTGTTGGGTTAATGATCAAATCATACCACGATCTGAGTGAATAGAGTCTTGAATGTGTTCTCCCAGAGCTAGACGTTGTTAAATACAAATTTAGATTTCAACATTGCATTGAGGTCTTGGCGCCCATTAAAACAACATAGCTTAGGCAAAGGTAAACAGTTACATTTCTCACCCAACAGTGTGGGCTAGCGAAACCATTACATTTGTACGCTCAACGTGGAGCAAAGTAAATACCGTTTCACTTGTCATCCCAGCCTAAGCAAGAGACCATTACATTTGTCGCCGACAACTTGGGGCTGAAAACCTAATAACATTTGTGGAAGGAGAAGGGTATATATTTCTGTGCCTGTATTTTGGGGGTTATTTGTCTTTATCAGTGTATATCATTATGGGGGATGAGAAAGAAAGACAGATGAGGTTACGTAGTGGTCATCAACTGGAGAATGATGATACGAGCAGTATGTCGAGTGATGGTAGTACCGGGGTAGCGGAGGTAAATCCCGATACTGAAACAGGGAGTGTGGGCGGCCAACCAGAATTAAAAACTTTACTTCTCGAGTTCATGTATCAGAACAAAGTTAGTAGTGATGCCTTAAATGCAAAATTAGAACAGAATAATGCAAAATTAGAACAAAACAGTAGGGAAAATAAAGAAAGTACAGACGCTTTAAACGCAAAACTGGAACAAAACAACGCTAAATTAGAACAAAACAGTAGGGAAAATAGAGAGAGTAATGAAACTTTAAACGCCAGATTAGAACAAAACAGTAAGGAAAATAGAGAGAGTACTGAAACTTTAAATGCTAAATTAGAACAAAACAGTAGGGAAATGAGTGACAAATTCGAACTGATTAGAGGTGAGATCAGGGGGGTGATGGAAGAAAAGGCTAAAGAGATTATTGCAGATGTAGACAGAAAATTAGGAAAAGTACAGGAGGAGTTGGAAATTAGAATCAGTACACAGGCTGAAAATTTAAAAGAACTAGTGCAACTGGAAACACAGCAGGTCAAAAAGCAATTGGGGGGAGAAATTGACAAAATTCAGGTAGCTACTAAAGAGGTTAAGGAACAGCTGGGGGGTAGAATTGAGAAAGTCCACTCACAAATAGTTGCAGAAGTAAATGATTTAAGAGAGAGTAATAGAGAGAGCATTAGCAAGATTGAGGAGAAACAAGCAAAGCTATATGATAAAGTAGAAGAATCAGAAGGAAACATTAAATTAACAGTAAACAGTATTGAGAGGAAGGCTGAGGAGAAAATCGCAGAATTAGAATTAAAATTAAAAGCTAGGATCAGGCAAGAAAATAGTCAGAATAGGCCAGTTTTTGTGAATAGCACACACAGGGAGGTAGAACTGGGTAAGTTCAGCAATCGACAGGGGTGCCCAATGGAGTTCATGAACACTATAGAAAATAAATTCGGGGAGAGGTTGGAAAATGGTAGTATTGAGTGGTGCCAGGTAGTTGAAATTTTAGAACAAGTGTTTGTGGGGGAAACGAGGAATTGGTTTGCTGTCTACAGAGACAAGTTTACTGATATCAATGATTTTAAAATGAAATTCTGTGAAAAGTTCTGGAATGAGGTTATTCAGTCGCAGCATCGTGAGGGAGTAGTGTGTGGTAAATATAACCCTAAAGGAAGCTCCACCATGACCGAATACTTTTTAGGGCAGGTATTAGTGTGTAAATATCTGGATGGCTTGAAGGAGGAAAGTGATGTGGTAAGGTTGCTACTTAGGCACTTTCCCTATAGGATCAAGGAGGCTGCTTGTATCCAGAATGTAAAGACTATATCACAAGTAGAAAATTTGTTAAGCACATTTGATGCACTAGGGAGAGGGGGTTATGAGGACAATTTCAATAGGAACCAGGGTAATAATAATAATAGACCTAATGAAGCCAGGCATCAGGAAGTTCAAGGGAACGGTGGCGAAGGGGCCAATGCTCAAAATAGAAATAATAATAATCAGCTAAATCAGAACAGAGGAAATGGCTATGGTAATCAGTATCAAGGGAGGAACAATGATTACAGGGGAAATCAAGGGAGAAACAATGATTTCAGGGGAAATCAAGGGAGAAATTATAATGACAATAATTACAACCAGAATAGGGGTCAAGGAAGAGGACAGCCTAGTGGTAGTAATATACAGCCAAACAATGACAACACAACTCAGAACAACCAGACCAGTGCAGTAGTAACTAGTACTACGGCCAGCTGTAGCGGTTCTTTAAACGCGAACCAGGCTGCGAAGTAAGGTCAGAATCTCAGTCTGTAGCATGCCCTGTCCATACAATTATACAGGAACCCTATGACCTAAATGTGAGAAATGAATTATTACATGAACTAAATGATGAAGGTATTATTCAGGAAGTGGTTAGTAAGAGCCCCATAGTTAAATTTAACGTGTCCGAGGCGTACACAGATGTTTTAATTGATAGTGGTTGTATGAAGAGTTGCATAAGTAGTGCATTTTATGATAAAATGAAAGGAACTGGAGTAAATTTTGAGGAGATGCCAATTAAAAGCACTTTTGTTATCACAGCTGTTGGGAAGAGGTCTAAAGTAATTTCTAAGCAAGTTTTAGTAGACATTAAAATTAATAATCATGTAGAGAAGCAGATTTGCCTTGTAATTCCAAATTTAGTATTCAGTGTTATCTTGGGTTCAGAGTGGCTAAGTAGAGTGTCTGGTAACTTATGTTATGATGTAGGGAGTTTGAAATTTAAATGGGGAGATTCTGAAGTAGAAGTAGCGTTCAATGACCATATTCAGAGGAGTAGTATTGTAGGTGTGATTTGTACTTTACATGAGATATCGCCAGCCGTAGAGCGGGGTTCTCCATGTTTTGTGGGCAGTGTGATTACGAACGGAAGTCTAGAGGACTCGTTACGTGAGGCTGCATTTCAGGGAAATATAGAGGATGAACAGTGTGTTCGGCTCTATGATGTGTTATGGTGTAATAGGAGAGTTTTTGAGGATCGCATTGGTATGGCCAATTGCTATACACATTCATTGAACGTTATTGATAGGTCAGTATTCACAGGACATAGATATCCTGTACCTTTCGCTTATCAGAGTGCAGTTGAGGCACAAATTAACCAGATGCTTGAAGATGGGATTATTGAGCACTCGAACAGTCCATATGTTAATTCTTTGATCACGGTACCCAAGACCGACGGCACTGTTCGTATTTGTTTAGACGCTCGTTTGGTTAACAGTAGAATTAGTTCAGATCAGCTGAAATCTATGTCAATAGAGGAATTAATGCAAACATTTGAGGGGAAGAAGTATTTCACTTGTGTAGATTTGAGTTCCAGTTTTTGGCAAGTGCCACTTATGTACGAAGATAGACCATTTACAGCTTTTAGTCATAAATATAACCTTTATCAATTTTGTAGAACACCTTATGGGTTAAAGAGTAGTTCAGCTGCTTTAATTAGGGCTTTAAACATCGCATTAGGGGATGACACAGGAGAGTTTGTAACCATTTACATAGATGATATGGTAATTAGTTCACGCAGTTTTGAGGAGCATCTACATCATTTAAATATAGTTTTTCAGAAGTTAGATCAGGCAGGGTTCACTTTGAAGCTGTCTAAGTCGTCATTCTGTCAGTCAGAAGTGACATTTTTAGGTCATAGAGTGTCGAGTAGAGGTGTAACACCAGAGGAAAGTAGGGTTAATAAGATACCTAACGCAGAGGTGCCACAGAATGTTAAACAGTTAAAAACGTACCTGGGAATTTGCAACTTTTTCAGGAGGTTCGTTCTTAAATACTCAGGGTTGGTAGAACCATTCAGGGAATTGCTTAAAAGTGGGACTCGGTGGAGATGGGAGTCCAAGCATGATCAGGCTTTTAGAGCGCTGAAGGAAGGTTTTGAGAAAGCTGTAGTGCTGAAATATCCGTTAAAAGATAAGGAATATGTGGTTATGACAGATGCTTCACATATAGGCATTGCTGGAGTATTATGTCAGAAAGATGATGAGGGTAATCTGTGCATTGTATCTTTAGCCTCGCGAGGACTGACAGCAGCGGAGAAAAGATACACGATTACTGAGTTAGAGCTTTTAGGTATTGTTTTCAGTTTAGGGAAATTTAGAATGTATTTAGTAGGGGGGAAATTTGAGATCCACACAGATCACCATGCATTACTGTATATGAGGACTTGTAAACTCAGTTCTAACAGAGTTAGTAGGTGGATTCTTGCTCTGCAGGAATACGAATTCACAGTAAAATATATTAAAGGTAAAGATAACATTCTTGCAGACATGCTATCGAGGGACACTAATTTATGTAGGGATTATCCTGTGGTTAAAGCAGAGGATGGTATTTTAATATGTGCATGTGTGGACAGTAGCAACAGGGCATCATTACAGACACTGAGAAATATGCTAGTGGAGCAACGTGATGACGTTAAGTTAAAGGAGCCACTGGCTAGGTTGGAAATAGGTGAAGAAGAGTATGTGAAAGTAGGACGGTTCACGTACAAGATGCAGGATGGGCTTCTTGCAAGGAAATGTAGGAATAATCGGTGGGCAATATGTGTTCCTGCCACTTTGCGGGAGGAGCTAATTTGGTTCATTCATAGGGAATTAGGACACTTTGGTGCTGCCAAGGTCTTGTATGAAATTGGTCGTGACTTCATTTGGAGTAAAATGGGAAGGGACGTTAGGAGGATTTTAGCTAAGTGTGACACCTGTCAAAGGAGTAAATATCCAGTTAAATATTTAGTGGGGGAGAGATCTGCAGTTCTCACCAGTAGTCCCGGCGAACTACTGTGTGTGGATTTATTTGGCCCGATCGTTAAAGGACAGTACGGCTACGAGTACATTTTTATAGTTATTGACGCTTTTAGTAAGTATGTCAAGCTATATCCGCTAAGGAAAGCCACGGGACTAGCGTGTAGCCGTCTGATCATTAATAAGTATGTACCTGAGTTTGGCATTCCTCTCAGGATACTATCTGACAGTGGACCACAGTTTACTGCAAAGAAATGGAGAACCAGTATGCAGGAAGCTGGTATAACACACGTTCATTCCTCTGTAAGGTACCCTCAGGGTAATTCTGCAGAGCGTCCATTAAGGGAAGTGGCTCGTCTTTTTCGGACTCTAGTGCATGACAAGCATGCGGCCTGGGTTGGACATCTTCCCAAGGTCGAGACTTGGCTGAATTCTGTCCAGCATGAGAGCACGAAATTGACGCCATACGAAGTTCACTTCGGAAAAAGACCACAAAATGAACTAGCGAGGGTGTTGGGATTAAATGAGGGTAAGCAACCGGGGATGGATTACATTGTCCAGTTGGCGAAACAGAATTTATCTAAATCAGCACAAAAGAGAATTCGCCAACAAAAAGAAACTAAATTTGACCTATTCGAGCCGGGAGACAGAGTCTTACTTAGAGTGCCGAAACAGTCAAATAAGCTAGAGAAAGTCATGTCCAAGTTCTTTTATCTCTACGAGGGCCCATTTATAGTTTCCAAACGTATTGGCAAAACAGCATATGTGCTGGAGAATAGTGAGGGAAACAGATTATATGGGACGTATAATATACATAGTCTACGAAAATATGTGTCATAAAGTGAGTGTGTTTAGCTGGCGAGCCAGCCTATCAAATGAGTAAGTGTAGTATCTGGTGCGTGGAGGATCTGGTCTTAAGGCAGGCGTATCGGAAGTCACACAGGGGGGTAGTATGTAAGTAAATGAGAGTTTTTAAGGTACAGGGAAATATGACGGGATTGTCGGATGCTGTTGAGCACTAAATTGTCTCGATGCATCAAGGCCATTTTGGCAGCGCTGATGGGTTCCCATTTATCTCCAAGAGATGGGGGAGCGCTTGTATAGGGCTTGTTAGCTTAAGGCGTCCACGAGATAAAAGATGGGCCATCAGAATGCGAGACAGTCCTTCATGAAACTCATACATATCAGCACACGTGATTTCTGTTTACGGCCTTGCCATGTAAGATTTGTAAGTGTGTAATTTAAGATAATTTGTACAAAGGTATTATTTGTGTGAGGAGAAATGGTCTGTGTTGAGAACTAGTATTAAGTAGAATATGGTGTACGGGAACTTAACAAGACAGGGCGATTACGGCACAGAAATATTTGGTGTTATATGTAATGCACATTTACTGTTTTTTTTTTCAGAAGTCAATATTAATTTAATCTACTTTAAAGAGAGATTAAGTATTATGGTCACGAGGCGCTGCCACAATAGTGTGATCGTGTGCTCAGTGATAAGTGGAATTAAATGTCACCATAAGGAGGGGACCTCCAGTGAAATTAGGAAGTTCTATGGTGATATAAATATATCAGATCACCTTCAATGCGTGTGATATGACATCATAAATACATAGTGCTCACACATTAATTATGTCTATTTCTCCAACATAGAGAAATTTGAGAGGCGGAAATATCCGTGGAACACTATTCCATATGTAAAACATTGGACTGGTTGCAAAGTGCAATCCATTGTGACAACAAACTTTGACGCAAAGTGCGTGAAGAAAAAATATGAGTTTATATATCTGTAATTTAGGGTGATTTCATTTATGTAATATGTATTTTGGATGGGGTTTATTAACGTGTCTGGGATAATCGGATAATGGACCGTCGTCACGGTAAATCATCCGATGATCCGAGGCGAATATGTAACGTGTTTTTCGAGGGGTTTTATGCAACTGGCATAAGTCAGCAGGAAGCCATTCTATATTTATTTACGCGGCAAATTGTTCAGCCAAGAGAATTTTTCATGGTAATTTATTATTATTATTAATTTATTGTAATTATTATTAAGGTATTTTCGGAGCATTTTATAAAAATTATTAGCATTCAGATAGGTTTTCTATGTCTTAGAAAACGCTATCAAGCAAATTATTACGAACGACGATATCATAGAAAATTATCTGATTACGGAATTTTACGGAGTTTTTGTCAGTTAGGGTATTTGAGAGAGACGTGACTCACTGGGAATTCTAATACACGCTGAATCTTGTCGAGGAGCATGACGCAATCTTGGGTCGCAAGGTCTAGAAGAGGCGAATTGTTGAAACGGAACCCTGTCGCCGAGTGTAATGACCCGGAGGAGGAGAAGATCGCGTGGTGGTTCAGCCAATCAGGGGAGACGACGTAAGCTAGTTGGGACTGAAGAGTGGGGGAGCCGACAGGTGAATATATCGTTCGACGCGCCGTGAGACGAGAACAATCTGTATAGTACTTGACGAGTATGGATGCGCGTGCGAGTGGCTCCGATGTTCGGTGGAGTTAGCGACTATCTGTGTAGAACTTGCGGTGTACGGTCGCAAGTGCGTGTCGCTCCGATGTTCAGTGGAGTTAGCAACGAACTTTTGTAAAACGTAACCAGTGCGGTTTTACGCGAGTTTGGGTCCGATGTACGGACCATAGAATTATATAATCTACCAGGATATCATCAAATTTCGACGGAGATGACGACGTCCAGGAGACTGTGGGAAGCCCACAGCATCATCAAGAACGAGGGAGATGCTTTGGCAATTTCCAATGGTAAGCGCACATGACGCAGAAATACGCAATCTCTCATTTTCTTTGTTTTATATTTCATAATTCAGTAACTTCATAGCTTGGAAATAAGAGTAAAATCAATTTATCAGACTCCGTTTTCACGTAATTTTCTATCGGTAATATTCAAATCACAACGCTCCAATTTAAATGTTAAACTTATTATTATTAATTTTGCTATACTTGTTTTATATAATAAATTCATTTCTTTTACAATGCAATCTTTGCTTTCAGTAGGTAGCATTAGATATAGACCAATTCCTTCTCCTGATACAATTGTTTGTTGGGTTAATGATCAAATCATACCACGATCTGAGTGAATAGAGTCTTGAATGTGTTCTCCCAGAGCTAGACGTTGTTAAATACAAATTTAGATTTCAACATTGCATTGAGGTCTTGGCGCCCATTAAAACAACATAGCTTAGGCAAAGGTAAACAGTTACATTTCTCACCCAACAGTGTGGGCTAGCGAAACCATTACATTTGTACGCTCAACGTGGAGCAAAGTAAATACCGTTTCACTTGTCATCCCAGCCTAAGCAAGAGACCATTACAAGAGGAGCTCTCTGCTCCCTTAGTTGTGGCATCTATTTGGTTAACCATAACCTTTCTTTGGTGTATCGTCTTTTCGATAACCTGTCTTTCAGACTTGTCCTTTTCATTGATATCATGAGCCACATTAGAATTCCGTGCTAAGATATAATTCCTGATAACACTTACTGCTTCTGCTATGTCTTCTTTCGTTTCTTTTTTCATATATCCTCCGGCTTCCGCGATGTCTTCAAGCTTTTTAAGAGCACATTCAATACGTATTTCTAACTTATCCGCCATCTTCTCCGTTTACTTGTATCACACGTCACTCAGCTTCGTTGACGGGTACAGTTGCGCGAGTAGAATATGACTCAGTTCCAGTAGCTTCAGTCATTGTTTAACTGTCCGTGGTGACATGAGCTCCTGTGACGCTTATGCTGCTCGACTTATGTGTAGACTGCACTCTGTCCTCCTACAATAATCAACAAACACTAGCGCTCTTATATGGGTAATGTGTGTGTCCAAAAACACACAACTGAATAGGGCACCATCTTTGGGAACAATTTCTATACAGAAACCCTTCTGAGTACTTCATTGCTCCTGCTAACAACAGTTCTTCAGTAAGGCAGTCCATTGATTTAGTCCTTAACAAAAAAAACACCAAGTTGTTTGGAGCAGGCAAGTCAGGACTCGCTTATTTGGGAAAGTACCATATGTCAATGAAGACCAGCGATATGCATAAAAGTGTAGGCATCTATGATGCAGACTCCACTGACAACACGAAAATGCTGAACTGAACTTGGTATAATTCTTGCAATATGACAAATGAAAAAAATACTTAGGCCTCAAACTGTTCTCATCACTATCTGTTAACAAACTAAGTGATTGCTGTTTCATTTGAGGGGCTTTGACACTATGGGCATTTAGCCCCATGTACTTGGACCTGTCATCATTGGCTTTAACTCGAATCCGAGTATAAATCTTCTTCCTTCAGTCCAGTTTGTGGATGTGTTTACGGTGACTAAAGAGTCCAATCCTGGTATAGAACAAGCATCCACACATGTCGCATAGTATTGGTGGAGGAGGATGTGGTTGAGCTGCTCGAAGTTTCCTAGCTTGACGCTTGGCCTCTTCATGTGAGCGTCGATCCCTTTCAAACGTTTTTACAGTATCCGAGATGGTACGGCGCCAAGTTGAACGGTCTTCAGCCAGCATGTCCCAGGTTTGTGAATCAAGACCTGTCAATTTCAGGGTCTGCTTAAATTGGTCCTTGTAGCACCTCTTAGGACCACCATGAGGTCTGGTGCCATAGCCTAACTCACCATATAGCATTTGACGAGGTAATCTCACATCATCCATCTGATGGACATGACCTGTACACATGTATTGTACCCATGGACAACAGCTGATCGGGTTGCTTTTAAAGTATGCACCGATGGATGTTTGAATTGAAGCACATGCTAGCTTGAGAAGAGCCAACGAGGGCTTAGGCACAAAGCAAGAGCCAATCGAGATCGCAAGAACGTTCCGGAAGCTTATTACATCTGCCAACCTAGAGGAGATATTATCCCAGAGTATAATCCTTAAAAGTAGGGCTGAGTTTTAAGAAGCTGTGTGCGAAAGAATTATGTTGTTGAGTATCCTCCATAGTGGCAAACGAGAAGTTGTGTGTGTCAACAAACCTGAATGCGGTGAAAATACAATAAGTTAGGATCTGTGAAAGGTCATGATTATGCTGGAATTGAATAACTTATGGTTCATATTTCAATTAAGTGTTTATACTCCATGAAGAACAAAGTAGTCGAGTGCATTATTGCCTTATGGGAAAAGACGGACTTTATAACAGAGATTGTGAAGTGGGGCCAAACGAACACACAGTTATGTAGGAAAGTCAGCGTAACACAACCTCTATTAGTTTGCCAATTCAAGTACGAAGAAGTGTGTTTCTTGAGCCAGCAACCATGTGTGTTCAGTTTACGGACAAGCTAGAACAGTTGCAATACGACAACTACATTACTCAGTGCAAGTTTCATCTAATGTGCATACGAGGTGTCCTAGGCAGTGATCCAACCGCACAATAGTCTTATGAGCGGAGTGGAGTTCAGTGGGTGAGGAAGGATGGTGGACAGGAGGGGTGGCATATTTGCTCCGACTTGGCCCAAGCTGGAAAATGGAAATTGTTGATGATGATTCTTATGATAGTAACCACATTTATGATGGGACATTCGGAACATAGTGATCATCAAACGAGTGATAGTGTAATGAACATGACAGTGAATATGGCAAATATCCCACATAATATGTGCAACGAAATTGAATAAACGGGGTAGGATAGCAGTATGGAGCAGGAGCTCTGGAGAAGAAGAGGGGTCAAGACCTAGGTCTGGAACAGGTAGTCCTTTGCGTGAAACTCTTCTTAGGCAACTATTATCTGTTCAGTTTACTTTCCGCCAGATTAGAAAGCAGAGAAATACGAGGAATTTTGTGCAAGTATAGAATCCAATGCACTCATAAGCAACAATCCTCTTCTAATTTTAGGAGACTTTAACATTCCTGAAATACCCCAAAATTTGATTGAAAACAGGATCTAGGCTTTCTGTCCCCTCAAATAATTCTATAAATATGATGAATTTGAAAAGCATTAATAATATCGTGAATGTGACTGAGAGAACACTTAATCTAGTACTGTCCACGATCCCCTTTTTTTTTATGAAGAGTAATATTAATGGGAGGTTTTGTGCGTTGTGGCCCGTGCGATTAAAAGCGAGCAGGCTGGTGAAATCCAGTGCAACGTTGCCACGTTAAGTTGCAGTCGTCGCGGCTCGCAACGAACGAACATTGCTGTAAGTTTCCTTTCAACCTTTTATTTTCTTTCCTCGTACAAATTTCATTTTCCACCACCTTTTTCACATAAGGGTTTTGGACCTTCAATGGCAGATTTAAAAATGGTTTGCTTCCTAATTTGGAAATGTCATACTACACAATTTTTACATGGGCTATTTATATTATTTCCATAGCTTTACAATATTTAATTCAGTCAGTATTCTTCGTCTGAAGAATCGCTCTGTTCCGATGAATCAGATTTGCTGTCATTCACGTTAATTATGACTGGCTCGAAATGAGGGACATTTTCAGACAGGCAATCTTTCTCCCAGTATTGGTCTTCAATTCTTTTAGCGTGTTTAATACACTGTTTCCAGAGTTCAGGAGCAACGGTACGCAAGGCTTCTCGGCATAAAACATTCATTGCTTCCATACTTCTACCATTTTGTAATATGTTAGCGCAAGTTCGCCCTCAGACAATGGTGATCTCTGAGGAATCTGGAAGTGATGAGATGTGGCCTATAAGCAGTCAACAGGAAGATTGAAAATAGCATGTGGACATAGCCAGGTCACTCACATTCCATTACACAACTAGCCCGGGGCGAGGGTACCCGGCAACGCTGCACTCGAATTCACCAGCTCGCCTGCTTTTAATCGGACAGGCCAGAACGCACAAAACCTCCCATTAATATTACTCTTCATAATTTTTGTCATCACACTGTACGTTTACAGTGGTCGTAGTTTCCGATAATCACGAATGAGAGCTTCAAAATGAGAACAAGTTTCCTGCTGTACGTTTATCCTGGGCTGAGAAAACTTTACGTCAGAAAAAATATAAGAACTTTTTATTGGGTAGTTGAAAAAAATTGAAACTTGAGATTTGCACTACCAATACTTGTGCCTATCACATAAAAATATCATTACCCTCAGCCAAGTGGTTTTCCAGGTATATAGTTTTAAGTGAGCGGTTCCTAGAAAAGACGTCAAAAACACGGACAATTTTTCATACAACCACAAATAAATAAATAATTAATAAACTTGACAATAATTGGTTTATATAGTCTAACACAGAATTAAACAAGGAAAATATTGGTATAACTCGTTTTTCAATAGTTCTTTTGGTTTGCTTGTAATTAAGGCCTAAACTCTAGTATCCATAATAAAAAATCCGATAGTAGGTGCAAGTGACCAGGACGTACACCCCTTGCTAGATGTATTGGATTCCAAGCAGATTAGTGTTTCAGATGTTAAGAATGCGATACTAAAAATGAATCGAAAGAAAGCTGCTGGCACAGACCTAATTGCTCCACATATAATCAAAGGTAGTGCCTATCCTCTAACTATATTATCTAACATAGCCATTCAAACTGGTACTTTTGCCAGTCATTGGAAAATTGCCAGGGTACTGAACCCTTTATCCACAGGCTGTATAAAGGATTCTAATAATTATTCATAATTTTTTGATACATTTCTACAGACAGCAGATATGAGAGCCAGACGGCGTTGGGAAATATTGAGAAATCAGTGGCCGAGAGGACACAATGGTTTAAGCTCCTGTGGTATTTTAGGAAGAAGCATAAATATTCTTGACACATAGGACAGGTGCAACTTTTAGCGCGGAAGACGGCTTGGGCACGCACATTATGGCCTGTTGCTATGATGGTTGGCGCCAAGAAGAAAATCGAATGCTACGAGGCAATTGGTCAATCATCATGTTAACCACTCCCTACTGCAGAAATACATGTAAAAGCACGCAAAGACATACAAGAGTCTGGGCCAATAATATCAAGATGCCTTGTTTTAGCGGCAACTCGGCTCGATAACGCATCCTGGTAAATTAACGCGAGAGTTATCTACAGATTAATTCCACGATCGATTCGAGCCGGCTACAGCATAAACGTAACCTCCACACTGCTACGGACTCAATGATACCGATCGCATGCTAGTCTGATAATTATTATGGAATATTTTCTCATAAATCCCCTTCCACACCTACCCTAGTCAGTTTCATTTATAAGGATCCTGGATGCTTCGAGAGATCACTTATTTTTGTGCATCTGAGGACGTAACGTTCACTCACTTATTTTTTTGCGTCGGAGGACGTAACGTTCATACTCTGCATATTTTCATGTTATTGAACATGGAAGAGTTTCGTCAAGTAATAAGTGTAACTTCAGTGATTTATTTGTAGTCCCAGCACTATCAGTAGGACCGGTTCATCGAAATAATTCACCAAATAGACTGTCAAGGAATTTAGTACTTGATAGGTGAATGTAGTAGGAAATATATCGTGTGTGTATCTGACAAAACTTTACTTAATTCAGCACGATATGACATCTAGGAAAGAGACCGGATCTTGGAACCAGCAGGACATTTGCCAGAAGATGTCGATGACGAGATAAACATCTTAAAGGAGATGGCTGCAGACGTTTCCTGATGCTGTTTTAAAAGGATTGAGTGCAAATGAATTTATTTATTTATTTATTAAATCAGCTATGGTATTATGGGACATATTTTGTAGATATTTGTTTGCTTGTTTGGTAATGTAGATATTAGTTCTTGTTTTACTGACACATTAAATATGGGACAAGCCGAGCGTTGTGTGATTTGTAAATATTGTGATTTGTGTTTGTTCAACTTTACGGGGCAACGCGCAGCTCGTGCTCGCTTTCGCTCGCGTAAATAGTGGTCAAGCATTATTATTCGGAGGTATGCCTTATAACAGAAATGGAACTGAATCAATTTTGAGATTAAAATTAGAATTTGGAGGGTAAAGATTATTTGTGAGTAGAATTTTATGACGGATCAGGATTATTTTGATAGTTGCTTTTTCAGCAGAGCTGAACGGGATGGCACTTTGCACCCGAGTTATTGTTGTGTATTTTTTTTATATGTCAATGGACGCAATATTGTTGATCTGTTTTGAGCCGACCAAGTGATATATTTATGAGAGTCAGTCCAAGCTTTTGGTGCGTTGTGTGATTTTTATGATGTGCTAGCGAGAATATATCATGTTGATTATTCTGACTTGCTCCACGTCAGCCCAGTTCATGACCTCGCGAGGCTGGACTTGTGGTATATATTTGTGTTTTCTTGCCATCCAGGGGATGAGTGAGATATGTTTGCGTTTCCAGACGGAAACTGCACCTGGCTTGAGCGAATGAGAGAGATAATGGAGACAGCGATGACTCATACAAGAGGGGTGCGCTCAAATCAGATAACGCGACTTGTCATTAAAAACAGGCCTGGTTCCTGTTCTTCAATTTAAGACGTTTAAAATTCACAAAAAACCTGATCAGTTATAATGAGTATTGATTGATTAAATGGGTGCTGTCCATAGTTGTAAGGTAACTTCCGAAACTCCTGTTTATCTGGCGTTTTATATAAATGTAAACATAGTTTTTCAGCCATTAGGCTTGTATTGTGTTGTTGTTGGTTCAATTTTTGTGTGTTTGTTTCACGCGTTCAATGACCCGTGTCAAGTTAGGGTGCGCGAGGCTATGTTCCCAAGTTATGATGAGAGCGTTTTGCCTTATTTATGGCATGCTCTTTGTTCATTTATGTGCTCTGGCACCAGCTAGAATCTCCGGGAGATTCTTCATATTTTTGTATTATTAGATCTTGCATGTGTCAGTAGTAATTATAGTGTATTAATTAAGGGTGGGTCCCATAGCCATAGTGTGATTTAAAAGATGCAACTCCGTGAGTAACATGACTGTTTCAGTTGTAAACGGACTCGCATCAGTACTCAGTTTCTTATTAACGAGCAGTACACCACACATTATATAACTTCTTGACCAGGAAAAATGGACTTGTATCCATATGTTATGACGAGTGAGTTTTTACAGCTCCAAGTTTATGTTATGATTAATTATTTGTGTGAAGCTTCATTCACATTGTTTTGTTGTGACGAGCGAGTTCCTACCGCTCAGTGTTATATTTATTTTATTAAGGGGTGAAAGTCAGGGAGGATTTATTTTATTTATTATTATTATTATGCACATAATTTTCAGTCATTAAATTTCTTTTATTCTACTTGTTATTCATTTTATTTCTAGTATAGCCTCTGTCATGAACCTTTCTATTCATAAGAGCATGTTGTTTTTTAAGCGAACTTTGCTGCGTAACGCAGTCAGGACTGAACACGACCCCGTAGATGACTCTTGAGAAAACCATGCTTTATTGAAGGGTGCATAGACAAGCTGGCGCAGCCATCGAGGGGCGTTTCGCTGTTTTGGGCTTTTCTAGCGGATCATAAACAAGCTGATACCTTACATGTGGTATTTCGCTGTTTTTGACTGTTTGAGATCACCGGAAGTGATATTTTGTTAACGTAAATACGGCGAAGAGAAATACCGCCAAGAAAATGGAATATACAGTAGAATCACGAGTTTGCAAGTTAAAATACGATTCACGTTTTGTTTATTGATGTAATTAGTAATGTAATGTACGTGAAATCGGGCGCCCATTGATTAAATATAAAATTAGATTTGTTTAGAAAGTCAAACTCATGAATATGTTAGGAGGCTGGTTGCCTTAAATGACAATTAATACTTTGTTAATTAGTCAGTGTTAACATCAGATCTAGATAGTAATTTTATGACTGAATATGTGCGGGGTTAAAAATTTATTAAGTAAAGTTAGAACCATTCAGTGATGATTGATTTGTGGGAGTAAAGGGAATAAGTTTAAATGAACTGCAAGTGGTCAAATGAAGTAAATGTACGTCAAGAATTATATATGTGTGTGTCAGGGAGACATTTGCATGCCATTCTCCTGTTTTCTCAGTGATATATATTTTTGTGTGTGATAATGGCAACAGTAGCGGAAATCCAGGCGATCATTGAAAGTGCCACGGCACGAACCCAGAAACTATTAAAGGAACAGAGTGAAAATTTAGATATTAAATTAGCGGAACAAAATGAGTCATTCCAGACTCAAATGAATGACACTATAACTAAACAATTAAACGAACAGTCGGGCGAGTTTAAAACACAATTAGCTGAACAGAGTGAAAAATTAAACACTAAGATATCTGAACAGAATGCACAATTAGCTGAACAGAATGAGTCATTAGAAATTAAATTAATTGAACAGGGTAACTCATTACAAGCGCAAGTAAATGAAAATATAAACAAACAATTAGAAGCGCAAGAGAGTAGAAATACGAGTCAGTTAGCCACATTATCTGCAGAGATGAAAGAGTACACTACACAGCAGATGGTTCAATTCGCGCTTGATATAAGTAAGAATAACGACAAACAGCTAGGTCAAATACAAAAATTAGAGGACACCTTCAACCGTAAATTAAATGATTTGGACGAAACTGTATTAGCAAAACTAGCTCAGATAGAATTAGCATGCACGGTAAATAACAGTGAGGTTAAAACGGCACAGGATGGTCTTGAGAAGCGGTTTGATAAAATGGAGGAGGATTCTACGATTATCCAGGGACAATTGTCAGCAGTAAATGAAAGTATTACGGGCCTGATAAAATACATGGATAAGTTAGAAATACAATCAGCAGAGCGATGGCGAAACATAGAATCGGACCAGGATAATTTAAAGAGTACGATAGATGAAAATAATCTACGTCTAGAAGACAGGCTTGAGAAGATAGAATCGAATCAGGACACGAAACAGCAGATGGAAGAAAAACTGGGAGCAATTAAAGATAGCATCAGAAAGGATTGGCATAAGATGAGCAGCGACTCTAAAGAAGAACGGTTAACGATTATAAAGACCGTAGGTGATAACCATACACGCATTAAAGCACTTGAGGAAGAAATCAAGAGTAAAATGAAAGAACAGTTGGACAGAATCATAAAAGCAGAGTTGCGTTCACTAGGACAGAACACGTTATTTCAGACAGAGCACACTAAAGATAAGGAAGTTGACTCAACAAGCCAGGGGCAATTAGCGCGGAGAGTAGCCACGGACTGACAGGCAGCCCATTAACAACTAACACAGAAGGATTTCACAACAACGTTGGTGGAACCTCTACTCCTCAACATGGCTATCAGCACCCTAAAGTCGTACAAGTATTTCGATCAAATTAATTAAACCTAATAAATTCACAGAAAATTCTGGTGTCACACCGAAGGCGTATCTTAAAGAGATGGATCACTATTTTAATGATGATAATATACCGCCCGCGAGTCATTTAAGACTGATGGAACGATTTCTTTCGGGAAATGTACTTACGTGGTTCTTGAGCTTCAAGTATACTTTCGGAGGGATGGACGAGTTCAAGAACGTGTTCCTTAAAAATTATTGGTCGGCTTCACTACAACAAAGCCTTAGAATGGAACTTTATTCGAGAAAATATCAATCAACTCAGCAGACGAAATACTCAGATTTCTTTTCGCTACAATTGTTGAAATTTCGGGATCTTGATCACCCTTTAGAAGAATCGGACCTGGTTATGACGATTGCACGGCAGTTGCCAGTCAATGTTCAGCAGGTGTTAGTAGCAGCAAACGTGGACACAGCGGTTCGAGCCGAACAAATTTTACGTCAGATTGACGAAACAACATCTCACTTGCAGCAGAGAGGGGGACGACAGCTGGAACTTGTAAACACAACGGAGGTGGTCAAACCCGCCCAAGTACACACCAGGTCGCAGGCCACAAATACAAGTGTGTCAACAACACCAAGACGAGGTCAGGAGGGTAACGAAAATAGGTCACACCAGCGTCATGAAAATAATAATGATAGGCAGAACCAGGGCAACAATAGGTATCAGCAGCGAGGATACCAACAATGGAGAAATAATAGGAGAAATGAGGGACCCTACAGACGGTACGAAAATAACAATAATGAGAATCGACAGTGGCGTGAAAGAAGATATCAGAACCAGGGGGACTATCAAAATTATAGGAATGAATGGAACGACAGGCACGCCGAATCGCAGCGTTACCTGGAAGAATCACACGCTAATGGAGGGGACGAACAAAGACACTGGGAACATGCAATTAATAGGAGGTCAAATCCAGACACTCACATTGAGGGGGCCGAGAGTTTATTGAAGCAGAAAGAACGTCAGGGAAATACGCGACAGAAGGATGATGGTAGTCGCGGGGGTTGTAAAAAAAAATCCCAATAATTGAAAAAGGACTCACCCTGAGAGAGCAACAGCCGGATCGAGAAGAAAAAGGAAGAAGATTGTAGTTTTACGTGACCGTGAATCTTGTGATTATGAGCCACGGGACCTCCTTTTTACGTGAAATCCGAACCACTGGACATGGCATTTCACTTCGAAAATCTCACATGCACTGACCGGGAATCGAACCCGGACCGCCTTGGTGAGAGGCATACAGCTAGACCGCTGAGCCACCACGCCCCCCAAAGGATCGAGAAGAAGGATGGGTCGTGGCACACATACAAGAGTGGATAGCTTTGCCGGAAGATTGCCTGGAGGAGATTGTAAAACCACGGAACGATGATATCAAACAACTACCTATTATTTATGCCAAGATTGGTGGAATTAACGTGAGATGCTTAGTTGACACGGGGTCACAAATCAGTCTTGTATCGGAGGCTTTGGTTCGAGAGTTGGGACGGAGTCAGAATATTCCTGCGATTCCAGTACCGCAACTCAAGGCGAGGGGCGTTATTCCCGAACGCACCGTCAGGCATTTACAGAATTGGATATATTAGACCATATATTTGGACAGACATTCATCATAATGGCTAAAATGAATTTTAACATTATTCTGGGTGCAAATTTCATTTGTGACTACCAGGCAGTCATAGATTTGCACAATAATACAGTCAGTTTTAAGGAGTTTGATAAACTGTAGGATGTGGGCTTACACATGGATGAAATCACTACAGGGAAAGACGTGAGTTCATGGGCATTGGAGGCAATAGCAGAGGAGAAAGAAGAGGAGATACGAAAGGCGGAAGATGACCTTATAGATGTGGCTGTTGTGGAATTAAATGAAGAGAGTGACTCTCAGGAGATATGGGCTTTACTAGCAGAAGGAGAAGACAGCGATACTCAGTTTGAAGAACTATTACAGGAGCGGCTCAGTGACATCCAACTAGGGGTTGAACATAGGAAGAAACTTGAGGAGATCTTAAGAAGACACAAGGCAGTGTTTGACACAGTTCCAGGGAAGATAATAAACTTTCAATATTCTATGCAGGTTGAGGATTGGTCCCCATTTCGAAGCAAATTGTACCCTATACCAGAAAAACATCGGGAGCAGGTAAAAAGGCTTATAGATGATATGTTGCAAGCTGGAGTGATTAAGAAGACTCCTACACCTTATTTAAATGCGATTTTGGCAGTCACAAAACCAAATGGATCGATTAGACTTTGTCTAGACGCCAGAAATCTAAACATGCGCCTTATTTTTCCCGAGTATGACCGAGCGCCTATCATCAGAGACGTCTTAAAAGGATTTAAGAACAAGAGTATTTATTCATCTGTAGATCTGACGAGTTCGTTTCACCATATCGAACTGGATGAGAAGTCACAGCTTCTTACTGGCCTCTTGTTCGATAATCAGACATATCGCTTCGTCCGAATGCCCTTCGGCGTTAAAACTGCTGGATGCGCATTAATTCGAGCCTTGGATCGGAACCTGACTGAAGAAGTGAAGGAAATGACGGTACGATGTATTGACGATATACTCTTGGCTTCAGATAACATCGAGACACATATGGAAAATTTGGATAAGCTTTTGGACAACCTTAGAACTGCAAATTTTAAAGTCAATTTGAAGAAGACCCATTTTTTCAAGAAGGAGATTTTATACTTGGGGCACATCATTGACCAGGAGGGAGTGAGACCAAACCCTGCGAAGATAGAGGCGATAAAGAATTTCCCTACACCAACGAGAGTGAAACATATCAGAGCTTTCCTTGGCGTGACGGGCTTCTTTAAGGAAAACTGCCCGGGATATACTGAAACCGTAGCACCTATGCAGGAGATGCTGAAGAAGAACAACAAATGGTTTTGGAACGCTGAGTGTGAGAAATCATTTCAAGAGACTAAATTATTACTGGAAAATTGTATCAAACTAGGTTATCCAGATTTTCAACGGAAATTTACTATCCAAGCGGATGCTTCCATGGTTGGTATAGGAGCGATGTTATACCAAGAAGATCCAGCTAACCTTCAACATCGTGATTATTTAGCATTTGTGAGCGGCAGATTGCGTAAACACGAGCGCAACTATACGGTCACGGAACTCGAATTGTTGGCAATACTTCATGCTTTACAACAATGGAAACGAATTGTATATGGTTACCCCATTGTTATTAGAACAGACCACAAAGCACTAACGTTTTTGTTCAAGACATCTATGGCTATAGAGCGTGTGACACGGTGGTCCATCTACATACAACAATTTAACATTGAAATTGAACACTGCCCAGGAAAAATGAATGTAATTCCGGATGTATTAAGCAGGAACCCCGAGCCTGATACCGAAGAAGCAGCGATAGTACAGCATATTGAGTTAACAGCAAAGGACCATGCATTCTTGGAGGAATTACGGGAGATACGACGAGAGCAGGAAGCAGTACCATGGATGTACCAAATGATCCAGTACTTTAAGAAGGAATTACCAGCAAGAACCCCAGCCTACAGAGAAGCAAAAGCCAGAGAAGGAAGATATGTCTACCTCAATAATTTACTGCATAAATGGATAGATGAAGAACACACCAAATTACGTATCATGGTACCTGCATCATTACCAAGAGGACTTACTTGGCACATACATGAAAGCTTCGGTCACGTGGGATTAGACAAGGCACAGCCGACCATAGGAGAAACGTTTACATGGCCGCGAATGAGGACTACCATTTGTGACGTAATAAAGACTTGCGATCCTTGTCAGAGGACGAAGCCGAATAATTACTTAATGAGGCAGTATCCTAGACCATTGCTACCTCAGAAACCCTGCGAGCTTGTGGCCCTGGACTGTTTCGGTCCAATCCCGAAAGGTAGGCGAGGTTGCCGTCACTTGCTAGTGTGTATTGATGTGTTTTCTAAGTTTGTCGTATTGTGTCCAATTCAGAAAACTACATCGAAGCAAGTACTCAGTCGTATTCGAAATAGAGTTATTCCAATCCTTGGAAAACCAGAGTTTATATCGTCGGACCATGGAAGCTATTTTACGAGCGCCAAATTCAAGAAAGGTATGGAGGACTTGGATGTAAAACACATGTTTAGTAGCATTCGCCACCCTCAAGCTAATCCTAGCGAACGCGCAATAAAATGTGTTACTAAATACTTATGGATCTTCATTCCCAATGAACATCACAAGTGGGTAGACAGGATCAAAGACGTAGAGACCTGTATGAATACAACTAGACATGAGTCGACAGGCCAGATTCCCATGGTCTTGCACATGAACGAATATCCAGTAAGATCGTGGAGCAACATCACCAATTGCCCACAAGATCCCATGGTTGGTCATGAGTTGAGAATTGAGAGAACGAGAGTCCATATGAGAAACCAGGCGGATCGCAGATTACGTCGTGTCAGAAATAAGAGGTATCACAGAGAACTATTAGTCAACGAGCTTGTGTTAGTACAGAAGCCAGCGACATCTGATCCAGAGAAGAAGGTATTTAACAAGTTCAGTCCAAAATTTATCGGACCCTTCTGTATTGTACGTAATCTTGGTAACAACGCATACAGAGTGAAAGAATTGAGTACAGGTACAATGTCTGTCTACAATGCGGCGAATTTAAAATTGTATTTTACTAGCGAACCTTGGGAACGCAGAAATAATGCTGCAAATTAAATATATGGAAGTACTTTTGCACATGGTCAGTGAGTACGTCAGTTGAACGAGGAAGTAGGGAGCAGCCTGCTGTGGTCAAACAATAATGGGCTCTGACGATGCCGACACAGCGAGAGAACGAGCGAGAGAGATAAGGGTACTGGAAAGGGGAGGTACTAGCCTTAGGCGATCAGACAAGCAGGCAGGCTTGGAAATGTCTGAATGAATGAGGAAGCTGGAAGTAAACACGAGTGCGTGTTGACACTCCAACGACAGTGGCAGCTAGACTAGACTGATTGGCAGAAATGGAATACAGATGTTATGTTTTTTTTTTTTGCGACTATATGCTATGTTCGATTTTTTCCATGCAGGAGGATTGTGAACCCTTTATCCACAGGCTGTATAAAGGATTCTAATAATTATTCATAATCTTTTGATACATTTCTACAGACAGCAGATATGAGAGCCAGACGGCGTTGGGAAATATTGAGAAATCAGTGGCCGAGAGGACACAATGGTTTAAGCTCCTGTGGTATTTTAGGAAGCATAAATATTCTTGACACATAGGACAGGTGCAACTTTTAGCGCGGAAGACGGCTTGGGCACGCACATTATGGCCTGTTGCTATGAAGGTTGGCGCCAAGAAGAAAATCGAATGCTACGAGGCAATTGGTCAATCATCATGTTAACCACTCCCTACTGCAGAAATACATGTAAAAGCGCAAAGACATACAAGAGTCTGGGCCAATAATATCAAGACGCCTTGTTTTAGCGGCAACTCGGCTTGATAACGCATCCTGGTAAATTAACGTGGGAGTTATCTACAGATTAATTCCACGATCGATTCGAGCCGGCTACAGCATAAACGTAACCTCCACACTGCTACGGACTCAATGATACCGATCGCATGCTAGTCTGATAATTATTATGGAATATTTTCTCATATATCCCCTTCCACACCTACCCTAGTCAGTTTCATTTATAAGGATCCTGGATGCTTCGAGATATCACTTATTTTGTGCATCTGAGGACGTAACGTTCACTCACTTATTTTTGTGCGTCGGAGGACGTAACGTTCATACTCTGCATATTTTCATGTTATTGAACATGGAACAGTTTCGTCAAGTTATAAGTGTAACTTCAGTGATTTATTTGTAGTCCCAGCACTATCAGTAGGACCAGTTCATCGAAATAATTCACCAAATAGACTGTCAAGGAATGTAGTAGGTGAATGTAGTAGGAAATATATCGTGTGTGTATCTGACAAAACTTTATTTAATTCAGCACGAGATGACATCTAGGAAAGAGACCGGACATTTGCCAGAAAATGTCGATGACGAGATAAACATCTTAAAGGAGATGGCTGCAGACGTTTCCTGATGCTGTTTTAAAAGGATTGAGTACAAATGAATTTATTTATTTATTAAATCAGCTATGGTATTATGGGACATATTTTGTAGATATTTGTTTGCTTGTTTGGTAATGTAGATATTAGTTCTTGTTTTACTGACACATTAAATATGGGACAAGCCGAGCGTTGTGTAATTTGTAAATATTGTGATTTGTGTTTGTTCAACTTTACGGGGCAACGCGCAGCTCATGCTCGCTTTCGCTCGCGTAAATCGCGGTCAAGCATTATTATTCGGAGGTATGCCTTATAACAGAAATGGAAGTGAATTAATTTTGAGATTAAAAATAGAATTTGGAGGGTAAAGATTATTTGTGAGTAGAATTTTATGACGGATCAGGATTATTTTGATAATTGCTTTTTCAGCAGAGCTGAACGGGATGGCACTTTGCACCCGAGTTATTGTTGTGT
This sequence comes from Meconema thalassinum, assembly GCA_946902985.2. NCBI lineage: Eukaryota > Metazoa > Arthropoda > Insecta > Orthoptera > Tettigoniidae > Meconema > Meconema thalassinum. The sequence goes on along the minus strand of OX336389.2, from coordinate 1,487,188,135 downwards.
ATTTTTTTAAATATGTCAATGGACGCAATATTGTTGATCTGTTTTGAGCCGAACCAGTGATATATTTATGAGAGTCAGTCCAAGCTTTTGGTGCGTTGTGTGATTTTTATGATGTGCTAGCGAGAATATATCATGGTGATTATTCTGACTTGCTCCACGTCAGCCCAGTTCATGACCTCGCGAGGCTGGACTTGTGGTATATACACACATCAAAAAAAGTTTTGCATCACCTCGGTTCCAAGAGTTCCGGAACCGTTAAATACAAAGGGAATAGAGATCAACACAAACAACATTTCAGCTCGTTTTATTGCTCATGAGACCCACACATTGCATGTTGTACCATCATACAGCTAGACTTTCAGCATTTGTGGTCCAGATTGCAGTACACACCACTACCTCTAATACCCAGTAGCACGTCCTCTTGCATTGATGCATGCCTGTATTCGCCGTGGCATACTATCCACAAGTTCATCAAGACACTGTTGGTCCAAATTGTCCCACTCCTCAACGACAATTCGGCGTAAATCTCTCAGAGTGGTTGGTGGGTCAAGACGTCCATAAACAGCCCTTTTCAACATATCCCAGGCATGTTCGATAGGGTTCATGTCTGGCGAACATGCTGGCCACTGTAGTCGAGCGATGTCGTTATCTTGAAGGAACGCATTCACAAGATGTGCACGATGAGGTCGAGAATTGTCGTCCATGAAGACAAATGCCTCTCCAATATTCTGCCGATATGGTTGCACTATGGGTCGGAGGATGTCATTCAGGTATCGTAAAGCCGTTTCGGAGCCTTCCATGACCACCAGTGGCGTACGTCGGCCCCACATAATGCCACCCCAAAACATCAGGGAACCACCACCTTGCTGCACTCGCTGGACAGTGTGTCTAAGACGTTCAGCCTGACCAGGGTGCCTCCAAACACGTCTCCGACGATTGTCTGTTTGAAGGCATATGCGACACTCATCGGTGAAGAGAACGTGATGCCAATTCCGTGGGGTCCATTCAGCATGTTGTTGGGCCCATCTGTACCGCGCTGCATGGTGTCGGGGTTGCAAAACTGGACCTCGCCATGGACGTCGGGAGTGAAGTTGCGCATCATGCAGCCTATTGCGCACAGTTTGAGTTGAAACACGACGTCCTGTGGCTGAACGTAACGCATTATTCAACATGGTGGCATTGCTGTCAGGGTTCCTCCGAGCGGCAATCCGTAAGTAGCGGTCATCCACTACAGTAGTAGCCCTTGGGCGGCCTGAGCGAGGCCTGTCATCGACAGTTCCTGTATCTCTGTACCTCCTCCATGTCCGAACAACATCGCTTTGGTTCACTCTGAGACGCCTGGAAACTTCCCTGGTTGAGAGCCCTTCTTGACACAAAGTAACAATGCGGACGCGATCGAACTGCGGTATTGACCTTCTAGGCATGGTAGAACTACAGACAACATGAGCAGCGTACCTTCGTCCTGGTGGAATGACTGGAACTGATCGGCTGTCGTACCCCCTCCGTCTAATAGGCCCTGCTCATGCATGGTTGTTTACATCTTTGAGCAGTTTTAGTGACATCTATGAACAGTCAAAGGGACTGTATCTTGGATACAATATACACAGTCAACGTCTATATGCCGGAGATCTGGGAACCGAGGTGATGCAAAACTTTTTTTGATGTGTGTATTTGTGTTTTCTTGCCATCCAGGGGATGAGTGAGATATGTTTGCGTTTCCAGACGGAAACTGCACCTGGCTTGAGCGACAGAGAGATAATGGAGACAGCGATGACTCATACAAGAGGGGCGCGCTCAAATCAGATAATGCGACTTGTCATTAGTAACAGGCCTGGTTCCTGTTCTTCAATTTAAGACGTCGCTTAAAATTCACAAAAAACCTGATCGGTTATAATGAGTATTGATTGATTAAATGGGTGCTGTCCATAGTTGTAAGGTAACTTCCGAAACTCCTGTTTATCTGGCATTTTATATAAATGTAAACATAGTTTTTCAGCCATTAGGCTTGTATTTTGTTGTTGTTGGTTCAATTTTTGTGTGTTTGTTTTACGCGTTCGATGACCCGAGTCAAGTTAGGGTGCGCGAGGCTATGTTCCCAAGTTATGATGAGAGCATTTTGGCCTATTTATGGCATGCTCTTTTTGTTCATTTATGTGCTCTGGCACCAGCTAGAATCTCGGGGAGATTCTTCATATTTTTGTATTATTAGATCTTGCATGTGTCAGTAGTAATTATAGTGTATTAATTAAGGGTGGGTCCCATAGCCATAGTGTGATTTAAAAGATGCAACTCCGTGAGTAACATGACTGTTTCAGTTGTCAACGGACTCGCATCAGTACTCAGTTTCTTATTAACGAGCAGTACACCACACATTATATAACTTCTTGACCAGGAAAAATGGACTTGTATCCATATGTTATGACGAGTGAGTTCTTACAGCTCAAAGTTTATGTTATGATTAATTATTTGTGTGAAGCTTCATTCACATTGTTTTGTTGTGACGAGCGAGTTCCTACCGCTCAGGGTTATATTTATTTTATTAAGGGGTGAAAGTCAGGGAGGATTTCTTTTATTTATTATTATTATTATTCACATAATTTTCAGTCATTAAATTTCTTTTATTCTACTTGTTATTCATTTTATTTCTAGTATAGCCTCTGTCATGAACCTTTCTATTCATAAGAGCATGTTGTTTTTTAAGCGAACTTTGCTGCGTAACGCAGTCAGGACTGAACACGACCCCGTAGATAACTCTTGAGAAAACCATGCTTTATTGAAGGGTGCAGTACGTCCCATACATATGTCTGATTTTGGCAATTACAGACCTGTGGCAGTACTGTCCGCCATTGCAAAGCTCTTTCAACACTTGTTATGTCAGCATATACAGCATTTCAGCACATACAGTAATTATAAGTGACTCTCAACTTGGATTCATGCACAAGATCAACAGTAACTAATCTATTGGAGTTTACTCACAAAGTATGAGCAGCAATGGACAAGGGAGGTCAAGTTGATGTAATTTATACTGATTATGCAAGGGCATTCGATAAGGTAGATCACAATATCCTCTTAAATAAGTTAGCATATTATGGCTTCTCCTACAATATGCTGAAGTTGTTCACCTCATTTCTCCAAAGAAAACGGTTTGCTGCTTCCAATGGATGTGAATCCTGTTCATACTATGCTCGATCAGGTGTCCCACAAGGTTCTAACCTAGGCCCTCTATTATTCTTAATGCTTATCAATGATCTTACAGGAAGTATTAAATATTCGAACGTTTTGTTATTCGCGGACGATGTCAACATTTTTGGAAATGTTCAGACAGAGCAGGAGTTTCAATTACTACAAGAAGATCTCAATAACGTAACATCCTGGAGTAAATTAAATTGCTTGAACCTCAGTTATTAGATTTAATAGAAACAAATTCCAGGTTATTATTTAGCATATGGCTTTTAGTGCTGGGAGTGTCCGTGGACATGTTCGGCTTGCCAGAGGCAGTAGCTGCTTCAATGCGGACACCCATGGGGTAAGCTACAAGTTCCGTTCAATTTCAAGTAGTTCCAACTTTCGCTACCAGATGTAACTGACACCTGGTGGTGAACGTTGGAACTTTGATAGTGTTTTTCAACAAAATCTAACCTAGAAATTTAGCTTCACACAAGTTTAATTAGTGGAAGGTTCATTTATATGCCATAAATCTATGACATGGGACCGCCGGCTTTACTTCCCCTCCGAAGGAAGCCATACTGATGGATTTAAAGCTCTTAAAAATATCCAACGACTTCGGCCGGGTTTGAACCTGCAATCTTGGGCATAGAAGCTCAGCATGCTACCGACTACGCCACTGAAGCTTGCATGTTTGGTCATCGGATATTGGATACATGTCTCACTATTAACAATTATCAAAGACCTAGGAGCCCACTTTGCTTCAAAGCTATCATTTTCTTTCCACACCTATGAAATGGCAGCTACTGCTTATAAAATGTTACGCTTTATAATAAGAAATTCTTAAGATTTTGTCAACCCCGAAAGTATAAAATTATTTTTCTCTTCATTTGTTAGAAGCAGATTGGAATATGCACCCAGCATCTGGAATTCCTGGTACTTTAATCAAATTAATGAAATTGCAAGATACCAAGCAGATGGCTTGAAATGATTCAGAATAAAATTCTTAAGATATCTACAGTATAAAATCATGGGCCCTACCATATAGCCTTTCTGCTGTATGCACAGGGGTTCACAGATCGAATCGCCAGGTAGCTAAGGAAACACAATGCGACAACGGTGATGCATCCAATAAATAAGCTGACGCAAGTGGTGCGTATATCAACCAAGATAAATCAACCAAACCATGATGCAGGAGTTTACAAAGTGCCTTGCTCCTGTGGACAGGTTTACATAGGGCAAACAAAAAAGACGCGTTTCCATTAGGATTTCAGAGCAAATTCGAGACACAAAACAGATAAACTACAGATCTGCAATAGCTGAACATGCTGACGTCACGAGACACGCCATCGAATTGGATAAGGCCGAAACTGTTGCTAAAATTCCTGGATATCAAAACAGGTTAATTAGAGAGGCAATAGAGGTCGTGAAGCATCCCAATAATTTCACACGAAGATGGTTTCAGACTTAGCACACCTTGGAAAATTCTCCTAGCGCGCGACTGACAGGGGCGCGGACCAATCAGGGAGCAGCGTGATGTCAATACATGGCAAGCAGGCACTTCTGGCAGGTAATAACCGTCAGTTTGAGTACGGACACGACCTATCCATGATTAAGGCTGCTGCAATGACAGCCGAAACGTCTGGAAACAATCACCGATACACGAGGCGGCTCCATCCTGTAAGCCTAGATGATAAACTAGACACCTGTTGGGAAAGCCTACGATCTAAATATCGAACATATAGAGTCTTTTAAAGTTATGGGGTTATGGTCTTTTACAAAGTTTAATTTTAAGAAGTTCCACAGAAATTGATCCACCAAAAATCCAATATAGAGGGATAAATGATTACGAAGCTATTTATAGAGTTTATTTTAATTTATTCAAGTACCTTACAAGTTTTGTGAGGAGAAAAAAAAGAAAACATTAATAAGTTTGTTCTTAAGTTTCTTACTTTAAATCTTATGATTACAATAACAACAACAACAACACAATTCTTACCGAGTCTTTACAAGCGCCAGAAGTCTTTACGAACTAGGACAGGTCCGAGGAACATGATGGTTGATCACCACTGCTCTTCTAACTCCATCGTATTTTTCCATCGACGCTAATGCTATCAACTCTAATTTGGTCGTACATGCCTGAGCCTGTGCACACGGTGGTCAAGATCGCTTTTACACATTCAATTGACATTGAAGATTTTTCTGGGCCTCAAAAGTTATTGATTAATGAAAATGCTCGTTCCACAGAAGCGTTAGTCCCTGGCAGGGAAAGAACAAACTTGACAAACATTTTGAGGTGAGGGACTTTGATGTCATTCTTGCTCAAATCCTGGAACACAAGTAGCCATCTTTGTTCTGTTGAAATTTTCTATTTTGCCCATTCTGCTAATGTGCTACCAGAGAGCTGTGTGATTAGTACACTCAACTCATTAAACAAGTTGTCAACTGAAATGGGTGGCATACTATTTTGAAACTAAGTCCAACTTTCCCCTAATTCTCCCACTTGAGCGATTTCTTCAGATCTATACACGATAACTGACTAAAGCAATCTACATTTGACTTCCAGAGTTCTAGGTACGTTATACACTGATCATAAAATGAACAAACTGTGTCCTTGAACCATTTTTCAGTATTTATTGTAATTATTATCATCATGATTATTATTATTATTAATGTCATGTGTTGTGACATCTCTATATTACGCCTCGAGGGTTTAAAAGTGCGCTTATTGTCATGTATGTATCTCTCTGTCTAACGTTGTGCAACCCCTAGCTACATACTACCTAGTTCTCTCGTATTGGCAAGTGTTGTTGCTACCTTGCATTTTGTTGTGCAATTTGTTCTGCTATTGGCTCAGCCAATATTTGACGCGAGTTTGGTGCCACTCCCAAACTACGCATTTTATATTTCAGAGAGGCTTCTCTCCTCTCTGGGGGACAGAAGCTTAGTCAGTCTTAGACGCGCCGAGATGTAAGGCGAACGTGTGTATTCGGGCAGAGGCCCACCCTCATGGCGCAGCGGAATGTGAGTACGGCTCAATGTATTTCTATCTAACGCAATGTAATTGTTTTTGTTCAAGGTTCCTTCTTTTGCTTAATTCTCTTTCCTTTTCAAGATGTTACTGTTAGTATTATAATCCTTGAACCAGATCTCCAAGACCTTGTGTAATGTCATACGGCGGAATTCTTTTTGTTGCTTTTGTTATGTACCCTCCTCACAGTTTTATTATTTTGGTTAATACCTGTAAGATTCGAAAGTATTGCGTTTCTGCGTCTTGGCTTATGTATATTTTCCTGTCGGGCCTTGGTGCTCGTCTTTTGCGTCGGTGTCTCTTTTGTACCACAAATGTTTCATTTGATTGGTAGCAATTGGACCTTTGTTTGCGGACAGTATGTGTGAGGTAACGGGACTTATGTCCAACGTCCCACTAGTACATGTCCCTTTTGTTTATAGAATATATGTGACTGTGGTTAACTGGGATTTTCTCCAGCTCCGATGTCATATTATTCTTTTTTATATGTCGCGTTGGTACGGCATTATGTTGGAGTATAAGCCTTTTTTTTATAGCGTGCTTTCGATTTTTACCGGTCTCTTTCGTCCCAAGTCAATTGTAATGTAATGTATCTCCGTATATCTCATTTTCCTTTTGTTTTGTTTTTCTCTTTCGATTTTCGCCGTATTACATAACTTAATTATAATTCCCCTTGTCTTCTCCTTCCTCCTATCTCCGTGAGATCTCTCTCCCCTTTGTTTTACTCCCCCTCACTCCTCCCCCTTCCCTCCGGTATGTTTACATAACATCATGAAAAGCTTCGCGTCTCGTTAACGTTCGAATTTTTTACTTTTTACAAGTTTGGCGTTTCTCTCTGGCTTTCGTAAGTTTCATTTTATTTTCTTTCATGTTCGTATCTTTTCGTTAGATTCATGTTGTTGAGCGGTTACTCAGGTTCTGTTGTGCTTTTTAGTTTTTAAGTCTTTATTCTTGGTATTGGGTTTATTTTGTATTATCGATTTTATCTTAGCTTACCTTTTTTCTTTGTTTTAAGTAACTTGTTTATTTCATGTACACGCTCTTTCTTTTATCATTAATACATTTTTATATTTTAAGTAATATAGCTCCCTTGCCTTTTCATTTCTTATATTCAAGTTCCCCTTCCTTATCCTTACCCTGATCTCGATTTCGTCAATCTTGTCTTTGTGACGTAACAAAGACACGATTAACACGCCTCTGGGTTTCCTTTAATTAATTTTATGGGAATCTCGTTTTTGCACTTTTGATTATTGCATTAAGCAATTATTTGTTTGCATTTGGTTTTTTGGAAATCATCTTTTGCTCGCTCCGAAAACCTTGGGCCCAGCACCGGGTCGAGCAAGACGTCTTTTCCCCCATCCATTTGCGACCTTGTTGATTTTATTCTTCCACTGCTACTCTGACGCGCATTATTATTATTATTATTATTACTAGACCTGTTGCGGCGCATCCTTCAGGATTTGTAACTCAGTCATATTCTGCAGATATAATTTTTCTTTGTATCTCTTTTACTTTCATAGGTATAAACGAAGATTCTTTTCTGTCAACCAAGTTCTTGTACAAAAGCAAATATTCATTAACTGCTTCTGTTGCAGATACTTTATCACCTTCCATCTTCTTTACAACTTCATTGAAGATACATTGCGTAGGAACCAAAGCCAAAGTTCTCCTTTAGGGTCGTCAAAGAAGGACTTTAATACTATGCCAGGATTCGATTGAGAAGCAAAGTAGTTTCTATGGGGTTCAAACATTTGAAGGACACGCTCTAAAGCTGGTAAAAGTCTCAGCCATCAAGTGTTGAAGTAAGATAAGATGTTTTTGTACTCCACGCCAATAAAGTCACAAAACTCTTTCATTTCTGCCACTCGGACAGTGTAACAATAACAACCTCAGCAGCATTGTTAATGCAGTTATTAACAATATGAGTCATGCAGCCTATGCCAACCAAGGTTTTGTCAGTACTTACCGATAATTTACAAAACAGGTTATTTTTTTCCTTTTCTTTGTGCACCCCCGGAATTGGTATTTGTGCTGTCTGCTGACATTCCAACTAATTTGTTAACCATGCTATTGTGGCTTAAAACTGAAAATATATAATCTTTCAGTTGGTCACTCTTTTCCCCTGTCCCCTCCGGGGCAAAATTTCGGCACCCCGGCGTCTCTAAAAGCCGCAGATGTTAAAAGGGACGTAAAACCAATAACATTATTCTTTTCCCCTGGCCATGTTTCAAGTTCTAAAACCTTTACATTTGTTCCACTGGGTACATGAAAATATCTCACAATGATTGGTACTAGTTTGAACTGTGTAAAGCAAGAGGTTTCACCGAGTTCCCACATCAGTTGTTTTTGACAATCAAGAACTAAAACATTTTTAATAACAGCTTGACTTTTTGTTCTTGCTGAAGAGAATTTTTGATCAAACAACATTTAAATTAACTTTGACGTATAATCTAACGATCTGAAACTATGATTATATTTTACAGTATGATATGCAAAAACTTCCTCTTTTGCTAAAATCTCATTTTTTTTTCTGATTCATTATTACTAACAAACTTACTCATTGATGATGACACTGCCGCTGCATTAACACCAGCCAAATGTTCTTTAGTCTTCAAATTAAGCTTGACGTCAGAAACGCCACCATGTGTGATATTAATCTCACTACTTTGACAAGTAGTTCCGCATGTACTAACCATGCGTCTTGGTAAGGTGTACCATACCAACTGATGAGCCCAATGGTACACTTGACGCTGGTAAAATGTTTGAGTTTGCCGGGTCATTTTTTGAAACTCTTTTTGAAGTTATGTTTAAGAACAATTAGCTCATTCGGAAAATAAACATCTTGTATCCTTCAAGAACAGTTACTACCATTAATCTCACTGAACATTGAGAGCAAAATGCAACATGCGGGTTATTCTCATGCTTCTTTAAGAAAGGATACTCTTTTTGGAGTTCATAATTAAAGGAACACTTACGTTTCTTACTTTTATCGCCACTCATTGTCGTCACTATACAAACACAATACCAGTACAGTCACCTCACAGACACTATTTGAGTATTTCTTCTTTGATTTGACACTTGCCACTAACAACTAACTAGACTCTAGACTAGCAGGAGCAGGCGTATCACGTCGTCTCGTATTGAGTGTGACCTTCAAAACTGATGGGAGGGGGTAGCAGGGGTAGCCCGCCACACTCGTACAGAGCATTGCCCGCCAGCTGTAAAGCAAGCGCTGTGCTGCCAACACGGCTAGAAAATCATCCGCTGTGCGAGTTGCACTAGCCAAATAAAAGGAAGGAAGCTTGTAGTTTAACGTGACAGTTAATCTCAAGATCATGAGCCACGGGACCTCCTTTCTACGTGGAATCCGAACCACAGGACATGGCATTTCACTTCGAAAATCTCACATGCATTGACCGGGAATCGAACCCGGTCCGCCTTGGTTAGAGGCATACAGCTTGACCGCTGCGCCACCACGCGCCCCCCCCCCCCCCCCCCAATAAAAGGCAACAGTTTGTTAAAATGATATTTCAAAACAAAAAGTATTTTTCGTTTAATTACACATATTTTACAGAGAATTATTATTAACCCATGAACGCCCGAATTAATACTTTTCGAAAAATTTTCTTTTTTATTAATGTCATACCATAGGGAGTTATTAAGCTGCTCAAACCATATTTCATGAAGGTGGCATCATAAGTTCCCGAAATACAGGGCGTTACATATATGTAACGCTAGGCGCTTGTGTTGTCAAAACCGTTACTGCATATTCTGAATGGTGATTTATAAATACAATAATGTACCAATTTCTTAGTTGTTGCTAAATACTTATCTTGATAATATTACACTTTAAAAAGCACTGAGCAAGTATTTTGACACCTTTGAACCTTCAATCATATAGTCAAGTGACTAGTTACATGGTGTGGAACGGCAAGAACATGATATGCACAGTCCCACATCACATTTACAACATGCAGAGTGGACACTGCTTACACACAATTCACCGGCACACCACCTCCGCTTATTTCCTGGGATGTTGATGACCAGAAGATCGCATCCATCATATCAAAAGTCTTCAATGTCGCGGCCCTGTACTGCACGTGCTGTTGACAGCCACCTGGCTCTACGTGGTTCCACGCCGTACGATTTCACGTAGAATTGCACCTCTTCCCACTTGAACTCCAGTTGAGTTGTCCTTGACCGTGACATAGTAATGGAGACTCTCGTCAAGAAGCCAAGAATATGGCCCACCACCACTTTTTGTTTCTTATTGACAGATGATATCAGTTCACATTTTCATCCATAAGGTTCGTTCCTCCCATGAATTTGTTATAGGTGCCGATCTGGAGAGGACGTGTGATTGTAACAATTTTTCGTTTCAGCCCGAGAGAACCTTCTGACCTGATCGAGGGGGGAAAAACAGGGAGAGTCGTGGAGGCAACCGTTACTGTGCTGTGTTCATGCCAGCGAGCTATAATCATGTCATCATTACTCCTTTTCCCCTTACTCCAATATTTCTGCCAAGGTCAGACTTCTAAATAATAATTATGTTATTGAATTTACGTCCCTTTTAACTGCTCTGGCTTTTAGGGACGCAGGGTTGCCGGAATTTTGATCCAAAGGGGATCTTTAACTTGCCAGTAAATCTACTGACAAGACTCCCTCGCATTTGCGCACCCTCAAATGACAGCTGACTGCGCCAGGATTCGATCCTGCAAGCTTGGGCACAGCAAGCGAGAATTTTGCCGCTGAGCCACACAGCCAGTCTTGACCTCTGAAATATCGAACTTGTACCAATTTTGCAAATCGGTACATGTTCATCTTATCTTCGAGACGCAGCGGGAGGTCCAGGTCTGACCAGATTATCACGAGAGCATACACCAGCCCCCTTCTGAGAATTCCATTCACCAAATTGGCACCTGGCTACTGCTGAAATGAGATCGCCTAGCCCTTTCCGACATGATTTGTGCCCTTGTGTGTGCTGTCACCTCAAGGTTTATAATAAATGGAAAAGAGGGATAAGTCAAGCTTTGATCCGTGAACTTTTGAAAGGTGAACAATTCCTGTCAGTCTCATTCGCTAAGCTTTCTGCCAGGATTTCTGCCCTTCGTGCGAACTGTCACTTAAAGTATTATCCGTGATAGACACTCGTCAAGAGAGAGAATCGAGCCTTGTGCCTGCAAACTTTGGAAAAGCGAACATTACTGTCAGCTGCATTCGCCAAGTTTTATTCTGAGAAAGATCTTACAAAGAACATTGTGTAACACCTCGGCTCCTAGAAGGTTTCTACGCAGTAACCTGCATGAGCTGATATTCCATAGTACCCACTCAAGACCTTGAACCCTGGCTTTTGTTTTGGCCGGTTGTGCAACTAGTCGCAGTTGGTGCTACTGGAGGGTTGTGGTGGGGATAGGCTGATATACAAGGGTGGAATCGGTGACTCCAGAGGACAGTACGGGCAGAACAGGACGAGAGGAACAGTGTGTGAGGAAGGTTGCTGACAGAAAGACTCTTGAGCACTTGCCTCCGGGGGAAACGTGTGTGCAGTTTTCCCCGGAGGGTTCGAAGACGGCAGGTGGTACTATCATGATTTAATTACTAAGGGGCATAACCAAGGACAATCAATACAAACTTTGACTGCTAAATTTTGTAACGTCATTTTAAGGCCATGTGGCGATGGACCGTATTTCGAGCGGACTGACATTATTATTTTTAGTATGTAATATTTTGGAAGGGTTGGTACGATTTGTGTGGCACCTTTATATGTAATTACCGCGGAGTGGATTATTATTATCTTATTTCCGGTTAGCTGGATGGGACCCTCGTGGTTTTAACTTTGGTCAGAAAGGCTGGTGAAGACGTTAAATCCGAAGCAGGCTTTCGGACCGCCTTAGTCGTATTAAACGGCTCTTAAATTACTTATGTAACCTTGTTTTGGAAGTGGCACAGAGTCTAACTTCATGTTATTATTCCATTAGTTTTGGCGTCAGGGGAATCATTCCTGATAAATTCGTTTCTATCACAAATGTAGGTGTGTCAAACCTTGCCAAACGGGTAACTGTCTGGTTTGTTTAAATTAAGTCATTCATTTGTGTTTAATTAGATCATATTTGTCAGTTACTTAATTAAGCGGTGGAACCCCGTCTCTTGTAATTGTTTTATTTTACTGCTCAATACATGTTAGCTTATTTCGATTTGTCATATTATTTATTGCATGAAGTCACTAGGAAGATTATTCCCCTTTTCATTCTTCATCTTTGGCAGGGTCAATTTAATACGGCCTGCTGAGGTACGCATTCAGCGTTCCACCCAACAAGCTGGTCTTGACATTGGTTTCGTCCCGCCTGTTCTCTCTTTCTAAATCAAATCGGGGATGTTCTTGAATACCAAGCAAATCGGAACATTCACTCCTAGGTTTTTTTGCTGTGAACTCAGCTGGCCTAGCGAGTAATTAAATTAGGCCTTTCATGTGTTTTTTATTATTAATTCTGGGTGTGGTAATGTCATGTGATCATTTATTTTGATATGCTAATATTATTATTATTATTATTATCATTTTGGCCTATAAACAGGGTAAGGAGGGATGAGGCTGCCTGTTACAATGGTAGCAGAGCGTGGTTTTGCTCTGTGATCTTGCCATTAGTAAACAATCCTTCCTATTGACTGATTGCAGTAATTAATTAAAATTAAATTCAGTAACTTAATTAATGTAGATTGGGCCCTCCATACTACTAATCTTTTCTCCAATAGGTAGGCTAGTAATTAGAGCAGAACCTAATACATGTTGTGATTTGATTTCATGTAAAATAACCGCTGTGTACACCGAAGACCAAATGAACAATTCTGTCGTCAGCTGTTAAGACGAGCAGATAGCCGAAAGTGGCGATCACGTGCGCTGGACGAAATCAGGACTGACGGAAGAGTAATGGCCGTGCTGCGTTGCCAGATTGACGAGTAGACCGGCTGAAGGAATTTCACACGTGGTGAGTTTTGATATGCTGTTTGTATGGTTTTGGGGTGGTTGTAAATTCATTCTGTTCTTGTAGGAACTAGTCCAGCTCAATTTTACTGCACCTGTGTTAAATCTACACCTCGGGAAGTGTTGTTTTGACTAAATTGTGTCACGTGTTTGAAATAATAAAATGTTTGTCTGGTTGGAAGTAGTTTTGGTAAAATTTAAATTGGTGACGTTTTAAATTCTCTTGAAAATAGGCTGAAATTGATAAACTTGTATTTCCAGTAAGAATAACTTAGTGTCTGTTTTGATGTGCGTTTAGTACACGCCTGTTGAATCACGTAGTGATTTTGAACCATCATGGCAGACGTCTGTGACAAGTTATTATTTTATACAACTGATGTCAGTGAAAATGTGAATTGCGTGTGTGGATTTATCATCAGCAGGTTCCTTGGGGTAAATCTGTAATTATTCTTAATAATTGTTAGCAATGTAAGGCTGAAATTCTGCGATTCGCTGTGCATAATACGTGTGAGGTATAATTGGTAGTGATCAGCTGTTCATTAGGCCAAACATTTCAAGTTTTGTTGTCATTTCTTTAGCTGGGGGTTAATTATTTCGCTGTTGGTAGTTCTGTCAAATTAAATTGGACCGTGAGAGTATTAAAATTTGGTATTGTCAACTTATTCTGCGTTAAATTAATTCTGGAAAATGGTCGAATTGCTGTCTATATGTACGTTCGGTAATTGTATTTTGAAAGATGTTAAGTGTCGAATTGCGTGTGTGCTAATTCAGTATAAATGAATCAGGTGAGTGTTTATGTATGTATGATTTATGTTTAAGTTGCTTAGTAATTGGGGGGAGAGTAAATTGTCTTGTTGTGACATGGGGATTTTAAGGTTAGATTGTCATCTAAATTGGTCAAGTATTAAATGGCTTTAATATTCAGTATATTAGTGTGTTTTCGTTGAGTGACTTACTAAGTGGGATATTTCTGGGAGGCAGTCACCTTCACGTCGCATCTCATTTAGGGTGTAAATAAATATTTTCCCCCGATTCGTGTCTTTCGTTTTAGGACGTTTTCCTACGATGTAAGGAGAACTGTGATTTCAGGGCTACAACTTTGGGTTGTTTTATCAGGTCCTTACGTGAGTTGATACTCCGTTGGCGTTATAGTGTCTTGACGATCCGAATACTAACATACTGATGTAAATGGGGAATTTTAGGATTGTCCAGGGAAGGGAGCATGTATGTCTGGTGGAGGTATGAATGTATTTCTGTGGTTGATTGTGTTCAGGGTGAAAGAGTATGTGTGATGCGATTTTTATTGCTGCCCTGACTAGGAATCGAACTGGTGTTCTTTGGTGGTCAAAATTGTGTTTATTTTCTTTTGTGATCCTTCAGTTTTTTTTAATCCTGCTGATTGAATGAAAGTCATGTGTGAATGAATTGATGTAGGTTTGCAATTTGAATTTGGGTGGGAGTAATTGAGGCCAAATTGCCAGTAACGTAAGATGGATTATTATTAATTTTATATTAGTTGTATTAGTTGCATTTTGAAAATGGACCTATTATGCAGATGTGCTTCGTATGGGGATCTACTGTCAGGAGTCCATTTAATTTGGGGTGTGAGTACCATCTTGATTGGGCCCAGGCAGGGTGTATATACTATTTGCCCGAGTCGAGTGACTATAGGAATGGGACTTCGTTATCTCGGTGAAAGGCGAATTTTTTTTTGGGGTAGTTGAGGCCGCTCAGTCAGTGGGGAGTCGGGGTTAAAAGACCTCTACGGAGGCCCTCTTGGTAAGAGTCCGCAATACCATTAGTTTAGGTTCATGATATCTGTACGACTGCTAATTTGCATAATTGAATGTAATGGGTTATTGTCGTGGGTGGTAAAATCTTATAATGATATGTTTGAGAGGGATGTGTGATGGATGAATGTTAGGAACTGGAGTCCTGTGTTCGAGTTCCAGTGATGAAGTTGGTAACTCTGGGAATACTTGTTGATTGTTGGTATATATAAAAAAAAAAATATTTGGTAGTTCGGTTGGTGAAGGTTTTCCTTTAGGGAGATATCCTGCGGTGGCATGCTGAGCTGTCGTTGTATGTCAGCTGCTGTGTTCACTAGTCTGATTTTGAGATTTTTGAGAGGTTGCAATGCTTCGTTTGCGATGGCATTGAAATAGGCTGGTTCGTTAGTTATTAATAACTTGCAGTTTCTTGCTGTTAGGCGGCTAGGTTTTTCTATTGTGGTCGCATTTCTGAAGGGTTGTAGGTTCGTGAGATTTCATGTAGACTCCCGTTAGCTTGGGTGTGTTCACTTCACAATCAGCTGTTGTAGGCGTTCATGCATATTTTGATATTTTGATTCTGGAGTTTTCACTTGAGGGTGTTTCAGTGCATTAGTTGGTTAGTTATTTATAACTTGCAGCCTTGATCTGTTAGACCGCTAGGGTCTCTGTTGTAGTCTCAACTCTGAAAAGTTCTGGGTTCGTTAAAATTTCGAGTAGCCCCGTCATCTTGGGTGTGTGTGGGTTCGGCTGTTGCCACCGGATGTTCTGATCGATTGTGAGCCTTAGTGACAGTTAGTGTCCTGGGTAGTTACTGGAGTAATCATGTTTGGTGGTAAAAATAATTTAAATTCTCTGAGTAATAGAGTGTTGGTAGCTTGGCAGTTTTTTTTGGGTGCGAGGTTCCAATGTGGTTAGGTGAGAGCTGGATTTATGGGCTTATTTTGAAGATTTTAATTGCTTCGTGCCTTTTGAGATGTAACATCTGTCACTTCTGTGATTTGTAATTCTGAATAAATTAGTTTTGATATTCTGGGAGAGATTTTATTGGCGTTAGCATTTGGTGAGATACAGACACGTGTTGTTAGTCAAGGAGGTTGTGAATTTTGAGATTTTAAGTAGCTTCGTGAAGTTAATGTTTTAAGAACGTTTTGATGACAGTGGTGAGTTGAAGCATCATGGGTTCGATTTGAGTGTGGTCATAAAGTGTCACCCGGTATTTGGATGGTAAATATTAATGGTAGGTGACACACGTTGTTAGTTGGAGAAGTCTGTAGTCTGTGGTAACGCCACGTAGAGAAATTTTCGGGGTTGTGATTGTCTGTGTTGTGTGATTGGAAGGTGAACCACGTGCACTTGGGTGTGTGTGACGCTTAGTGGGTGCCCTACCTTGTGTCGAATGTGTATTTATGTTTTGGTAATGTGTTGTACTGTCATCTTCTGAGGCGGCCATGCCTTTGTAGGGGAAGATGTTAATTACCCTCTGTGGGGTCGTGTGTTGACCGGAGGGGGAGCTCAGGTACCGAGCTGATTTTGTCGTGATGGCCAGGGTTTGGTGGCGCAAGTGTGATGTTCCTCCCGGTGTCAAAAGGGAGAGGACCTGTCATGTGAAGGACAGGGCGGTGTTTGTTTGTGTAGTGTGTGAATGACAGTGCATACTGTTTTAATAATTCACGTCAGGTTATGAACTGCAGTCCTCGTGCTGTTTTCCTGGTTCGCTAGTTGTCCTATAGAATTTAGGGTTATTTATGTTTTGTGTTGTCGCCGGGAACAAGTGCCCGTAGGCAGTTATGGAGTGGGAGAAATATCGGGGTGACAGCCCGATGGAATTAAGGGCATTCTTATTATTAAAGTGTGAATGTGTGTGTGTGAATTATGTGGGTGACGTGGTTTTTCCTTATTTTGTTTGTCTTGCTGCTAGTGTGCTTGCGTGATAGGATGTTGTGGTCTCTGTTCCTCCTGTCCTTGGAGGCCACTGAGGGCAGTGTGGGTCAGGAACATGTAAAATTGAGCAAGACATGTAATTTGTGTTTGTGTGCATATCAAAACGAGCTCTGTGTGATGCCTTCGGTGCGGTAGGTGATTTTATAATGTATTAACTTGAGCGGTGTCACGGGAGGTATAGTAAATGTAGTTCTGATGGAATGCCCCGTGCGGCATGTTAATGTAATTGTCATTGTGAATTTTGGAAATAGTTACGTGCTGTCCTGATTTCGTGAAGTCGCAGAAAAATGGTCCTTCGGTTTTGTTAAAGTAAATTCATTTTGAAACATTGTTTAAAAATTTTGGTGGGCAAGTTTGTAGGTGCCTTTGATTTGCATATTCTAAAGAAAAATTCTGGGTTCTGTACACCTTAGTTAAATTTTAGTTATTCTTGCTAAGTATTGTAGTGAACTTTCAATTAAGCTTGTTAACGTCAGTCATATCGTATAGTTGGTTGCCCCTTTCGTGTGTTTTTCGTACTTCGGTGGACCTTTAATTATGCCCTGGACGCTATCTCTTTGCGCAGAACCTTGTTTGAAGCATCAAGTATCCCTTGTGATTTGAAAGATTTAAGTGAACTTCGATGGCACACTAATGCTTCGTGTGATGTTTTTTTTATCCTTCCTGGGATAACTTCAGCTGTTATGGGCTGGTTGGCTGGCCTGGAACGATTGTTCCCTCTAAGGGAACTGTATTTGGACCATACGCTGCTGTTCTGATGTGTGTTTCAGTGGTCACTATGTGGGACGTGTGCCACCAATCTGGGCCCAGTTTGGAGGTACCATCTAGGTCCCATGGCATCATTCTACCCGAAGAGATCTACTTCAAGGTCCGCTGGCGGGGATTGGAGTAGCCTCTTCAGCTGCCAAGAGACCAGCTGGACACCATCACCCTGTTCATCATCCCCCCATCGTCTTCCTTTGGAGGAGGAGGATGTACCAATTTTGCAAATCGGTACATGTTCATCTTATCTTCGAGACGCAGCGGGAGGTCCAGGTCTGACCAGATTATCACGAGAGCATACACCAGCCCCCTTCTGAGAATTCCATTCACCAAATTGGCACCTGGCTACTGCTGAAATGAGATCGCCTAGCCCTTTCCGACATGATTTGTGCCCTTGTGTGTGCTGTCACCTCAAGGTTTATAATAAATGGAAAAGAGGGATAAGTCAAGCTTTGATCCGTGAACTTTTGAAAGGTGAACAATTCCTGTCAGTCTCATTCGCTAAGCTTTCTGCCAGGATTTCTGCCCTTCGTGCGAACTGTCACTTAAAGTATTATCCGTGATAGACACTCGTCAAGAGAGAGAATCGAGCCTTGTGCCTGCAAACTTTGGAAAAGCGAACATTACTGTCAGCTGCATTCGCCAAGTTTTATTCTGAGAAAGATCTTACAAAGAACATTGTGTAACACCTCGGCTCCTAGAAGGTTTCTACGCAGTAACCTGCATGAGCTGATATTCCATAGTACCCACTCAAGACCTTGAACCCTGGCTTTTGTTTTGGCCGGTTGTGCAACTAGTCGCAGTTGGTGCTACTGGAGGGTTGTGGTGGGGATAGGCTGATATACAAGGGTGGAATCGGTGACTCCAGAGGACAGTACGGGCAGAACAGGACGAGAGGAACAGTGTGTGAGGAAGGTTGCTGACAGAAAGACTCTTGAGCACTTGCCTCCGGGGGAAACGTGTGTGCAGTTTTCCCCGGAGGGTTCGAAGACGGCAGGTGGTACTATCATGATTTAATTACTAAGGGGCATAACCAAGGACAATCAATACAAACTTTGACTGCTAAATTTTGTAACGTCATTTTAAGGCCATGTGGCGATGGACCGTATTTCGAGCGGACTGACATTATTATTTTTAGTATGTAATATTTTGGAAGGGTTGGTACGATTTGTGTGGCACCTTTATATGTAATTACCGCGGAGTGGATTATTATTATCTTATTTCCGGTTAGCTGGATGGGACCCTCGTGGTTTTAACTTTGGTCAGAAAGGCTGGTGAAGACGTTAAATCCGAAGCAGGCTTTCGGACCGCCTTAGTCGTATTAAACGGCTCTTAAATTACTTATGTAACCTTGTTTTGGAAGTGGCACAGAGTCTAACTTCATGTTATTATTCCATTAGTTTTGGCGTCAGGGGAATCATTCCTGATAAATTCGTTTCTATCACAAATGTAGGTGTGTCAAACCTTGCCAAACGGGTAACTGTCTGGTTTGTTTAAATTAAGTCATTCATTTGTGTTTAATTAGATCATATTTGTCAGTTACTTAATTAAGCGGTGGAACCCCGTCTCTTGTAATTGTTTTATTTTACTGCTCAATACATGTTAGCTTATTTCGATTTGTCATATTATTTATTGCATGAAGTCACTAGGAAGATTATTCCCCTTTTCATTCTTCATCTTTGGCAGGGTCAATTTAATACGGCCTGCTGAGGTACGCATTCAGCGTTCCACCCAACAAGCTGGTCTTGACATTGGTTTCGTCCCGCCTGTTCTCTCTTTCTAAATCAAATCGGGGATGTTCTTGAATACCAAGCAAATCGGAACATTCACTCCTAGGTTTTTTTGCTGTGAACTCAGCTGGCCTAGCGAGTAATTAAATTAGGCCTTTCATGTGTTTTTTATTATTAATTCTGGGTGTGGTAATGTCATGTGATCATTTATTTTGATATGCTAATATTATTATTATTATTATTATCATTTTGGCCTATAAACAGGGTAAGGAGGGATGAGGCTGCCTGTTACAGAACTAATTCTCGTATTGTATTTTCTGAAAACTGCCTGCTGCCAGATATCTCGGCAAAGGTATGGTCTTGAATACGGTATTGGCATAAAACATTTTACATGAAGGCATGCACTGTTAAAATAAAGCTGTAAATGGAAAAACGTTTTGTGTATAAATACATGAAATATATTCTAACCCATTTCATATGAATGTGCTACAGAAAATATCTTGCCTTACCACTGACCCTGTATCCGCCTAGCGTTACCATATGCTAACGCTGGGAAAATTAAGTCCCGGGCATGAGCCGGTGTAAAGAAACACGTAAGATATGTTACTGAATTATAAATTAGATATGTTTACTACCATTATCCCGAAGACTAAGTAAACTATCTCCATTTTACGCAATAATTTAGCATGCCGTACCTTTTGCGGCATGCCATCACAGCGTGAGAGACAAACCACGAAATACACCCAATTGTTGGTACATCACCCAAGACATTCCCTAGTGACTAG
This sequence comes from Meconema thalassinum, assembly GCA_946902985.2. Classification (NCBI taxonomy): domain Eukaryota; kingdom Metazoa; phylum Arthropoda; class Insecta; order Orthoptera; family Tettigoniidae; genus Meconema; species Meconema thalassinum. The sequence continues at coordinate 1,487,167,970 of OX336389.2, read as the reverse complement.
TGTGCGGGAAATAAATTAATAGGCCTATCTTGATCATATAAGCGCAAAGTTCGAATATCTTTAACTGGCAAAGGTCCTGTAGAGCAATAAATGCAATGACCAGTACTGCGTTACCATATGGTAACGCTAGGCGTTTATGGGTTAATTTTTTCAAAGTTAAAAATCGGGACGCTTTTATTAATATTTGAGATGCCGGGACATGCACGTATGGTCACCGTAGTCCTAGTGCATATGGGTGCATCTAGATTTGTACGGGTGCATGGCAAACATATCTTGCATGGATTGTGTGATGCTTCATCAAGTTATTTTTGCTTTCTTTATGCCGATTGTGGAAGTTGATGGCATGGGCACTTAGTCTCAGAACAGTTACTTGAGTTTCTGAGGCATAGAAGCTAATCAATTTTAGACCCAGATACAATATATTGTTCTTAGTTTACGAAAATTGCTGTTGTTAATTCATTGCTTTTCTTTTGTTTTTAATCAGATAACTATGAAACGTTTGTATAATGCCACAACCACATTTTTGGACACTTTATTGAGTTAAGAAGCATTTGTAATAATACAATTTTTTCTTATCTCATATTATTTCCCCCCCTAATATAAACATTGCAAAAATGGGATGCACATCTTACATGAAAAAATATGGAAAGCAGTAGCTTTTTAACAGAGGGGCTCAGCGGAATAAGGGACCATCCCAAACAATGACTCAATTGATATTATTGGACATTTCATGTAACCCCATGTACATTTGCACCTAGAAAGCTTATTTTGTTATGTAATCCCATGCCAACTGAATATTGTACAGCTTACATTTCTCTTGAAAGAAAATCTAGTAAAACCCTCCTTTCTTTTCTCAAATCTTAGTGGAGTTGGGACGGGCCCTTATTCCACAGAGCTCCTCAATCTCACAAGTTGTGAGCACCTAGAAACAATCCATGGCATGTAGGTTGTCACACAAACTACTGTTTTCATAGGGATCTTACTTTTTAACAATAGTCAGTGTATCTCATGCAAGTCTTTGTTTCATTTTCTAAATACAGTGGAACGTGGGTAATTCGAACTTCTAGAATTCAAAATCTTCTTTAATTCGAATTTTTCTCTTGGTCCCTAGCATTTTATATACAATCAATGCTAAAAAAAATCGAGGTTAATTCGAATTATATTTTGGATAACTCTTAGTTTTTACGTGTAAAAAGCCGAAAATATCGCAGTTTGTGGTGAGCTGACCGACGCAGAAATCATCTCCGATACACTGAACTCCCAAAAACAAGATGGTGACGATGCATTTGGCGATGAACTCTTGGAGGAAGTTGCCGAAAGAATTGTTCCGAGTGCAGCCCGGGCAACAAACCACATCACAGAACTTAGGCGTACGTCATTTCTACTTAAAAAAAAAATGCCTAAGTGATTCTGTTTTCCATTCCTTAAATCTGTTAGATTCTTTTGTGATGGCCGAGAGACTTAATTGTAGGAAACAGGTAAAAATCTCTAACTTTTTTGAAAAACAGTAGATTTCTCTGAGACTTAACTAGATTGCTGGATTACTACTGTTGTTAAATAGGTGAACAGTACATTTTGGTTTTATTTTATCATTTGAAACTTTTGAGGTAATATGTTTAATACAGGTTCTTGGCTGAAAACTTAAAATTTGAATATTTTCTCTACCCTTTTCAAAGAACTTTCTTAATTTGAATTTTTTTACTGGTCCCTTGAGGTTCGAATTATCCAAGTTCCACTGTATCACACTTTCGACTTACTGTAGATATTTTGAATGATATTGTGCATAACTGTAAATTTGTGCAAATCAATCAGATTGTGGGGCAGAGTACTACGAGACATAATTAAGGGGCAGATAGGAATAAAAGGTAGAAAGAGGATGCAGGCCATTATTATACAAGTAATACACACAGCCAAGGAAGTAACAATCCAAACAGCATAGAGAGAAAAAAATGCTTGTCTTCAGTGGCTTAATTTCCCTTGGCACTGGACAATAAGACAACAAGAGCCCAGAATTAACATGTTTGCTTCTCAAAACAGTAGCTAAGTTCAAAGAGAAATTATCCCCAGCAACATGCATAATAACCACCATCACCATATTCCTAGTCAACACACCAAAGGGAGTTAGTAGGGTTAAGTGTTTTCAAATATCAGTAACAGAAAAGTTTACCTGAGCGAAAGGATTCTACTTGGACTGTGCACTCAATATACTGACTTTATGGCTGCACCTCATCTAAGTACTGACAATGAGTCATACCATTGAACGTTATCTTCTCGTACGAGAGTAAGTCAAATACACAGTCGTACAATCTCTTCTCTTCTTCACCCTTAAGATCGATCACCTGCAGGGCTTCCATAACCTCGGCACCAGTTCGATGGGGATGTGTACACAACTTCTCGTGTTCGGTTCCTTCATGGAATGGTCCACGCCAAGGACAACCGATTCGACTGAACTTGCAACTCGTAATCCTATGAAACATACCTGTATCTAGTGAATTCTACCAAAATGGAAGGAAATGTTCTTACAATGAAGTACTTATGGTAATTAATGATTGAACCCTCAACCATGGTTACATCTCGAGTAACAAGAACAAGAAAGTAAATTAGAATTTCAAAATTTAAATCTCAGAAGAGAATTATTAAGATTGATATTTATATCAGACTTGTGGGCTCATTACATAATTAAATAGATTGACATATTAATGCAACAGTCTAATCACCTCTCTTCACAGAGGAGTTCTTCATGTCTTTCCAAGGTGTTGCGAGGGAACTCCTTACCACAGAACTGACACTCGGAAGGTAACTCACTAACAGCTTTCTCCACCGCCAGATTCCGTGATGCAGTTGTTTTACTAATTTCAATTCTACAGTTAGGACATGTAGCAATTTCGTCTCGTAATCTTGCATCAGCCAATACATGTGTAAAACATCCAGCACACATTAAATGGCCATTAGTGCACTAAAAGAAACAAAAATTTACAAATTTAAACTTAAAGCTTTAGATTTGTATGGATACAGTGTAACTAGTTACATCACCCCATACTTCAAGACAACACATAAGTGATGAAAATGTGGAAGGCTAGCAACAGTAGCGAATCATACACTGCCATAGACACAGCGGACGAGAGAAACATGCAGATAAAGCCATTGCTTTCCAGTGCTTGTGGCTTGAGATATACATACAAAACATACAAAGCAACATCATCTCACTCATCATCCACAGACAAACTTGACTGTTGTCACATCAGTCACAGAAAAGACTGCTGTTACTTCGTAACCTCAATTATGACACTTGGCAGAGGTTCATCTCAATCTGTGACTGATGTGAAGTAAAGACCAGTACCACATCACTGAAAAGATGCAATGTTTTGAATCCATAGATTACAGTTCTGCCTAGCTGGATCTTCAAAAAAGCGTGCTCTCCAGACGGATAACACACTAATTCATGACAGAGGCAAATTCCCCTGAGAATTCTCAGATTTTTCCAGGATAAAACAGAAAATTCCCTGAGGAACATTAATAGTCGCAATAACTTAACAATATCATGGGCCATATTACCTCAGTTAAAGCCCTAATGAGTATATATTAACCAGCGGATAAATGCTCCTATCAGAGCACAAAAAAGGCAAATATGCTCCTCTTTAGAAGATCACGATGGAAAAGTACGGAACCAGCAGCCTCATTCCTTATTCCGCCTTCCTCACTAGTCACCACCTACAAAACGTTTGGCATGCAAACATATTCGCGCATTCTCTGTCATTGACACTGTATCCATCCATCTCGCTTTCTATCCCACTGCCTCCTCTCTTCCACTATCGCCGTCTCCTTTTTCTATGCTTCTATCTCTTTCAGACCAAATGCAAGAATATGGTGAAGAAGGCTGGTCCCTACTTTTCCATCAAAGTCTTTTAAAGAGGAGCGTATTTGCCTATTTTTTCTTGTGCTCCGACAGGAGTGTTTTTCTGCTGGTTCCGTTCTCTTTCCTGCTACAGTAGGGCATGCTGCTAATGATTTTACGCATAGAAATAGGGTAACTTTGAACCATTGTATTTCGGCAACGGATAATGATGACAAAGACATTTTTAAGGTTCCCTTAGAACATCTTAGGAACAAATGGTAAAAATGTGGGCAGTTTTCAGCAAATAGAAAGTACAGAAGTGGCTGGAGCAACATTTGCTACTTTTGGTATCCAAAAAATCCTGTGCTTTCTGGTTTTGTCAGGAACTGCCCATGAACTAATAGTGCCCACTTAGTCGCCTAATGACCACCCTAGACCACATCCAACAAAAAAAGACCCAATCGATTTGGTCAATTTGCTTGGGCTGAAAGAAGTGTGCAATGTTGAAACTGTCACCCTGTTCTGTAAGGTAGCTACACTATTCAGAGTGTTTCGATGAGTACACAAATGGTCACTGGCTGAAAGGCTACCCAAAACACTTGATCCCTTGTTTGTACGGCCAATAGAACCCAAGATATGTGCCCCTGAAAAATCGGCTTTTGGAACATATTGGGTAAGTGCATTCCGTGCACGTACCAACTAGAAAGTTTGTACTCAAGGAGTATCTTAAAGTGTATGAACAATAAATGGTTGAGCAAGATAAGAGTTTCAAATTAAAAATTAATAACCAGAAAAGAGTATTTTTTTCTAATTAAGATTAACTCAATAACGATGCTTTCAAAACTAACACAGTTGCACATTAATATCCATATACGTGTGCCAACCTGCCACTCAATGAGAGCTTATTGACTACACACACGGAGGTCGAGTCATAAGTCATGGCAACTATTCTTTTTTTCTCGCGAACAGGAGACAACACGGAAAATCTACGATATGCATTTGGAAATGTACTTGCGTAGGATGTCAATAGATGGTGTATGTAAACAACAGTGTGGGTCTGAGCATGCCCCCAAGTTCAGTGTGTGAGTGAGAGCGTTACACAGCAGCTATCGTTCAGAGTCGCTTACAACGGTGGGGAGGGGAGGGGAGGTTCTTCCACACCCGCCTTATTCGCCTGGTCTGAGCCCATGTGACAATGTTCTAATCCCCAAAGTCAAGAAGCCACTAGGTTTGCTAACAAAGAAGACATCGTAATAGCATTTCGTTAGCGATACACATGCAGCGAATGGTACTCAGTGCCTGCCCCACCGCTGGCAACGCACAGTAGACACCTAAACAATGTTTACCAATGGCCTGCGTCCTGCCACTTAACTACGAGCATCTCCTGACGGCAGAGTTTACCTTCAGGCACTATGCATACGTACATGTCCTATATTTACAAATGCATATCGTAGATTTTCCGTGTTGTCTCCTGTTCGCGAGAAAAAAAAGTTGCCATGACTTATGACTCGACCGTCGTATAAGAAGATTATTGAATTCCCTTTCGCACCTGGAATTGTGAGAGTGAGTGCCAAGCACATCTTGTTCGAAACTAAGCAGGTACAGTGTAATTTATTGCTAGGAGAACTTCATCAATATTTTGTAAATGATAAAATGTAAATGCATGTAAGTGCTGATTCACACATGCATGAAAAAGGATGTCTATAGCAGTGAACTGCATTTGTGTCTACAGCATAATAGAGATGACGCATTTCCGGAACAGGATGTAGGGATGGTCCGAGAACAATTTAAAACACATTTCACATAGAATAGTACCCAAAACATTATGGTGTTTGAAGCCATTTTCAGTGTTGCCTCAGTAATCCAAATTTGATGTTTTTTCAGTCGGTCAACACGATTGTACCCAATTGGGATGGGTTATTCCCGAGTCCTGGAAAAAAAATGACATGTATTTACTAACCACATGTAAATTTCTTTTTTTCATGATTAGGGAAGAACTTATCACAATTGGGTACAATCGTGTACATCCTTGGATGTCCCCTAGGTTTCTTTCCCAGTGATAATGGAAACTTGGACAATGACTAAGAGGGATGAGAGCAGAGTACAGCTGAGATGAGATTCCTGATAAGTATGGTCCAGAAAACGAGGAGAGACAGAGTGGAGACTTATGACTCGACCCTGGTATAAGAAGAATATTGAATTCCCTTTCGCAGCTGAATACTTGGAATTGTGAGAGTGAGTGCCAAGCACATCTTGTTCTAAACTAAGCAGTTAACAAAAAAAGTCATTCTACAGTATTTACAATAAATTATTCTTTATAAAAGACGATATTTCGGAAAAGAGAGCAAGTACAGTAATAATGCTTTTGTTTGAAGTAAAATCGTATTAATAATAATTTCTTCAAGGGAATTTGCGAGACAGAAAATTTCCAAAGAATTGAAAACAGCACTTACCCACCCACTATATAAAGCGGGGGAAAAATTAGGAGGTCAACAACTATAGGGACATGTCCCTCCTGATTGCCTATAAAATACTCTCAAAGGTGCTTTTGCACAGAATAGAGGCAACTCTTAACAACTTGGAGAATACCAAGCAGGGTTTAGGAAAGTCCACTCCGGTATCGAACAAATATTCAACTTGAAGTCAATACTCCATCACAGACTGCCGAGCGGTAAGAAAATTGTAGCGTCATTTATTGACTTAAAATTGGCAAATATAATTAAAGATATCCTAATAAGTGAAAAATGAAAATGAAAATCCACAGCCTGCTTCCAGTCTCCGACCGGGTCAGGAATGGAATGAATGAAGCCCCCATCTAGCTGCGAGGATATGAACTGTGCCGGCTGCCGAGGCCTGACGCACTCCTCTGGGGCAATGATTAAATGAATGACAGATGAAATGAAATGATAGTGGAGAGTGTTGCTGGAATGACATTTTTGACAGGGAAAACCGGAGGACCCGGAGAAAAACCTGTCTGCCTCCGTTTTGTCCAGCACAGATCTCACATGGAGTGACCGGGATTTGAACCACGGACCCAGCGGTGAGAGGCCGGCGTGCTGCCGCCTAAGCCACGGAGGCTTATCCTCCTAATAAGTATAATTTCAAAAATGAAATTCTTGCTACAACTGTTTGAAATTACGACAGGCATAAGGCAAGGTAATGGATTATCCCAGCTCCTATTCAACTGCATCCTTGAAAAGGTTGCGAGAATATGGAACTCTGAGCCCCCACCTGGCTAGGGAGAAAATCAGGAGGGATTAAAGTTAATCGCCTGGCCTTCACTGATGACTTTGCTATATTATTGGAAAGTCCTGAGGTTGCAACAATCCACAGTAACTTCTTGGAATAAATCGCAAGCCAAACAGGGCTGAGGATCTCAACAAAAGAAAAAAAATCATGATGAACATTAAATATGTACCAAAAGTCCTGGCTACAGAGATAGGACGGATCAAAAAGGTCAAGAAGTTCAAGTACTTTGCTGAGACCACACAGGAGAATGGACTAGAAAAAGTTGCAATGGGAGATTAGATCTCAAAAATGGAGAAAGCATATGGCATTACAAAAAACATCTACAATAAAAAGTGCTCATCCTGGAATGCCGAAATAAAACACTACAACACTGTGGACAATAAATGCCTGTCCATGAACTACAGTGAGTCTCTCTCACGACTCGGTCGGCCAGCGCTCCAAGCTTATCTGCCTCCCGTTGACTGACCACTTCCTGTTACACAGCGCGCACTTCGCAGTTCTGGTCCATGCTTATAACGTGTATTTAGTGTTCATCTGTCGCTCCAACTATTCTCAAGTTGTGAAGTGTTAGTTTTGGGTATAATTCTCATAATGCCTCCCCGTGTGTACACGGTAGAGGAAAGGGTATTTATGTACGATAATTATGTGAAAACCAGAGTCTTGCAGGGAAGTCGTTAAACGTTTCATTACACATTTTCCAGGTGTGCGCCCTCTACATAGAGAGACCGTGCGGAAGCTCGTAAACAAATTGAGGGGAACTGGTTCTCTACTCGATAAGAAGTGAAGTGTTAAAAAACGTGTACTTAATGAGGAAAAAGTAAATGAAACAGCAGAACATATCCGGAGAGAAATAGCCTCAATTACGGAAGACGAACTTATGTGTGTGAATCGGAGTTTCCTAAGACGATGCCAGAAATGTGTGGATGTAGGAGGAGAACATTTCCAACATCTCCTGTCATAAGGTACGACCTTAGTTTATTAATTCTTACTTTCTAAATTTTAATTGGTATCTCATGTCGAGCACGGATAAAGTGAGCCAAGTGCTGTTCTGTTCTTATTGCTATGCTATGCCGAGCGAGGAGTGACGAGTCAACGGGAGGCAGATAAGCTCGGCGCGTGGGCCGGCCGAGTCGTAAGAGAAACTCACTGTACAAGCAGGAGAAGTTAAAGGTCTTGAAAAGAAGAATCCCAGAAAAATTATGGCAGCTTTTCATGCTGAAAGCGGATGGAAACTTCGGAGAAACAAAGAAAGTTACCAGAAGGTGGAATGAAGATGAGGAGATATCTGTACAATAGACTTACCAAACAGATATTTGTTTACTTCTGGAGGAAAAAGACCACTAGAGCATGGATTAAGAAAATGAAGAATATTGAATGGTTCAAAATCTCCAAGGTCCAATTGTTAAAAATAAACACATTTAGGAACATATTGAAACATTTGGAAGGGGTTCCAGCCGCAGAAAGAACTAAGAAGACCAGAACAGCCTGAACAGAAGAGCAACGGAAGCAGGACAGCAAATACATGAAGGAGTATTGGATACACCAAAAACTCAGCACGAAGAAAAAGAAATTAAGTTGTAGCGTGGTCGTAAGTGGGCGATTCGCTTGTAAAAAGAAAATAATAGCAACAACAATAATAATGTCTGTTTACTAACCTTTAATAACAAATTGTACCAAATAATCCTGCAGGCAGAAAAATCACTTTCCTTTACACTTTTTTTAAATTGCAATCATGTTGAACATCAAATATGGACCAAAAGTCCTGGATACAGAGATAGGACGGATCAAAAAGGTCAAGAAGTTCAAGTACTTTGCCGAGACCACACAGGAGAATGGACTAGAAAAAGTTGCAATGGCAGATTAGATCTCAAAAATGGACAAAGCATATGGCTTTACAAAAAAACATTACAATAAAAATTGCTCATCCTGGAATGCCGAAATAAAACACTACAACACTTTACAACTTAACCTTTCCTACATTGGAACTTTGTTATTCTCATCTGGTGTAAGAGCTGGACATTCTGCTCACCATTATCTGATTCTTTAGCCTTGATAAGTTCTACTACAGTAGTAGTGTGAAACGTCGGCTAGCTAGAAAACAACACCCCAAAAGCCTTCAATTTCATTGATAATGGCAGCAAAAGTCTCAAATATTTCATTCATATAATGTGTTTGATTTCCTATAGCTATTACGTCACAATGTATGTTCTTCGAACACACAGTGCCTCCATCGACAGTGTGCTTGAAATGGTTATATAACTCCTTTGTAATGTGTGGGTCAGTGTCACCTCAGTCATTATTATTTGTACCAAAGCACAATGGTTACAAGCCATCTGGCAAAACATACTCTTAGATCACATGCAATATTTGTTCATGTACAAACAGGACTGAACACTTATCAGCTGTCGAGTCTCAGGTTGTTTGGCCAAGACTTAATTTCATCTTACCAAATAGCTTAATATGATAATAGTGGAAACTCTTTCCACTTAACGACGTTGAGCAGCGACGACAGCATATAGTGGCTAAAATAAATCACTAGTACAATTAGCTATTATAGCGCAACACAGTTCGGCTTCGAAAACGCAAAGATATAAAAAAAATATAAGTCCTTTGAATACTTATTGTAACATAATATAGGGAAGAGAGATGGATGATTATCCGAAAGGAGCAGTAATGAGAATAAAACACACGTATATTGACATTACAACACTATCATTTTATGGCTCCAGTCTAATAACGCTCGCCTACAAAGATTTCCAAAAGCAAATTACACAAATCTTATTCAGCTTGATATTTTTTAGTTGGAAGATTTTTCTCTGATGAATCATTCTTTCTGTTCACAAATGCCTCAATAGGACTTTAAAATACTTATCAATCAGCAATTTCATACAGATACCTTCAGTATAGTCATTCACTGACACAAAACAGTCAGTTAATCTGTTTCTAATCTCATGGGTGCTATCAGACAAGAACTGACAGAACTGTTTCCAAATGTCCCTCACATTTGGGCACACAACTCCCCCCCACACATTTCAAAACAACATTTTCGAGTTATCGTGCGTCTTCATTTCTATGAGCACATTCCCCATACTAGAATCATTATCATAAGATGACATTACATCCCTACACTCAGAATGAGGAAACTTGCTACAGACTCAGCCCATGTCATAGCGGTTGGCATTAAATCAGAGTCATTATCATTTACCTTGTCACACTCTCTACTCATCACCTCATTATCAGTCAATAGGAAGTTTGCATCAGATTCACAATTACAGTCATCAGAATTGATTAACCATGACATTTGGTTGTATCTGAGATTACATTGTTGCCTCCTTTTCATCTAATGATTGAAAAAATGTTTCCAATGCGATCTTGTGTGATCCTCCTAGTCCGCAAATAATGGAAATCATAATAATCATGTAATTCTGATCACAAAGGTTTGAATGCAGAAAGGCTGTCTACTTCAGGGAGTGCCCGTATCCATCACACAGAGGAAAGTCGTTTTGCTGTTCTGCACAGTGATGTCATCACAGAGTGTCAAGCGGTATTCTCGCCCTGTCTTATGTGACAAACGCATGTTAGATTATAAAAACACACTCGATATAGTGTAAATCCCTTCTTTGTTTTCATTATTGGAAGGAAGCCTAATAAAATTGTAGGCTTTCAAGCTGAAACATTTGTTTTATTGACATCGAAAGAACTATCTTTCGGCAATCAGCTCACATCTCTGTCCGAATATTTCCCAATGATATTATGATATTGGGAGGAGAAAAAACTAACTTTGTTCCCTCGTACTACCCAAGGTTAGATGTTTGTTCACAGCTGGATATAAATACTGATACATGCACAGATTAGTGGGTTGAGAGCAGATCGCTTGTCTCTCATCTTACTTCCCCAGTGTCATATTACACATGTTACAAATAGAATGACGAATCAAAAGTAATTACTCCATCTCACTTTGTAGAATAAAGAGTTTTATTATCTATAACTAGCAACCTGCCCCGGCTTCGCCCGGGAACAGTTATGAATGCAAGGTGATAGGCTACTTTTAACCGAGGTCTTATATAAGATTTCCTTGTATACGACATTAGTAGTTTTCCCTCCAGCAGTGAACACGAAAAGATTTCGGTTTGATGTAGCATGCGATATAGCCACGTAAAGCTGTCCATGAGAAAAACATTCTCCACTGAGATTAACTCCAGTCACGCTAAGTGTCTGACCCTGTGCTTTGTTTATAGTCATGCCAAAGGAGACTCTTACTGGGAATTGTACTCGTTTGAACTGATAAGACAAATCTGAAGGAATCATAGGGATTCTGGGTACTAAGACAGTTTCTCCTGTACCACAGCTAGTTAAGATAGTTGCTTCAATGAAACAGTTTTTCAAAGTTTTCACAACCAATCGCGTCCCATTGCATAACTATGGTGGGTGTAAATTACGTAGCAATATAATAGGCACTCCCACTTTAAAATAAGCTTGTGTGCTGGCAAGCCAGAAGGAAGTAAAGCATTTAGGAATTCTGTAGGGTAATGACCAGCTTCTTTACTATCGACTACTGCATCTACTGAGCAATATACTTGAGCCTGGACAGTGAATTTGGAGAACACCCAGTCAATTTTCACAACTTGTTCGTTTGTCGGCGATAATATTGCTCTTTCTTTAAACCACGAATGTGACTTGTTAGATAGGTCATGGATTTGAGGATAAACGCTATCAATCAATTCTTGAATGCTGCTTACTAAAACACAGAAATCGTGACTGAGGGTAATTTTCCCGTCAATGACCGGTAAATCTCCATTTCCGACTAAGTAACAAATTAGCAAACAGACTATTATCTTCTGAAGATAAGAGTACTCTCATGTTAATTTCGAATACCAATTTTGTTATATCCGGCCAGATGTAAGATCTTTTTAATGAAGCGTTCACTTCGTCAGCTCTCGTTCCTCTGGTAACAACTGGTAAGATTTTACGAAAATCTCCGGCGAACAAAACTGTGCAGCCATGCATAGGTGTGTTCTGATTCATTAGATCACGCAAGGTCCTGTCTACAGCTACAACGGAAGTTTTGTGCGACATTGTAGCCTCATCCCATACAACTGAAGAATTAAACTGGCAGTGTTACTTTGTTTTGAAGTAATACATAGGCTTCCATCATTACTGCTGACTTTCAAAGTAAGTTAAAATGTTGCATGTGCTGTTCTTCCCCCTTCCAAAAGAGTGGCTGCAATTTATGATGATGCGACGGCAAGAGCAATATAACCACCAGGCCTCACTTTGGCGAGCAACAAATTAATCAAAAACGTTTTGCCTGTGCCTCCAGGGGTATCGAGAAAAAATATATTACCTTTCTTCTTAGTGATGCTATATGATGGTGTCATAAGCTTGTTTCTGATCGTGGTTCAGACGGTGTTCTTCTTGAGCAACGGTTTGAAGGAGGCGAGGACGAAGTCTTTCTTTCTCTTGTGACAATCTAGAAATTATTTGTTGCTCTGTTTCATTGTTACGTGATAAGCGCTTTTTTTTATGTCAATGAACTATGACCTATATCCATTTTACATCTCAGCATGATGGCTTAAAATCATCGACTGTACTATTAATTATAACGAATTCTTTTCAGACGTAATTTAAGAATGGCGAGGTGCATGAAACACAAATCCCCCTTCCGTCCAATCTTAATTTTGTCCATGTATTTTGCGGAAAGAAAAGTTCACATGCGAAATGAAGAAAAGCCGAGTTGCACTTCCAGGGTAACTCCAAACACAACCACCCTTCTCTGAAGCCTTAACTCAACACGACTCAACGGTTTGCAGCTGGCTGTATCTGGGGTAATAGGTTCGCCCGCTAGTTAGGCTGTAACAGGGGTGATAGACTCGACCTTAGCTAGCTCGTAAACTGTTGCTTCAGTATTTGAATGGACATGGTTAGCATCAATAGGCAGCGTCTGTTTCCCATGTTAGGGGCGGCTGCAAGGGCGTCTGTTCTCCACGTTAGGGGCGGCCTGAATAATAGCTGGCAGTAGCTTCATAAAATGCTTTTGGGAGTGGCGACCCCATCGTAATAATAGCCTAAAATGGAAATGGCACTTCCAATGATTCGGAAAAGGTTAGGGCGTACCCTGCAGGCGACGCGCAGTTCCTTTGGTACTGGGGCAACTGTGAGAAATGGGCGACCAGTAACCGAAATGAAAGTGGGAATCATGAATGTCATGACCCTGACAGGCAAGGTGGAGGAGGTGGTAGACTTCATGGAGGGTGAGAAGGTTGGAATGATGGGGCTGAGTGAAGTGAAATGGAAAGGTAAAGGAAGGAAGAAATTGAGGAAAGGATATACGTTATACTGGAGTAGTGGCCAAGAGGCAAAAAATGGCGTGGGACTGATAACCTCGAAACAACTGGAGGAGTATGTTGAAGTGGTAGAGTGTGTGAGTGACAGAATAATGAAAATTAGAATGAAGATGAAGAATGACATGGACTTCATACAAGTGTATGCACCACAGACTGGAAACAGAGAAGAAGATATTGAAGTATTACTGGAGGATGTAGAAAGCGTAATTTCAGCTGTAGAAGTGGTGATCATGGGAGATATGAAAGCACAAGCCGGAAACAAGAGACAAGGAAAGGAAAGGAAGAAGTCATTGGACCATATGGATATGGGAAAAAGAACCGGGAAGGAGAGGAACTTGTAAACTTTTGTGAAAGGAATGGACTGATAGTGGGTAATTCATGGTTTCGAAAGAAAAACAGCAGGGAAATTATGAGATATGGGTGGGGTGATAGAAGAACAAAATCAGTAATTGACTACTTTCTGGTGGAAAAGACAAATCGCAGAAAGCTGATAGATGTGACAGCTTTACCAGGAGAAGCATTTGATGGGGACCATAGAGCTGTGGTGGCAAAATTTAGATGGGAAAAATTGGAAAACATAAAGGAGATCAGAGAAAGTAAAATAAAAGTATGGAAATTGAAAGACAAAACTGTACAGGAAGATTTTCAGGAGAGATTGAAGCAACAAATCCCAGTTACTGAAGTGGAAAACGTAGAAGAGCAATGGTCTCACTTTATAAAGGCATTTGCTGGTGCAGCAGAGAGTGCTTGTGGTAGGACGTCAACAAGAGTGAAAGAGAAGGAGACACCGTGGTGGAATGAGGAAGTGAGGAAAGCAGTGAAAGAAAAGAAGTCTGCATGGAAAGAATGGAACCAAGATCAAACAGAAGAAAGCAAAAGGAAGTATAAAAAAAAGGAAGATTGTAGTTTTACGTGACCGTGAATCTTGTGATTATGAGCCACGGGACCTCCTTTTTACGTGGAATCCGAACCACAGGACATGGCATTTCACTTCGAAAATCTCACATGCATTGACCGGGAATCGAACCCGGACCGCCTTGGTGAGAGGCACACAGCTAGACCGCTGAACCACCACGCCCCAGCAAAAGGAAGTATCACGACAGCAAACGGAGGAGTAAGAAAGTGGTAGGAGAAGAAAGAAGAAAAGTTGGGAAGAATTTACACGAAGAATGGAAACAGATGTATGTGGCAGTAAAAGGATGCTGTATGGACTTCTAAGAAGTAAGAGGAAAGAAAGAGTTACTACAAAGCTAGTGAAAAAGGAAGATGGAGAGTTGTTAACACACCCAGAAGAGATAAAGGGACGATGGAAGGAGTATTTCGATAAGCTATTGAATGTGAACAATTGTACAGGTGAGATGGAAGTGACACAGCCTGACGACTCTATAACAGAAGATGATATAACAATGCTGGAGGTGGAATTAGCAGAACAGAAAATGAAGATGGGAAAAGCAACAGGGGTGGATGAAATCAGTGTAGAAATTATAAAGGCTGCTGGACCTGTTGGCATGCAATGGCTGTATCGACTGCTAAAGTGTGTGTGGAAACGGAAATGTGTACCAGAAGACTGGGAGAAAGGGCTAATACCAGTGTTTAATAAAGGGGAAAAGAAAGTGTGTGATAACTATAGAGGGATCACCCTCATATCACAGATAGTAAAAATACTGGAAAGGATATTAGAAAGAAGAATGAGAAGAAAGGTGGAAGGAGAGTGGAAGATCCACAGTGGACCCAATCTTTAGCTTGAGGCAGGTGATGGAAAAGAACTGGGAATATGAAGAGGATTTGGTCATGACTTTCATAGATCTAGAAAAGGCATAGGATAGTGTCCCCAGAGAGAAGGTATGGGAAACCATGGTTAAGAAGGGACTGGGAAAAGAAATGTTGGAAATGGTGCAAGCAATGTACAACAACTGTGTTAGCAGGGTACTGACCCCAGTTGGAAAGACAGAATGGTTTAGGAACAAGACTGGACTAAGACAGGGGAGTGTGCTGTCACCTCTCCTGTTCATAATGGTAATGGATGAAATTGTAAAGGAAACAAAGGAAGCATATGGACATAAAGAAATGAAGTTACTATTATTTGCAGATGATATTGTGGTCTGGGGAAGGAACACCGAAGAAGTGCAAGAACAACTAGATGCACTGAACGAAAATATTCAGAAGTACGGCCTGAAAAACAGTATAGAGAAAAGCAAGACCATGGTGATGACATGAGGGGAAAGACAAGGAAAGGGCACTGTGAAAATTGGAAGTCAGAGTTTGGAAATTGTGGATACGTTCAAATACCTAGGAAGTGAATTGATGCAAACTGGTAGGTTGGACATGGAGATTGGCAGGAGGGTACAGCAGAGCAATGCGTTCTATCAAAGTGTAAGAAAACTTGTTTGGGATAAGGAAGTACCAAGGAAAAGCAAGGAGGTAATGTATAAAGTGTACTATGTACCCATATTAACTTATGCAGCTGAGACTTGGACCCTGACAAGCAGGCAAGAGAGTAGAATCCAAGCCAGTGAAATGAAATTCCTAAGAAGTATGATAGGAAAGACAAGGAATGACAGAGTGAGGAATGAAGATGTTAGGAAGGAAGTTGGGATGGGAAAACTAAATGAGAGAATTGAGAAGAATCAACTAAGGTGGTTTGGACATGTAAAGAGGATGGAGGAAAATACAATACCAAGACAGATGCTGGAGGCGAAGTGCAAGGGTAAGAGAGCAAGGGGAAGACCTAGAACAAGGTGGATCGATTCAGTGAAGAACAGCATGAGAAAAAGAAATCTGGACTGGGTCAAGATCGTGGAAGAAGAATTGTGGAAGGAAAGAGGAAAGAGGAGAAGTGCCATAAATACCCCGACCCGGCACGAGCTGGATAAGGGGAAATGATGAGCCAGCTTGGTGTCCTAGGCGAAACCCCACACAAGACACGGCACAAACCTAGAAGAATTGCTGAGTTTTGATGATGATGATGGTTGGAAGAAATGAAAACGTAAAAACACTTATAGTGGGTGATGTATTGAAGATAGAGATATGCTCTCCGGGACTTTTTGTAGAACATTTCATGCTGAACAATTCTTACACTCACAGTTTTTAGATATTTTTAACGGTTTGCCCAGCGTAAGCTTACAAAGCGCTCGGACGCCAGGTTTCTTTTCGACTTCTTCACTGAAATCGTTACTGCTCGGCTTCCTTTGATGATAAATTATTTTCAACAGAAATCATCCTCGAGATATCCTTTACAGAATGGTGAAAACCGCATCAAAATCCATCTAGAGGTTCTCGAGATTACCCGTGACATCCAAGAATCGGGGACTTTGTTTTATACTAAGTAGAGATACCGTATGTATAAAAATGAGTGTTTGTTCGTCTTTTATGCGTTCATACCCATTCATCTGAATCTGATGAAACATTGGTGAGTTGTTGTGCCCACTCCCGGGAAGGTCATAGAATTAGTAAATCCATTTTACAATAGATGGCACGTGAGTAGTTTCAACAAATGTGTGTTGGCACGCGAATCATTTCAACCAAGTTCTGCATGCGTTCATATACCATTCATCCCATTGTGATGAAACTTTGCCGAGTTGTTGTGCCCACTCCCGGAAAGGTTAGAGTTAGTAAATCCAATTTACAATACCTGGTGCACGAGTAATTTCAATAAATGAGTGCTGGCGTGCCAATCGTTCAACAAAGTCCAGTTTGTGTTCATATACCATTCATTCAATCGCAATGAAACTTTAAGTGGGTTGTTGTGCCTACTCCCGGAAGGTTATGGAATTGGTAAATCCATTTTACAATAGATGGCGCGCGAATCGTTCAAGAAAGTTCCGTATGCGTTCACATACGGTACCATTCATCTCATTGAGATGAAAGTTTGGCAAGTTGTTATGCACACTCCCACAAAGGTTTCTGCATTAGTAAATCCATTTTACAATAGATGGTGCACGATTCAATTCAACAAACGCGTGCTAGCGTGTGAAATGTTTCTACATAGTCCCATATGCGTTCGTATACCATTTATCCCACTGCGGTGAATTGTTGTGCACACTCCCGCAAGGTTTCTGAATAACTACATCCACTTTACAATAGATGGCCACGAGTTGTTTTAACAAATGTTCATTTGCGAGTTGCTGTGCGCATGCCCGCGAAGGTTTCTAATATTTTAGTAAAACCATTTCACGATAGATGGCACACAAATTGCTTCAACAAATGAGTATTGGCGCACGAATCGTTTATACAAATGAGCGTATTTCACATAGTTTAGCAGCAGTTTCTGTGTTTTGGCTGTATGATTGTCACAATGCGTTCTAATACCATTCCTCCGATTGAGATGATACTTTGGTGAATTGTTATGTGCATGCCCACGAAGGTTTCTAAGTTAGGAGATCCATATTTCAATAGGTGGCGCACGAGTAGTTTCAACAAAAGTGTTGCTGTGCAAATTATTTCAACAAATTAACTTTGGTGAGTTATGTGCAAGAACGCAAAGTCCTCTGTATATGTGACTCCATTTTAAAATAGATGATGCGCAAGTCATTTCCTGAGTGTTGTCTCACGAATAATTTCAACAAATGAGTGTATTTCATAATGTTTAGGGGCATTCTCAGTGGTTACATTCGATGATTGTTCCCTTTGCGTTCCTATAACATTCATCCGATTATGATGAAACTTTGGCGAGTTGTTGTGCACACTCCCATGCAGGTTTCTGAACTAGTTTTTTAAGAGAACAAGACAATGTTGCCAATAAAATGTGCTTAAAAAAAAAAAAAAAAAAAAGAGAAGTTCATCAGTCACCTAACAACTGATTGACGCTACTCTATGGGCATAGGCAAAAACTGCACCATTTTTAAGTAGTATTGTTGGCACGCGAGTCGTTTCACCAAAAGACATTGGAATAGGCAGCGCTCGAATCATTTCAACAAATAAGATTTGGCGCGCTGCTGTGGATAAATTGATAGAACTATCAACAGAGCACAAAATTAGCATAATTTCTTAATTATAGTGACGTGATCTTCAGGGGGAACGGCTTTTCGAATTTTATGTCTTTCTCTCTAGCCACTAAGTTTGTGTCTTTTTGACATTTCTTATTAGTATTTTACGTAGAGGTAATGTGAAAGCAGGAGCAAGAGCTACCCAGTGGTTGTGGCAATATGCTGTAGCTGATCGTAGATGTTAGCCTATGGTGATAAGGAATGTGTTACTTTCAACAGACATTTTAAAAATATATTTAATTCTATGAGAATAAAATAATTTTTTCTATACTGATCTTGTTTAGAATAATTTCAAGATACAATTCTAGCAAACTGGCCTCCAACTGTTCTCCAGAATCTCAGCATGGTGCCTTACATATCCTTTCGATCGTATCGTAAAGCGGGCTGTTTCAAAATTTAACTAGAAATAAATCATGGCATTGACGAATGAGTTGTCGCTATGTTTAGTGTTTATACAATTTTCGCGAGCGAAGCCGCGACGGGTAATGCTAGTTATTAATAATATTAATATCACCGTCTCAGTTTGCGACTGTGATTATTGCGTGGTAGCTGTCTACGTTCTTCTGCTCAGATTCATTCGAGTTTTATGAGAAACGAGTGCTTTAATTCATCTGTGTTCATACATCGCAATTTGGAAATCCATTTGGTACGGTGCTAAATAATATTAATTGTGAATGCTGCTTGCATATGTACGTGGATACTCACCGTGATGATATTCTTATGTGTAAAGAGATGAGTATTATCTGTAGGGATAGGGTTATCAGTATTGTGTTTATATGTAAGCAGTCGTGTGTTAGGTTTATCATTTATAGTAGCAATCCAGTATCTAAGAGAGTGACAGACAGTGCCAAACTGTGCTGTGGCTATGTGAGACTTTTCCTGAAGGTCCAACAGTTTACAGACAGTGGCTTCTGGATTGCAACGATAAATTTAATGTTAAACATGCAAATGTTTGTACTGTTCACTTTGATGATTATATCCATGACCTAAAATCAGAACTTCTAGGATTACAGGACAAAAAGTTGCTGAAGCCTGGTGTAGTATAAAGTTTTAACTAAATGTCAAGACAAAGTTCAGATGACTTTCTTTAAATTCCAGATATAGAACAGGCTGGAGTAATGGTACTCATCTTTTAAAGTTCGCATAAATTGATACTACACCCGACTACAGTATTTATATTACTTTAGTGACCTACAAAGACCATTTACACAGAGCTGCCACAAATTTGAAGAATCGCAACAATATCCTGCAATGCCTTGCAGGAACATCGTGGGGGGGCGGGGGCGGTGGGGGCAGATGCTAACACCGAGTATTGCTCCGGAGTATGGCTTAACAGCTGTCATACTCAACGAGTGGATGTTCTACTTCATCGTAGTATACGAATTATATCTGGAACACTACTTCCAACTCCGATCCAGTGCTCAGTAATATCGCACCTCCTCATATCAGAAGACAGAATACAGAAGAATCGACAGTTCCTATCCATGATGGCGTTGAACAGTTGGGCCCTTCTAGACTGAAATCCTTCAAACCTACATGGATAACAGCCTTAGAACTAACAAACAGCAATTTCAAAGCCAATACTAGCTGGCAGACCGAGTGGACAAGAGCTCCTCCTCGAGGCATCGTACAAGTTGGGAACCCAACTACAAAACTCGCTGGTTTCAACTTGCTGAGACACCTGGAGTAGGCTCAATCGTATTAGAGGTGGTGTGGGAAGACTACATACTTGGGGTTGGAAAGATTCGCCATACTGTGATTGTGATGACATTCCGCAGACATTGGAACACAGAGTGTGATTGTCCCTGCCGAGCGTTCCCGGGAAGTCTCGAGGACTTAAATTGTGCTGCTCCAGAAGCAGTGAATTGGTTAAATAGACTGGATGTTGATTTATGATATTTTCAACTTTAATAGGTATATGTCTTGTTGTAATATTGTTCGGATGTTTGTGACACTGCATTCATGTCTTTGTGTTAGCATCATACGATAAATAACTTGAAAATATTGACATTTTGAAGAAAACTTGTCAACTTCAATCATATATGTGATAGATAGGCTATCTCCAGGAAGAACTACCACCCCCACGCCCAATCAGGATTTCAGGGATTTTTTTAAAATCCACCAAGGTGCTCTTACAGTATATCACAAACATACCGCATTTGAAGTACTTTTCGTAGGATTATTATTACCATTAGAAAAGAAGGGTAACAAGTGTCTTTTGTTGTATCAAATTTGGAAGAAATTTCTATTCAAAGAATTTAGAACATAAAGGACCCGAAATTTTTACCATTTAATGCTGTGATTGGCTGTACAGGAGTATCCATATCAAACTCTTCACTAACGACTTGGAAATTTCATCAAATACCTATGAAATAACCCTCTCCTCCCTTTTCATTTTCTTAGCATTAATTTTTAGCAAACTTAGAACCATTTATGTTAGTACACCAGATTCCACTTGGACATTTTGTAACCCACTTCTTAATGACTGGTGCATGAACTCTTATGACTTACTCTGGTAGCATCTAACCTTCAATCGGATTAGAATTGGCAGAGGATACACTTGGAATATCACTCTATACGATGGCGGTTAAAGAATAGTCTAAATTTAACTTTAAAGGGATGAAAAGATGCGGAACAGGGAGTCAGCACATGGGAGTGAAGACTGGCAGTTGCCTGGTCGCTTCGACAAGGCAGCATGCTGACGGCTGTCGGTGTACAGCTTGACGCAATATTGGGCAAGAGATGGAGCTGTTCATTGACAGCCGTCTGCATGCTGCCTCAACTGCCAGCCTTCCACTCCCATGTGCTGAGTCTCTGCTCCGCATCTCTTCAATCGCTTTAAATAGATGCTCGGCCTTAGCCCGTCATGGGCTGTATAGTGCCAGTTGACTTTTTGTTTTTAATGTTAATTTTAGCAGATTTGTTTTACCATGCTGTTCCGTCCCTTAAAACAATAACAATCCAATCGGGGGAAGCCTCTACCAGAGTTCGCTTGTTAGGCGAACAATAACGCAAAACTAAAGCAAAACTTTTGTCATTACTTGAATAGCTTTACAGTTTCTTTGATTAATTTCAAAGTTTATGAAGTTCTGAGAATCGCTCGTCAACAACACTTTTCTCACAATTATACTTCGAATGGTTTTTGGGCACCACAGATGATTTTCTTCTTATTCAATGTCCTGTACTTGTATAGCAACTTCTGACATTTCCCATATTTCAATATTAAGTTGGAACAGCACTTATTCAGTCCTTTTTCTAAAAGTGGTTTGTTATTTTCCTGGACAACACTTTCAGTCAGCTGAAATTTCTGGGGTAGACTCACACTCTCATTTCCTTTTCTTCGGGCTACCTCGCACATTCTGTAACAAACATGACAATTTAATCATCAGGCATTCACTAGTGAAAAGAAGTTGACGTATGGTATAATGATGAGAACATACAATTCCAGCAGTACAAGAAAGTTCATAAATAATACCAGAATAAACAATATATATACCCTTGGCATCAGAAATTCTTTATTCTGAATCCTTTTCTGTGAAGTGGTCCAAGCACACTATGTAACTTCTATCTAAATGTTCTGGCCCTTCTGCTCTTCACAACCCACCGAGTACACCTGAAAATGGATTAAATGAATAAGTTTAATCATATAAATGTTTTAAAGAAAGTATGGTATGCTCAGATTAATAGAAAGAATACAAGCACTAACATTAGTAGGTATACTCACAGCAGTTTGTTTTTAGGAAATCTGTAAAATGACTTGGAATCACTTTGTATTTGAAATTATAACATCGGTACATAGCACAAATAACATCTCTTCCAGCCATTTCCAAAATCATCACGCATAACAAGCCCCAAAAAAATACTATTTTCATTAAAAAAGTTACACTTCTAACATGAGGCTACGGCACATAAACTTGCCAGCTGACTGCAATAGCGAGCATAATTACCGTATCTGCGCAAACCACCAGATGGCACGCTGAACCTGTGTTACCGGTTTCACGAGGGACTTGACACTGTTGTCATATTAAGCTATTTGCCATTATTCATACAAGAGTCACAGTTGTGCACAACGCTGGCCATGTATCATACAATAACATTATAACCCACTGATATATAGGCTTCGTGTTTGACAATCTATGGCTGCAAGTGGACGTCCACTCCATGTTCGAGTGGTCATGGGCGATTGTGAAGTGTAGAACTTCATAACTAAATTATTGCTTTGTTCATTCCTGAAGGTTTTGAGAAGATTTATCTCAGGAGGTCCGACAGCTTCCCTCATCAAGCTTAAGAGAAAAAAGTGCTTTTCTTGGTAGTTTTGAAAATAGAAAGGAAGCAGTGGAGGGTCCATAGCATTTTGAGCAGAATCAGTTTACAGGAAAATCATCTTCTGCTGCAGAAATCCCCATAGCCAGGCAAAACATTTATAGGGAGGAGTGCTCACACCAATGTAAGAGTATACCACAATGGGTTTTAAAAATTTGATGAAAAAAAATATTCATTCATGAAAAGAAAAAAAAAATGGTTTAAGTATTTTGAGAAAACTACTTCAAACAGTATCACATATTTGTAATTGTGCTGAATAAGTACCCATATTCAATCTCTTAGGTCAAATGCAATAAATGTATTACTTCCTAAAATGTGGGAAGAGAACATAACGAAAACCCTATTCATTCAAGTCAGCTTGTTCCCAGAATTAGATATACGAGGGTCATTTCAAACTTTATGGCAACTAAGCCTACATATCGTCAGCCAATAAACCAGTAACTTAGCTATGGAAATTCACTGTCACTCAAATGTGCTTCGTAATGATAGTAGCAAATTGAGAGTCCGGGTATAAGAGCCAATGGGTAATGGAAATTCTAAGATAGAAATCTTGATTCTGTCATACACAAAAGAAAATGAAGTCACAGCTAACAAACACCCTTCAAAATAATCCCTCCTGGTTCAACACGTCTTTGCCATCGGCGTTAAACATCATCGGCTGTGCCCAATATGTCCGAGTGTACCACATTAATTATATATGAAACATTCGTAACACTGGAGGAGACCAAATCCTGGGAAAAAGAATTCTTAAACTACTGAAATTAGCCAGAAACATGGCTGTCCTAGTTGAATGAGCAAGAAAGAAAAACATATATTTACATAAAACTCAGCAATTTTTCTATAAATCTTCTTCTTTCTCTTTACATCATTCCCACTCCTATGTGGGGTCGATGTTTCTGACAGCTCTCCTCCATTTAGCTCCGTCATGCACATCCTCTTCTGACAACTGTTTTTCTCTGAGGTCCTCCTGTACACGATCCATCCATCTTCGTTTACGTCTGCCTCGCATTCTCACTCCCTGTATTTGCATGTCTAGCATCTTCCTCCCCACGTAGGATTCCTCTCTTCTTCTCACATGCCCATACTATTGAAGTCGCCGTTCTTGTATCTTCTTAGATATTTCAATGTTCCTCTTATTTTGACATTTTCCACTCTATCAAGCTTAGTCACTCCACTCATCCACCTGAGCATTTTCATTTCCATGACGTCAAGCCTGTTCGTGAGCGTTTTGCGTGCAGGCAATGTTTCACAGCCATACAACAATGCAGGTCTTACGACAGTTTTATATATTTTCCCCTTAACTTTAGTCTTGATCCTGCGGTCACAGAGCACTCCTGACATTTTCCTCCAGTTCATCCATCCTACCTGAATCCTGTGTGACACTTCCACATCCAGATTTCCATCTCCAGTCTATAAATCATCATCATCATCTTGCACAGTTTCCAGCCACTGGCCGGGTCTGTTTGGAACACAAGCCTCTCCAACGTCTTCTGTCTTCCCACCATCTCTCAGCCTCCACCCTTGTCCAGTCTTCTCCTCTCTTCTTCACGCTTTCTTCCACCCCCTTCAGCCACCTGTCTCTCGGTCTTCCCCTCGGTCTCTTTCCTTCCCACTTCGTCTCATGTACTCTCCTGGGTATCCTCTTCTCCTCCATTCGTTTTACATGTCCATACCATCTAAGTCTAGATTTCTCTATACCATCCTGTAATGGTTCCTCCTTCATTAATTCTCTGGTCCTCTCATTTCTTATTCTGTCCATCTTTGTAGCTCCAATACTGCTTCTCAAGAACCTCATCTCACTGGCCTGTATTTTGCTCCTCTCCCTTCCTTTCATAACCCAGGTCTCCGAGGCATACGTCAGGATAGGGACATAGTACGTCCGATATATGATCTTTTTGCTGTTCTGAGGGACATCCTTGCTCCATAACATGCTTCTCACACTCCTCCGAAATGCTTCTGCCTGCCTCCCCCGCTCATTTATTTCTCTATCGTTTCTTCCATTATCTTGTATCAGGCTTCCCAGATACTTAAAACTCTCCACTTTCTTCAGCTGTTCCCCACCAATTGTTATTCCCGTTGTGGTTCTTTCCTTCTTCCTTGTTGTGATCACCATCTCACTCTTATTTATGCTAAATTTCATCCCATATCCTTGTATTACTCCTTCCCACACGTCCAACTGTTCCTGTACCTCCTCCTCCTTGTTTCCCCAAATCATCAAATCATCTGCAAACACCATTGCTTTCATCTTTCCGTCCCCAATTACTTGTGCCACTCGGGTCATTATGTCATCCATCACCACAATGAAAAGTAACGGTGACAGTGCACTTCCTTGTTTCAGGCCGTTTCTTTGTTCCAACCAGTCAGATCTCTCTCCTCCCGCATTCACACAGCTCACGCTTCCCTTGTACATCTCCTTTATCCTCTTTATAGTCCATTTCTCTACTCCTCTATCCTCCAGGGACTTCCATACTTTGTTTCTGCATACACTGTCATATGCTTTCTCAATGTCCAGGAAGGCCATCAGTAGATCTGTTCCATATTCATAGTGCTGTTCTTGTAACTGCCTTACAGCAAAAATCAAATCCACTGTGGACCTTCCTGCTCTGAAGCCATGTTGTTCTTCCCTCATCCCTCCTTCTATCCTTGTCCTAATTCTCTTTTCCAAAACTTTCTCGAAGATCTTTGCACAATGACTCATCAGTGTTATTCCCCGATAGTTTCTGCAATCTGTTCTACTACCTTTCTTGAAGATCGGGACAATGATTCCTTTTTTCCAGTCCTCTGGGGTCTTCCTTTCCTTCCATGCTGTCCTCATCACTCGGTACAGCCACTGTATCCCCACCTCTCCTGCTGCTCTCACCATCTCCACACTCAACTCATCCACACCCGGTGCCTTCCCTCCTTTCATCTTGTTCACTGCATCTTCCACTTCTTTCCATGTTAAGTCCTTTTCTGTTTGCAGTTCATCTTCCTCTTCCCCGATTTCTTCCTCCTCACCATCTTTTCCATTTGGGTTCAGAAGTTCTTCAAAATATTCTTTCCACATTTTCTTCAGTTCTTCCCTATTTTCTATCTCTTGTCCCCTTTTGTTCACCATTCTAACATAATCCGTAGGATCCTTCCGCCTCTTATCTTTCACCATCCCATACAGGACCTTTTTTGTACCTTCACTATCCTCCTCCATCATCTTTGTCCACTCTTCCATCCACTTCCTTCTCTCCTCAGCCACCACTCTCTTCGCCTCCTTCTTTCTTTCCTGGTACTCTTCCCTTGTCTCTACCGTCCTATTTTGATACCACCTCCTAAAGGCTCTATTCTTTTCCCTTACTATATCTTTTGTCTTCTCATTCCACCATGGAGTTTCCTTCCACCTCTTCTTACTACTTGTCCTCCCACATACTGCTTCTGCTGCACCCACTAGTGTCTTCTTAAATCTAGCCCATTCCTCTTCCACCCCTCTTTCTTCATCTGTTGGAATTCCTTCCTTTACCATTTTGAGGTACTCGACCCTTCTATCCCCTTCTTTCAGTTTCCATATCCTTATACGTCTTTCCTGGTTCTCAGTCCCTTTCTTCTCCTTACTCCCTCTCAGGTTCATTACCAGTAATCGATGGTCGCTATCCAGGTTCTCCGATGGTATAACCTTGATGCCCGTGATGTTCTTATTTAGTTCTTTCTCATACAGTATATAGTCGACCACCGACTTCCTGGTCAAGTCATCACTGTACCATGTGATTGTGTGGCTCTCTCTTTTCTTAAACCAGGAGTTCCCAACTAGCAGGCTGTTCCTCTGGCAGAAGTCCAACAGTCTCTTTCCTTCCTCATTTCTTCCACCCCAACCCTCTGGTCCTAGAACACTCTCATAACCTTGTCTTTCTCTTCCTACATGGGCATTGAGGTCCCCCATAACAATCATATTTCTTCCTACCAGCTGCTTCTGCAATTCCTCTTCAAACTCCTCCTTCTCTTCAGAAGCGCAGCCTACTTGTGGAGCATATACTTGCACTATTTCTACGGTCTCTCCCCTCAGTGCTACTTTCACTTTCATCATCCTATCACTTATTCTCCTCACTTCTTCTTTCAAACCATCTCGTACTACTACTCCCACTCCATTCCTCTTTCCCTCTTCGTTCCCACTCCAGTACAGTCTATAGCCTTTTCTCAGTACTCTCCTTCCTTCCCCTTTCCACTTTGTTTCTGCCAATCCCAATAAATCCAACTTCCTTCTTTCCATCATATCCACTATCTCCTCCACCTTCCCCGTCAGCGTTCTTAGGTTTAAAGTTCCAAATCTTAGTCCGTGTGTACAGCCGTGTCGTCGTCTATTAAATCCATCCTGTCCGAGGCTCGTTCCATTTTTGAAAGCATTTGGTTTAATCCACTACTGGCTTGCTGGGCTTATCGTAGCTTCACCAGAGCCCCGTTAGCCGTCACTTTTCAGGGTTCCTGTAGGACCTTCACAGCTACCGTAACGGTCCCGGGGCACACGAAGTCCCCACTGTACTTCGCCCCTACAGGCAATCCCCTACTTTGTGCCGTTGCCCGTCTCCCACGACGTGGACGAGGGGTTGGACTTATGGGAGACCCAGTCTATAAATAATCATATATAATATTTCAGTAGTATACATCCCTCCTGTGGCACTCACAAGCGACCGATCGTGACAAATGAGCATTCAAATGAAAGAGAATAGACTTTAGCAGTGACTTATTGCACTATTATTTCATAAATATCTATAATTTCTTTTAAAAAATGTACGAAGTGTGCGACTTGCAAACACCGTTGTTGTAGGAAAATACGATCCATAATTGCTGTCCACGGGCTGCTGTGACGCCTGTTTCATGTCATATTAACATTCTGAGGTCTTTCCTTTATCCTGAAATGTAAATATTGATCTATAATCATTTGGTTGAAATAAAAACAAATAAACTACAGACCAGTAAGTCTGACCAGTGTAGTTTGTAAAATCTTGGAGAGTTTAATAGTAAAATATATTAGAGGGGTATGTGAAGTTAAAAATTGGTTCCTGAGGAGCCAGTATGGATTTAGAAAGAAATTTTCTTGTGAGGCACAACTGGTGGGATTTCAGCAGGACATATCAGATCGGTTGGATCTAGGGGGACAGTTGGACTGCATAGCTATAGACCTTTCCAAAGCTTTTGACAGAGTGGAACATGGAGTATTATTAAAGAAAGTGGAGAGAATGGGATTGGACTCGAGGGTTGTACGTTGGATAGGAACATTTCTAAATTCAAGGGTTCAGAGAGTCAGAGTAGGGAATTACATATCACAGGAAGAGAAAGTTAAGAAGGGAATTCCACAGGGTAGTAAAATTGGTCCATTGCTTTTCCTAATATATGCAAATGATTTAGGGAAAAATATAGCATCAAAAATAAGATTGTATGCAGATGACATTATCGTCTATAGGGAAATAAATAATATAGAGGATTGTAAAATATTACAAAGGGACCTCGACAGTATCCAACATTGGGTTGAAGAGAACCACATGAAGGTTAACGGAGGTAAATCAACTGTCACAATATTCACAAACAAGAGATTAAAAACTGAATTTCAATATACATTGGATGGGGTAATCGTACCAAAAGATGACAAGTGCAAATACTTAGGTGTGAGATTTGATAGTAAATTGCACTGGAAGGGTCATGTTGGAGACATTGTTGGGAAAGCATACAGATCGTTGCATGTCATTATGCGACTACTTAGAGGATGCAACAAAGAAATAAGAGAGAAAAGTTACCTAAGTTTGGTTCGTCCAATATTGGAATATGCAAGCAGTGTATGGGATCCGCACCAGGAATACCTAATAAAAGAAATTGAGAGTGTTCAAAGGAAAGCAGCAAGATTTGTGATAGGGGATTTTAGGAGAAGAAGCAGTGTATCAGATATGTTAGAGAAGCTTGGGTGGGAAACATTAAGTAAGAGAAGGGAGAAAAACAGACTTGTAGGGTTATATAGAGCATATACAGGAGAGGAAGCATGGGGGGAAATCCGTGAGAGGCTTCAATTGGAAAGTAATTATATTGGCAGGGCAGACCACAAATTCAAAATTGGACGGCACTTTAGCAGAAGCGATTGGGGTAAATTTTCATTCATTGGGAAGGGTGTGAAGGAATGGAACAGTTTACCAAGGGCGGTGTTTGATCCCTTTCCAAAATCAGTCCAGTTATTCAAGTGCAGAATAGACAAAACCAGGGAAAAGAAAGAAGTGGTATAACTTATGCTGTATTCCTAGAAACATTATACGTGCTATGTAATTCCTACAGCAGTTGTGAGAGGGGAGTTCAATCAATGTGTGAATAGTACATTAAGTTACTGTATTCTTTTAATATTGTGTAGTGTTTGTTACTGTATTCTTTTGGGTGTTTGTTACTTTATTCTTTTAATATTGTGTAGTGTTTGTAAATTATGTACCTCATTTGCCACCGAGGTTGACACCTCATTGCAAATAAAGTGATTTAGATTTTGATTTTGAAAACATAACCATTCTCCTTAAGTCTCTCATTATAAACCTATTGGAGAAAGTGTGGTTTATGAACAAGCGAGATTTCTCGCACGGGTCCGCTAGTATTTATTATTTCAGTAGTATAGATCCCTCCTGCGGTGCTCACAAGCGACCGATCGTGACAAATGAGCATTCAAATGAAAGAGACTAGACATTAGCAGTGACAAATTGCACTCTAATTTCATAAATACAATATCTATAATTTCTTTAAAAAATACATTTTAAAAAATGTACGAAGTGTGCGATTTGCAGATACTGTTGCTGTAGGAAAATACGCTCCATAATTGCTGCCCTCTTCACATTCTGGCCACTGTGACGCCTGTTTCATGTTATTTTAACATTCTGAGGTCTTTCCTTTATCATTTTGCATAGATTTTAGAAACAGTAAATCAAAGGAATAAGTACTCAAATCGTAAAATTTCATAAATATCGAATAATCGGTGAGTGTCATGATGATCCAATTTTCAGCGATTGCCTTCTTAAGTTAGGGAACGTAGAACTTGGAATTCTAACTGAAATGTAAATAGTGTTCTATAATCATTTGGTTGAAATAAAAACAAAACAATGCTTCTCCTTAAGTCTCTCATTTTAAACCTATCGGGAAAAGTGTGGTTTATGAACATGCGAGATTTCTCGCCCGGGTCCGCTAGTGTTTACATAATTTAGCAAACATTTCCGATGTAGCAATGATAATTGACAGCAATTTCAATTGCTAATGACTCCCAGAAAGGTATGAAAATCATATATTATCAATAATTAGCCTGGTAGAAGTTTAAAAGCCAGGTGTGGTTTCCTCCAGAATTAATTAATCATTTTAGGATCTGTATTGACTTACAAATCTTGTATATTCCAATTGAATAATTCTTAAATTTCCTCCATGTCAATGCCTCTTATCAAAATATTAGAAACCATGTTTCAGTGTTGCCTGATCAACTTGAGTGTGTCCAATTAGATTGGGCAGGAAATAATTAATTTAATCACCTAATGCCTGAAACAAATACATTAAACACCTCTCACACAGATGGGGGGTTAATTGGATGACTAGTTTGATTTGTCAAGCAATCATCATCAGATTCTGCTCACTTAGGCTTAACCCCTTAATGCTCAACATTTTTAGTATTAATTTTGCATGAATGGTTGGTGGCTACATGTGACCACTTCCATTGAAGACTAATATACGTGATAAAATACATTGTACAAGCTCTGTGAACTTGCGGGGTGAGGGGAAGGGGCAGGGGAGCCGCCGTGTTATCTGGTATTCCTGTCTATTCCAATACTGCTAACATAGAGCCGTTGCTCAAACCACTGTGGTGTTGTGAATGAGTGAGTGAGTCACCAACCAATGTAATTGGTGGAGTTACTACTCACGGACCGGGAACCCAGCAAGTCTGTCACCATATGTACATATGAAGGGTCCACGGGAAGGAGGGGGAATGTCACTCAAAATGTAAAATCGAGATGTCAGCGTGATCTGGTGGCCTCTTTGTGACGTATTGAAGGCACAATTGTGTCTGAATTAGAACAATGAGGGTCGTTAGAAAATGATATTACAAGTTGACTCGTACATATAAGTAATAAACTTTAAAACTAGTTTACTGAACATTTTACATTATTTGACATTGCCCCTTCTTCCTGTGGACCCTTCATATTCAGCCACTAACCTACAGTATAAGGGGTTAATTTAGGTTCAGCACATACGTATATAACACTCGTGTATAATAGTATTTACAATTATAAACTCACAAAAGTTTTTAGCTGAACTTTGTAACGAGTCTGAATGTTAAACCAATTATTTTTTAATCCATTAGTTTATTACATTTCTGTAAGTGCTCTGTTTTTTTTGGTATTTTTTTTTTCTTTTCTTTTTTTGCCAGCACTTTTTATATCTTTAACCCAGCCACAGCAGGGAGAGCAATCCAGCTCAACTCTGCGCCGGTCCCAAGCCCAGATAAATGGTGAGGGTAAACGGCTGGTTATTGAGCCCCAGTGGTGACTCCTATGCCAAGTTGGCAGGTCAACCTGCTTACGCAACCAGCAAATCCTACCCCCTAGGGGGATGGGTGAAGGCGAATGCCTGGCGCCTTAAAATGGGGCTATCTTGGCTAAAGTATGGTAACCCTGACAGAAGAGTCCCTGGTCCTCCAGGTTGGGGGTTGGGCCTGAGGCTAACACCCTCTTCCTGTAAAACAAGTGAAGTTATGAAAACCCAAAAAGCAGAAGCCGGACGGATTAATAGACGATGACATGGCACGGATCTTGGACAACGAATGGTAAAAAAGTTGAAAACTGATCTTCGAATTGGTACCTGGAATGTTCGATCTCTATATAGCCCAGGATCCCTACAGAAGTTATTGAATCAGCAAGAGAAACTCAAGGGGGAGTATCATTGCCATCCAAGAAATTCGATGGACAGGGAGTGGTGTATTGGAAAAGAAAGAGGGCACTATGTTCTATAGCTGTGATGATAACAAACATGACTTTGGTACAGGCTTCCTTGTTCATAAAGATCTGAAACACCTGGTGATTAACTTCACACCCATCAACGCAAGGCTATCAGTAATTAGAATTAAAGGAAGATTCTTTAATGTATAATTAATGGACATGCACCAACAGAAGAATCTATTGAAGACCTAAAAGATGATTTCTATGATGCACTTGATAAAGCTTATGATAAGTGCCCAAGGAATGACATCAAGATCGTACTGGGCGATTTTAACGCACAACTTGGAAGAGAAACCATGTTCCAGCCCGTAAATGGAGCCTATAGTAAATATAGATCTACTAATGATAATGGAATAAGATTGATCCTCTTTGCAGCCTCCCGAAATATGATAGTGGGGTCTACCAGGTTTCCCCATAAGGAGATACATAAGGGCACATGGAAGTCACCTGATGGTGAAACCATCAAACAAATTGATCATGTACTGATAGACCAGCGACATAAATCAAACCTGTTGGACGTAAGAACTCTTCGTGGTCCCAATGTGGATTCAGATCATTTTCTTGTGATGGCCAAGATAAGAGCGAGGATATCAAACGCTCAGAAAGAAAGACATACTAGGGAGAAAGGTACAATATTGCAGGATTGAAATCAGCAGAAACTTGCAAATTGTACTGCCAGAGAGTCTCTCCGGCTCTAGAACAAGGAACGATGAGAGACAGTAATAACGTAGAACAGAAATGGTTGACTAGAAAAAAGCTATCGACAATTCAGCTAAGGAAACAATAGGGATGGAGAGAAAATCAAAGAGACCCACATGGTCTGATGAAGAGTGTAAGAGGGTGACTGAAGAGAAGAACATCGCATACCAAAAGACACTGCAGGCAAACTGCACAAGAAGCTTACAGGAGGATTGAAAAGATGACACATCACCGAAAGAAAAGGGAATGGACTAAGGCTGACATAGAATGTATGGAATTGGCTAAGAAGCAGAATGAAACAATAAAGTTCTTTATAAAAGTGAACAATGCTAGAAGACAATTTGCTCCAATAACTAGCTTGATTAGAGATGAAGAGGGAAGCATAATAAGCGAGAGTAAACAGACTCTGGAAAGATCGCTAAGATACTTTAATGATCTACTGAACCGCGAGATAGAGCAAGCAGATGATATCTCTAATGATTGTGAGCAAGGTTTGGATCATGAACAGTCTCTGGATGGCCCAGTGTTAGAGGACGTTAGAAAAGCGCTAAGGAAAATTGCTCAAGTGTGGAGGAGCAACATTAGAGCACTCCCTGCTTGACCTTATCACTCTCATATGGGAACAGGAAAGGATACCAGATGAGTGGAATGAAGTAATAATATGCCCCATACGTAAAAAAGGCGACCGAATGGAGTGTAGAAACCATCGTGGAATCACCCTCCTGAATCTGGGGTACAAGGTGCTATCTAACATGATTTTTGATTGGTTACTTCCACAGGTGGACAAGGAAATTGGAATATACCAAAGCGGATTCCGACGAGGAAAGTCGACAATAGACCAGATCTTCAATCTGCGCCAAATCTTGGAGAAAACTGCTGTATACAGAATTGGAACATACCACCTCTTCATTGACTTCAAGGCTGCATGTGACAGCATCAATAGAAACCAGCTGTTTCATGCCTTACAGGAGATGGGGATACATGGAAAACTACTGAGAATGGTTAAAAATGATGATGTCTGATGTGAGAAGCTGCATTCGAGTTAGAGGAAATCACTCGGACCCTCTGGAAATCAAAAATGGGCTACGTCAAGCTGATGTACTAGCATGCTTATTATTTAACGTAGCACTCGGGAAGGTGATCAGGGAAGCAGGCCTACCGACCAGAGGTACCATCTTCTGTAAGTCAGTACAGATCTTCGCATATGCAGATGATTTAGACATAGTAGCACGGACAATACCAGCTCTGAAAAAAGCCTTTACAGCCTTAAGTGAAGCAAGCAAGAAGATGATTAATGAAGAAAAAACCAAATACCTTGCCTGTGGGAAAGCACATCAACCCAAAATGTCATCAACTTTCAGCGTGGATGAATACACATTCAACTTTAAAACCTGAATTTTCCGCCAAATCAATACTTTTACTTATGTAAAATTTTTTATGGGTACATGTTTCGGAGACCCTACTGTCTCCTTCTTCAGCCCTCCTTTGTTACTACAAACATCGTGTCACATTC
This sequence comes from Meconema thalassinum, assembly GCA_946902985.2. NCBI lineage: Eukaryota > Metazoa > Arthropoda > Insecta > Orthoptera > Tettigoniidae > Meconema > Meconema thalassinum. Next base: position 1,487,134,059 of record OX336389.2, on the reverse strand, counting down.
AAAATCCCATAATAAAACAACAGAATACACAACATAAATTACACAACCACAACATATTAAAAACTCATCATCATCATCATCATTTCCCCTTATCCAGCTCCTGCCGGGTCGGGGTATTTATGGCACTTCTCCACTTTCCTCTTTCCTTCCACAATTCTTCTTCCACGATCTTGTCCCAGTCCAGATTCCTTTTTCTCACGCTGTTCTTCACTGAATCGATCCACCTTGTTCTAGGTCTTCCCCTTGCTCTCTTACCCTTGCACTTGGCCTCCAGCACCTGTCTTGGTATTCTATTTTCCTCCATCCTCTTTACATGTCCAAACCACCTTAGTTTATTCTTCTCAATTCTCTCATTTAGTTTTCCCATCCCAACTTCCTTCCTAACATCTTCATTCCTCACTCTGTCTTTCCTTGTCTTACCTATCATACTTCTTAGGAATTTCATTTCACTGGCTTGGATTTTACTCTCATGCCTGCTTGTCAGGGTCCAAGTCTCAGCTGCATAAGTTAATATGGGTACATAGTACATTTTATATATTACCTCCTTGCTTTTCCTTGGTACTTCCTTATCCCAAACAAGTTTTCTTACACTTTGATAGAATGCATTGCTCTGCTGTACCCTCCTGCCAATCTCCATGTCCAACCTACCAGTTTGCATCAATTCACTTCCTAGGTATTTGAACGTGTCCACAATTTCCAAACTCTGACTTCCAATTTTCACAGTGCCCTTTCCTTGTCTTTCCCCTCTTGTCATCACCATGGTCTTGCTTTTCTCTATACTGAGTTTCAGGCCATACTTCTGAATATTTTCGTTCAGTGCATCTAGTTGTTTTTGCACTTCTTCGGTGTTCCTTCCCCAGACCACAATATCATCTGCAAATAACAGTAACTTCATTTCTTTATGTTCATATGCTTCCTTTGTTTCCTTTACTATTTCATCCATCACCATTATGAACAAGAGAGGTGACAGCACACTCCCCTGTCTTAGTCCAGTCTTGTTCCTAAACCAATCTGTCTTCCCAACTGGGGTCAGTACCCTGCTAACACAGTTGTTGTACATTGCTTGCACCATTTCCAACATTTCTCTTCCCAGTCTCTTCTTAACCATGGTTTCCCATACCTTCTCTCTGGGGACACTATCATATGCCTTTTCTAGATCTATGAAAGTCATGATCAAATCCTCTCCATATTCCCAGTTCTTTTCCATCACCTGCCTCAAGCTAAAGATTGGGTCAACTGTGGATCTTCCACTCCTGAAGCCATACTGTTCCTCTTGCAACTCTCCTTCCACCTTTCTTCTCATTCTTCTTTCTAATATCCTTTCCAGTATTTTTACTATCTGTGATATGAGGGTGATCCCTCTATAGTTATCACACACTTTCTTGTCCCCTTTCTTAAACACTGGTATTATTAGCCCTTTCTCCCAGTCTTCTGGTACACATTTCCGTTTCCACACACACTTTAGCAGTCGATACAGCCATTGCATACCAACAGGTCCAGCAGCCTTTATCATTTCTACACTGATTTCATCCACCCCTGTTGCTTTTCCCATCTTCATTTTCTGTACTGCTAATTCCACCTCCAGCATTGTTATATCATCTTCTGTTATAGAGTCGTCAGGCTGTGTCACTTCGATCTCACCAGTACAATTGCTCACATTCAATAGCTTATCGAAATACTCCTTCCATCGTCCCTTTATCTCTTCTGGGTGTGTTAACAACTCTCCATCTTCCTTTTTCACCAGCTTTGTAGTAACTCTTTCTTTCCTCTTACTTCTTAGAAGCCCATACAGCATCCTTTTACTGCCACTTACATCTGTTTCCATTCTTCGTGTAAATTCATCCCAACTTTTCTTCTTTTCTTCTCCTACCACTTTCTTACACCTCCGTTTGCTGTCGTGGTACTTCCTTTTGCTTTCTTCTGTTTGATCTCGGTTCCATTCTTTCCATGCAGACTTCTTTTCTTTTACTGCTTTCCTCACTTCCTCATTCCACCACGGTGTCTCCTTCTCTTTCACTCTTGTTGACGTCCTACCACAAGCACTCTCTGCTGCACCAGCAAATGCCTTTTTAAAGTGGGACCATTCCTCTTCTACATTTTCCACTTCAGTAACTGGGATTTGTTGCTTCAATCTCTCCTGAAAATCTTCCTGTACAGCTTTGTCTTTCAATTTCCATACTTTTATTTTACTTTCTCTGATCTCCTTTAGGTTTTCCAATTTTTCCCATCTAAATTTTGCCACCACAGCTCTATGGTCCCCATCAAATGCTTCACCTGGTAAAGCTGTCACATCCATCAACTTTCTGCGATTTGTCCTTTCCACCAGGAAGTAGTCAATTACTGATTTTGTTCTTCTATCACCCCACCCATATCTCGTAATTTTCCTGCTGTTTTTCTTCCGAAACCATGAATTACCCACTATCAGTCCATTCCTTTCACAAAAGTTTACAAGTTCCTCTCCTTCCCGGTTCTTTTTCCCATATCCATATGGTCCAACGACTTCTTCCTTTCCTTGTCTCTCAATTCCGACTTGCGCATTCATGTCTCCCATGATCACCACTTCTACATCTGAGATTACTCTTTCTACATCCTCCAGGAATACTTCAATATCTTCTTCTCTGTTTCCCGTCTGTGGTGCATACACTTGTATGAAGTCCATCACGTCATTCTTCATCTTCATTCTAATTTTCATTATTCTGTCACTCACACACTCGACCACTTCAACATACTCCTCCAGTTGTTTCGAGGTTATCAGTCCCACGCCATTTTTTGCCTCTTGGCCACCACTCCAGTATAATGTATATCCTTTCCTCAATTTCTTCCTTCCTTTACCTTTCCATTTCACTTCACTCAGCCCCATCATTCCAACCTTCTCCCTCTCATTAAAAACTATGAGCTTAAAAACACACTTAAAATTCAATAAACAACCAAAGATAAAACATGTGATGCTCCTCGCATTTTTTTTCAGTCAATCAGTTCATGTTAAATTTGTGTCATGGGACACGTTAGAATATACTTAAGCACAGCATTTGTTTTGTTCACTTTGTTTCCGAAATATAAAATTGAATGTGATTAATCTATGGAGAATCTTGGTGAATTGAATGCATCTAAGATTTGCATATTGTCATTTTTACATTTGTTGTTTTAGGTAGAATATCAGGTATTCTTGTGTTCCTATTCTATAATACTTAGCAACATGCTATAGTAGAATGAGTCACAATGCGGATTTAGAACTTCCAGAAGCACAATTGACTTGATTTTCTGTGTGAGACAGCTACAAGAAAAATGTAGAGAACAACAGAATTCACTCTTCTTAGTCTTTTATGACTTGGAAAAGGCATTTGATTCGGTTCCAAGACCAGCCATGTGGGCAGTGCTGAAGCGGTTTGGTTGCCCTCAGCGTTTTGTAGATCTAATCAAAGCTCTCCATGATGGCATGACAGGTCAGGTTTGCCATCAGAATAAGATGTCCGATGAATTTCCCATTACCCATGGACTGAAACAAGGATGTGTACTGGCTCCAACGCTTTTTGCGCTGTACTTGGCTGCAATGCTTTATGATTCACCCACAAACATCCCAGGTGTGGAGATCAAGTATCGTTTTGATGGAGGGCTTTTCAACCTAACTCGTCTCCGCTCCTTGAGGAAAACTCAGGTTACTAAGGTTACTAACATGTTGTATGCAGATGATGCTGCGTCACCAACTCTCACACCAGAAGAGCTGCAAGAGTCAGTTAACTGTTACAAAAGTGCATGTGATCGCTTTGGTCTTACCATAAATGTCAATAAGACTAAAGTCTTGGCACAACCTTCACCAGGCACACCTCTTCCTCAGTTCAATATCTCCATTTCAAATTTGCCATTAGAACAGGTTGACCACTTCTCGTACCTGGGCAGTACGATTTCTGTGAGCTGTACCTGTGAGCAGGATGTGGATAAGAGAATTGGCGCAGCCCATGCAGCATATGGACGATTAGCGCACCGGGTCTTCATGAATAAAGATCTATCCATGAGTACAAAGCTTATGGTATACAAAGCAGTAGTCATTTCTACATTGTTGTATGGCTGTGAAACGTGGACCCTTTACCGACGTGATCTTAGGAAGCTTGAGCGTTTCCACCTACAAAAACTTCGATCAATCCTGAGGATTAAATGGGAAGACCGCATTACCAATATTGCTGTTCTGGAAAAGGCTCAAATCAACAGCATAGAATCATCCATAATAGGTCACCAATTTAGATGGATTGGTCATGTCCATCGGATGGATGATGTGAGATTACCTCGTCAAATGCTATATGGTGAGTTATGCTATGGCACCAGACCTCATGGTGGTCCTAAGAGGCGCTACAAGGACCAATTTAAGCAGACCCTGAAATTGACAGGTCTTGATTCACAAACCTGGGACATGCTGGCTGAAGACCGCTCAACTTGGCGCCGTACCATCTCGGATACTGTAAAGACGTTTGAAAGGGATCGACGCATACATGAAGAGGCCAAGCGTCAAGCTAGGAAACTTCGAGCAGCCCAACCACGTCCTCCTCCAGCAATACTATGCGACTTGTGTGGTCGCTTGTTCCATGCCAGGATTGGACTCTTTAGTCACCGTAAACACATCCACAAACTGGACTGAAGGAAGAAGATTTATACTCGGATTCGAGTTAAAGCCGATGATGATGAGTAGAATGACTGTTGTTATGAATAACAGTCCAATAGAATTGAAGACGGTTAATTCAAGGCTTCTTATGATGGTAAGCTGATGGTCAACGGCTTCTTTAATAATTTCATTAATATTGTACTGGTCCTGAAATGAATGAGTTACGTTTTAGAAAATAAAATCCCAAAAACTAAATATTATCAAAACCGGATCCAAATGAGATATAATAAAGACTTAATAAGAACATTTCAAATTGATACCTCGTCTTATTCATGAAATACTAAATAGTTCCAAACAATCTGAAGAATAAAAACATCAGATAATGCCTTTACTATTACGTGTTTCCATAATTATGGAAAAAGTTTTCTTACGGAAATTAAAACATTACAAAGACTTACCGGACATAAATGGCCTAGTCATTAACACAGCCCTCATAGAGGTCCACTTCAACTGAGCTACACCTTAACAAATGACACAGCTGCTCGCTTGCAGTGAAACGGCTTGACGCGGAGGCGGGGAAGGGGCGGAGGGGAAAGGGAGGGGGGGGTAAGAAATTAGATCGAACCGAGAGGGGAGTGAGTGTGTAAGTGGTGTAATTAGAACGAAACGTATGAGAGAATACCTAATGTGGCGGGGGTTGCGGGGGTGGTTTGCGTTGTTTATTGTTTAAGTAATCTGCTATTGTATCAAACAATTCGTTGGTTTCAAAATTAATTTCATTTAAATTATTGCATTCATTAGACCTCTGGGATGTATTGATAAGGATATTTTCTAAAATATTCATGTAGCTGCCCTTAGACGCGTAATGCAAGATCGTGACGTCATTGTTTATGTCGGTGAACTTGTGTCCCGTTTCTTCCATATGTGTTGCCATGGCTGAGAATTTCCTATGTTTAATGGCCGAAACATGCTCAGCGTAACGAGTGCGTATGCTCCTACCTGTTTGTCCCGTGTAATTTGATCTGCAAGAACTACATCTTAGTTCGTAAACGCCCGATTTCATATACTTATCACAGCTGTTAATTTTGTTCGAGTTGAAAAATTTATTGAAGTTAGAATTATTGGTTTTGAAGGCGATGTTCATTCTATATTTCTTGAGGATATTAGTTACTGTGTGTACACTTTGATCTATGTAGGTGAAAGTTACAAACGTTTTCTTTTTTGAGTTCTCTCTAATTAATTTAGTTGTGGGTCTGTTTTTTAATTTATAGATTAACCTATTGACATATTTATGGCTGTAACCGTTAACTTTAGCTATTTGGTGTATTATATCTAGTTCCTGCTTCCGATCCTGTTCAGAGGAGGGGATTTTTAACGCTCTATTAATAAGGCTTATGAACGTTGCGTTTTTATGGCCGCCCGGATGATTAGAGTCCTGTCTTATGACTGTGTTCATTTGCGATGGTTTCCTGTAAACTTTGTAATGCAGACGATTATCTTTTCTGGTCACCGTCAAATCCAAATAATTTATTTTATTGTTGACTTCTGATTCTATGGTAAATTTAATATTATTATCAATGTTGTTCAACTCGGCCATTATTTGTTCTATTGTCTGTGTTTGGTTATCAATAATAATAAAAACGTCGTCAACATATCTCCCCCAGAAAACTATTCCTTTAATTTGGTTGATAATTTTCTCGTGCTCCATCACATTCAATTTTATATTTCGGAAACAAAGTGAACAAAACAAATGCTGTGCTTAAGTATATTCTAACGTGTCCCATGACAAATTTAACATGAACTGATTGACTGAAAGAAAAAATGCGAGGAGCATCACATGTTTTATCTTTGGTTGTTTATTGAATTTTAAGTGTGTTTTTAAGCTCATAGTTTTTAATATGTTGTGGTTGTGTAATTTATGTTGTGTATTCTGTTGTTTTATTATGGGATTTTGAATGTGACACAATGTTTGTAGTAACAAAGGAGGGCTGAAGAAGGATACAGTAGGGTCTCCAAAACATGTACCCATAATTTTTTTTACATAAGTAAAAGTATTGATTTGGCAGAAAATTCAGGTTTTAAAGTTGTAAACATGGTCAATACGGAACCTGAAATGAATGCTGTACCTAATATGAATACACATTCGAAAGAATCAATAGCTTCAAGTACCTTGGATCCATCTCAACTGAAATTAAGATGAAGTTGATCTCTGCAAATAAGGCATACTTCGCCTTGAGTAACTTATTCCGGTCAAGACTCCTCAGCCGCCCAACAAAACTCAGAATTTACAAAACCCTTGTCAGACCAGTCCTCGCTTATGCTTCAGAAATATGGCCCTTGACGGAAACTGATGCAAGGCTGCTCGACGGATTTGAGAGAAAGGTTCTGAGGAGAATAAGTGGTCCCGTGTATGACAGAACGATGGAGGAAAAGGTACAATGCAGAATTGTACACTATATATGCTGATGCTCCTGTAACAAAAATCATACGATCAGGAAGGACAAGATGGGCAGGTCATGTGGCAAGAATGGAGGAGCCTGAGGTGACAAAGAAGATTTTCTTTGGTAACCCAGGAGGACAAAGAGGGCGAGGTCGACCAAAAATATGATGGTTGGACGGAGTGGAAGATTATCTGCGGAAGCTGGGATGCAGAAACTGGAGGAGGGCAGCATGTGACCGTGATAAATGGCGGAAGCTCGTAGGGAAGGCCAAGGTTCACCTTGGACTGTAGTGCCACAGAAGAAGAATGCTTTTTATGTCTTTAAGTTTGAAAGCCCTTTAAATCGTTAGCTTCTATAGTAGTGAGCTTTAGAAGTGATAGGGTTCTAAACTACTTCGTAGTATGTGTTCCTACTTAATTTTCTATTTACGTAATGAGCTTTTGTAATTGGTTGGTTAGGGTAATGACTTGAACAATCACTAAAATAGCACCAAGTTGGTAATGTGATGCTGTAGACTTCACTTCACTCCAGAACGCAATCACTCGCTACAAAAGAAATTAACAAATCAAAGGGTTTTCATACTTTAACTATTAAGTTATTAGATTGTCTGCTTCCCACTCAGCAGCTTCACATGGTAACGAGAGTTAGTACAGGGACTTTCAGGAATCGGCTAACTCTACACCACCATATTGCCAACTAAGTTATAGTTTAGTGATTGTTCCGAGTGATTACCCTAACAAACCTATTACAAAAGCTCATAACGTAGATAGGACATTTGACTAGTAACGGTTACTAACATAATAGTTAAGAACGCAATCCCTTCAAATGCTCGCTACAGTAGAAGTTAACAACTTAAACATACAAAAAGTACCAACAACAATGTAATGTAACAAATTTTAGACTAACGGAATAAAAATAATGGGTTAAAAAAAGCTGACTCGTTACAAAGAAACTAGAAACTTCTGTAGCTCAACAATTGTAAATACTGTTGTACATAAGTGTTATATAAGTATCCGCCGAACCTAAATTAAGCCTGAGAAGTATTCAACAAACTGCCTATGACAATGAGAGAAATGCTAGTACAGCAGCTAGGGAAGACTGACTATGAATACAACCTGCAACCTTCTGGCACCTCCAGAATGAATGATGATTATAGCAGGTAGGGAAAACATAAGCCGTAACATATCTTGTAACAAATTTGTATTTAATCAGATGTACAATAGAAATATTTTTCCTTTTTCTTGGTATATTCTTAACCTTTATGAATAGCTTACGTATTTGTATTGTATTGGATTGTATTGCATTTGTATTTTTACTTGTATTTTTTGACGTTGTCTATTACAACACAAAGTTGTTTAACGACAATAAAATTTTGATTTGATATTCGCTTGACGAACAAAACTAATCCAATGAAACCCACCCCTATTAGTGTGAGAAGACTTATATTAAGTGCATAAATAATTCATGTAGGCTATTTATTTCAGACATTGGGTGATTAAATTAATTGTTCCTCCCCGCCCAATCTAATTAGATACATTCTACCAATTCATAGATTCTTGTCTGCAAACCACTTCCCACTCAGCAGCTTCTTCACTTGCGGCGTGAGATCAGAAAAGTAGAGGGGGTGTTCCAAGATCATCCACCCCCACTGCTGCCAAACGTTCCTGACAGGAGCTGCAATGTGAGTTGTTGCATTATCATGAAAGATTATGGCACTGTTCTCCAAATTGTATGTCGCAGATGATACATCTGCAGTACGACCGCTGTTCAACTTCATTCACATTCATATTGGAGCACGGCTTCTAGCATGTGCTGTCCCCTAGCCACCAATGTACTCAGCTGAAATCAGGTGGTGGCATCCATACAGCGAAGAACAGGTTTTCAAACGTACTGTATATACCTATTTCAGAAGACATATAACCTAGTTGCCATGACTTTTGAAATTACCTTCATACTATATTAACATTCACAGGGACACATTCAATATCAACCAATGAGCTCATTTCAATTGGTAATTGTTCTATTTGTTTAATATATGGGAGTTGAAAATTCTATTGCCTCTTATTCTCTGCTCTTAGGATATTTACAGTTTGGGCCTAAATTACAGTAGTTTTTCCTGGATTTTGTGGTTGTTAGTTCGGCTCCTGAACCTCCCTCTGTTGTGGATAATATCTTCTGCGTCCCTCTTGACCTCTTGTAACCATTTCGTGGTTATCTTTAATCCTATACAGTATATACAAACAGTTTCTTAGTCAATTCTCACTAGATGCCAATAGACATTCACCTATCATTTTCACATTGTGTCCGTGATCATTTAATTGTTATAGTAATTGCATTTAGGGGATTGCTATATCAGCAACACTAACGTCTAAGCTTTGCAAATACATGCCCATATGAATGACAAAACATGTGTGAACTAACAATATGGGTCAGCGGACCACCGGCTGAACCGGGTGCACGCAGCCGCGATCTGTGCTAGTCACAGCCGGCTTAGCTTACTGGCGCGCACACACATAATGACCCTGTAGTAATGTGGTACAGGCCGGACGTTTGTTTTAGACAAGTGAATGCAGTCAGATGATTGACAAAGCCATCTCACACTACTGCAAGTACAGTCATTGGCAAATTCTGGCGTTCTCTTCGTAACTATGTAACATGTACTTCGGTGTCACACAATACTTCAACGTGGACTGTACTGTCTGCACAGCGGTGTCTTCACGTGCTCAAGTCTGGAATTCCATTACATCAGACCGGTGGTGACAATGTGAAGCGAGAGGGGTAGAGAGAGACTGTACAGGCTCACCCACAAGCTTCAAGGTCAAGGGCAGTGTCCGGCTCGTGTCAGCAGTAGTAGAGAGTACAATTAAAACTGCAGCCAAAATTGGGGAAGAGGCAGCTGTAAGTTAGGTACCTGGGGATAAAGGTGAGAAATCATAGGAAACCACGTCTAGGATGGTTGAAGTGCGAGTCTCAGATATCCACTCAATGCTGAGTGAACCTCGTTCCAGCACTAAGACCAGAATTAAATTTCTCAGCAAAACTGGGTATCAAACTCAGAACCTCTGGGACCGGAGTCTCAATATGTACAGCTAGACCATAGAAACCGGCAGTGTGATTGTTTATAAACATAAATGCAATTATTCATCAGGTTCTGTTTCTGATATTTATGAACTGACAAGGGAAGTCTCTGAACCAGGGAATCGCGGATCCTGCTGGAACTTTGCAGATACGTTGCGTGAGCCCAACTAGGCAGAGCCGTGAAGAAAAATCTTTCGGAAATTAACATTCCACTTGTACAAGATAAAAAATTAAGATTTACACGTTTAAATTGGCGCGTCAGAGGTTGCTTCCCAACCGTAGTGTACTTCCCGGCCTACGGCGCACAGTCACCAAATGTGAGGCGATAGACCCGGCATACGCACAATTGAAGGATTAGGTTCATAATGTTTACAAACAGCATATACCGTCCGGCAATGTGGCACTCCTTCTGGATTCCTTTTCTGGACATAAATCGTTAGAAAGTGAAGAGCGCATACGACTGATGATGATCCCTCCTGGGGTCACAACCTATTGTGAACCATTGGATGTATAAGGCTTTAGGGCCAGGAAAAGCTTTATCAGTAGATTTTCGAACACCGTTCGGTTATTGAATTTTGATATCAATTTGACCCAGAGAAATACACTCTTGAAAATGCAGTCTCTGACATATCACCAATTGTCGTCCCCTCGTTTTACTTCAATGTGGCAATACGCATGGTACCGAAGTCAGTATCTGTCCGACAATCCCGGTTGGTTTGAACACCCTGTGCCATATTGTTTCGATATCAGTGCAATACAATGTAGTACATGCACTCGCCCGTGTTTCATACGGTGTGGATGGTGTAAAACCAGTTTGTTTCCAACATTATTACCAAGAACATCATTGATGTCAGAACTCTGTGTTGTGTTGTAATGATTTGTATTTGTGATACCTTACATTGCACGATTAATAATAAAGGACGACGTGCAATATATTGTAAAGATGCAGCATTAATGTCCTATGCCGCAGCGCAGCTTGTGAGCGCGAGTTCGGGAGGGCAGTCGTTTGGAGCATGATCTTTTGAGCTACCAATCAGGCGTGAGGCACACTCCCGATTGACCAGCGCGCACAGTTCAAAATTGTACTACTTACTGCCGTCTACGGTGGGTAGGAGTTAATTTCCGAAAGATTTTTCTTCACGGTTCTGCCTAGTTGGGCTCACGAAACGTATCTGCTAAGTTCCAGCAGGATCCGCGATTCCCCGGTTCAGAGACTTCCCTCGTGAGATGTTTATAAACATTCAAGTACTGCATCCAAAATTTCAAATTGAAGAGAACTGTATATTCTACTTAACCGATGCAATAGTTCATAACTTACGTGTTTATCTAGCATGTTACAAAATTGGAGTATCAATATTTCAGGGCATGTCCTGTGGGAAAACATGACTAAATCTGAAATTGCAAAATTTGGCACAGCTTTGTTGAGGAGATTTATACTAGTATTTGTTTAAGTGACAAGGAAAGCTCGTAGTGATATGAACTAAAATAAGATTTCATTTGCAGCATTGGAAAGGTCCTCTTAATCCAAGGAATATTAGCATTCAAGGTTTGTTGTCTATTATCACTAAATTGGAGACTTAATTTTACTATATCATGTGTATATAAATGAGCTCGACATGTTACGAATAACAGACGAGACCGATTGCCACATAGCATGGCACCTTCCATATAATCTACTACCAAAACTGTTGTTTGTTGTTGTTGTTATAGGAGATCCTACAGAGATAAACTTTCCCTTTCCAGAAGTGGTAAAATGGCACACCTACTTGGCAAATAATAATGTATCATTTTTGAAGCCAGAAGCCCTCCTCTAAATGTCTCACTTATGCTCAGTTTTGTAGCTCTTTCCCACATACTATCAGAGACAGGGTTTGCATGAATCCAAAGATAACTTGCAGCCTACTGTGCAGAGATCACACGATGATCAGTGGCAGGAATGTGCTCCACATCCGGCTAACCGTTATGTACAAAGCCCTTTTAGTGTCCTCAAAATACACAATACATGCATTCATCATGCAGATACAGATGCTGCCGGTTATGCGTCATTGAACAAGAAGCAGCAGCAATCACCCAAGCCGAAAACTAACAGTAGTAGTTCCAACATGGCAGCTTCTTCCTGTACAGTTTACACCACGGTTTTTGGCCGTCTGTCCCAGTTTCAAAGTCGCACAGGGGACAGTCTGCGAGCCTCACGCATGTGCAATTGACATGCGAGTCTTCAGTTGCACGGAAAGCAACTCGCGTATCAATTGTACATGCCTGAGGTTCGCCATCTATCCTCTGAACGACTGCACAATCAGGGCTTACCGGCCAAAAACCGTGGCGTGAACTGTACACCCCACTAGGGCCAGTTATGTCCCGTGGAGGTAAACTCTTCATATGTAAACTGCACCTGTAATGAGCCTACTCTCCTACAGAGGGACTTAGAATTCAGATCCTACACGATATTTTTGAAGTTTTGTAACTTGGTAGCAAACTACCAATGAAAATCTAGATTTCAGATTTGAGCGGCACATATATTCCCACATTATACGCCCTTAAACGGAGATGGGTCAACCACCATTATGAAACGTTGTACCTATGTAAAGAAATATTGCGTAGCCCAGATTATCACTAATTTTGTAGGATTAAGTTATACCAAGTTATTTATTTGAAAATAAGTATGTTACAGTTCATTATAGCCCGATTTGATGACAATGTCTCAAAGTGCTCATATTCATTAAATATTAACTCATTTCCATCAACAGTCAAGTTAAGATACTGATACAGAATGGCATTTCAAATGATGTTGATGAAACAAACTTTTCTCTTGGTGTGGTGAAGAAACATGCTTTGTAGCCCATCAGTTCTTTTCAAGATAATATCATAGGGAAATGATTTGGTAATACTCAAAGTAAATTATGTCCAAAAGATGACACTCTGTTGAAGGAAAATCATCTCTTGGATTTTATATTTTAAGAGTCACTAAAGGATTAATTTTAGGACCCTCCAAAGATATTTAGTCAGGCACAAAAATGAGTTTTCATTGCAAGATTCTACCGTCAGACTAATAAACATTAGGACAGATAATTCTGACAGGTTATCTCAAAAATTTGTTCAGATCTTTGAGCATTTCTTCAATTCCCGATGCTTGAGTCATCAAACTGTGATCCTCATTTTCATTTTTAAAAACTGGCAACTCAAGTATAGGCTTAGATCTAGTCCATATTGCACATCATTGATATAACCAGCAGAATTACTTTGAAAGTATACCCACCCATGTTATGATATAACAGACAATCTTGCAATATGCATTACATGAGAAATCACATTTCAGCAGAAATGGAAACAAATTACAAAAGTTTGGTGCTTTTCAGTCGGTCAACACGGATGTACCCAAATAGAGCTGGGTTATGCCCTAATCCTAAAATAAATTAAATGAGATTAATAAATACAATAAATACAGCTCTATTTGGGTACATTCGTGTTGACCGACTGAAAAGCACCAAACTTTTGTTTACTTAGGCAACACTGAAAAATGGCTTCAAACCTCACAATGGAAACAAATTATAGATATATAGACACATTGCCATCAACTGTTATATTTGAGGTGCATACGGAAAATCATGGATAAGTTATTGTTTTTTTAAGAGGCGGAACTACGAGGTCATCTGCCCCTATAGATAAAGGGTACGAAACACTATAATAGTACTGTCATTATTAATCCCTGCAGAAAAATCTGTTGAACACCAATTCAAAAAGCTGGGGACTATAGTGCCTGCTCTACCCAGTCAGCTTCCGAGTGTCCAAGTCATTTAAATTAACCAAATGTGCACCATGCAAAGGTGGACTACTACATAGACTCCTGGAAATTTCAACATGTCAAACTAGACCTACTACAAACAGCAAAAACTAGTACAAAGACGGAAAGAGCGCACTTCATAATGACAAAGGAACTTTTAAAATAAACAACCACAATAAATATCAAGATCATTCACATGATGTTAATTAGGTTAAAAACTTTGTCAAATCAGTACAGAGCAGCTAAAAAATGTGTAGCCTAAACATAATTAAGGGCACATTACGTAAGGAGTAAGATATTCTGCCCTCTCGTTTATAAAACATGGTCTTATTAACTGAACTACATTAAGCATGGGTGTTATGCCAAATTCTCTCGCAAAAAAAAAAAAAAATAATAATACTAATAATAATGATGATAATGTCATGACTTAATACGCCATTAGGAAATCAGCTGTTCTCTCAACAAACCTGATACACAGCAGCTCTAGGTAAATCCAAACACACAGCACAGCATAATATGCCACCCAACCTGTGCTCTAATTTATCAGCCCTTCCATCGAAATTTCTCGATAATTTCCTCTTTTTCGTCTCAGGTTCCAAAAAATCTTCCAATTTTTCAATACTTTGTTGAATATCTGAGGATTCACCACTTGACGATGCTACCTCTAAGTCTCCCATCTTCTTTGTTATTGTTCTCCCAGCTGCTTTCGGTCACGTGACAAACAGCTGCAAGATAATTATGATAATAATCACATGCTAAATTATGGGTGCGTTCACTGTACTAAACATATTTCAAGCATGTTGCAAAGGGATCGAAATCAAGTTTTATGCTGCTTGTGAACTTTTCGATAATTTTCTCTTTGTCGTCTCAAGTTACAAAAATATTTCCAAATGGAGCACCATATTTTTATTACCGGTACCGTACAATCAGCGTGATTGCTGAAGAACATGAGGGAGAAGCTGCTATTCAGAAAGGTGTAAGACAAGGCTGCAACTTATCACCCATACTTTTCAGTATTTATATTGAACAAGCAATGAAGGAAATTGGAGAAAAATTTAAAGTGGGAGTGAAGATTAAAAGAGAAGTAATTTCAACTCTGAGATTCGTTGATGAAATTGTCATCTCGGGCGACTCGCCTGAGGATTTGAATGAGATTTTGAATGGTATGGACTCCGTCTTGAGGAAAGAAATCATGATGAGAATTAATAAATGTACAACAAAAATATTAGAATTCAGCCGAAATAAATCAGAAACCTCTATGGACATCAAATTCGCAATTAAACAGCTAAAGGAAGTAGGATACTTCTGTTAATTAGGAAGCAAAATAACCAGTGATGGACGAAGCAAAGAGGATATAAAAAGTAGGTTGGCTCAGGCAAGGAAAGCATTTCTACAAAAAAAAAAAAGGAATCTGTTGACATCGAACATAGATTTAGGTATTAGGAAGTCATTTTTGAAAGCCTCTGTCTGGAGCGTGGTACTCTATGGAAGTGAAACTTGGACTACTGGTGCAGCAGCAGTGGCGTACCGACGGGGGGGGGGGCTGTTAGGGTTTTAACCCCCCCTCCCCCCAGAGACATTAGTTTACATGACTCCTTATATTGTCCCATCTATCACCTGGAAAATGTTTTGAATTGCTGCCAGTGAGGCTTCTTTAGGCTACTCCTTTGTAATATATTTTTAATGTGAACACGTTCTTCACGTGGTAAATGACCTCCACTCAACTCGCAACGAGACTTCTCCAGCTTTGGCGCTAGCTACTGGTTATGGCCTGGGGTAAACACCCTTAAACTACATGTTAAACGGAGCAATAGGGGCAGATGACCTCGCTGTTCTTCCACTTAAAGCAATAATAACTAACTACACTAGGCGAAATATCAAAATTGTCGTTTTACTGCTAAAGTGTGCGATTGGTAACTATCGTAACGCAGCTTCGTGCTGCTTTATGCAGTAGTGTTAGTAATAAATAATTTTATTGAAATAATGTACTGTAGTTTAGTTTTACCTCAGAATATTCATGCAATAGATGCTGATGAACTTAGCTATAGCGGCATGACTCTTAGCTTTTACCTCATAACTTGAGATTGAAGAGGCGCGCTGTGAGTGTGCTATTGACAAGTATCTCGATCTGTTGCCGTAATTAGGACCTGATTGATGGTCCAGGAAATGTGCAGCTCAGAAAACAAAAGTGTTCGATGACATTCCGGGTTGTGAAGCACAAGAAATTCATACTGAGGCTCCAAGCACGTCTGGACAAGGAGTAGAACACATTACCAGCACAAAATAATAATGTTGTTGGTTTCACGTCCCTGATAACACCTGCGTCTATAGACGCCGGAATGCCGGAATTTTACCCCGGCTCCCACGCATTTGCGCAACTCGGCCTACAAATAATTTTTAGCCTACTTTTCACATTTTGCAAAAATGAGGAAAAAGTAGACTTATGAGATCGGGCAAATGTGTGTCTGTCTGTCTGTCTGTGTGTGTGTCCCCCCCTATCAACTCCTAAACGGCTGCAGCAATCGAAACAAAATTTGGTAGGAGTAAATATCTATACCTGAATATCTCACGGCCATATTTGAAAATGATGTCAGTGCTACCAACTGCTAAAAAATCGCAATTGAAATTTGAGCTCCATGTTGGATATCTTGGAATGTATGAATGGGAGCGATTTCAAAATTGGCACACGTACAGATCATAATATTTCAGTTTAATTTCCAGGAGGCCAAACATGGCAGTGTTGCCAAAATGATTATAAGCCTCCTGATAAGTCCAATTTTTAAATGCATATAACTTCTACACTATCAAGCGGAATTCAACCAAATTTCGTATGTTGTATGTGTACATAACCAGATATGACTGAGCGTATTCTTAAGACCTACCAGGGCTGCCAACTGTTAATAAATGCTCCTAATTTATTTTATCCAAATACCAATATATCAGAAAGTATGCAAGCCGACAGCTTTAAACTATGCACACGTATAGTACCTGACATTCTATATTAATTTGGAGTAACTTATATACGTCAGTGCTACCAACATGATTCTAAGCCTGCTGACAGGTCCAACTTTAAATACATGTAACTTCCATACTATCATTTGGATTTCAA
The DNA here is from genome assembly GCA_946902985.2 of Meconema thalassinum. Classification (NCBI taxonomy): domain Eukaryota; kingdom Metazoa; phylum Arthropoda; class Insecta; order Orthoptera; family Tettigoniidae; genus Meconema; species Meconema thalassinum. The sequence continues at coordinate 1,487,117,056 of OX336389.2, read as the reverse complement.
CCAAATTTCGTATGTGCCATGTCTACCATAACAGATATGACTATGCGTATTCTAAGGAGCAACCAGGGCTGCCAACTGTTAATATGTGCTGTCCCTATTTTTGTTACCCTAATATCAATATATCAGAAAGTATGCAAGCCAATAGCTCTAAACTTTGCACACGTATAGTACCTGGCATTCTAGACGAATTTGGAGTAACTAATATACGTCATTGCTGCCAACATGATTCTAAGCCTGCTGATAGGTCCAATTTTAAAATGCATGTAACTTCTATACTAACTAATGGATTTCATTCAAAATTGGCACAACAATAGATCATATTATTTCAGATTATTTCTGACCAATACATGCATGACATTGTTGCCAACATGATTTTACGCGCGCTGTTAGATCCAATATTTAACTGCATGTAACGTCCATGCTATCCAGTGGACTTCAACCAAATTTTGTATTTAGTACCGTAACAGACGGAACTAAGAATATATTCAGTCATCAGGGCTGCCAACTGTAGTGCTCTATTAGGATACATTATGCCAGGTATACAGTATTTCGAACTAATTGGAAATTTCGATATTAGCAACTTAATTTCGTCATTATTCTAGATAGGTTCATATTCTGTAGAATAATCATTGGCATGAAAAGTAGGCTGTATAGTTCTTCACGGAACTTCTTGTTATAATATGTACACTATACAGTAGCGTACAATCCTGTACGCAAATAGTTTTTTCACTTAATGAAAATTACCATTTACTTTTTTGCAAAAAAATAAGTAATGTTCTTTTGCTTTTCGTTTTGAAACCTGTTTTTTGAAGCCTCGTCACGAAGACGGCGAAGAAACAGAATGTCCATAGCGGAGAAAACGGAGAAGACGAAAGAAAACATAAAAACAAAACCATTATTTTTTTGCCTGTCAGGGTGGCCGAGAAATCCGGAGTGCCGAGTTTGGTTGGTTGGTTCTTAAGTTTAAGGGCTGCGACAATGCGGTCATGTAGCCCCGTGTACTTTGGGTGTGTGTAGAATCTGTCTGATAACCGGTATTTATTGTGATGACTGTATTAGTGTGTGTTATCTGTTTTTTTTTTAAATTTAAGTACAGACTGCAACTTACAATTTTTCAAATAGTTCCTACTGTTGCTGCCAAGCGCCGCCGTCAACGACTACTAGGCCAAGTTCAGAACTTAGTTACTAGACGCCACCGCAGTCGGCTCTTGGCAACGAACGTAGAAACCTAAGAGCGTTGTTTACATTCGTAACCTATCCAATTTAGCTTCACACAGGTGTAATTAGTGGAAGTTCTTTAACATGCCATAAATCTATGACATGGGACCGCCGGCTTTACTTCCCCTCCGAAGGAAGGCATACTGAGGGATTTTTAACGCTCTTAAAAAAGCGAGGCTCTACTGTAAATGATTTATACAACCCATGTATGATAAAATGTTAATTTTAAGAACGGAAGTTGTTACAAATATATACTACTTTAATTTCTATGTTAACTTTTTGAAACCCTTTCCCTTAAAACTTATCATACTAACCAGTGATTTGGGGGAGAGGGGGAGAGGGGGGGGGGGGAGAACGCGGGGGTACGCGTACTCCTTAAACATCTGAAAACTGTTTAAGAATTATATTGGTACATTTGTATCTAGTCTGGCAAATATAACTTCCGACTTGAAAGTTCATCGATCAGCTGGCGTCAACGCGCAGTTCTCAACAGCTGGAGGAGATTTCGAGTAATCCTCGATTTAAATCGATCTGTCGAATGAGTTTCTTTTGGTCGGCAACTCGGCACTCCGTTCTTATAAGCACGCAGGCTATTGTTTGGAGGCGGGGTAGGTTAACAACAATTTTGTGCGTGTGGTTAGTGAAAATAACGAACTATTTAACATCCACCCTGGCATCGAAAAAGCTGAACGTTAATGATTCGAGCACAAACAATGACCGGACTTTGCAAATTGCCGAAAATTGCAAGATCGTGATGTTTTGTCGACTACAACTGAGAGTATCGGTACCGTAGGCCGTTTTCTTGTGTGGAGAAAACGCACTGATACTAACCATAATAACCTTAATATTGTGGATTTAGCCGAGCTTCCCCCTATAGTTCAAGAGTGGATGATCAGTAAAAAGCCTTTGGTGTTCCTCTGCTCTAAATTCACACAGAAAGTAGAGCAAGTTTATCAAAACAAAACGTGTGGCATTTTTGCATTAACGAGGCCCCTCATTTAGTAGAAATTCTATAAAATCATTTTACGATGATTTTCTAACCCTCGAAGTGCTATCGTCTCACTACGAGACGATTTAGACCTCCGCTGAAGTGCTATCGTCCCGCAAAATCGTTATAACTAGGGCCCGGATGTTGATGTCGTAAAATAGTTTAAAAAATGCATTTTACATTTTCAAAAATGACTGTAATAAATTACCTACAAATTCGAAAAAATGCACTATAAAATGGTCTTACAATAATACACTCACCCATATTTCAAAAATTCGAAAAATGCACTATAAAATGGAGAAAATGATCTTATGATAATAAACTCACCAATATTCCAAAAACGACATCTTAAGCTCAAACTGAAAAGTCAATCAAAAGAGATTTCTAGCACTTAACAAAAGGTTTATGTTGACTTTAGTCTGAATTGACTGCACTACGAATGTCATTCTGATGTTGTCAAAATAGCAACTAGCTTCTTCTTAACTCTGAGAGACGTAACTCCCTCACACGACTAAATTAGAAAAAATGACCTTAAAAGGCCGATTTATGTAAAATATGACCAAAATAATCTACCAAACTTTAAAAAATGCTCTTAAAATGGAAAAATAGCAAAAAGATGCAAAATAAAAATGATATATTTGAAGACGGGGTGGCCCGTCCGGAGTTTCTATGTACTTCAGCATTGTTTCAGACAGCTCAGTAAAAGGATAGCATGTCATCAAACATCCGAGTCCTAGTTATAACAAATCGTAAAATCTATATAGCAATCGATTTTACGAATAGTCTTGCTGTGAAATGAAATTCTCTATCTGGTAGGCAATGCAAGTTGGTTTTTGATCTTCTGAAAAAATGACGACATTCTACTTATGTGTAGGCCTATGTGATTGAAATTCTGTGAAAAGAGATAAGGTTAGACTTTCTTGCTGTGACTTTTGTATTATTCATCAAAGTTTCTATTATTATATATCATTGCGATTTTAATGATATTTGGCACATTTTGTATATTGGAATTTCTTTTGATTTTTTTAAAATCTGACTATCATCCATTATAGTTCTACTGGATACTTGTAAAAAACACTATATTATCTTATTCTCTGATTTTTCCTGAATACATTGATATACAGGGTCTTGATATTTGCTTGGCTAGGATATTCTCGCTCACGCGCTCGCGTATGTACGGCAGAATACGGTAATTAAAATCAGTATCATGCATTTTTACTCACTATGTTTACAGTAGGTGCTGAAAATGTTCCCCATCCGCTGCCAATCATAATCGGCATCTCCTTATGAAGTTTCCGGTCAATCCGGTTAATTTAGCTTCATTGAACTCGGGCTAACACCTCCTTTCCAATGGACAACATATTTCCACCCCAAAATAAAACCTACCCCTACTAGGGGGTGAAATTGTAATTTTTTAGAGAATCTCTCTTTCCAATTGCAACATGTGAGAGTTTGAATGCCAATAAGGAATGAAACGTTGTTCTACACAAGAAACATGTATATGGTGGATAGCCACTATGAATTAACATGCTTGTTTTTAAGCATGCCCACTCATGGCTTTTGTAAGAGGGTGGGGGAGCGGATCCCTGTGGACGGGTTATTGTTGACGGTCATTGTTGGCGGGTTTATTGTTGACGGGTCATTGATGACAGGTCCTTGTGGACGGGTCCTTGTGGACGAGTCCTTGTTGACAGGTCCTTGTGGACGAGTCCCTTTGGACTGATCCCTTTGGCCTGGTTCCTACGGACTAGCCCATGAATTTATTTAAATTATGTCAAAGGGCCTAACTACATTTTGCGTGGAAAGCAGTGTGTTGAACTGACGTTGTTCACTAATCCCCCACTACTATAATGGGATAACGATATGAAAGGAAAGTGATGAAATACATGTGAAAACGTGTGAGATGTCATTATTAGCATCCTCCTTGTGAAACAAGTCACATCCTGTTTTGGTTCATACGTGAGAAAATGCAAGTTCATGTGTAATATGACCTAACACACAGGTGTTCACCTGTACACGTGCACGATAAGAGCTAACAAGTCACAACCTGTTTTGACAGTGGTGGGATGTGAAGGGGAGGAGAGGGGGAGAGTCGGTGTAAGAGAGAACACAGGTGAAGAGAGAAAGAAATATGTATTGCTCATAATACATGTGGAGCTGAGGACTGTACATAGGACTGTAGGCTAAGTACAACATGAGTGAATAAATAAATACAAGGCACACAGGTTCACACAACATGTAATTTATTAATCCAAGAATTAAAGGCTGAGCTAAATCCCAACCATTTTACATATAGTTTATTTCCTTTTTGTTTCAACACTTTTTCCACAAGGTAATGTTTAGGAAACGCTGTCTTTTGGAGTTCTTGGAGATAAAACCTGCCTTTTATGGATTGATGGTTGAGGTCCTCGAGTAAATAGGTGACTGGACTGTTCAGGTTGACTTGACGAATTCGAAATAGTTCAGTCCCCCAATTTGGTGTGAAGCCCTTGTCAAAGACGGACTTGAATTTGCTCACACGAACATGGACCCCGATGTTAAGGCGATGACGTTTAGGGTCTGCTGTTTTTAAGGGGTTAAACAGTTTATCCAGTTGTGGAATATTTTTGGTCACAAGTCGTGGCTTGGTCCCAATGGTTCTGTGTTTGGTGTCATTGTAACGTGACACTAGCTCAGGTAACAAGTCCAACCAGCGATAAGTGCCCTGAGCGGTAAACGCTTTCCACATATGAGTTTTCAATGTTCGGTTGAACCGCTCGACCACGCTGGCTTTGAGATTGTTGTATGTGGTGTAATGGTGAATATCCTTAGATTTGAGAAAACTGGAGAAATCCTTGTTGAAATATTATTTTCCCTGATCGGTTTGTAGCAGCTGAGGTCGACGTTTGGATTGTTGAATAATATGTTGAAAGGCCTTGGTGAGTAGTGGACCAGACTTGCGTCGCACAGGTTCAACAAACGCCATTTTGGAATAAACATCAATGACCGTCAACATATAGCGTACACCATCGTTAACGCTAGCATAGGGAATCATTTCAACCAAGTCTGCTTGCCAAAGTTCATCCACACCCTGTGAAATTACCTTGAGTCGCTGATAGTGACGTCTAGCTGGAAGATGCAACTCGTGAGCAATACACATTTTAATGGATGGGTCTTAAACAATAATTTTGGCATTTCGAAGTTCTTCCTCAATTTCTTGAATTTCCCAATCGTGACCAGTATGGCCGACTTGACGTGAAGCATGCAACAGCTGTAGTCGCTGGACGAGTTTATTGGGATTGTGCCAGTAGGTAACATCCACAAGGGGTTTTAATGGCTTAAATGTCACCCCTGAAGCGGACACTTTACGACGACCACTTTGACTAGTGGGGAACATTTTTGCAATGATGGTTTTATATTTTTGAGATATATTGGCATTCACTTGTTGAGTGGGATCATACTGTCTTTTGTGGGCATGGGTGTCCAATAAAATGGATTTATATTTATCAAGGTCCTCTAGCGTATAATCTTGGGATGAGGGAGTCCGAGAGAATAGTAGCTTTAACAGTCCTGGTGTTAATTTATAGTTGATCTTTTTAATGACAGCTTTGGTACGACTAAATTTAATCGATGAGTCACCAATTTTAAAACTATCATCCTCATAGCGAACACCACATGTGGTATCTGTGTTTCCAATAAATAGATTGGTGAAATAGGGTTCCAGTGTTGATCCATAATATTTCATTAAAATGTTTTTCAGTTGAGCTTTATGTTGAGGGGTGGCCAAGAGTTGTGAAAATGGAGACGATATGGAAGGGCAAGGTGTTTCGACCATGAACAAGGATTTCTTTTTTCTTAAAAACTCTGTAAGGGGTGATGCCTTTTTTTAGTCGTAACCACTTGTTCCTCATTATCCTCAACTTCGCTCTGTTAGGTAGTCAGCCCGAAGGCTGGTTGGATCCTCAAAAACTTCGCTAACACTAGTTAAATGTTCCTGTTCCTCTTCCTCAGGGTCCTCGTGGTGCGTCTGAGTGGCTTGTGAAACGGTGGGTAGCGTTTCAGATGGCTTGAAAGAGGGTTTCAACATAGCTTTTAGCGGAGGGGCTAAATGTTGTTGAATAAACAAAGCATGATCCGCACGTGATCGTTTAAATTGACGGAACTTTTGGCGAATAGTATTTTTTGCTCTAATAATATGCTTTTTCAATTGACTCTCTGCTAACGTCATGGTGTCGTGACAAATGACTTGAGAGGGAATGATACAGTGCCTTAAATAGCAATAAAATGATCAAACCCTAAGCGATACCGCCCTTGGTTGAGTTCAATTTGTTTGTCAATCACTAAACAGGCATGACGTTGTGTGTTCCAGCACTTGCCACACAATTCTGTGAACATTTGAAAGGTCATATCCGGATTCACATGTTCATTATAAATGTGACGACTGTTCCTCTCGTCCTGGCGAAATAAAACAATGACATTGGCATTGTCACGAATCAACTGTTTGGACATTTTAGAATACGTTTGTCCAAGATAGAAGCAATCGATTTGTTTGTGTCGACCCATGCTGAAATAGCATTGAATGATGCCTTATCGTTCAGTGGATACATCATCGAAAATCATGAGTGAATCAGGCTTTACCTCATCCGGTGAAATAACATTTTTTTGCGTGGAAAATGTAAAATACACCATATTCTCATTTTGTAATCCAGACATGACTTGATCCAGAAACACGTAGAGGGGTTGGTAGAGGGATTTTGCGAAAATATAAATATTTTGAAAACACAGACCATTGGGCGCAGTAATAAGTGTCAGCAAAAGATTGGTCTTTCCACAGCCGGAAGGTCCCACAATGATGCAGCGAATGGAAGATGGAAACAGTGAACCATGACGTTGTTCACGTGATGTGGGGCAGAGATGGGAAACCATGTCCCTCAAGGGGAATGACTCTTGCTGCTTAATTATCTTCATTTCAACTAAGGCTTAGAGAGGCTAGCAGGCTGTCTATATATACATCGCACCGAGCCTTGTCATAGAAACAGTAGACTCGTACTACAGGTTGACGATGGATGTCTTTGGACGTGCGTTGAAGGTCAAAGCTAGGTCTGTTCCCATACATGATCCTAAACAAGAAACAGATTCTGCTAATAAACACTATGTGGATAGGTCAGTAGTGCCACGCACAAAACAAGGAGATTATGACTTTAAAGGAAAGCGGTTAACCCATGTAAAACATCCTCAAGTGTCTACAAACGTTACTACAAAAAAGTATGTGGATAACAAGGTGTATGAGTTTTATGATAAAGTGCCTCAGCTTACGGTGGATGGCTATAGCGCTAATCATCACCGCATTATTCACGTGGAAGACCCACAAGAAGATGATGATATCTGTACCAAGCGATACGTGACCTATGAAATGAAAAGGCTTTATAAATTGACCCCATCTGTATTTTTAGTGTATCTGACAAATGTAAAACCTGTGAATGAGAGAAACCATATACCGCTAGTTCATGACCAGCACTTGACCTATGTGCTTGCTTCGGGTTTAAGCCACTATCGATTACACTATGATGGAACCATTTACATCAAATATGCCATACCTGATGAGAACCATTTACAAATAGAGATAAATGGTCATAGGATGTTGGTCCATAACCATGAAATGGTCAATGCAGGAGACGAATTATCCTTTCATCTCATGTTGACATGGGATGAAAAGCAAGCTGGAAAAACCATAAACGATTTCCCACTTTATGTAGAATTGGAATATACAGCCATGAAATAACAATCTGACGTTAGTTGTGACTTAAACTTTCTTGTGAAAGGTTGTTGGTCATCATCATCATGGTGAAACAAAGATATGAGGTGAGAAAGACTAAAAATATGACCCTGTCCTTGGCAAAGCCTGGGCTTAAGACATTCGTGGACAAGCCCTTGCGAAAGAAAAAAAGAAAAAATAATGTGTTGACCATAAGGAAAGCTCTTCGAGTAGCACAGAGACATGTTATTCCAAAACGTCAACGACAGGGTTCAAAACAAGGGCGAGTGATTCCCGTCCCCAAACGAGTGGGATTTTTATCTGCATTATTCGCTGGTCTGGCTGCTCTAGTGTAGCAGTTTTGCTTAGGCTGGGATGACAAGTGAAACGGTATTTACTTTGCTCCACGTTGAGCGTACGAATGTGACAGTTTCGCTAGCCCACACTGTTGGGTGATAAATGTTACTGTTGACCTTTGCCTAAGCTATGTTGTTTTAATGGGCGCCAAGACCTCAATGCAATGCTGAAATCTAAATTTGTATTTAACAACGTCTAGCTCTGGGAGAACACCTTCAAGAATCTATTCACTCAGATCGTGGTATGATTTGATCATTAACCCAACAAACAATTGTATCAGGAGAAGGAATTGGTCTATATCTAATGCTACCTACTGAAAGCAAAGATAAAATTGTAAAAGAAATGAATTTATTATATAAAACAAGTATAGCAAAATTAATAATAATAATAAGTTTAAAATTTAAATTGGAGCGTTGCGATTTTAATATTACCGATAGAAAATTACGTGAAAACGGAGTCTGATAAATTGATTTTACTCTTATTTCCAAGCTATGAAGTTACTGAAATATGAAATATAAAACCAAGAGAAATGAGAGATTGCGTATTTCTGCGTCATTAGCGCTTACCACTGGAAATGCCCGAAGCATTTCCCTCGTACTTGATGATGCTGTGAGCTTCCCACAGTCTCCAGGACGTCGCCATCTTCTTCGTTATTTGATGATATTCTAGTAGATTAGATAATTCTGTGGTCCGTACCTCGGACCCAAACACTCGTATAACCACACTGGTTAAGTTTCACCAAGATAGTCGCTAACTCCACTGAACATCGGAGCGACTCCCGCGTGAACCACACTCGGCAAGAACTACACAGATTGTCCACGTCCCACGGAACATCGGAGCGACTCCCGCGTATATCCACACTCGGCAAGAACTATACAGATTGTCCACGTTTCACGGCGCGTCGAACGATATATTCACCTGTCGGTTCCCCCACTCCAGTCTCAACTTCCAGCTTGCGTGGTCCTCACTGATAGGCTGAGCACGCCGCTAGCTTCCCCTCCTCTGGTTCATTAAACTCCGCGGGCGAGAGGGAGAAGTCATTTTCCGTTACAACAATTCGCCTTTTCTTGACGATGCGACCCAAGATTGCGTCATGCTTCTCGACAGGAATCAGCTTGTATTTGAAATCCCAGTGAGTCATCTCTCTCAAATACCCTAACTGACAAAACTCCGTAAAATTTCGTAATCATATAATTTCCTATGATATCGTCGTTCGTAATAATTTGCTTGATAGCGTTTTCTAAGACATAGAAAACCTATCTGAATGCTAATAATTTTTATAAAATGCTCCGAAAATACCTTAATAATAATTATAATAAATTAATAATAATAATAAATTACCATGAAAAATTCTCTTGGCTGAACAATTTGCCGCGTAAATAAATATAGAATGGCTTCCTACTGACTTATGCCAGTTGCATAAAAACCCTCGAAAAACACGTTACATATTCGCCTCGGATCATCGGATGATTTACCGTGACGACGGTCCATTATCCGATTATCCCAGACACGTTAATAAACCCCATCCAAAATACATATTACATAAATGAAATCACCCTAAATTACAGATATATACACTCATAATTTTTTCTTCACGCACTTTGCGTCAAAGTTTGTTGTCACTATGGATTGCACTTTGCAACCAGTCCAATGTTTTACATATATAATAGTGTTCCATGGATATTCCCGCCTCTCAAATTGCTCTATGTTGGAGAAATAGACATAATTAATGTGTGAGCACTATGTATTTATGATGTCATATCACACGCATTGAAGGTGTTCTGATATATTTATATCACCATTGAACTTCCTAATTTCACTGGAGGTCCCTTCCTTATGGTGAAATTTAATCTCACTTATCACTGAGCACACGATCACACTATTGTGGCAGCGCCTCGTGACCATAATACTTAATCTCTCTTTAAAGTAGATTAAATTAAGATTGACTTCTGAAAAAAAAAACAGTAAGTGCGCATTACATATAACACCAAATATTTCTGTGCCGTAATCGCCCTGTCTTGTTAAGTTCCCGTAGACCATATTCTACTTAATACTAGTTCTCAACACTGACCATTTCTCCTCACACAAATAATACCTTTGTACAAATTGCCTTAAATTACACACTTACAAATCTTACATGGCGAGGCCGTAAACAGAAATCACGTGTGCTGATATGTATGAGTTTCATGAAGGACTGTCTCGCATTCTGATGGCCCATCTTTTGCCTCGTGGACGCCTTAAGCAAAAATACCCTGTCCAAGCGCTCACCCATCTCTTGGAGGCAAATGGGAATTCACCAGCGCTACCAAATTCTGGCCTTGGTGTATCGAGACATTTTAGTGCTCAAGAGCATCCGACAATCCCGTCATATTTCCCTGTACCTTAAAAACTCTCATTTACTTACATACTACCCCCCTGTGTGACTTCTGATACGCCTGCCTGGAAGACCAACTCCTCCCACGCACCAAATACCACACTTACTCATTTGATAGGCTGGCTCGCCAGCTAAACACACTCACTTTATGACACATATTTTCGTAGACTATGTATATTATACGTTCCGTATAATCTGTTTCCCTCACTATTCTCCAGCACATATGCTGTTTTCCCAATACGTTTGGAAACTATAAATGTTTTCTGCGTCACCTGCTTCCAACCTTGCAAGTGGCTCCCTTAAAATGAACGTCATCACGTTGCTCTACCTACATATTTCTCAGTGTCTGTAACGATGCCCTGTTGCTACTGTCCACACATGCACATATTAAAATACCGTCCTCTGCTTTAACCACAGGATAATCCCTACATAAATTAGTGTCCCTCGATAGCATGTCGGCAAGAATGTTATCTTTACCTTTAATATATTTTACTGTGAATTCGTATTCCTGCAGAGCAAGAATCCACCTACTAACTCTGTTAGAACTGAGTTTACAAGTTCTCATATACAGTAATGCATGGTGATCTGTGTGGATCTCAAATTTCCCCCCTACTAAATACATTCTAAATTTCCCTAAACTGAAAACAATACCAAAAGCTCTAACTCAGTAATCGTGTATCTTTTCTCTGCTGCTGTCAGTCCTCGCGAGGCTAAAGATACAATGCACAGATTACCCTCATCATCTTTCTGACATAATACTCCAGCAATGCCTATATGTGAAGCATCTGTCATAACCACATATTCCTTATCTTTTAACGGATATTTCAGCACTACAGCTTTCTCAAAACCTTCCTTCAGCGCTCTAAAAGCCTGTTCATGCTTGGACTCCCATCTCCACCGAGTCCCACTTTTAAGCAATTCCCTGAATGGTTCTACCAACCCTGAGTATTTAAGAACGAACCTCCTGAAAAAGTTGCAAATTCCCAGGTAAATTTTTAACTTTTTAACATTCTGTGGCACCTCTGCGTTAAGTATCTTATTAACCCAACTTTCCTCTGGTGTCACACCTCTACTTGACACTCTATAACCTAAAAATGTCACTTCTGACTGACAGAATGACGACTTAGACAGCTTCAAAGTAAACCCTGCCTGATCTAACTTCTGAAAAACTATATTTAAATGACATAGATGCTCCTCAAAACTGCGTGAACTAATTACCATATCATCAATGTAAATGGTTACAAACTCTCCTGTGTCATCCCCTAATGCGATGTTTAAAGCCCTAATTAAAGCTGCTGAACTACTCTTTAACCCATAAGGTGTTCTACAAAATTGATAAAGGTTATATTTATGACTAAAAGCTGTAAATGGTCTATCTTCGTACATAAGTAGCACTTGCCAAAAACTGGAACTCAAATCTACACAAGTGAAATACTTCTTCCCCTCAAATGTTTGCATTAATTCCTCTATTGACATAGATTTCACCTGATCTGAACTAATTCTACTGTTAACCAAACGAGCGTCTAAACAAATACGAACAGTGCCGTCGGTCTTGGGTACCGTGATCAAAGAATTAACATATGGACTGTTAGAATGCTCAATAATCCCATCTTCAAGCATCTGGTTAATTTGTGCCTCAACTGCACTCTGATAAGCGAAAGGTACAGGATATCTATGTCCTGTGAATACTGACCTATCAATAACGTTCAATGAATGTGTATAGCAATTGGTCATACCAATGCGATCCTCAAAAACTCTCCTATTACACCATAACACATCATAGAGCTGAACACACTGTTCATCCTCTATATTTCCCTGAAATGCAGCCTCACGTAACGAGTCCTCTAGACTTCCGTTCGTAATCACACTGCCCACAAAACATGGAGAACCCCGCTCTACGGCTGGCGATATCTCATTTAAAGTACAAATCACACCTACAATACTACTCCTCTGAATATGGTCATTGAACGCTACTTCTACTTCAGAATCTCCCCATTTAAATTTCAAACTCCCTACATCATAACATAAGTTACCAGACACTCTACTTAGCCACTCTGAACCCAAGATAACACTGAATACTAAATTTGGAATTACAAGACAAATCTGCTTCTCTACATGATTATTAATTTTAATGTCTACTAAAACTTGCTTAGAAATTACTTTAGACCTCTTCCCAACAGCTGTGATAACAAAAGTGTTTTTAATTGGCATCTCCTCAAAATTTACTCCAGTTCCTTTCATTTTATCATAAAATGCACTACTTATGCAACTCTTCATACAACCACTATCAATTAAAACATCTGTGTACGCCTCGGACACGTTAAGTTTAACTATGGGGCTCTTACTAACCACTTCCTGAATAATACCTTCATCATTTAGTTCATGTAATAATTCATTTCTTACATTTAGGTCATAGGGTTCCTGTATAATTGTATGGACACGGCATGCTACAGACTGAGATACTGACCTTACTTCGCAGCCTGGTTCGCGTTTAAAGAACCGCTACAGCTGGCCGTAGTACTACTAACTACTAAACTGGTCTGGTTGTTCTGGGCTGTGTTGTCATTGTTTGGCTGTATATTACTACCACTAGGCTGTCCTCTTCCTTGACCCCTATTCTGGTTGTAATTATTGTCATTATAATTTCTCCCTTGATTTCCCCTGAAATTATTGTTTCTCCCTTGATTTCCTCTGTAATCATTGTTCCTCCCTTGATTTCCCCTGAAATCATTGTTCCTCCCTTGATTTCCCCTGAAATCATTGTTCCTCCCTTGATACTGATTACCATAGCCATTTCCTCTGTTCTGATTTAGCTGATTATTATTATTTCTATTTTGAGCGTTGGCCCCTTCGCCACCGTTCCCTTGAACTTCTTGATGCCTGGCTTCATTAGGTCTATTATTATTATTACCCTGGTTCCGATTGAAATTGTCCTCATAACCCCCTCTCCCTAGTGCATCAAATGTGCTTAACAAATTTTCTACTTGTGATATAGTCTTTACATTCTGGATACAAGCAGCCTCCTTGATCGTATAGGGAAAGTGCCTAAGTAGCAACCTCACCACATCACTTTCCTCCTTCAAGCCATCCAGATATTTACACACTAATACCTGCCCTAAAAAGTATTCGGTCATGGTGGAGCTTCCTTTAGGGTTATATTTACCACACACTACTCCCTCACGATGCTGCGACTGAATAACCTCATTCCAGAACTTTTCACAGAATTTCATTTTAAAATCATTAATATCAGTAAACTTGTCTCTGTAGACAGCAAACCAATTCCTCGTTTCCCCCACAAACACTTGTTCTAAAATTTCAACTACCTGGCACCATTCAATACTACCATTTTCCAACCTCTCCCCGAATTTATTTTCTATAGTGTTCATGAACTCCATTGGGCACCCCTGTCGATTGCTGAACTTACCCAGGTCTACCTCCCTGTGTGTGCTATTCACAAAAACTGGCCTATTCTGACTATTTTCTTGCCTGATCCTAGCTTTTAATTTTAATTCTAATTCTGCGATTTTCTCCTCAGCCTTCCTCTCAATACTGTTTACTGTTAATTTAATGTTTCCTTCTGATTCTTCTACTTTATCATATAGCTTTGCTTGTTTCTCCTCAATCTTGCTAATGCTCTCTCTATTACTCTCTCTTAAATCGTTTACTTCTGCAACTATTTGCGAGTGGACTTTCTCAATTCTACCCCCCAGCTGTTCCTTAACCTCTTTAGTTGCTACCTGAATTTTGTCAATTTCTCCCCCCCAATTGCTTTTTGACCTGCTGTGTTTCCAGTTGCACTAGTTCTTTTAAATTTTCAGCCAGTGTACTGATTCTAATTTCTAACTCCTCCTGTACTTTTCCTAATTTCTTGTCTACATCTGCAATGATCTCTTTAACCTTCTCTTCCATTACTCCTCTGATTTCTCCTCTAATCTGCTCCATTTTCACACTAATTTCCTTGTTGTTCTTATCTAATTTTGCATTATTCTGTTCTAATTTTTTATTTAAAGCTTCTGTACTTTCTTTATTTTCCCTACTGTTTTGTTCTAATTTTGCATTATTCTGTTCTAATTTTGCATTTAAAGCTTCTGTACTTTCTTTATTTTCCCTACTGTTTTGTTCTAATTTTGCATTTAAGGCATCTGTACTTTCTTTATTTTCCCTACTGTTTTGTTCTAATTTAGCGTTGTTTTGTTCCAGTTTAGCATTTAAAGCGTCTGTACTTTCTTTATTTTCCCTACTGTTTTGTTCTAATTTAGCATTTAAGGCATCACTACTAACTTTGTTCTGATACATGAACTCAAGAAGTAAAGTTTTTAATTCAGGTTGGCCGCCTACACTCCCTGTTTCAGTATCGGGATTTACCTCCGCTACCCCGGTACTACCATCACTCGACATACTGCTCGTATCATCACTCTCCAGTTGATGACCACTACGTAACCTCATCTGTCTTTCTTTCTCATCCCCCATAATGATATACACTGATACAGACAAATAACCCCCAAAATACAGGCACAGAAATATATACCCTTCTCCTTCCACAAATGTTATTAGGTTTTCAGCCCCAAGTTGTCGGCGACAAATGTAGCAGTTTTGCTTAGGCTGGGATGACAAGTGAAACGGTATTTACTTTTCCCCACGTTGGGCGCCAAATGTAGCAGTTTTGCTTAGGCTGGGATGACAAGTGAAACGGTATTTACTTTGCTCCACGTTGAGCGTACGAATGTGACAGTTTCGCTAGCCCACACTGTTGGGTGATAAATGTTACTGTTGACCTTTGCCTAAGCTATGTTGTTTTAATGGGCGCCAAGACCTCAATGCAATGCTGAAATCTAAATTTGTATTTAACAACGTCTAGCTCTGGGAGAACACCTTCAAGAATCTATTCACTCAGATCGTGGTATGATTTGATCATTAACCCAACAAACAATTGTATCAGGAGAAGGAATTGGTCTATATCTAATGCTACCTACTGAAAGCAAAGATAAAATTGTAAAAGAAATGAATTTATTATATAAAACAAGTATAGCAAAATTAATAATAATAATAAGTTTAAAATTTAAATTGGAGCGTTGCGATTTTAATATTACCGATAGAAAATTACGTGAAAACGGAGTCTGATAAATTGATTTTACTCTTATTTCCAAGCTATGAAGTTACTGAAATATGAAATATAAAACCAAGAGAAATGAGAGATTGCGTATTTCAGCGTCATTAGCGCTTACCACTGGAAATGCCCGAAGCATTTCCCTCGTACTTGATGATGCTGTGAGCTTCACACAGTCTCCTGGACGTCGCCATCTTCTTCGTTATTTGATGATATTCTAGTAGATTAGATAATTCTATGGTCCGTACCTCGGACCCAAACACTCGTATAACCACACTGGTTAAGTTTCACCAAGATAGTCGCTAACTCCACTGAACATCGGAGCGACTCCCGCGTATATCCACACTCGGCAAGAACTATACAGATTGTCCACGTTTCACGGCGCGTCGAACGATATATTCACCTGTCGGTTCCCCCACTCCAGTCTCAACTTCCAGCTTGCGTGGTCCTCACTGATAGGCTGAGCACACCGCTAGCTTCCCCTCCTCTGGTTCATTACACTCCGCGGGCGAGAGGGAGAAGTCGTTTTCCGTTACAACAATTCGCCTTTTCTTGACGATGCGACCCAAGATTGCGTCATGCTTCTCGACAGGAATCAGCTTGTATTTGAAATCCCAGTGAGTCATCTCTCTCAAATACCCTAACTGACAAAACTCCGTAAAATTCCGTAATCATATAATTTTCTATGATATCGTCGTTCGTAATAATTTGCTTGATAGCGTTTTCTAAGACATAGAAAACCTATCTGAATGCTAATAATTTTTATAAAATGCTCCGAAAATACCTTAATAATAATTATAATAAATTAATAATAATAATAAATTACCATGAAAAATTCTCTTGGCTGAACAATTTGCCGCGTAAATAAATATAGAATGGCTTCCTACTGACTTATGCCAGTTGCATAAAAAACCCTCGAAAACACGTTACATATTCGCCTCGGATCATCGGATGATTTACCGTGACGACGGTCCATTATCCGATGATCCGAGGCGAATATGTAACGTGTTTTTCGAGGGTTTTTTATGCAACTGGCATAAGTCAGTAGGAAGCCATTCTATATTTATTTACGCGGCAAATTGTTCAGCCAAGAGAATTTTTCATGGTAATTTATTATTATTATTAATTTATTATAATTATTATTAAGGTATTTTCGGAGCATTTTATAAAAATTATTAGCATTCAGATAGGTTTTCTATGTCTTAGAAAACGCTATCAAGCAAATTATTACGAACGACGATATCATTGAAAATTATATGATTACGGAATTTTACGGAGTTTTGTCAGTTAGGGTATTTGAGAGAGATGACTCACTGGGATTTCAAATACAAGCTGATTCCTGTCGAGAAGCATGACGCAATCTTGGGTCGCATCGTCAAGGAAAGGCGAATTGTTGTAACGGAAATGACTTCTCCCTCTCGCCCGCGGAGTGTAATGAACCAGAGGAGGGGAAGCTAGCGGCGTGCTCAGCCTATCAGTGAGGACCACGCAAGCTGGAAGTTGAGACTGGAGTGGGGGAACCGACAGGTGAATATATCGTTCGACGCGCCGTGAAACGTGGACAATCTGTATAGTTCTTGCCGAGTGTGGATATACGCGGGAGTCGCTCCGATGTTCCGTGGGACGTGGACAATCTGTGTAGTTCTTGCCGAGTGTGGTTCACGCGGGAGTCGCTCCGATGTTCAGTGGAGTTAGCGACTATCTTGGTGAAACTTAACCAGTGTGGTTATACGAGTGTTTGGGTCCGAGGTACGGACCATAGAATTATCTAATCTACTAGAATATCATCAAATAACGAAGAAGATGGCGACGTCCAAGAGACTGTGGGAAGCTCACAGCATCATCAAGTACGAGGGAAATGCTTCGGGCATTTCCAGTGGTAAGCGCTAATGACGCAGAAATACGCAATCTCTCATTTCTCTTCGGTTTTATATTTCATATTTCAGTAACTTCATAGCTTGGAAATAAGAGTAAAATCAATTTATCAGACTCCGTTTTCACGTAATTTTCTATCGGTAATATTAAAATCGCAACGCTCCAATTTAAATTTTAAACTTATTATTATTATTAATTTTGCTATACTTGTTTTATATAATAAATTCATTTCTTTTACAATTTTATCTTTGCTTTCAGTAGGTAGCATTAGATATAGACCAATTCCTTCTCCTGATACAATTGTTTGTTGGGTTAATGATCAAATCATACCACGATCTGAGTGAATAGATTCTTGAAGGTGTTCTCCCAGAGCTAGACGTTGTTAAATACAAATTTAGATTTCAGCATTGCATTGAGGTCTTGGCGCCCATTAAAACAACATAGCTTAGGCAAAGGTCAACAGTAACATTTATCACCCAACAGTGTGGGCTAGCGAAACTGTCACATTCGTACGCTCAACGTGGAGCAAAGTAAATACCGTTTCACTTGTCATCCCAGCCTAAGCAAAACTGCTACACTAGGTTCACTTTTAGGTGGCGCCAGTGCAGTGGCAAAAACTATTAAAGCCGCGCAACAGGTTAAGCAACAACTCAAAGAAAGTCAGCGACACAATGAAACGATGGAGGCCATTGCTATGGGGGCTAGAAATGTCAATTTGAAGCCAGCCTTTTATCAACAAGGATTTGGAATTTCACCTTTTCGAAATAAAATAAAAACATCTTTAACCTCAGCCATAGCAAGACATACCCTGACGCATCAACAAGTGGAAAGCTATGCTAAACAACTGAAGCTTTCTCATTTTCGAGGTGTGTTTATGCGAAACCATTTACCCTCGCAATCCTGGAAACATGAAACATGAATGTGCTGTTGTCAATTTGGATGATCACCGAGGACCTGGAACACATTATGTAGCTTATGTCAAAGAGGGATCCACTGTATGGTACTTTGACAGTTTTGGGAATTTGCCCCCGCCCATGGAACTAGTGGCCTATTTTGGAAACAGGATCAAGATATATTATAATGTGAAACGTGAGCAAACGTTTAACAGCCAACAGTGTGGACGTTTTTGTTTATTTTTTTTATATAAGACGCAACATAAGCAAAAACGTCAACAGTATGTCGGTGGAAAGTAAGACGTTTACACTGCATGGACGTGGACCTGAAGTGAGCCTAGACTTTTACCCACCTATCGAATTGAGTGAAAAACCCTATGGTTTAGGACTTGTTTTTCTTGAAACGTACAATCGAATATACAACATACGTGAAAATGTGAACAAATTTTACTATGATGATTCTCTGCTCACCCTGAACTCTGGTGGATACACGATAGATGACATTTATGAACACATTTATGTGGTGTTGATCAATGAATATGGTTTAAAGTCATTTCTCGATGGAACGCGCAAGTTTGAACTTGTAGGAAATACCAATACTCATCACTGCAGTATTTTTTCTACATTCAAAATTGACTTTAAAACACACCCCGATTCCATTGGTCCATTACTAGGATTTAAACCACGCGTGTTGGAGCCCAACAAAAAACATGAATCAGACCATGAAGTGAAATTCATTGAGGACCATCATGTGTCGTTGACGTGTAATATTATTAGTCAAGTGTACACCAATCAAGAACCGTCGCATTCGCTTTATGACTTTATTGTAACATCGCCCAATGGCTATATTATTCGTGAAAACCCTCCAGTGGTGCTTTTTCATTCTGTGGCTGTCGATGGTATTAGTAATATAACATTAAGACTGATCAATAGAGAGCAACAACTCATTGATCTAGATTCTGCCACACCAGTGACTTACAAGTTGGTGCTAAAACCACTATGAAGTTTGTATATAAAGCAACAGCACCGTCTAGGAATGGTGTTGGTTGTTTACCACGTGAATACACGTTAACATCTCAGAACAAGCAGATTTTACAGCATTTGGGTTACCACGTCAACCCCCGCGATGAATTATATCCTAGAGGTAGCGAACCACATCGAGGAGCAACCAGGAGTGGTAAGAATTGATCTCCATTCTTATCAAGCTGAAACACCTGGACTCAATAACAATGATGAAATTAAATTTGTTATCAACAACCAAGATATTTACACTCTACCACATGAAAGTGTTATTCAGATCGAAGGTCGGCTCACCAAAGCCGATGGCTCTACACCCACCACATCTAAGTTAGCCAACCATGCTTTCGCCTTTCTGTTTTCTGAAGTGCGTTATGTGATTAACGATATCGTGGTGGATAGCACTCGAAATGTGGGTATTTCCAGTGTCATGAAACTATATCCCTCTTATAGTGAGGAAGAAGCTAAAACACTTTGCATGGCGGGTTGGTGCCCTGACTCGATCAATGACTGGATGGTACACACCGATGGCACCTTTACTGGATATTTACCTCTTAAACTGATTTTAGGCTTTGCTGAAGATCACCAGCGCATTGTGGTCAACGCAAGGCAAGTGCTTTATCTGATGAGAGACATGAGTGATAATAATGCACTCAAGGGAGCCGACAATGCCTCCATTGATTCAAAAATTCAACTAAACGCTTGCTATGGAAAGTGCCTCATGTGACCCTTAACGATAGCAAAAAACTGGACATACTCAAAATGGTAAAGAGAGATATACCTCTACCCGTGGAATTTAGAAGCTGGGCACTCCATGAGTACCCGCTATTGCCCACCACCAACACACATAGTTGGTCTATAAAAACAGCCCGCTATACAGAGTCAACCAAGTGACAAGTGTATAAATAGCAGGTCAACCTACGTCAAACCGCTCAGTCATGTCTTGCTTTCAAGCCTCAAGAGAAGTTACATCCATGAATTTAAAATCTGAGGAACAACGTTTCAAGACCTATGCGACGTGGCCGGTGCCTTTTATAAACCCTCAAGCCTTGGCGGACGCTGGATTCTACTATTTAAAAACAAGAGATGAAGTGAAATGTGTGTTTTGTCCCATCATTTTAGACCAATGGCAAGAGAGCGATGAACCCATGCAGGAACATCAGCGCTGGTCACCTGCATGCCCCTACCTGTGCAGAATGGAGGTGGGTAATATACCCTGTCATTCAAGTTACCCCTCACTCATGCCTCTAAGTAATGAACAAAGTTATGATACATGTGGATTTTATGGTGTCAACAGTGCTTCAGTGAGCAGCTCACAGTCAAAAACATCCAGTTTAGAGACATTGTGTTATCATCGGTGTTATGGACACTATAAACACAAAAGACTTTTTTGTTGTATGAGTTGGTACCACCTCTATCCTAGAATGAAAAAAGAATGTAAAACTTGTTATGTTAATAAAATAATGTAATAAAAAATTGGTTGTTGTTGTTATATTATTATTTATTATGCCACCCTGTCATATCCTAACCTCTATAGTGACTACTCGATGTTTTTATTTTCTTTTACTAGAATGGAATGTAAGTAAATGACATGGGTACACCTTACTGAACAATTGTCAGTCTGTGGTCAGTTGGACTTGATCCAGACAAGAGTGAACATGTTGCGTACACTAATCGTCGACTGTCAAGGGATTAAAATTGGAGATAACAAATTTATATTTAAAGAAGTGGCCATTATCGATTGTTCTACTTTTTGGATATCGCAAGCTACCCATTTGGTGTTTAAACCACCTTATACGTTTGATTTGTTGTGTGATAAAGACTGTAAACAAACCCAGTGGATTGAAACTCATATGCAAGTAGATTGGAATCAAGGAACCATTTCATATAAGCACCTGGACATGGTCATGAAAGCCCACTTGTCTTCTGCCCATGTAGTATTTGTGAAAGGTAGTGAAAAACGTCAATGGCTACAGCCATTTTTGGCGTCTTACTGTCAATGTATCGATTTAATGGACATGGGCTGTCCCTCGCTGCAAACACTCATGGACCGCTGCCCCTGTGACAACATTACCCATAAAGCCATGGCACAGGTGTGGCAATTGTTTTATTGGTTAACCACCAATGCCTGCTGGGAGTTGTTAAATAAAATTAAAACTGAAGGTTTACCTGTGAATGCCACCAGTGAGATTTCTACAAGCGACGTGTAAACATCAACGTGATACCATGGAGAAAGGGGATGCTACCGATAAAGCGATTGGAAAGTTCTTTGTGTGCAAAAGGAAACTAGACAATTTTACTAAAGAAGAATTATTGGCTCTCCCAATATCGTTCATTTATTATGTGGCAGCAAATGCAGTGAAAGAAATCTGGCAATATGTACCAAAATCATGGACTCAAGACCCTGTGTTAAGTGAATTGCAACCATGTACGGATTATGATCACCATAAGCAAGTGGCTATGGTAAAAATACCATCTAAGCGACAGTACGCCACTTACCAGCTGGTCAAACTGTATCACGGTCATAAAAGTCCATGTAAAGACTTTGTTTCTTCATTCCACGGGTGTAATGGAGATAAAAAGCAGCAACAACAAACATCGTCCACAGAGGAGGAGGAAGATTTAACCTTTTCTCCACCTATGGAAAAGGATATGCCTGACCTGTACTGTCAATGGCGTCACTGACAAAGTCATTCAATACTTGACTTTCGAAATCTACCTACCTGGTTATTATTTGTGTGGTCCTGGAACTTGTCTTGAAGAACCTTTGCAGCGTGGTGATATACCTATTAATCCTTTTGGATCGAGCATGCACCTTTCTTATCGCCATAGGCATTCTGCATTAAGACGTGTAGCGGGTCAAGTATCGTTGAAAAGCTAAACAACGTTTGACATCCTGTGATGTCTCAGTGGGGGAGAGGTTGGCAGCCCTCATTGTGATTAGTGCTGTGACTGTTCCGGTCACAATGTTCCCAAACCCTTATTTGGTTGACTGCAAGAGAAGTCAGGTTAGGGTAATTTGTTCATATCATTCCTTTTCTTGCTCATCATCATCATCATTTAGGTTATAGGATTTCATTTTATTTAGTGTATATATCTTGTGTATCTCGGGGACTCAGTCAGGAATATTTCATTTAATTTGTATGGGAGATGTCAGCATACAAGACAGCGGATTGTGTTAGGCAAGCTACAAGATGTTGCAACAGCACGAAACTCAAGGCCAAATTTAGATTGGGCCGAGAATAACTTCCCTTGTCTTGAAGAAAGCTTTGTATAAATTGTGTAAGACTCTGACGTCAGAGAAGAGTTTCGCGCCATGAGTTGTAAGAAATATACATGGGTTCGAGATTATTGGTGTATTTTGTGTGGGTTGGAGGGTATCATGACCCTGGCGGAGAAAGACGAAAACATGTGTTTACAAGATGAGAGGTGGCTTTTTTCGTGTGGAGCGGGGCTTCACTTCTATTGTAGCGTCTGGTTGGAAAGGTCGCGTTCTCGTAATTTGGCGTAGGCCTATTTGGAGAAACAGTTTTGTTGAAAGCATGGCTTTCGAAAGTACTCGAAACGGCTACAAATCACAACGATGTTATCTCTGTTAGCACAATCCAAGTTGGGTACTGAAGCACATTCATTTCTCTCGCAGAGATGTGGCTTTGAAAGCATCTCTAACCTCAAACCACGTGTGGAAAATCTTAGAAATCCTTGGGAGAACTGATCTATCGAGCATGTCTCGTAGATTATCTGCAAGACCGTCGATGAGTGAGTAACAAACATCTTTATATTCCAACATTCATTTTGGGTCACATGTTTTCGTCATTGCCGAGGAGAATTGAAGATAGAAAACCATAGTCTGTTCGACGAGAGTCCCCGCCATATGTTTAAAGTTGATATTAATACATATATTTTGAAGGTTATAATTAGTTTTCTTTATAGGGAATTACACCTAATAGTTGAACGCCCAAATGATACCAGTTTGGTTGACCAAATGTGTGTCCAACACTCCACGACCCTGCCATTTCAATTGTGTGGTATATGATGAAGTACTTCCGATCAAAAATAGGAGGATGATTTTGGGAAGTTTTAAATCAGTCGCCCAAGCAGGGCTAGTAAGAAGTAACAGTGCTATAAAAGGAAAGTTAATGATGAGTGGACATGAACATTGAAAAGAATTGAGGAATTGGTATTTCTTTGTATTCTATTTTGTAAAGCCATATATGTTGTGAAATAAAAACAAGGGTTACAAGATCACAATGTCTTTTAATTTTAAAATGGTGATAGCCATTTCTTCATTTTCATTTTTTCACACATGAATATTTACAATTTCCACTTTTCATTTTTTTACATTCTCCTTGTTTAGTTTTACACATTCTATACATTTTTGTTGTTGTGAAATAAAAACAAGGTTTACCAGATCATAATGTCTTTTAATTTTAAAATGGTGACAGCCAGTTCTTCATTTTCATTTTTTCACACATGAATATTTACAATTTCCACTTTTTCATGTTTTTTACATTCTCCTTGTTTAGTTTACACATTCTATACATTTTTGTTGTTGTGAAATAAAAACAAGGTTTACCAGATCATAATGTCTTAATTTTAAAATGGTGATAACTATTTCACTTTTTCACACATGGATATTTACAATTTCCACTTTACATTTTTTACATTTCCCTTGTTTTAGTTCATCATTAGGTACATTTATTTAAAAAATCTTTTTCGTAATATACAAAAGCAAACATTTTACACTAAAATGTATTACTTATCTTATTTTTACTAAACTACAGTAGCCTAACATTATACATTCTACTTACAGTTTTTTTTACAAAAAATATTACAATATAAAACACACTGCAAATATTACAATATAGTGATCATTAGACTTAAGTAAAGTAATAGTTGTCAATGTGACTGTTTCCCCAAGCAAGAGTATCAAATGTGTTGGGTATAATGAATCGTTTGTTGTCTTCATTACTTAAAGCAACTTTGTTCAGCAAATTGGTATGTAGCTGATGATTTTTACTTCTAAATACACACATTTCCTTATATAATATAGGTGGGTTACTAACTATACAGTTTTTATAATCGCTTATATCTAACTCTTTACTAACAACATTCTTTTTCACTCCTTTTAATTTTTTACTACTACATCATCAATTGTCATATAGCTGTATGATTTAGATTTTGTGCCTACAAAGGTGTCTATAATAACACCAGCACATTCATCCTTAAATTTCCCTAGAACCTTTTTGTTTACTAGAGGTAAATGGTAAATATTATCCTCGGGATAGTCACTTGTATCAAACTTATTTAGCTCAGTTTTGATATCCTCATAAAAATCATCAGTTTTAAACTCATAAATAAAAGAATCTGTGTCTGAGTAGAGTAATTTAGCATTATCAAGATAGTTTTTCTTTACATAATCATAGTGAAATTCATACATAAGTGTTTTTGACAATTCCAGAATGGTGTAACCCACATATATGGGTTTGTTGTAAGTTACTTTAAGACGATTCATTTGTATTACAACTAAATCCTCATGAATAATTGAACAGCTATGAAAGTTAGGCTTGCTTATTAAGTTGCTCGCACCATACATTTTACCATCATTCTCCCACTTTGTTATTAGCTTTACATCAACTCGTTTATCAACATTCTCCATAGTCTTTCCAAAAACACTATTATTCATGAGTTTATAAAAATCTTTTTCAAAAGCATTTGTTGATAGTGTTCTTAAATTATTGTTTAGATCAGTATACGGTTTGAGCCATGCTGATTGATGAAATTGCAATACGCGATGAATTTTAGTTAATTTCAATCCATGCTGTAGACACTTTTTCAAGTTTTGATAATGTATTACATATTTACATTTATCATTTACATTAGCAATTAACATTTTTGTTCGTGATGTGATGTATGGAGATTTCATATTCTCAGATAAAATGGTAAATCATTATGATCATCATGTAACTCTTTAGGGTACTCAAGATTTACCTCTAAAATATATCCTTTATCATCGTTATCATTAAGAGTGTCAACAAGTAAGACATCAATTTCAGGTTGTGTCAGCCAGCGAAAATCTTTCAGTGGTAGATATTGACTCATAGCCCAACCATATTGGTTATTTGCATCGAGGTAGACAATATACTTTGACTCTTCACAAGGGTTGTAGCTAGGCATGTATTTATTATTTGCTTTAGAATATCGCCCACTACATTGGCTTAATCCACCTCGAATTGATGATTTTATAAAATTGATCATGTCTATATCAGTCATTAATTCTAAATTTACTTTCGTTTTTTCAACATTGAACTGAAACTTAACCCAGGAGCAGTGAAATACTGACAAGGATTAAGGTCATAAGTTTTCATACAAACATTCCGAAAATTTTCAAAAACATCTGCTAATAATAACACATCTGTCTTCAAATATATGACTGAAAATTCTCCTAAAGTTTGAATGTGGAACTGTGTCCATACACGTTGTGCATGTAAATATTCCGGATCACTGATATGACTTGTGTTTAAGGAACTGTACAATGCATCTTTCGGTGGTAAAGAACACTCCTCAAGACGTTCCACACAGTTAATATATTCATAAGGGAATATACCCTCTTGACGAATCAAATTAAAATCATCTTCTTTAGGAAAGACACGTTGAATTTCATGAAACTGATCTGATCTTAAATTACTAGCCAGCTTATCAAGACTACTCGGCATAAAGCGTAATGAATCTAAAAATCGCAGTTTAATGTTTTTTTTTAGTGCTAGTTTTGATGTATTTTGTGAACGATATGTATTGTTCCTTATTATTTGCAATCCCATCAATTTTCACATCTGAAGCTCCAAATTCATTAACGATAAAGTGGTTATCGTATTTGCTACCGTTATGTAGAATGACCGGAATGAATTTACTTACTCTATAATTTAAATTACATTCTTGGTGAGCAGCACCACGATATTTTCCTGTTAAATGGTCATGATCGTGAACCCTGTCTGTATATAAACATTCACCACATATAAAACAATTAGTTTCAGTTTCAAAATTCATTTGCTCTGATGAAGTTAGTGGCTCCATTGGAATGATCGTATTTAAAATAGAGGATATACAGATGGCATCTTTCTCAAGCCTTTCCATAAAAACTTTAGGTGCATCAGGTCCTCTATAGAGCTCAAACTTATTTAAAGAGTCATCATAACTACATTTAATATAATATGCAAAGCTAAAAGGTTCATGAATGTGAGTAGTGTTGGTGAAAGGTTGGGCTGGATTCGATGAACATGTATTAAATGGTTTTAGCAAAGCCTCGAAGTCAGCATATATAACAAATGGTACTCGAAGCTGTTTCTCATAATCCTTAAATTTTAGAATGTTATTTTTAGGAGTCGGTAATACCGTACAAACATGATTACATCCCCATTTTTGATGTTGAATTAGTTGGTCCTCTTTTTGGAAATGTAGCAAACAGCCATCACACAATCACTTTTTACCATTGTGTTTTGAAACCTGACTACTGACAAGTCTACTTAAATGTTTTATCCAGCAATAGTGGGCATTTTCACCTCCAGTTACGTACAGTAAATTTACATGAGCATTCTTTTTTTCCTGAGTATAATATAGAGGACCTTCTATACTCTTATTTTCAATTCCATAAACATTAATACTTACATTATTCAGCTCTTCAAAACGTTGAATGTCTTTGATCGCCATGCGAAATTCTATTTGTTTTAAATCTAACACTGAAGAATATTGAGGATATGATGATGTTCTCTCCACATCGCTTACTGCTGGATGGAGAGCTGAGGTTACAGCCCACGCAAAACATGCATGGTCACTATTCATAACGTTTACACAAGCTTTCTTACGTTTGATCCAAACAGGTAAATCAATGTATGATGACGCTCGAAGGGGGTTATATTTATTCAGGTTGGTTTCCAAATAAAGTACTTCAACCAACGCCCAGCCTGACTCCCTTTCCTGGAACTCTTCACTCTTCACAATGATAGCACTTGAAATATTTTGATATATATATCACTAATATTAGTTGATTCACTAACAATTATGTTTTTTGTATTAAAGGATTTGATATCCGTAATTTCACCTTCGCTCCCAGTTTTTACATAGAGTCCAAAAAGTTCAAAATTCATTTTAATTGTTTTATGCTCTAATAAAACATTACCTACCAAGCCAAACACAGTAGGTTGAACATTCTTTAAGAAATTTTCAATACTTCGAGTTTTTTCTTCACTATGAAGTCTGTAACTAACAAATCGACTTTTAAATGCACTACCAATTTGTTGAATATTCGCAGAATTTCTTTCATAGCAAGCGTTATTTTTATGATGAATACTGCGTAAATGTCCATGAAGGATTGAAGAAGGTATATCAATATCACATACATCACAATGTGTTATGGAAGGTTCACCATTCTTCATTCTTTTTGTTGTACAACTATTTTCACAATCTTGAGAACATTTACGCTTTTGAGCATCACATTCGTTTAAAGGTTCCGTGCTAGTTAATGGTTTTACAGTTTTTAATTCCTGTTGTTCCCCATGCACTTCAACCATGTGGGAATGATTTCGCTTTACAGCAGAAAAACCAAGTTCGCAAACTGAACATGGAAAAAATGTGCTGAACTAACATGCTTTAAATTTACATGCCGTCCAAGACTATCCTGTCTGTTAAATGTCATAGCACAATGACTGCACACAAACATTTTTATGTCATGTTTAGCATTTGCGTGTCTTTGAAGGTTGTCAGGTCTTGAGAACTGTTTCTTACAGTCACCATACTTGAACATGATGCTCATTTCGAAATTACCTATAAAAGAAAGTATTCATAAATGTTAATAAATGATAAAACAAAGTACAATATAAATAGTTTAATTATATTCCAGTCAATGGTTATAGCAGGGTATTTAAATCAATCATCTGTGAACTCCTAGCAAGTCTAACTTCATGTAGTTCTAACTGGGGGTTACTATATACCACTGTCACTGACACCTAGCGGTGAGCATTAGAACTTGACAGAGAGGTAGAAACCAGCGGCCGCCAGTTAAGTGAGCTAGGTGTGACGTTATAGTCAGTCTTAAAGCAAGTCTAAACTTGTAGAACATGTCACGTGATAGAAACCAGTGATCGTCAGTTAAGTGAGCTAAGTGTAACGTCATAGCCAGTCTTAAAACAAGTCTAAACTTGTAGAACATGTCACGTGATAGAAACCACCGATCACCAGATAAGTGAGCTAAGTGTAACGTCATAGCTAGTCTTAAAACAAGTTTAAACTTGTAGAACATGTCAAGTGATAGAAACCAGCGGTCGCCAGTTAAGTGAGCTAAGTGTGACGTCATAGCCAGTTTTAAAACGAGTCTAAACTTGTAGAACATGTCACGTGATAAAGCAAGTCTAAACTTGTAAAAACATGTCACGTGACAAGGGTAAGTTAGGTAAAGTCAGGTTATGTTAGGTGAACTGAGGTTAAGTCTTTAAATATTCCCTCTGTCACTGACACCTAGCAATGAACATTCAGACTTAATAGAGCGGTAATCAAAATCTAACCTACAAAATTAGCTTTACACACCATGGTCAAGTAGTTCCAACTTTTGACTGCCAAATATACCATTTTCACTGACATGTAGTGGTGAACATTGGAAAATATCACTCTAACTGTTTAAAAGTTATTAGAGGGGCACTTACCTTTTTATAATTTACCAACTGCTGCCACTGAATGAACAGATTGTAGGAATCTGGTAACCTACAGGTACCCAATTATCTGTAAACAAATCAATCAATCAATCAATCAATACATTCCAATCAATAACTTCAACATCAATTAGTAATAAAAGACTACAATAAATTAATAATAAGTACTTATTGCAAAATAATTTAATGATTTTCTACCAAAAAAGCAATGAACATTCAGACTTAATAGAGCGGTAATCAAAATCTAACCTACAAAATTAGCTTTACACACCATGGTCAAGTAGTTCCAACTTTTGACTGCCAAATATACCATTTTCACTGACATGTAGTGGTGAACATTGGAAAATATCACTCTAACTGTTTAAAAGTTATTAGAGGGGCACTTACCTTTTTATAATTTATCAACTGCTGCCACTGAATGAACAGATTGTAGGAATCTGGTAACCTACAGGTACCCAATTATCTGTAAACAAATCAATCAATCAATACATTCCAATCAATAACTTCAACATCAATTAGTAATAAAAGACTACAATCCATTAATAAGTACTTACCTTGCAAAATAATTTAATGATTTTCTACCAAAAAGGCATTTTTTACAACTCTTGAGCAGTAATAGAGCACTGTTCACTCCAAGCGAGTAATAAAGACTGACAGTAGGGAAATATATGACACCTCTCTTATATAAACTCTCATCGCTCGTGTCAGCAGTTTTTTGAAGATCATTTCATTTCCTTTCCCAATACAGCTGAGAGTACAAAGTACACTAGGAACACCTGTGTGGTATCCAATTACTGCTGACTTTGCATGATCATCATCCATTGTCTTGATCAACACCTGGGGTTTCAAATTACTGCAGCGTTAGTCATAGCAACAGCAGTGTGCGCTCTCTGCCATGTCAGCAACATGACACCGGAAGGAACACCTGTGTAATATCCAATGACTGCTAACTTTGCATGATCATCACCCATTGTCTTCATGAACACTTGCGGTTTCAAATTACTGCAGCGTTAGTCATAGCAACAGATCTGTGCGCTCTCTGTCATGTCTGTAATATGACACAGGAAGTAACAAGTCGGTTTACTGTACGTGCCATCTCCTCAGTTTTAACATCTTAAGAACATGTATCATTCTCTTTGAACTACAAATGACTCGTTAGAACACATCCATCCACCAAGTTAGATCCCTTGTATGTTCACATGTATTTCATCACTTTCCTTTCATATCGTTATCCCATTATAGTAGTGGGGGATTAGTGAACAACGTCAGTTCAACACACTGCTTTACACGCAAAATGTAGTTAGGCCCTTTGACATAATTTAAATAAATTCATGGGCTAGTCCGTAGGAACCAGGCCAAAGGGACCCGTCCAATGGGATCATTCCAAAGGGACTCATCCACAAGGACCTGTCAACAAGGACTCGTCCACAAGGACCTGTCATCAATGACCCGTCAACAATGACTCGCCAACAATAACCCGTCCACAGGGATCCGCTTCCCCACCCTCTTACAAAGGCCATGAGTGGGCATGTTTAAAAACGAAAAAACAAGCATGTTAATTCATAGTGGCTATCCACCGTATACATGTCTCTTGTGTAGAACAACGTTTCATCCCATATTGGCATTCAAACTCTCACTTGTTGCAATTGGAAAGAGAGATTCTCTAAAAAATTACAATTTCACCCCCTAGTAGGGGTAGGTTTTATTTTGGGGTGGAAATATGTTGTCCATTGGAAAGGAGGTGTCAGCCCGAGTTCAATGACACCTCATTTGTCAAAATCCGACCATGCGTTCGAGAGATATCGCGTCGCCGCCATCTTGTGTGGAGGAATGTGGAGGAGGAGGCTCTAGAACTCTCACAAATACACTACTCGTGTCTGCTGCTAACTTTGACAGCTTCAGAATATTTGAGCGTGAGCGTGATAATTCTTATCTTTTGTTATTTCGCAATCTTCTCAATCAGTTTCTGGTTCAAATGTAGGCAAAGATTGAGAGAGAGAGAGTACTTTGGATTCGCATCAATCATAATAAATTGAGAAGTGAGGAATATGTGCACCTGAAGGACGCAATGAGTCAAGCTGACAGCCGTTTGTCAGATATTGGTAAAATGGTCATGTTGCCGTCGACTTTCACTGGAGGCCCGCGCTATATGCATGAACGCACTCAGGATGCTATGACTTACGTGCGCCATTTTGGACGTCCTGATCTTTTTAAAACCCAAACCGGGGAAGATGGGTATCCCAAATATCGCAGGCTGCCCACTTCGGAGGGTGAGGTTTCTATTATTAAAAGGGGAGTGGAAATTGACAATAGCTGGGTGGCACCCTATATCCCCGTCCTATCTCGCACCTGCTCAGCTCATATTAATGTTGAGTACTGTAACTCTGTAAAGTCAATAAAATACACTTGCAAGTATGTTAACAAAGGTTCCGACCAAGCTACTTTTAGCATCTGAGAGTTTGACGAAGTTGCGAGATATGAATCAGGACGCTACATCAGCAGCTCAGATGCGGCTTGGCGCATATTCTGCTTCCTCATACATGAACGCTATCCTACGGTCATGCAACTTGCCGTCCACCTCGAGAACGGCCTGCGGGTTTACTTTAATGAAGACGACGTTCGTGACCAGTTTAACAGCCCTCCAAACATAACTCTTCTTGCTTTCTTCGAACTATGCCGATCCGATAAATTTCCTTCAACACTTTTATATTGTGAAGTTCCATCCTACTTCGTTTGGAAAGGTAAGAAGTTCTGGAGAAGGAAACAAGGAAAGCCAGTCCCAGGCCATCCTGGTCTGAAAGAAGATCAGGACGCAATGGCGGAGTTTATACCGTTCACCCTGGTAATGCCGAGTGCTACTGCCTCCGCCTCCTTTGACATAAAGTCCCTCGCCCTCAGTCTTTTACTGACCTCAAAACAGTGGCAGGGGTGGTTCAACCAACATTTCAAGCGGCATGTAAAGCACATGGCTTGCTAGAGGATGATGCGCACTGCGCCACTACAGGTCTGGAAATAATAATAATAATGCGCGTCAGAGTAGCAGTGGAAGATAAAATCAACAAGGTCGCAAATGGACGGGGGAAAAGACGTCTTGCTCGACCCGGTGCTGGGCCCAAGGTTTTCGTAGCGAGCAAAAGATGATTTCCAAAAAAACCAATTGGGAACAAATAATTGCTTAATGCTATAATCAAAAGTGCAAAAAAAGATTCTCATGAAATTAATTAAAGAAAATCCCAGAGGCGTGTTAATCGTGCCTTTGTTACATCACAAAGACACGATTGACGAAATCGAGGTAAAGATAAGGAAGGGGAACTTAAATATAAGAAATGAAAAGACAAGGGAGCTATATTACTTAAAATATAAAAATGTATTAAAGATAAAAGAAAGAGCGTGTACACGAAATAAACAAATTATTTAAAACAAAGAAAAAGGCAAGCTAAGACAAGATCAATAATACAAAAGAAACCCAATACCAAGAATAAAGACTTAAACAACTAAAAAGCACGACAGAACCTGAGTTCAGCTCAACAACATGAATCTAACGAAAAGATACGAACATGGAATAAAATAAAATGAAACTTACGAAAGCCAGAGAGAAACGCCAAACTTGCAAAAATTCAAAAATCGAACATTAACTAGACGCGAAGCTTTTCATGATGTTATGTAAACATACCGGAGGGGAGGGGGAGAGGAGGAGTGAGGGGGAGTAAAACAAAGGGGAGAGAGATCTCACGGAGATAGGAGGAAGGAGAAGACAAGGGGGCTTATTATTAAGTTATGTAATACGGCGAAAATCAAAAGAGGAAAACAAAACAACAGGAAAATGAAATATACAGAGATACATTACATTACAATTGATTTGGGACGAAAGAGACCGGTAAAAATCGA
The DNA here is from genome assembly GCA_946902985.2 of Meconema thalassinum. Lineage (NCBI taxonomy): Eukaryota > Metazoa > Arthropoda > Insecta > Orthoptera > Tettigoniidae > Meconema > Meconema thalassinum. The sequence goes on along the minus strand of OX336389.2, from coordinate 1,487,083,904 downwards.
AAGCACGCTATAAAAAATAGGCTTATACTCCAACATAATGCCGCACCAACGCGACATATAAAAAAGAATAATATGACATCGGAGCTGGAGAAATCCCAGTTAACCACCGTCACATATATCCTATAAACAAAAGGGACATGTATTAGTGGGACGTTGGACATAAGTCCCGTTACCTCACACATACTGTCCGCAAACAAAGGTCCAATTGCTACCAATCAAACGAAACATTTGTGGTACAAAAGAGACACCGACGCAAAAGACGAGCACCAAGGCCCGACAGGAAATATACATAAGCCAAGACGCAGAAACGCAATACTTTCGAATCTTACAGGTATTAACCAAAATAATAAAACTGTGAGGAGGGTACATAACAAAAAGAACTCCGCCGTATGACATTACGCAAGGTCTCGGAGATCTGGTTCAAGGATTATAATACTAACAGTAACATCTTGAAAAGGAAAGAGAATTAAGCAAAAGAAGGAACGTTTAACAAAAACAATTACATTGCGTTAGATAGAAATACATTGAGCCGTACTCACATTCCGCTGCGCCATGAGGGCGGGCCTCTGCCCGAATACAAACGTTCGCCCTACATCTCGGCACGTCCAAGACTGAATAAGCTTCTGTCCCCCAGAGAGGAGAGAAGCCTCTCAGAAATATAAAATGCGTAGTTTAGGAGTGGCACCAAACTCGCGTCAAATATTGGCTGAGCCAATAACAGAACAAATTGCACAACAAAATGCAAGGTAGCAACAACACTAGCCAATACGAGAGAACTAGGTAGTATGTAGCTAGGGGTTGCACAACGTTAGACAGAGAGATACATACAGACAATCTGCGCACTTTTAAACACTCGAGGCGTAATATAGAGATGTCGCAACACATGACAATAATAATAATAATGATAATAATAATAATAATAATTACAATAAATTCTGAAAAGTGGTTCAAATACCACCGCTTTCTCCCAAAAAAAATCTTTTACATAACAAAGGCATAAAAGAATTTTTTCCTTTTCATAACAAAATTATATAAAATAACATTCTTCGATTAGATACATTTGAACAGGGTGAAGGAAAGAAATTACATCATGTACACTAGATACACACATGAGAAACATAGACATAATAAAATGTTCTCACATTTCTCTTATTCATATGACGCAGCTTAATTGAAAGTTCTTTGAACGTCATAACTTCCATAAAAGGCTTGACGAAACGCAAGTCTCTTTTCTCATACACACATATATTTTCATACACACGTTTTCACGATGATGTTCACTGATGAGGAAAATTATTCCTTTTTGGTACGAAAGAAAAAAAAGACTTTAAAATGAAATTAAAACAACAAAAATTGAAATGATATAAAGGATCAGTACAGGCGTGAAATAAGGGCGGTACCTACCCCTACTGCAAGTCAATACGTCACACATATTAAAAATGGATGTACCAAAAAGAAAATAATAATAAAACGGTCAATCTTGAGCTAGACTCTGCCAGATGACGTGGAGAAAGCGAAGGTTTCTTAATGGCGACCTTCTGGAAATCAGCCAATTTTCTAATAATAAAAGAAAGAAAAAGGTTAAATCATGATCACATAAAAAATTACAAAGGGGAGCACACTGTATACAAAATAGGGCATGCGTCGGGGGAAATATTTGGTGTAAGAGTGAAAGTAGATTCTCTTTTGCCAGCTGGAAAGTAAAGGTATGAATAGACAGGGTCGTCAGACCAAATGACAGAAGAGAAACGAGCCGTGAACAGGGTCTAAAGGATACAACGGCCACTTCTCAGGTACCTGGAGACTAGCTATCGCCACCGAAAACACACTTTAAATACATGACAGTTACAGGAAAATAACACACATTATCTTAGAGAAAACATATTAGATTGAAATGATTTATAAAAACATGATTTCACAAAAACGTAAAACAGAAGTTTGGATGAAAAGTAAACAACTATATCAATAAACAAATCACTGTCACTATGAGAAAAGAATGTAAGTCAACAGACCATCTCAGGCGCTGCCGAACAATAGCAAGTCGTGTCTGCAGCTTGGACAATGGGTTGACCCGGCTCCTTTCAACAAAAGCAGGCAGGTACTGGAAATCGCCTTAGGCAGAAGTATAGCTCAACACATCTTTCGAAATCCTCCGTGTAACTCAGGCGGCCACGGGTGTCTCGTGCCTAACTAGATACATGGAGTAAAGGGGCAAAATATACTAATAACCTTCATCAAAAGACATTAGGTACTAACAAATAAAAGGAATAATAATTCAAAGTAGCTGCCGAAATTTAAAAAACAATGCCATCCCGGACAGAGAACGAAAATCCAAATAATTACGTTACAAAATACCTTCCAAATAAAAGGAACAGACTGGAACCTCGCAAAAAACCAATCAAGACCAGACATGCAATCAATCAAACACGAAACCCAATAATAAATATTACCAACCCACAAAAATAAAATGGTTACTGCGTCAATATACGGGCCGTAGACCTCAGAGGTACCGCATAAAAATTAAAGACACAGAGGGTATGGCATATCCCATACTAATATAAGAAAATTGGGTAATGCACGCCAGAGTAGTTCACACGAACATCAATGTCCCATACCACGGATGCGGTAGACCTAAAATGGTTGGTATCTCTGAGTAATACTTATCGTATATTTGGTTTGCCAATAAAAACGAATACATAGTTCGTACGTAATATATATAAAGTTTAAATTGAATAGGGTATAAAATCAAAAGTGAACTAAATTTGAAACCACCCACAAATAACTATTGATACAAATTCATTAAACTCATTGACACACATTCATCTCAAAATGCAACCAACAACAACAACACTACATACATACTCCTTCCCATAAACAAATCAAAATTTCCCCATTACACCAGAATGCGAATGTGGGTCGTTGGAACACCATGGAAACACAAATAATGGACTACAGGTCATCTTGACAAACTTCATCCCATACTAAAGATTGACGAATCGTGTAGAATCTATGTACATCCTAAGCGGGCGTCGAAGCCGTGGGACAGGTCCCATACCCTAATCCCGACGGAAACCTCACCTAGCAGGTTTCCCAACGAAATACACACTACCACACTGAACATATAGTAACATCAAGCTTACCGTATATAAACAATTTTAAATGAAAACCTACATTGAAAATTCCCTGACAAAAATAAAACAATCACCCTACCTAATTATGAAACAAACTTAACTCCCAATCATAACACACATAATAGCTCAACAGACCATTCATTCTTAACTGAAACAACAAACACTTTACTAACACCAAACGTTAGTATAATTACGCGAGGCTCAAGGTGGGTCGGGGCGACCGTAGGATTTAAAGAGACGGTTCTCATAAGAGGGCCTACCTCCATTGGGAAAACTACGGAGAAAAAGGGGCGGGGTTTTTAGGCCGCACGGTAATGGCAAGAAACCTGCCAGCAGCTGTTCCAGACTGAGACGTATGAAGGGGTGAGGCGAGTTCTGAGAAATATCACAGTTAACTAAGTGACTATTTACAACAAAGGTAAGGACTCAAACCCTTGAGAGAAATGCATTTCCTACTTCACAGAAAGCAAAATAAAAACGTCCACAACATTGACGAAATGAAAAGGAAGAGAAAGCAAAAAATAAAATAAATATGTCGTCTTAAAATCACCGTTAACTAAACAAATGTCTACTAGAGAAAGCAAATACATAAAGGTAGGTTAAAATACCGTGACGTGTCGTGTTCCAGCGATGCGATGTACTCACTGATATGTTGCCACTGTTCACCTCGAAGCTGGGTCTTTTGGATGTCTTGTTTACTTGAGGGACAAAACCACCTTTCCTTGGAGATGGGTTTCCTGGATGCTCGTGGTTCACACAGAAAGTAACTTCACCCTTTCTTCAGGGGTGGGGGGAAACAATTCACTGAATTCCTTAAACTCAAAGAAAAACAAATTTTAATACAATGTAAATGAAGAGAAAAGTAATAAAAGGTTATAACTTGAGAGAGGGGAGGAGGGAACGATTTCGCACACAACCACGAGATGTGCTACCATTGTGCCACTACAGGTCTGGAAATAATAATAATAATGCGCGTCAGAGTAGCAGTGGAAGATAAAATCAACAAGGTCGCAAATGGACGGGGGAAAAGACGTCTTGCTCGACCCGGTGCTGGGCCCAAGGTTTTCGGAGCGAGCAAAAGATGATTTCCAAAAACCAAATGGGAACAAATAATTGCTTAATGCAATAATCAAAAGTGCAAAAAAAGAATCTCATGAAATTAATTAAAGAAAATCGCAGAGGCGTGTTAATCGTGCCTTAGTTACATCACAAAGACACGATTGACGAAATCGAGGTAAAGATAAGGAAGGGGAACTTAAATATAAGAAATGAAAAGACAAGGGAGCTATATTACTTAAAATATAAAAATGTATTAAAGATAAAAGAAAGAGCGTGTACACGAAATAAACAAATTATTTAAAACAAAGAAAAAGGCAAGCTAAGACAAGATCAATAATACAAAAGAAACCCAATACCAAGAATAAAGACTTAAAAAACTAAAAAGCACGACAGAACCTGAGTTCAGCTCAACAACATGAATCTAACGAAAAGATACGAACATGGAATAAAATAAAATGAAACTTACGAAAGCCAGAGAGAAACGCCAAACTTGCAAAAATTCAAAAATCGAACATTAACTAGACGCGAAGCTTTTCATGATGTTATGTAAACATACCGGAGGGGGAGGGGGAGAGGAGGAGTGAGGGGGAGTAAAACAAAGGGGAGAGAGATCTCACGGAGATAGGAGGAAGGAGAAGACAAGGGGGCTTATTATTAAGTTATGTAATACGGCGAAAATCAAAAGAGGAAAACAAAACAACAGGAAAATGAAATATACAGAGATACATTACATTACAATTGATTTGGGACGAAAGAGACCGGTAAAAATCGAAAGCACGCTATAAAAAAATAGGCTTATACTCCAACATAATGCCGCACCAACGCGACATATAAAAAAAAGAATAATATGACATCGGAGCTGGAGAAATCCCAGTTAACCACCGTCACATATATCCTATAAACAAAAGGGACACGTATTAGTGGAACGTTGGACATAAGTCCCGTTATCTCACACATACTGTCCGCAAACAAAGGTCCAATTGCTACCAATCAAACGAAACATTTGTGGTACAAAAGAGACACCGACGCAAAAGACGAGCACCAAGGCCCGACAGGAAATATACATAAGCCAAGACGCAGAAACGCAATACTTTCGAATCTTACAGGTATTAACCAAAATAATAAAACTGTGAGGAGGGTACATAACAAAAAGAACTCCGCCGTATGACATTACGCAAGGTCTCGGAGATCTGGTTCAAGGATTATAATACTAACAGTAACATCTTGAAAAGGAAAGAGAATTAAGCAAAAGAAGGAACGTTTAACAAAAACAATTACATTGCGTTAGATAGAAATACATTGAGCCGTACTCACATTCCGCTGCGCCATGAGGGCGGGCCTCTGCCCGAATACAAACGTTCGCCCTACATCTCGGCACGTCCAAGACTGAATAAGCTTCTGTCCCCCAGAGAGGAGAGAAGCCTCTCAGAAATATAAAATGCGTAGTTTAGGAGTGGCACCAAACTCGCGTCAAATATTGGCTGAGCCAATAGCAGAACAAATTGCACAACAAAATGCAAGGTAGCAACAACACTAGCCAATACGAGAGAACTAGGTAGTATGTAGCTAGGGGTTGCACAACGTTAGACAGAGAGATACATACAGACAATCTGCGCACTTTTAAACACTCGAGGCGTAATATAGAGATGTCACAACACATGACAATAATAATAATAATAATAATAATAACAATAATAATAATAATAGGGTCCCAGGAATCAACCTGGGAGGAGTCCTTACGGCTCTGGGCTAATGGGAGTGAAATGCGTTGTTGCGTGTCAGCTGCGACTTAAACATATTGGATTCAGCAAGAGAATCCAACTTAGCCTCTTTCACTCCAACTCCAGCATGTAACCTACAAGAGGTGCCCCCTGTTAAGCCGAGCAACCCAGTGGAAGGTTGGGTAACCAATCCCAGCGGGAAGCTGGGTCGGCGAGCCGATCAGTGCTGGGGACTCCAAGGCTCACAACCTTGGCAGTACAATGGTCAGTGTGCAATATCACTGGCCCCCTATCTACAGTTTTTTTCAACTGTGAAAAGCATGGAGGAAACGTCTGCTGAAGCAACTACCCCAGGTGGTAACCAATCCACCGTCGTCTTGCACGACGCATGCAGGCCTTCGGACTCTGGGGAGCCTGCAACGACATGCTTGGATGTATCGGAGACGTCTACAAACAAGATCAGACACAAAAGACGCAACTTCTTCGCAACATTCAACGTGAACTCCCTTATGAAGGTCGGTAAATTGAAACAACTGATTGACACCCTACAACATCATCAAATCCTGATCGCAGCAATGCAGGAAACAAGGTTTGTTGATGCAGAAGCATTTGACTCCCAGGGGTATAGAATCTTCAAAGGTAAAGTCGGAAAACGTGTAGTAAAATCCATCCCCCACCTTGGCACAGGATTTGTGGTCAGTAAGAAGATTTTAGTGTCCATCACCAACTTCACGTCCCCCAACAGTCAAGTCTCGATCCTCTCGTTTTGGAGCACAAATAAAATCTACACCATGGTGAACGTCCATGCCCCAATTAATCAAGCTAACAGAAGCGATCCGCAAGGGACGGAAATATTCTGGGAAGAGCTTGAAGATATTCTATCCAAGATTCGCAAGGAACGCATCATCGTCCTTCTTGGGGACTTCAATGCTCAGCTCGGTAAGGAAAAGAAATTCAAGAATATTATCGGAGAATACCCGGCCCACAGAAGAACAAACCGCAATGGAGAAAGGTTAGTGGAGTTGTGCAAGGCGTTCAACCTAGTGATGAAGTCAACCGCTTTCAAACGACTTCCTGCAAAACAGAAAACATGGACATCCCCAAATCCCCATCTCGGCGAATTCCAAATTGACCACACTGCTATTTCTCGTAAATCTCGTAGAGAAATCCAGAATGTAAAAGTCTTAAGAAGCGCGAATCATGACTCTGATCCACTATCTTTCAAAGATAAAATTAAAACTTCTTCCAAGATCCACCAAGAGATTTCAGGGAAGAAAGATCAACAGGTTTGATGTGGAAAAACTGAAAACACAAAGCGAATTCAGTCAAAAACTTGAAACACTTGAGCCACAGAATTGGGAACAACTCAAAGAAGCAATTCTTGAAACGGCACAGGAAACCATCCCACTGACAAAGTTGAGGCGGCATCCTTGGTGGACTAATGAATGTGACGATGCCATTCACCAAAGGCGGCTTGCCTGGTTGCGATGGAACAAACAGAAGAATGAAGAAAACAGAGAGAGATTCCTGGTCGTGAGAAAGCAGGCTGATAAAACCATACGCGGGATAAAACGAGCATTCAAAAAAAATCAGTTGGCACAGATAGACCAAGATTTCAAAAAGAACAACACCCGTGATTTCTATAAACCCTTCAAGCAAAATCTCAGTAAATACACACCACCCAGTCTTCACTTTTGGAATCCCGATGGGAAAGTTGCTTGCAATGACAAAGACAACTGCCAGATCCTGGCGAAATACTTTGAGTCCCTTCTCAATTGTGAGGCTCCAACATCGAAATTTTCCTTTCACAGTAATGTGCTCGTCAATCCAGACTCAAGTCCACCAACTAGGGAATAAATCAAGCAGATCATTCACTCACTTAAGAACAATAAAGCACCAGGTGAGGATTCAATAGTTGCCGAACTCTGGAAATACGCAGGTGAAAAACCAGTCGACAAGCTAACGGATATCATCCGGGAGATTTGGGAAACAGAGAAACTGCCCAGTGATTGGACATCGGCCCTAATTCATCCCCTGCACAAGAAAGGTGATAAAGCGGACGTAAACAACTATCGTGGCATATCACTCCTCTCGATAACATACAAGATTCTCGCGAAAGCGCTTCAAACGAGAGCGGAAGCACAGCTCGATCAACACATGGGCGAATACCAAGGTGGATTTCGAAAGGGGCGCTCTTGTGTTGAGCAAATCATGAATCTAAAATCAATTCTATCGTACATGCATCTGAGAAGTAAGAAATTTGTTGTGACTTTTGTTTTTTTTCAAGAAGGCTTACGACTCGCTGGATCGAAGTACCCTGATCCAGGTTTTAAGAGAATTTGGTTTAGATAATAAGACAAGAGCAATCATTCACCAATCCCTATTGGATACGGCTTCCAAAGTGAAATTCAGGGGAGAGATTTCTGAATCCTTCGCAATACGGACAGGGGTGAGACAGGGAGATGGGCTCTCGCCTCTTTTATTCAACTGTGTTCTTGAGAAAGTTATTCGAGAATGGCGTAAAGAATTGTGTAAGGATGGTATAGAGAATGGGGTCAGACTAGGTTGTAAGAACAAAAACCTGACAATCGACTGTTTAGCTTTCGCAGATGATGTTGCAATTTTCTCTAATTCTCTTGACACAGCCACACAACAAATCAATCAATTACAGGTGCAAGCAGCAAAGGCAGGTCTTCAGATTTCGTTTGAGAAAACGCAGTTTATAACGAAGATCAAGTCGGAACCCAGAGAACTTACGGTGAATGGAGAACAAATAAAACAGGTAGAGAAATTCAAATACCTGGGTGAATGGATTGAGCCCAACATTCGTGAAAAGGAATCCTTCGTGGCACGGATTAACAAAATGGAAATGGCTTACCATTTAACCAAAGACATTTACAAATCACGATCAATGTCCTTCAAGGCCAAACTGAGGCACTTCGTTACCGTTATTCGCCCGGAGGCGTTATATGCATCAGAATGCCTGGCGATGAATAAGAAAGGCCTGGCAGAACAACTCGAAGCCAAAGAGAGGAAGATTCTAAGAAAGATCTTGGGCCCGGTCAAGGAACGAGGAGAGTATAGAAGACGACACAACGATGAACTCTATCTACATGTGGAGAAAATAACGGACACCATTCGCAAAAGAAGACTCTCCTTTTATGGCCATTTAACACGAATGAACTCCAGAAGATTGTCCAATCGAATCTGTGCCTACTTTGTGGGAAAGAAAACCAAAGGGATCTGGTTTACAGAGGTGGAAAAAGACCTACAAGAACTGGGGATATCACATGAGGACATCTTGGAACGTGACTCTTTGAAGAAGAAACTTGGGGAGATACGGAGTTTTCAGCCAAAACCTATATTGAAAACTGGCAAGAAGTGGACCGAAGAACGAAGGGAAGCTCACCGAAGAAGAATGCGCGAATACTGGGCCAATGTGAAAGAACGAGGGAAAAGGCAGTTGAAATAACGTGGTCCATAGACGACCGAAACGATAAAAAAAAATAAAAATAAAAAAATAACAATAATAATTACAATAAATTCTGAAAAGTGGTTCAGCACTGGGACCGCACACTTGAGGAAGCGTCCTCCACCAAATCTCCCCACAAGATACGTGAGCTGTTTGCCATCTTACTGGTGTTATGTCAAGTGAGTGATCCCGTCATGCTCTGTAGATAAAGTACTGTATGTGAAAACCTTTCAAATTATAATGTGTACTAAAAACTAGGAAATTATATCATACAGTTGTGGAAAAATTAACCTTAAAATTCTTTACACTAAAATCAATAAAAATGAAAACATATAAACTAGGAAAAAGCATTATTAATCCTTATTTACATTATAATATTGTGAAAGTTTGTGTGTGTGTTGGTTACCTCTTCACACTAAAACGATTGGGTGGATTTGGATGAAAAATGATATGGAGATAGCTTATACCCTGGACTAACACATAGCCTGCCTTTCATCCCTATATATAAAGCTCAATGTTGGTAGTTAGGCACTTTGGCACAAATCTACACCATTTCACCAATCTGGACAAAATTTTACATACTTTCCCTCTGATATCCGACAAGTAACACTGTCCACTTTAAATTTCATGCAACCCTCTCCATTCCCTGCATTTAGGTCTTTGACACAAATCTATACAGTTTCACCGATCTGAACCAAAATTTACGTACTTACACCTTGGAATTCGAAGAGTAGCAATGTCCACTTGAAATTTCAGACAGCCCGCTGCATTCCCTACATGTTGGCCCTTTGGCACAAATCTATACAGTTTCACCGATCTGAACCAAATTTTACGTACGTACCCTGTGGATTCCTGCAAGTAACAATGTTCACTTGAAAATTCGGACAGCCCTCTCCATTCCCTACATTTAGGCCCTTTGGCACAAATGTACACCATTTCACCAATCTAAAGCAAATTTTACATAATGTACATCAGCGGCCAAGATGAGAGATATTTGCTACAAAATCGTCATGTCTCGGCAAAACATGCCAAAACCAAAAACGTCATTTTAAAATATGTTCACATAAGATAACATCGTACCCTGTATATTTTTCAACTCAATGGAATTCCCATTTTCTGGCTCATACTAATCATCTCAGAATTTTCCAAATTGAAATAGACCCATCCAGCCGAGATTACTGTAATAGAATAGACCAATTATCAGCAATAATGCATCATTCCCATTGTCTTCATCGCGTGCGAAGCCGCGGGTACCTGCTAGTTTTCATATAAAATATAATACATGTCACAGCCAGATAGTTCACATGGTTATAGATAAAACCCTGTGCGGATGCGGATATCCGCAAAATTTTTCGCCATGCGCATAGTTTTCATGGCTGTGCAGATAGCGGATAATCTGCGGGTAATGTGTAGAGTAAATTTGCGGATAGTTTTTAGAATAAAATGTTAGTTTTTGTAAAGATCTGTGTCTTTCACGTTTCTTGTTATTTTTCTTTTTGCTTTCGCTTGGATTGTATGAGAATAGCAGTGAAGTGAGAGAAGCCAATCATGGAAATACCCTCAATTAGTGTTGACTTATCCCCAAAAAAGTCCTTTATACCTGCGCTTGCTTGCGTGGGTATATCAGACGACTAATAGATAAGAGTTATAACTAGCCACTCGCTGTTTCAAATGCCTTTACTCAGAAGGAGAATACTCAGTCAACATTGTCTTGCGATTCACACATAGCCTAGGGGACAAATTTCTCCTCAAATGTCTTCACGCTTTATCTAATCAATTAAAAATATTAATGTAATGCCAGCGGTTTCAGATATCAGTCGTGTGGATGCCGATAACATTTTGTTTATCCGCACAGGGCTCTAGAATAGATCTAATACCAGATCAGTACACGTGTCAGACATAGCTCATTCACGGAGTCTGCGTGATACGAGAGCGAAATACTTGTCGGAAGATGTGACAACATCTGGGTTGTCAACTAGTGTTGATGTGGTTGGCGAAAGTGACACATGACAATCCGCGGGGTCACCAACATCGTTGTGTTGTTATCAGTCACAGTTTTGCTTACTCCGAGAGTGGCGGAAATGAAGACGAACGTGTAGATATAGCAATGGGCAGCAATGCCAGTATTATGAATAATAATTCAGTGCTTAGTGAAGCAATGGGGATAGGTGGAAATGCAACTGTTGGAGATATAGTCAGCTGTGAGTATGTTTGTATATATCAGTTTTATATGTTGAAGGAAGTGTATAATTAAATTAGTCATGTAATTACGCGTTCAGCATCATTTATTATTCACAACAATTCACTAGTTGTCACTCTGAAATGGCTGCTGCCCTTAAAAAATATTATTTACTGAGCGTGTAATTCGGTACGGACAAATGACTGATTCAAACGCAGCAGGCCCGTGACATATTCCCACGCGCTCTCCCATTGGCCGAGAGTTATGTGCAGGGCCCGGATGTTGATGCCGTAAAAACGTTTAAAAATGCACTTAAAATTTTCAAAAATGACTATAATAAATGACCTAAAATTCGAAAAATGCACTACAAAATGGAGAAAATGATCTTATAATAATAAACTCACCAATATTTCAAAAATGACATCTTAAGCTCAAACTGGAAAGTCAATCAAAATAGATTTCTAGCACTTAACAAAAGGTTTATGTTTACTTTAGTCTGAGTTGCACTGCACTACGAATGTCATTCTGATGTTGTCAAATGTAAATGATCTCCGGTTATCAGCCAACAAGAATTTATATCTCAAAAAGCTGCGTTCAAAATCAACTGATGTGATCGGAGCGTACTTGAAGTGAGGAAGGTCGTTTGCTGCTAAATATTCCTCGATCCCAACCATGCAGTAATTTTCACCAGAAAGGAAGTCTGAGATTTTGCAAAATGTTTTATACCCGGTGTTTTTGTACAGTTTTGATGCAATACCCGCAGAAATTTCGCCACGATTGTTGCTAAGACTAGTTTCCACCCGGTTGATTAAGGAAGTGGAATTACTATTTCAATATTTTAAATTACCTTGTATCAGCTACTAGCTTCTTCTTAACTCTGAGAGATGTAACTGCCTCATATAAAGCTGTGACATGACTAAATTGGAAAAAAAAGACCTTAAAAAGCCGATTTCCCTAAAATATGACCAAAAAAATCTACCAAACTTAAAAAATGCTCTTAAAATGGAAAATAGCAAAAATGCAAAACGATGGAAAATAAAAATGACATAGCCTATTTCGAGACGGGGTGGCCCGTCCGGAGTTTCTATGTACTTCAGTATTGTTTTAGACAGCTCACTAAAAAGATGACATGTCATCAACATCCGGGCCCTAATGAGCCAACCTGGAAAGATACGACTGTTTGTTATTTGTTTGTTTTTTCGGGGGAAGGGGGGGGGGGAGCGAAAAAGTAAGCCCGCATCCCCCGCGTGGCAGCCGTCCTTTACTACTGCTGCCTCCAACATGCTGGCAGTTCTAGGGGGTGGAGGATGAGCCATGCGAGGCCTCGTGCCTGTCCCAGTACTAGGTACTCTCCCAGGCGTCATCTTGTGGAACATAGGATATTAGTGCGGTTAGGTTGCGGTTGAAGGGCCAGGGTAAAAACCCCGCAGACATAAAGAAAGAGCTTCTGCGAGTAAAAACCTGGCGAATGGGTGATAGCCACATGCAAGGAAATATGTGGGGAATCAGGTAGGTTATGTTAGTTGGGTGGTGTGTCATGCACGCGCGGTTCGCAGTCCATGTCCTCGCCAGTTTGTCATTCTCCAGGCACTTCGATGGCCATTTGGCGGCAATAAAAGTATTATTAGTTCTCCAGGCACTGCGTGGGCTGCGCGGGTGCTCAGGTAGTCGGGAGGCCACACCCAAGGGTAGCAAGTCCCAGCTCCCTGAGTTTACCCCAGTGCCTGGTCTCCAGATCCGGAGAGGTTGCGGCAGCTCTACGCGCAGGGTGGGGAAAGTCTATTGTTTCGGTAGTGCTCTGTCTGTAGACCGCGACAGGCGACAGGTGGTGCAGGACCTTTGCGGGTGGCGTTTGTTTAAAAATCTGAAAGCCTGGACCGAAAATTGCATCAATATCGACACCGGATCAGTGCAGTGTTAGTGCTTCGTTTTATTGTGTGTGCATTCTGGTTATGAGAGTGAAAGATGGACAACGATAACAACAATGATCCGGATCTCTCTCTGTTAAACTTTGCGTCTGTGGTCGACAACGGAAGAAATTGGAAAAAGCATACAGACGCTTGTGTGCGGAATAAGCGACAACAACCGCCAACTTTGGATAAATATTTCTTCACGGGAAAAAAAAGAAGACAGACGACGACTCTGCAGGTAGGTTAGTGTTTTAAAACAAAACCGCTGAAAAAATAACTCAATCGTTTAATAGGAGGCATGCATATAACAGGGTAGCCACCGGCCACAAAGTGGGAGAACCTAGGGGATTTTCATAGAAAGCCATGGAGTTTAATTAGTCAAAGAACAATCAGGAGAAAATAGGACTATGCCTTCAAAAATGCAGGGGAGAACCAAAAGAAAATGTGAGTAAACCGTATTAATATTCTGTAAGATTATAGTTTTATTTTTGTTTGAAATTTAGAAAAGTGATTTATGGTGCTTTAGGCTTAAAATCTTTTTTAAAAGTGCGCTTTGCTTGCGCAGTTTTATTTATTTATTTATTGGTTGATATTTTTTTCAGAATCCAAAATGTTTTTCTAATCAGCCAAAATTCACGAAAATCAGTAGAGAATTTTTGGTGGCCACCCTAAACAAATAAGTAAATCTAAGAAAAAGGTCTTATCAAGTTAGGAATAATTTTACATTTTGTGCACATTCGTATGACGTCACTCGCGTGTGACGTCACTGAAAGCCGACCAATTTTCAAATTTGCGATTTTGACAGTGTATTTTGCAACTGTGACTGTGATTGTTCAAAACATACTTTTTGTGTTTACAATGTTGAATTGAATTATAAGGTGTGCAAAATACTTAGCAAAATTTGAAAATCGGGTTGCTTTCAGTGATGTTACACGCGAGTGACGTCATATGAAATATGTTTTTTTTTCCCTAACCTGATAAGACCAATATGAAGCGTGACATATTTCATTTCATTTCATATTTATTACACTTAGTGATGTAAAATGCCTGGGCATTTATAAGTCGGGGAAAATGCCCAGGATAAATGCCCGGGCAAATGCCCAAAACCCATAAATGCCCGGGCATTTTGGGTATTTACCTCTTTTAAAAACATATTCAATATGCAACGCTTATCTAAATATTGTTTTATCCATAAAACAGGTATATATATAGGCTATATGTATACAGTTTACATATTTAATATACAAAATTATTTAATTTATATTGATGGAAAAAGTTGTTAAGTAGTCCTAATATTTTTCTATAGGCTCTCAACTCAAGTGGATTTTTATACATAATAATTATGCGTATGCCTATGAATGTTGATTGTGTAATTGGGGGGAAAAATTCACTTAACACATCAACACATCTTTATAATTCTTAAATGAGTTTGATATTTTACTGACTAAGTTAATACTGAATACATAATGTATGCTATTACATTAACTGTATAAGTTAAAAACGAAACAAATGAGGACATGAGGTACATACAGTATATTTAAATATGAACTTAATAATAAATGGGTGTTTTGTGTTCTTGGGTATCTTAATCTCTTTCTTCTGTTTCTGTATCCTCTTCATCACTTTTTTCTATGGAACTTTCAAGTAGTTCTGGCTCAGATTCTTCGGACTGTTCTGATTCTGAATCTTCCTCTAGGCCTATAATTCGTTCTTGACTGGGTGCAGGGTTTTCTTCTCCTTGTTCTGGATTACTCTGACGAGTCTCTTCAGTTATTTTGTCGGACTTACGCTTAGATGTTCCATTCTCCCCATTCATCAGTTTCCAATTGTAGGCTAGATAAGTCAACTTGGCAGCCCTCTCACATGTAAGTCTGTTTCTTTTTTTACTATGAATCCAGCCAAAAGTGCTAAAGGTCCGGTGGCTGCAGATGTAACAGGTGCCCCAATAATTTTTACTGCAACTTCTGCCAGTGCACAAGTACCCCTCAAACCTCGCTACCACACCAAAGGAGTTACAAGGTAAACATTGTTTTCTTTAACCCCAACTCCTTCCCACACAAATTGTCTTGACCAAATTTCCTGTTTGTCCCTGTAGTCGGCCAAGTTTTCTCTAACTTGTACTGTATTCAATCCTGTGTTTTTGCCGTGTCGCAAATAAAGCTTATTGCCTTCAACATGTCGATAGGCTCGAGATTACTACCTTGCACAGCTGGTTCAAGCAGGTTCGCCGCAAGGTGTAAAGATGATACACCAAATTTCTTTGGTCAAGATTGTCTTTTCTTCTGCAGATTGCAGTGGAGATAACGGTAACTTCTCGATAAGAACTGCCTCTAAGTCATTGAACTTTTTAGCTATTGTATGAACTCGAGGTTCATTGGACTCGAAAGCTGTGATCAAGTGAACTATTGGGCTCATCAACTCTACAACTTTGTCAATCCTGACCCAGAAAACATCATCGTCAAGGACTCTCTTCTTCATTTCTGGCTTTAGATATGGTTGTGCCTTTTCATTGACAACTGATGTTTGTAGGACAACTTTGTTTGACTGCAAACTTTCAAGGCAGAAAAGATAGCTCCCCCACCTAGTCTTTCCTGGCAACTTCAGTGAAACCCTATCTTTGAATGCCTTTTTTTCAGCTGATATTTCATTGAACAATGCTAATAAAACATGGCTGTGTTTTACTGTTTTGACAACATCAACTGTGATTGCTATGAAAGTTTTCATTGTTTGGCAGCTTAAAATGTCTGAGCACAATAAGTGTAGCAGGTGTGCTAGACATCCAAGAGGAACAACATGGGGAAATCTATCTTTCACCAAGTTCAGTGCAACTTTCATATTTGCAGCATTATCACCAATCACCACCAGAAATTTTTCTGGTCCATGCTTCTCCATTACATTTATGATAAGCTGAGAAAGGTATTCGCCAGTGTGACTGCTGCTTTTAGTCATTACATACTCCACAAAAATTGGTTGTGGCTTTGAAATTATGAAGTTGATAATAGATTCATTTCTAAGGTTGCTCCAGCCGTCACACTGCAGATGAAGGTGCTTTGCTTCCTCTAGATGCTTATTTATGCTACCTTGCATTTCTGTGTACTGCGCATCCAAAAGTAGAGGATAGACGATGTTGTTGTTTGAGTCTTCAGTCTTTTGACTGGTTTGATGCAGCTCTCCATGCCTCCCTGTCTTGAGCTAATCGTTTCATCTCTACATAGCTACCACACCCTACATCCGAGGCAATCTGTTTAACATATTCTAACCTTGGTCTACTCCTACAGTTCTTGTCCTCGACCCTTCCTTCCATAACTAAGCTTGCTATTCCTGGGTGTCTTAGTATGTGTCCTACCAACCTATCTCTTCTCTTCATTAGCAGTCGCCAGAAACATCTCTCCTCTCCCACTCGTCTTAATACCTCTTTGTTTGTAACCCTATCTACCCATCTGATCTTCATCTTTCTCCTGTAGCACCACATTTCAAATGCTTCAATTCTCCTCTTTTCTGCTGCACCAATAGTCCAAGTTTCACTTCCATAGAGCGCCACGCTCCAGACAAAGGCTTTCAAAAATGACTTCCTAATACCTAAATCTATATTCGATGTCAGCAGATTCCTTTTTTGTAGGAATGCTTTTCTTGCCTGAGCCAACCTACTTTTTATATACTCTTTGCTTCGTCCATCACTGGTTATTCTGCTTCCTAAGTAACAGAAATCTCCTACTTCCTTCAGCTTTTCACCTGCCAATTTGATCTCCATAGAGGTTTCTGATTTATTTCGGCTGCATTCCAGTATTTTTGTTTTACATTTATTAATTTTCATCATGAATTCTTTCCGTAAGACGGAGTCCATACCATTCAAAAACTCATTCAAATCCTCAGGCTTGTTGGCCAAGATGACGATGAAAATGAAAATCCACAGCCTGCTTCCAGTCTCCGACCGGGTCAGGAATGGAATGAATGAAGCCCCCAACTAGCGGCGAGGATATGAACTGTGCCGGCTGCCGAAGCCTGTCGCACTCCTCTGGGGCAATGATGAAATGAATGACAGATGAAATGAAATGCCAAGATGACGATGTCATCAGCAAATCTCAGAGTTGAAATTATTTCTCCTTGAATCTTCACTCCCACTTTAAATTTTTCTCTAATTTCCTTCATTGCTTGTTCAATGTAAAAATTGAAAAGTATGGGTGATAAGTTGCAGCCTTGCCTTACACCTTTCTGAATACCAGCTTCTCTCTCATGTCCTTCAACTCGAATGACGATATCTTGAAGGTAACTCAAAGGAAGGCCTGATTTTTTTGAAAAAATCTATCCAAAGTGGGTGGTCAACCATGGACAAAGGAGATCCACTAATGAATATGGCCTTGGCGAGGCTCTGGTTCAGCATCTCCTAAAACAGTACAATATACCATCAACGGCGTAACAATGAAGAAAACTTACACTGGAAGTAGTCTTGAATCTATTTTCTTATGGCGTATTGTTAGAGCCCGTGACAATGTGCTGCGACGTTGGTTAGGCTATGGCGCTATGCTATGTTTTTGTTCAAAGTAGTTGTTAATAACAAGTAGGGCTGTATGGCCTACATAGGCCTAACAATATTGTGTAGATTCTGTAGACATTTAACCTAATTGAAATAATACCGCAGCACGCTGTCATGGTCTCTTCGATATAGTCATAATCTCATAATATTTCTCTGCTCTAAAATGCATAATGTAAATTTACCATCTTTATGCTCCAGCTCATGCAACAAAACGCACAACGTGCCATCATATAGCCTATTTTCGAATATGCTATAAGCTAACTGTCGGTTAATGGGTAGCTTTTGAACCTATTTTATTTTTAAGCAAAGGTTTTTTTAATTCCCACTTTTCTTGTAGGAAATTGGTTATTGTCATCTCCACCCGGTGACCCGGCATCGGACTCTTGTAAACTCTCGTTTACGCTTGGAATACACGCACTCGCGCGGCGTCCGCTATAGTTTGCATAGTACAAAAGTCCGTTACGTGGGTTACATTTGAATTTTGAAAGCCGACGCTTGGGAACGATCGGACGGTGTATTTCCCACGGTCCTAGAAAAAAAGCTATTCGAGCAAAACATATTCAATTTACACAAAATACAAGCCTGAAGCTTCCTCTATATAGACATATAAAAATATTTATCTAATTAGAACAAGCTCACTCAGATATCACATGTTATAAATAAGGCTGTTTATTGGTTGGAAAACTAACTAGAGTAAGACTTCTTTTATACGTTTCGCATTTATACATTTTCTACACTTATACGATTTTTTCCTGTTCCCGGCAATATCCCTACACTTTTCATGTTAATTTATTTCCGATATACGTTTTTCACGCTTATACGATCATATTTAAAGTCCCTTGCAATATAAAGCGTCGCTTATACAATCATATTTTAAGTCCCTTGCAATATAAAGCGTCATTAATTCGTTGCGTGTTCTGAGAATGTACGTATGTTTGAATGCAAACTTTTGGTACAGCCTGTACTTCCGCTCGGAAGGCATGCACCGCGTGCTATTTAATACGTTACGATGGCCTTGAGCGACACCGGTGGTCACGGCGACACTCGCTTGTGGCTTGTCAGTGTGTGGCAGAGTGTTGCAACAAGGAAGAACAGCTTGCGTAATAAGCGAGCGCTTTTGTGTTAGCCAAGATGTTGAGCTCCCAAAATAACAGGAAGCAGCCATAGAACACAGACAGCGTCTGAAGCTTATGTTAAGTCTGTCTGTCTGTCTGTCTGTATGTATGTATGTATGTATGTATGTATGTATGTGCGTGACGTTTTTGCGTTTAGCAAAGTACAGGTCGCAATTTTCAAGATATCGAGCTGAAATTTTGTACGGTGAAAGAGTTGGGACCTGTGACGAACCCTATTGTTGGGCGTTAAAATCGGTGCAGGGCCGGACCTTCTTTTGGGGCCCTGAATTTCATCCTATTTTTTTGAATCGATATATCTCGGAAACGGTTGGTCGTATCGAAAAATGTTAAATGTATAGGTGTAAGATCTCCGCGGTATGCAACGTTTTTACTCAAAACGATTTTTTGATATCTCTCACCGTTTTCTTTTTTTGGGGCCCTGAAAATGTCCATTGTACGTGACATTTTTGCGTTTAGCTAAGTACTGGTCGCATTTTTCAAGATATTAAGCTGAAATTTGGTACGGTGAAAGAGTTAGTGACTGTGACGAATCCTATTGTTGGGCGTTAAAATCGGTGCAGGGCCGGATCTTTTTGGGGGGCCCTGAATTTCAAACGTTTTTTTTGGAATCGATATATCTCGGAAACGGTTGATCGCATCGAAAAATGTTAAAGGTATAGGTGTAAGATCTCCGCGGTATGCAACTTTTTTACTCAAAACGATTTTTTGATATCTCTCACAGTTTTTTTTTGGGCCCTGAAAATGTCCATTGTGCGTGACATTTTTGCGTTTAGCTAAGTACTGGTCGCAATTTTCAAGATATTAAGCTGAAATTTGGTACGATGAAAGAGTTAGTGACTGTGACGAATCCTATTGTTGGGCGTTAAAATCGGTGCAGGGCCGGATCTTTTTTGGGGGCCCTGAATTTCTAATTGTTTTTTGGAATCGATATATCTCGGAAACGGTTGGTCGTATCGAAAAATGTTAAATGAACAGGTGTAAGATCTCCGCGGTATGCAACTTTTTTACTCAAAACGATTCTTTGATATCTCTCACCGTTTAGTTTTTTGGGGCCCTGAAAATGTCCATTGTGAGTGAAATTTTTGCGTTTAGCAAAGTACAGGTCGCAATTTTCAAGATATCAAGCTGAAATTTGGTACGGTGAAAGAGCTAGGGCCTGTGAGGAACCCTATTGTTGGGCGTTAAAATCGGTGCAGGGCCGGACCTTTTTTTGGGGCCCTGGATTTCATCCCCTTTTTTGGAATCAATATATCTCGGAAACGGATGGTCGTATCGAAAAACGTCAAATGTAAAGGTGTAAGACCACCAGGGTATGGAACTATTTTACTCATAACGATTTTTTGATATCTCTCACCGTTTTCTCTTTTTGGGGCCCTGAAAATGTCCATTGTGCGTGACATATTTGGGTTTAGAGAAGTACAGGTCGCAATTTTCAAGATATCAAACTGAAATTTGGTGCGGTCACCACCATGTTGGATTTTTGATCACCTGGTTATTGAAAGTCCTATAGGTGAACTTATGTTCATAGCCCCTATGAACATTTAAAAATTCAGTTTGATTGATATAATAGATTCGTAGATATTGAGAACCGTCTAAATATTTCGGATGGTCGCCATGTTGGATTTTTATATGTATTGGCCATAGAGTCATGTACCATTAAAGGAAAAATATTGCGTAGGTTCATTATTCAAACTTTCACTTCGATCGCATTATTAGGACACAAGAAAATAAAAACTTAATTTGAAAATTAGCACAGCCGCCATCTTGAGGGTATGTAAACAATTGAACCAAATTAAATACCAGTGCATTATAATGTGTATAAACATTTGCTGTACCAAGTTTCATTGCGTTTGGATCATTAAATCGCGAGAAAAGTCTATATAAACTTTCAACTTCGCGTGGCCGCCATGTTCGTTTTGTAGTTAACCGTATTTTGAAAGTCTCATAAATGAACTTCCAGTGGTGCCCCTTATCTCCGTACAAAATTTCAGGGTGATACCGGTAATAATTTCAGAGATATAGAATGGCGGTGAAATATTTCGCACAACCTCCATCTTCAAGTTATGTAAACAATTGAACGAAGTTAGATGTCAGGGCATTACAATGTGTATAAACATATACTGTACCAAGTCTCATTACGTTTGGTTGGTAAAATCGCGAGAAACGTCTATTTAAAGTCGCAACTTCGCTTGGCCGATATATTAAACATTTTATTATTTTCTCTTTTATAATTTTTATAATTTTTATTCGTGTTTCGTTTAGGACTTCTCGTCAAACCATTAAAAATACGCGATTGATTCTGTGTTATAATAATCTTGCGTCTTCAGACAAATTAAAATCCATAAATTAGTTAAGGCCTACTTGAAAATGAAAATGACGATGACGAAGAGCCGCAGCATAATACAGTAGAATTTAATGATGCTGTCAATGCTCTATGGACTATCAAACATTTTGTGACACGCCATAACGTTTCTGAGGAAATAATGGCCGAATTATATCGGTTTGAAAATACTGTGTTGTCAAAGCACGTTCCGTGCTGTCTGACGGAGTGCCGGTTCTAGGGGAGAACCTCAGTTAGGCTAGGCTGATCGATATCTAGCCTTCTTTTGATGAAACTATCGATTCTGATTTGATGTTGTAAACTACCAACTACGTTTCATTTTTAGTAAATAAATAGTCTAATACCGTACTATTAGGCTAATAAATTAGTTAATGGGCGTACCCCAAACATTTAAAAAAAGCTTATGAAAATAGTCTGAATTTGAAGTAGGCCTAGGCCTAATAATGTTCGTACATTTTTATAATGTTTACTTAGGCTACATTGGTTTGGAGATCCATGTGGTCAAAAAACGAAGGGGTTCGGGTTCCTCTTCCTTTTAGAGTCGAGGCCAAAATAGGCTGCGGAAGTTGTTGTAGGAATTCACTGAAAGAACTTAATTTTGGTTCTGAGGCTGAGCTTGTGCTTGGTACTGCAGATTTGTTGATGAAATCATCCACTACAATTAGTAAAGGTTCATAAGAGGTTTTCTTTTGAAAAGGTTTTTCAACCACTGTAACTGTACCTAACTGAAGCACTTTTTTTAGATCTTGAGGGCACTTAAAACACTTTTTTATGTGCTTTTCCATTTTGTAACAATGTGACTGTTCATAGTCCTTATTACAATATTTACAGGATACTCCTTTCCCTTTCAAATTAAAAAAGTTCCAAATAGGTCCTTTTTTCCTAACCATTTTGTACTGATTAAATCTAACACTTAAAATATAAATAGCCTAAGAAAGAAGTGAGGTTATCTCAGACTCAACCACTCAACAGACAGCTCTACTCTACAACTAACTGGGCTGGGCTGCTGGTGGTAGAATGCCTTGCCAATCTCAAGGCCACAACCACCCTACCCCCACTCCAAGATCACAGCACAATGGCTGCCCAGGGCCTAGCCCATCCACCCCCTCCACCCCCTCCCAAAGCAACTCTTCACACCATAATCAAACTCCTACTTAATTTTCCTACATTTAAATGAGTAGGCCTGAAGGCCTAACTCAGTAATACAATGTTTTATTCAAACCAGATAGACATAATTCCCATTTAGATGTTATTGTCAGCATTGATACAGGATAATTCAATTATAATTAGCAATATTCGGGCATTACTAGTTAATCCATGAAATGTAGGCTACCTTTGATTAATGGTTTTTATTATGTTTTTGAAGCTCTGGTAACAAACACAAGTAGTAATGAGTAAAAATAAATAAAAAAAATTAAATGCCCAAATTTTGGGCATTTATAACTGCTTTGGGCAAATGCCCGGTTAAATGCCCATTTATAGATGTCCTGCCCAGTGGGTATTTGCCCAGCCCACATCACTACTTACACTATATTTACTGTACACTGAAGGGAGTCTCTGAAAAGAGCATTCGGGATGCGTCAGAGCCCCCAATATATATACACTGGGTTACATTTACATATGTACACAAGATGGCAATTAGTGAGAATCGAGCAATGATTACATTATTTACAGTATAAATTAGGGGGATGATAAAAGCACATGTATATAGGATAAGCGAGGAACAGCAAGAGAAGAGAACAAATAAATATTTCAAATAGAGATTCACGGGAAACACCAGCACAACAAAGAATCGGGGCATACTTTATGAAGAGCAACCTACTTGTTGAACAAATAATGCCGCAGCTTCCTCTTGAACTGTAGGGCATTATTGATGCTGGCTTTCAGGGAACACGGTAGGCTGTTCCATGCCCAGACCGATCTATTTACAAAACCCAGTTTGTACGACTCAGTCCTGGGTAGTGGGGCGTACAGCGTAACTCCGCGGCCCTTCTGAGCTGATCGGTAGCCAAGGGAAATTTTGTCTAAAATAGCAGATGAGTCTGTATTATTAAAAGGTTTTCGGAGGTATAACAAATCAATTTGGGTAAATAGGTTCTCAATAGATGGAAGGCTACACTTTTGGCGTCTGATTTTAGAGTCTACGCCGGAATTTTTCGAAAGAATGAATTTAGTGGCATGAATTTGTATCTGTTCTAGCTTAAGGATTTCCCTTGGTACCGGGGCTCCATGAAGGGCACGCATGAATTAGCAGCGGTCGCACTATAGTGCGTCTCTACCTTAAAAGACAATACGCGTTAAATGAGGCGCGCTGATGCCAGATCTGCTGCATATACAAAGTTCCGCAAAGCCAGGCACATGATGTTAACATAACTCGTATACAGGCGTGGTTTTACGCAAAACTCTCGAAATTTCCAAAATATTGTTACGGCTGTGAGTTTGTTTCATCGCTCGCCGCATGAGTCACAACTGCCCCAGGGCTGGGCTGCTCGGCCTCAGTGTATTGCGTGCGCCTCATGCAACAGGACTACTAGGACAAAGGGATGGTCCAGAATATTCGTGACTGAGCCAGCGATGGAAACCTCGAGAAGCCGTGAACCCTGGATGGGTCTAGAAGCATTTATTGAGTCACCGGCCTGCTATATAAGAGCGACCTGTCAAGCAGCATTTCTTGTAGTGTTTTACGAGCTAGTGCGAGCGTTTATCCTGAGCGACAGAAGTGTGGTGACTTGCGAAACCCCTATTGAAGCTGATTCTCTTGACAGCGAGGAAGTGAGAAGCCTACAGAGGAACTGTGTCTTGAACGAGTGTGTTTTTCCAGTGCGACAGAAGTGATTGTGGTGCATTGTGAAACAGTGTGTAGTACGGTGACAGGCTGAGTGCAGATATTTCCAGCCAACGCACGGGGCCACCTCACTACTAGGGATTAACTTCTGCGGCTTACTGACAAGTGAAAGGGGAAGTGTTCTCGCCGTGAGGAAACTGGAGTAAGGTTCTAATTGCTTGTATTTGCTGAGTGTATCTTTCTGGCCGCAATAAAATTAATTATTTCTTTAAAGGAACATCCTGTGTTGTGCTTTCTACCCACCGTAATCCAGTTAACAAAAGTGCCACTAGGGGGTGGCACGTAACAACTGGTGTCAGAAGCCGGATTGCGAACTCAAGCACAAGCACAACACCTGACGGTCCTGGTTTCAAAACCCGAGCAGGTCATTTTCTCTAATTTTCCTGTGAGTGCATGCCCTTTACAAGGCAAACAACTAAAATGGAGGCGCAATTGGCAGCATTGCTAGAAAAGTTAAGTGGCATGGAAACCAAGATGGAAGACGGCCAGAAGAAGATGGAAGACGGCCAGAAGAAATTAGCCAAGGACCTGAAGGATGACCTGAAGAAGATGGAAGACGGCCAGAAGAAGATGGAGGACGGCCAGAAGAAGTTAGCCGAGGACCTAACTGCCAAACTAGAAGACGGCCAGAAGAAGATGGAAGACGGTCAGAATAAGTTGACACAGGACCTGAAGAAATTAGAACTGGGTCTGCGTGAGTAAGTCACGGCAGTGGAAAAGAAGTTCGACGCCTTACAAGTGGAAGTTGCCGAGCTGCGCCAACGCCCGCTGATGGGGGTAGAGGAGAAATTCAACGCCTTAAAAAAGGAAGTTGCCGAGCTGCGCCAACGCCCGCCCACCGTTACACCGGGAATATCAGGAACAGGACATAGCAGAGTGACGCCCCCAACCTTCGACGGAAAGGTCCCGTGGAGCACCTACTTACGTCAGTTCGAGGCGGCCTGTTCCATAAATAACTGGAACAACACAGAAAAGGCTACAGCTCTCATTGTAGCGCTGAGAGGTGACGCCCTTAACGTCCTCCAGGCCATCCCGACTGGATCCCAGGACTACGCTTCACTGATCGCCCATGTGGAGTCCCGATATGGAGATAGCCATCTTCAGCAGACCTACCAGATGCAGCTCCGGACCCGGGTACAGAAGAACGCGGAAACACTGCAGGAGTTCAAGATGGACATCGCACGCCTCGTAAGGCTCGCCTATCCAACAGCGCCGGCCGACTTTCTGGAACAGATTGCGACGCAGACCTTCACTGACGGGCTACGGGACTCGGACACTCAACAGGCGCTGCGACTCGCGCGCAATAAGACCCTGGCAGATGCGCTGAGCCACGCACTTGAGTTCGAGACGGCAAAACAGGCATCTAGAATGCACGCGCGGGTGCGTCAAGTGGACGTCGACGAACCAGCAAAAACCAACGAGACCAAGCCCCTGGCCGACGAACTGATGGAGGCGCTAAGCCGTTTCTTCGATAGTCGCGACACTACCAGCAACGACACAGCCGGAAGACAACCGGAGAGGCGGCCCGGAAGAGGACTACCGACCAGCTGGGCCTGCGGTAAGAAAGGCCACCTGAGCAAGGACAGCGGTGATCGCCGCCGCCGAGGGTATCCGACGGGAAATCAGTCGTCTGAAAACCGCGCGGCCCAGGGAAACGAGTATTAGCCAGCCTTGGGGGGCAAAGGTTGGCTTGTGACAGTCGTCAAGCCCCGGCAGTCCAAGTGCGTGTGACGAAGTTACGGAGGGATAATAGCAGCCTGATGGTCGACGGAGTCGTCAACGGAGTGAGCTGGCCCATGCTGATCGACATGGGAGCGTCGAGGACCATCGTCAATCCCACCGTGATCCCGAAGTGGAGAGTGCAACCCACACAAAGGAACCTCCAGCTAATAACCGCGACCGGAGAGACCGCACCGGTACATGGCGAAGCATCGCTGGAGCTCGTCTTTGGTCGACGGGCGGTGAAGCATCCAGTGCTTGTGGCTGACGTATCAAACGAAGTGATCATCGGGCTGGACTTCCTGGACCAGAACAACATCATCTTGGACCTGAGTACCAACACTCTGCACTTCGGAGGTGAGGAACTTGCTTTGCAACCAGCACACGAGGCCGTCACCACACGACGAGTAAGGCTGAGAGAGGACGTCATCGTTCCCGCCAGGACGGAGGTCAGCGCCGCCGTAATTGTCGACGGAACTGCTGAGGGAGTGGCGGCTGTCATCGAGCCAAAATAGGAGGACATCCAGACAAAAGGATTGCTAGTTGCCAAGACCCTCATTAACACGACGCCTCGGCCGTACGTCCGCCTGTCCAACCTGAACGACTACGATATTACGGTTCACCGGGACACCAACCTAGGAATCTGCGAGCCCGTTACCTGGATTGCCCGCATCACAGACACGACGGACGGACACCTGCAGACGGACAACCGAAGAAGACGCGCCCTGCCAGAAGAACTACAGAAGCTGTACCAAGGATCCCAGGACCATTTAGACGAGGAACAATCACGCCAACTTCAGGACCTGCTACGCGAATTCCAGGACGTCTTCTCCGTGGGGAGCAAAGACTTCGGCAGGACAAGCTTGGTCCAGCACAGAATCGACGTTGGGGGCAGCGCACCGATTAGGGCCCCATTCCGACGTGTCCCGCTCGCCAAGCAAGCCGAAGTCGACCGGATGGTAGAAGAGATGAAGGAGCAAGGGGTGATCGAGCCATCACATAGCCCTTGGAGTTCTCCAGTCGTGCTTGTGAAGAAGAAGGACGGTTCCACCAGGTTCAGCGTGGACTACAGGCGGGTGAACGACGTCACGAAGAAGGACAGCTACCCTCTACCCCGGATCGACGACACGCTGTACACCATATCAGGGTCAAGATGGTTCTCCACCTTGGATTTGAAGAGTGGCTACTGGCAGGTGGAGGTCCACTCTAAGGACCGCGAGAAAACGGCGATCTCTGTGGGTAGCGGGCTCTGGCAGTTCACCGTCATGCCATTCGGTCTGTGCAACGCCCCTGCGACATTCGAAAGGCTAATGGAGTCCATTCTGAGGGGACTACACTGGAAGACCTGCCTGGTCTACCTAGACGACGTCATCGTTCTGGGGAGAAGCTTGTAGGAGCACTACAGCAACCTGAAGGGGATCTTGATGAACCTACGGGTTGCCCAGCTGAAGTTGAGCCCCAAGAAGTGTCAGCTCTTCCAGAAACAGGTCCAGTACCTTGGGCATATCGTCTCCGAGGAGGGTGTGCGCACCGACCCAGAGAAGACCGCAGCTGTGAGGGAATGGCTAGTCCCGAAGGACAAGTCCCAACTACGAAGCTTCTTGGGACTCTGCACTTATTACCGTCGCTTCGTGAAAGGATTCGCCGACATCGCCAAACCTTTACATCGACTGACTGAGAAGGACCAACTCTTGACATGGACAGCAGAATGCCACAGTGCCTTCGAACAACTCAAGCCGGCTCTGTGCACCGCGCCTATTCTGGCTTACCCCAGACCTGGAACAAGGTTCATCGTCGATACCGATGCCAGCGACTTTGGCATAGGGGGAATCCTGTCGCAAGTAGTGGACGGCGAGGAGAGAGTAGTGGCCTACTTCAGCAAGGCCTTGTCAAAGCCAGAAAGGAACTACTGGGTCACCAGGAAGGAACTGCTCGCCATCGTGAAGACCATTGAACACTTCCACAAGTACCTGTACGGGCAAGAATTTCTCATCAGGACCGACCATGCATCCCTGTGGTGGGTCCTGAGCTTCAAGCAGTCCGAGGGTCAACTCGCGCGGTGGTTAGAGAGGCTTCAACAGTACAACATTGAGATTAAGCACAGGAAAGGCCAACTGCATTCTAACGCCGACGCCCTGTCACGAAGACCGTGCCCCGAAGACTGCACCTTCTGTGCCCGAAGGGAGGAGAACACCGGGATACAGTGCCGAAGGACTACCGTGGAACTTCAAGGGAGCTGGAGCCGCGAATCTTTCATGCGGGCACAAGCAGAAGATGATGACCTGGGACTGATAGCCGAATGGAAGAGGGCCTGTGTCCCCAGACCCGGGTGGAACATTGTGAGTGACTGCAGCCCAAAGTTTAAGTCCTACTGGGCGCAGTCCTCTTTTGAGGACACATGCCCAAGGTGGCGAGCCTCCCCATTTCATTCCCATTCGTCACGCAGATAGCGCGCACGTAATTAACTGTTTGGGGACCATTAGCATCACGCACAATACAAGCCAAGTACTGTACCCGGGTCACTGCAGTCAACCTAGCTCATTTAGTTTTAATGTACAGTAATATTATGGCACTTGTATACTGCCCCGGAGGAACTGGAAATGAAAGTTTGCAAATTGATGGAAACCAGCTTCAAGCCAGAAATAGTTTCAAGTACCTGGGATCCACTGTATCTGTTCTGATGATGGCTATCTAGACCTGGAAATTACCCACCGAATCCAGGCTGCCTGGACTGGAAATGGTTGTCTAGTGTTGTCTGTGACAGGCGACTAAATGTCCAAGTACAGGGAAAAGCAGCGGATTCGGTGGCGTAGTCGGTAGCATGCTGAGCTTCTATGCCCAAGGTAGCGGGTTCAAACTCGCTGGTTGTGAGGGATGGCCTCATATGCCGTACCTGGGAGAGCACCGACGGGAAGACATCTCGGGAACAAGTCGTCGTTCCAAAGGCTATGACGGAGAAAGTCCTGAAGGAAGTCCATGGAGGATCATCTGGTGGACACCTAGGGATGAAGAAGACCCTGGAGAAGCTGAGAGAGCGGTTCTACTGGATCGGATGCCGAACTGACGTAGAGAACCACTGCGCGAGGTGCCACGATTGCCCAGCCAGCAACGGCCCAGGACGAAGACGACGGGGTCCACTGAAGACCTACAACGTGGGCGGCCCCATGGAGAGAGTGGCCATCGATGTTGCTGGGCCATTCCCGTTAAGCGAGGCAAGGAACCGCTACATATTGGTCGTCGGCGACTACTTTACCAAATGGCCGGGGGCGTATGCGCTCCCTAACCAAGAAGCAGCGACGATTGCAGAGACCCTGGTGAAGGAATTCGTCATCCGGTACGGAGTACCCCTGGAGTTGCACTCCGACCAAGGGAGGAACTTCGAGTCGCAGGTGTTCCAGAACCTATGCCAGCTGCTGGGAATCCGGAAGACAAGGACAACGCCGCTACACCCTCAGTCCGACGGGATGGTAGAGCGATTCAATCGCACCATCGAGAACTATCTCCGAATAGTCGTCAGCGAGCACCAGAGGGATTGGGACAAACATCTTCCACTATTTCTCCTGGCCTACCGCGCCGCCGTGCATGAAGCCACCGGGTGCACACCAGCCCGGGCCATGTTTGGGAGGGAGCTCCGTCTACCTGTCGATCTTGCCTTCGGCCGACCTGGGAATGATCCGGTCCCGGTAAGCCAGTATTGTCAAGAACTGGCCGACCAACTGGAGGACGTGCACGCGTTCGCGAGGAGGAAACTGCGGATCGAGACCGAACGAATGAAGACCCGATACGACCAACAGACGGATGCCGGCGGATTCCACGAGGACGACCTGGTCTGGCTCTTCAACCCATTACGGAAAAAAGGCCTGTCACCCAAACTGCAGAAGTCCTGGGAGGGCCCGTACCGAGTAGTGAAACTGATCAACTATGTCGTCTACAGGATCCAGCGGAGCCCGAGGGCGAAGATGAAGATCGTGCATCGAGATCGCCTGGCAGCCTACGGAGGGACACAGACGGACCAATGATTGATCGGGACGATCAGCCTTTTAGGAGGGGGTGGTGTTACGGCTGTGAGTTTGTTTCATCACTCGCCGCATGAGTCACAACTGCCCCAGGGCTGGGCTGCTCGGCCTCAGTGTATTGCGTGCGCCTTATGCAACAGGACTACTAGGACAAAGGGATGGTCCAGAATATTCGTGACTGAGCCAGCGATGGAAACCTCGAGAAGCCGTGAACCCTGGATGGGTCTAGAAGCATTTATTGAGTCACCGGCCTGCTATATAAGAGCGACCTGTCAAGCAGCAGTTGTTGTAGTGTTTTACGAGCTAGTGCGAGCGTTTATCCTGAGCGACAGAAGTGTGGTGACTTGCGAAACCCCTATTGAAGCTGATTCTCTTGACAGCGAGGAAGTGAGAAGCCTACAGAGGAACTGTGTCTTGAACGAGTGTGTTTTTCCAGTGCGACAGAAGTGATTGTGGTGCATTGTGAAACAGTGTGTAGTACGGTGACAGGCTGAGTGCAGATATTTCCAGAAACGCACGGGGCCACCTCATTACGAGGGATTAACTTCTGCGGCTTACTGACAAGTGAAAGGGGAAGTGTTCTCACCGTGAGGAAACTGGCGTAAGGTTCTAATTGCTTGTATTTGCTGATGAGTAGTGTATCTTTCTGGCCGCAATAAAATTAATTATTTCTTTAAAGGAACATCCTGTGTTGTGCTTTCTACCCACCGTAATCCAGTTAACAAAAGTGCCACTAGGGGGTGGCACGTAACAACATTTGTACGTTGTACATAACTGTACCTCATGCCTTGCAGCGAACGACGGTACAACATTTAGATATGGTACACCAAACCTCAGAGGGCAATTTTAATGCACACATTATAATTTATAATGTTCAATTATTCATGAATATGATAATATTATAATATGTTATAGGCCTAATATTACATTTTCTCGAATATCATACAGTAGGTTATAATAAAATATAATATGACATTTTCCACGAATATAATAATATCAGAAAATTGAAAGTTAAAAGAACACATCACATACCTTCAGGCCTGCCCACTATCCTCTGGTAGTGGTGTCAACCCTTCCATAAATTCCTCCGTGTCCCTGGATGGTCCAGTTTCAGCCGAATCGGAACCAGTAGGCGATCCATCGAAAGTGGAAGAAGACGAAGGTGATGATGATGATGATGATGAAGATGACAAGCATGTCAAAAATTGTTCCTCGTTATCTTGAATCTCATCTGCTTTCCACAGTTCACTTTCGATTCTTTTGGTGTGGTTCACGTAGTTTGCCCAATTTTGTGTGGTCACGTGGTGGTATGCAGCCGAAATTAAAGTCTTCATCTCTTGTTTTTTGAATGAGACGTTGTCCAATTTTATATAGTTCTTCACTTGCGCCAATACCATTTCGATGGGATTAAGTTCACAGTGGTAGGTGACAAGCGAAGAACATATTTTCACAATAAAAAGAAGCTCTCGCTTTAGCATATCATTTCGAAAAGGGATCCCCTTTTGAGTGAGCCCGTCTACAATCCGGTCTTTTCTCCATGATGTTGTAGGTAAAAGTTCGGTTTTCTGACTGTGATAGCCTGCATTGTCTATTACTAGGATAGATCCTTCGGGAACAATGGGCAACAATTGCTCGGCAAACCACTTTTCAAACCGTTCACCTGTCATTTCATCGTGGGTGTCTGCCGTGTTCTTTTGGCACAGAAAA
Organism: Meconema thalassinum; assembly: GCA_946902985.2. Taxonomy (NCBI): domain Eukaryota; kingdom Metazoa; phylum Arthropoda; class Insecta; order Orthoptera; family Tettigoniidae; genus Meconema; species Meconema thalassinum. The sequence goes on along the minus strand of OX336389.2, from coordinate 1,487,052,134 downwards.
GTTAACTCGGCACCATTAACGAACAAAGGCAAACCTCGATCACGAGCCGTAGGTGGCCTAAGACCTGTGCTAACACCCTCAATTGCTGCCTGACGAGCACTTTTAACCCTCCGGCGGGCGCGCCTCATTGTGTTACGCTAGCGGGTGCGCGTTGCACTGAGTGCAACAGTTCGTTCTTTTAAATATATGAAAATGTAATTTTTATTTTATCTCAAACTGTTTTACAAACAGTTAACGAATGTTACAATATATTTTGAGTACTTTTTGTACGCGAAAAGCTCACGAGTACTGCATTTGATGGTTGTGATTGTATTAAACACAGTTGACCCAAGTTACAACACACTTAGAATGGTTTTTGCATGTGAAAAGTCCACAAATATCGCACTTTATGGTTGTGGTCGTATTCTTATCACGACCACATGGAATACACTTTCCTCTCTTCTTTTCCACTCCTCCCAATAGGTTGACTGGTTGTTCGCTTCTATACACATTCAGGAAGGCAGATACGTCGGCTGGAAAGGAAGGTATGTTAGCTCGTACTCTCAGGTGATTCTCGAGCAGACTCATAGCTAACGTATGCAGAAATTTTCTCACTTCAGTTCGTGTTGTATTCTGACAGTCTCTTTCTTTTGAGTATCCCACGTCCTTTCTCTTAGTATCGATGTATTTATTTGTACAAAGCACAATATTATCAATAATGTCAAAGTCTATGAACTTCTGGAAAGCTAAGATTTCAGATATCGCGTCCTTTTCACATAATTTCGCACCTGGTAATACTTTTATATTGTTCTTACTGCTGGTTTTCAGACTATTTGATATGGACGTGTTTTTCCACTTGCACTGGCCTTTATTGACGAGAAAATAATTATTCGAACGGACTGGGTCATCTGTCACCTCGCTATCACCATCACTTGAAGACACATACTGCTCAGATTCACTATTCTGTTCAACTGACTCGACAATCTCAACGTCACACGAATCGTCATCATCTTCTATACACTGGGCCAGTTGGTCATTTATATCTGAATCTTCCAGAAGAAGTGACTGAATTAGACCCTGCGATATGCTACGTCTTGGACCGGATCTGTTTGAAACAACGCATCTCTTGTAACTGCACGCAATAACAATGAGTCGTCAATAAATAAGGACCACAACAAGCACCTATAATAAACACATTCACTAGATTAACAGTTAATGATAATAAGTAGAGTTTTTAAAGGAGAAAATACATTAAAATACCGTACATTAAAATAGCAAAAAGCAGAAAAAAACTTACATGACCGGGCGCGCGAGAACAGAGTGCAACGTTAGATGCAACTATTCAGAAGACTGCTCTGCTGGCACTGGTTGAAACAATAGAAGATGATGAAACTGTGGCCATATAAAACGCAATCTCTCAACCTGTACATACACACATCAAAAAAAGTTTTGCATCACCTCGGTTCCAAGAGTTCCGGAACCTTTAAATACAAAGGGAATAGAGATCAACACAAACAACATTTCAGCTCGTTTTATTGCTCATGAGACCCACACATTGCATGTTGTACCATCATACAGCTAGACTTTCAGCATTTGTGGTCCAGATTGCAGTACACACCACTAACTCTAATACCCAGTAGCACGTCCTCTTGCATTGATGCATGCCTGTATTCGTCGTGGCATACTATCCACAAGTTCATCAAGACACTGTTGGTCCAAATTGTCCCACTCCTCAACGACAATTCGGCGTAAATCTCTCAGAGTGGTTGGTGGGTCAAGACGTCCATAAACAGCCCTTTTCAACATATCCCAGGCATGTTCGATAGGGTTCATGTCTGGCGAACATGCTGGCCACTGTAGTCGAGCGATGTCGTTATCTTGAAGGAACGCATTCACAAGATGTGCACGATGAGGTCGAGAATTGTCGTCCATGAAGACAAATGCCTCTCCAATATTCTGCCGATATGGTTGCACTATGGGTCGGAGGATGTCATTCAGGTATTGTAAAGCCGTTTCGGAGCCTTCCATGACCACCAGTGGCGTACGTCGGCCCCACATAATGCCACCCCAAAACATCAGGGAACCACCACCTTGCTGCACTCGCTGGACAGTGTGTCTAAGACGTTCAGCCTGACCAGGGTGCCTCCAAACACGTCTCCGACGATTGTCTGGTTGAAGGCATATGCGACACTCATCGGTGAAGAGAACGTGATGCCAATTCCGTGGGGTCCATTCAGCATGTTGTTGGGCCCATCTGTACCGCGCTGCATGGTGTCGGGGTTGCAAAGCTGGACCTCGCCATGGACGTCGGGAGTGAAGTTGCGCATCATGCAGCCTATTGCGCACAGTTTGAGTTGAAACACGACGTCCTGTGGCTGAACGAAACGCATTATTCAACATGGTGGCATTGCTGTCAGGGTTCCTCCGAGCGGCAATCCGTAAGTAGCGGTCATCCACTACAGTAGTAGCCCTTGGGCGGCCTGAGCGAGGCCTGTCATCGACAGTTCCTGTATCTCTGTACCTCCTCCATGTCCGAACAACATCGCTTTGGTTCACTCTGAGACGCCTGGAAACTTCCCTTGTTGAGAGCCCTTCTTGACACAAAGTAACAATGCGGACGCGATCGAACTGCGGTATTGACCTTCTAGGCATGGTAGAACTACAGACAACATGAGCAGCGTACCTTCGTCCTGGTGGAATGACTGGAACTGATCGGCTGTCGTACCCCCTCCGTCTAATAGGCCCTGCTCATGCATGGTTGTTTACATCTTTGAGCAGTTTTAGTGACATCTATGAACAGTCAAAGGGACTGTATCTTGGATACAATATACACAGTCAACGTCTATATGCCGGAGATCTGGGAACCGAGGTGATGCAAAACTTTTTTTGATGTGTGTATTATGATGCACGCGTCTTCCGGCCGAAAGTCAACAAAGGAACTACCAAACTAGTGTTGATGTTGCACTTTATTATAGCGCGCGCCCGCCGGAGAGTTTCAGTATCTCTCCATTCTTTTGTCACTGTGTGGCCCATGTTCACCCAAGACTCGTCAGTAAACAAAATAGATTTGCCTTCATTCCTAAATCTTTTCAAGTCCTTAAGATACTTATGACGCCACCTGATTATATCATCCCTTTCAATCAGGGCACATTTGTTGGCTCTTCTTACAATATTCAAACCCAATGTCATGAAGAAATCTATTTAAAGTGGACCTCGAAACATTTGGCAGTGTATCATCACTGTTTACCCTGCTCAGAACTATATTTAACGTTGGTGGTATGTTTTGAAAGAACAATGAATGAACGATGCGACGGACTCCGCTTTGTACTATTCCATCATACTTTATTAACCTAGTATTTTTTGTTTGTTTACGCGCTCTATTAGGTTTTGTTTTTGCTGGCGTTCTCAGAGGACCTTCCTTTTTTTCCTTTCTTATTCTATACACTTATTAACCTTTTGAAAACCCGGTAGCTTCTGCTGTCTTTTCAACTGCCTCGGTAACGTTCATGTTCTTTAAGAAATAATTAAAGATATTCAGTACTATAATCCGTTCCTTACTGTGCAATTTGTCAATACTGTACCCATGGTACTTGTGCTGACTGGCGTCGAACCTGATGGTCCAGAGAAGAAAAATCACGCATAGGATTTTTCGGGGTATCGAACCAAAGGTCTTTGAGGAAGAAAAACCTCGTGGTAACCAAGAACCACATGATATAAGACTATTCATGAAATTTCAGCTTAATTCCAGATTGTGTACAGGAATTATAAGCAATATTGTAAAATAGAAGATCTCCATACCACTGTAAGATACAGTATTGGAGTTAAGAAAGTACAGATTCGAGGCAAGATTGACATTTGGCAAATTAGAAAAGTCAAAGGAGGTGTGTCAGCTGGCGCCTAGGAACTATTTACGTCTGCAAGGGGGAACCAAGACAGAGAATAATTGCTGTGGGATTCACCAAGACATAAGGAAGGAAGAGTGGAAAGGGAAGAACGCCGCATGAAAATAATTGATTACATCAAAACCAGGCATCCCAGAGGGTTGAAATTAACACCAACATGAATAAAATCCGGAGAGAATAATTATGAGCCCAAGAAGTATGCTTATGGGAGCAGATTAAGCATTACATGGCCGGAGGACGTATAAATGCGGATGTCAGACCATTGGCGTAATACACAGAAGGGAAATCCCCAGGGGAGCGTGCCCACGCCGTCACCAAGATCAATTAATATTAATTAATTGAACTATCAGATCACAGGCACGAGACTGGAAATGAAACCTCCGTGAGAAATTGGACCTGATGAAGGCAGTTTTAAAGGAAAGGTCGGTCCGTAAATTTGAGAGAACTATTTTTCGAGAAGAAAGCCTTAAATAGAGCGTGGAGCCATGAAGAAGTCAGTCGCCTTGGAGCACTCAGACGGGGAGGTGCTGTCCGTCCGCTCAGAAATATAAACAAAGACCGCGCAAGTGTAAAGTATTATACAAAGTCAACATGAAGAACTTAGACCGCGCAATTATAAGTAATGTACAAGTGCGTACAGTAACATTTTTGGTGTGTAAGGTGTAAGGAAGTATTTCCGTTATGAAGATGTTTTTCAGTATTAGACTGATTGAAAGAGATTACGAGTTCGTAGACGCCGTAATAAATAAGAAGAAGCCAAGTAGAGCTTATAGTTATCAAGCCGCGCAGTAGATAGAATAAAGTGGTATTGAACAGTAAATTACACCGTCACATGGGTAATACGGTAAAGCGCGCAAGTCATGATCTAGAAATCAACAATGGTCACACTATATCCATTAATATAGATCATGGGAGGGGAACCAGGTCACAGCTATTGTGATATATTGCCACTACAGACAAAGACACTGAGTAGAGGTTGGAGTAACATTCACACTAGCAGCAGTTTGAACGAGGATTAGCCAGAATCGCGGTTGATAGAGACTTCCATTGGAGTTGATGTCGGGAATCGCGTCACCTGCAGCTCTGTTATTACGAAATTGTGAAGTGTATAAAACAAATCGTGTGAAAAGTGTCTGTAATATAAATTTTAATGTAGGTCAGTGTTAAAAATAATGTATTGTGTGATGAAATGTAATGGGAAGATGTGTAAATACGGTAAATTGAAAATGTGTCTTACCGAAGTGAAAAGTGTATTGTGTCAACCAAAGGAATATAACATATCCATCATGATGCAGCAGTAAGCACCACGATGGTGGGTAAAAGGTGGCATCATAAGAGTCGACCGCCAGAACGATGTGAGCACAAATTCCAATGATATCATGTAGAAGCTAGCGATACGATACGTCTAAGTCGAAAATCATGTAAAAATAGGTATTTTGAAGTAATATTCATACGAGATTGCATTCCTCGTTATTTGATGTAGAAGTATTTGCAATTTGAGAATGATTTGGTTTACAGCTGTTTCGCGTAAGACCAAAATAAGTCTAATATTAAAATTAAACAGTAAATTTATAAGCAAGAAAGTCGAAGTAAATGAAATATTCAGCATGTTTGCATGAAGTGATAAAAGTTGCATCAGATCCCAGGTAATTACAAAGTAAAGATTATATGTAAGAATGATATCATAATGTGTCAGCAATTAAAGTTATACATGATAAAATGTGATAAGTGAAACTGTTGTAATGTAAAGCCAGTAGTAATGCCAGTAAACAAAGACCAGTAATGGATGAGTAATGAGAGAAAATCAGTAAACACGCCATATAGAAGGGAAACTAGAAGTGTCATATGATCTGCGGTATACCGACAGAGCTAGGATTTGTGCCGCTAATATGCGAGCAATTTAAGAGTAGAATCAAGATGATTAAGTTAATTAATGCAAGGAACGTTTCTAGGACATTGTCAGGACCATACAGGCTATTCTCCGAAGGTTTGTTTTGATGTATAGCCATGGGGCATACCGTTGTATTGATAGCGGATGGAGACAGACAAGTGTCTGAGCTACCATACCAGCTTCCTGAGGGCAATTGAGGATTAACGTTTGCCAACTCAATTGTAATGATCCGCACTGTGATGCGAGAATCTATTTGTAAAGAAGGGTCGAGGACGCCTTACCGAGACTTCGTGCGTAAAAGTGGCAAGCAATAAGTCCACTACACCACGCCATTAAAAGCCGTATGCAGTTCCCCAAGACTTTGGTGCCAAGTAAAACCCATTCCTTTGCTATATTATGTTATTGAGCTACATTGAGCCAATTACTGTTACCCTATCGCTAGGACGTTAAATATTCGGATATCCAGTTCATGTGATGAATAGTTTCGCCTTAAACTAAACACAGTATCAGAGTGAAATGGTAAAATCTGGCTGGTGTGTGTGTGAATAAGTAATGAGACAACTGGGGTAGGCTGGACGACAAGGGTCGGGCCAGGCAGCAGGGGTTCAGAGCGACCCAACCATTAAGCTATTGTATTCACTGAGGGGGTAGTTTTATAACTGACCCTATTGTAAGATGTACTGGAGACTGCGCTATCATGGTCTGGCACATTAATTAATAAGAAATTGTTTATTTTGGTTACAGAAATGAATTCGTAGCATTATAAGGATGTCATATCCGTCTTTTAATTGTTAAAATCGAGTGATATTTAGCAAAGTTAGCTGTTCTGGACACTAACTGCGCTCAAAGCAACTGACACATTATTTGAAGTTTAAAACCCAGTTTGAGATGCATATTTGCATACGGGTACCGTGAATGTGGATTTGATGCAAACTAACTATAAATCGACTTATATTTTGAACGACTTAGAGGCGTATTGTATCGTTATAGCGAACTAGCATTGTTTATGTAGACTAGGAATGTACTATTGTTAGCGTTTGTGGGGAAAGCGGAGAAAGGACACAATACACAGAATTACAGTACATTGTTGTACAAGTAACCTATCGCAACAATGGCTAACGCATTGTTGAACCATGAAGTAAAGTAAATATTCCATAAGCACTATGGATAGCCAAGCAATAAATACTGTAATGTCAATAACATTGAAGTGCTATTTGTATACAGTTAATGTCATGTTTATTTGATTTGATTATTATTGTTGAAGAGTGTGCATAAGATATGAACATTTGTCAGATGACAGAAAGTGCATTCCCATAAAGGAACAGGTTTAGTGAAGTGTAAAGTAGGGTGAATTGAGACACCGTGATAGACTCAGAGACTCACAAGAAGAGATGTGGCAGTATGCCTGGTGAGGTCGGATTACGATCTCAGCTGCGGACCTCAGATGATGTAGAGTAGCATTCATTGTCCATTTGCCATTATCATCTGTGTGATCCAAAGTGTATTTTGTTGTTTGTGGGGTAATTTAAATGTAATTGGATGTTTATTGTTGTATGATAAGCCATGATTTAAAATTAAATATTATTTTTAGGAAGTTGTTTACCCTTTTCTTGTAGAGGCGTATTCGGATCCTGAATATGTGTTTGCACTGTGGGGAGACGCTCCACACCCTGAAAGGACAGAGCCAGTCGGGATGTGAACATATGTTCTCCACATGACGTCATATGGGTACAATACTACGCCGCTTTCTAGTTGCTGTATTCATAGTGAATATTACAATAATAAACATAATAATAATTAGCACAATTTATAAAAAAAACACAAGGACCACTTCACTTCACAGTTTAACTTCACACCACAACAAATTTAATAACACTGAGCTCTGGGGTAGCACAGAATCTTTTCCTACACTCATCAAATGCAGTCGTGAAGATAACGAGCCCGCCTGAATAAACAAACTATTGCTTGCGTCAATTAGTGCTGAGCGGGTGCATTAGGCTAAGTGCGATAACTTATGAATGCTATCTGATACCGAGCTCCGATTAGTTTTAAAAACTATGTCAAACATTAATGAACATTTCTTCTCGCTTAGTCACCGACATAAAAATAACAGCAAAAAAGTTTATCGCTACCTAACTTTCCTGTGATACCATCCTATAATTTTCATGTAACGTTTAAGAAAAAAAAAATCATAACTTTCTTATTATGAAACAAATTATTGCCCTGAGAAATAGGGTATCTTATACCAACATCAGGCAATAGAAAAATAAATTTTAAATCTGTTGTGATCATTAGTTCATTAGCTATGGCGTGATAAGTTTTATATGTGCATAAACATAGATTCGCGCTAAAATATCGTCATTGTGAAAATTGGGCCATGTGTTAATTAGTTATGGCATTTAATTTTACATCATCATAAAGAGCGGAAAATTCTCTATAAGACCATGCAAACATTTTCTTAGATTTATCACTTTGCATTATTGGGAAATGGCAACATCGCCGGGGTACAAGAGGACGAAGCTAATTGCAGGACATATGAGTGCGAGTGAGAGGCAAATAGTACACTTAATCCCATACTGTCTTTTAAGGTAGAGACGCTCTATAGACCCAGGTAGGCGGTCCTCTTTACTTTGGTGCGGCAGCCACGTAGATTTCTGCTTAGCATACCCAGTTGGCGCACAGCTTGGTTCCTCACTGCGTCGGTGTGGGTGTTCCATTTCAGGTCGGAAGTGATGTTAACTTGTACAGTGTAGGTCGCGTTCGCTTTGTTGTTTGAGGCTTTCGTTCGTTAAGTTTGTTGTTTCGAAAATCGAAAAATGTATCTTTCTTTTTTTAATTTACAGGAGGAGCGTCCGGCCTAGTGGTGGTACAGAACATCAAGAACCCACTTTTAACAATTCCGACGACTTCTGACGCTACCGGTGACGTAGTCTTAGGGAACATCACCGACCCGCTTATAACGAATCCAACGACTTCTGACGCTACCGGTGAGGTGCTTGAGGATATTGCGGATGGTCTTCGTGCTGAAGAACACGGTGATGGTGGACCATATGCTTCAGGACTAACTATTGATGGGGGAGAGTTGTTCTGTAAAAATCGAGGTGGTGAGGGGACTACTGACGATGCTGAAACGGTACTAACTGATAGCAATACCGGTACGGGGGAAGGGTTGATGTGTGAAGATGAAGAACGAGAGCGGGATGGTGGGTGCACCGAACATTTTTGTGGTGGAGGTATTGTTGACGATCCTGTAGCGGTACTGGAAATAACTCATCTTGATACCGGTACGGACAACGAAGCTTACCTGTTGGAAAATGAACCGAGTTCTCTACTGACTTTTGACGACAAAGATCCTGCTAGGCTGGCAAAAATAAAGCGTTTTACGCCCGAAATGCTCGATAAAGTTTTAAACTTAGGTGCTTGTCAACCAACAGAAAAAGAAATGGTCAGCGGAGAGTTTCATAAGGATTCAAAAGGACGCAAGTTCCATTCAGCATGGTATTCCAGAAAAATGCATGACGGGTCCTATGTTAACAGAGACTGGTTGTCTTATTCGGTCACTGAAAATAAGACGTACTGTTTAGATTGTATGCTTTTTGGGAAGAACACTCAAAAGGCTTGGGCATGTAGTGGTTTTAACACGTGGAAATCAGGCACTCGGAGCATCATCGCACACGAAACATCGAGTACTCATGTCGATGCAGCTATTGCGCGAAGAGTTCGCGAGTCTTCTGTGCCAGTACTTTCGGCACTAAAAGAAAAAAGAAGTGCGGACATTGCTAGAAATAGGTTTATAGTGAAACAGTTGATCGACATTACATTATTCTTAGGCATCGAGAGTCATGGCTAAACAGACTGCGGGGTAATTTTAAAGATCTTTGCGCTCTTCTTGGGGAATATTCGCCACCGATGGCAGCTTACTTATCAAGTTTGCAGGCTCGAGGCAAAAAGAGTTCTTTTTCGTTTACATAATGGCGGCGACAAAACCAATTGATTGACGCAATTTGTACGTTCATCACTAAAAAATTATCCAAAGAAATAGAGGATGCAAAAATGTTTAGCATGGCTTGCGATGGTACGTTTGACAAGTCCAGAAAGGAACAAGTGTCTTTTATTGTAAGGTATGCTGATGATAAAACAGGTCGTATTCATGAAAGGCTAATAGGTCTTGTAGAATCGCCATCTACAACAGGTAAAGCCTTAATGGATACTTTCGACAACTTGTGCACTCAGCGTGGACTTAACTGGAGATCTCAGCTTGTTGGACAATCGCATGACGGCGCCGCAAACATGCGTGCTGAAATCAATGGTCTACAAGGTTTGATTCGAGAAGTTAATCGTATGGCTGTATATATCTGGTGCTGGGCACATAGGCTAAATCTGGTTGTTATTAAGGCTGTAGGATTTTCGTTGGATGCCGTAGACCTTTTTGAAAATTTAGAAAAATTGTTTGCTTTTATAAGTAGCTCCAAGCTATGCATTGAAGTGTACAGTAAAATGCAAACTAAACACTATGAGAAAAAAAACTCATTTGAGATTGAAAAGGGTTACTACCACTAGGTGGATGTCCCATTCGAGGGCTTTAGATACAGTGCTTTTGACTCATGATGCCGTGATTGAAACTCTCAAAGAAATAAGGCGTATTGAAGGACCAGGGAATTATGAAGCTGCAGCCCAAGCCGCTGGACTGATCACTTGTTTCACCAAAGAAAAATTTGTGTACACAGCAATAGCTTTTGTAAAAATATTGCAATTGTTGATCCGTTCACAAAAATTTTACAAAGCCCAGATATGGATCTTTTATCAGCTATGACCGTGCTTGAATCAAATTTAGCAAGGCTTGCAAAACTGCGAAAAATGTTTAATTGTATCAAGTCGGAAGCTGAGGATTTCATGCAGAAATCTAACAATGAGTTTATGCCTTTAAACCAAACTAGTCGTCTGAGAAAGAAGAAGAAAATGCCAGTTGAGTTAGCAAACGATGAGCCTATTGCTGACCCTCTAGAAACCTTTAGGGTTCACACTTTTCTTGAATCGGTGGACATTGTCGTGAGTCAAATGAAAGAACGTTTCATGGGCGAGACTAATAATGACAAAATTGTTCTTGGACTCCTGAAAAATATGGCTTTGTTGTCTAAACCCCGCTTAACTCAAGTTCGAGAAAATAGTGAAAGTTTGCCTGTCTGTGGATGCCTTTGCTTGTTTCAAATCAGTTTAAGGCAAATTCGTTGATGATGAAGAGGCAAGGAAAGAATACTTAGAATTTTCCCGTTGCTTTGAGAGTATTCTAAAATCAATCCCTCTACCCGAGAGACTTCACGATGACCCTGTGTTATCCGAACCCATGCAATCAGAATCAGGTTTGGACGGAGATAGCGAGGATGAAGATCTAGGTGGTTTAGAGGATGAACTGATACCGACAGTTGCTTTTGATGATGAAACAGACGGTGACACCACAACGGTACCGGAGGTAGATGTTCATGAAGATTTAGGCGATTCTGTGTGTAACAGTGAGGAAGAGGAGGAAGTGGAAAACGAAGGACAAGCGAATCGGGAAGATGAAAATAGCAAGGAGAAAGATGAACCGCATAATGTTGGCAGCCTCCTTGAGATTTTGAGAGCGTCTTGCTTAGCTAAACTTAAAAGTGTCTTCCCAAATTTATATTTTATCTTGAAGATTGCTGTCACTCTCCCAGTAGCGAGCGTTTCGAATGAAGTCTCCTTTTCTAAGCTTAAACGCATAAAAACAGACTTGCGCACCACCATGGGTGGTGATCGTCTGGAGGCTTTACTTATCATTGCAAGTGAGTGGGATATTGATTTTGGAAAAGTCATCGACATATTCGCATCCAAGAGCTCTCTGCTTGCAAAAAAAATTTTGTTTTAGCAGCTGATTGTGTAGCTTGATTTTTGTCTCAACTTGATTTCGAAGCTCATTTATGAATGTGTTGTATTGATTGTATTTCTAGCATTGTAGCTTGATTTTTTTTTGTATTCGAAACTTATTCATTAAGGTGTTTTATTGCAGCTTGAGCTTGATTTTTGCCTGGAATAAAACACCTCGATTTCAAAACTCAAGGTTTAATTTTTATGTCGAAATCCTACTCAATGTTTACTTCCCAAAAATGTTTCGGTATGTTTTCATGTCGATCGCACAGCTGTCTAGAAGAAACATATAATGCGCAAGTCACGATTAATTTTTCTCAGGAGTTGAGGGTTAAAATCATCTATTCTCCCATTTTTTTTGCATTGAAAATACACAAACTTGTTTGGTGGCGTTTTACATTATGAAATGAAAATCCACAGCCTGCTTCCAGTCTCCGACCGGGTCAGGAATGGAATGAATGAAGCCCCTATCTAGCGGCGAGGATATGAACTGTGCCGGCTGCCGAGGCCTGACGTACTCCTCTGGGGCAATGATTAAATGAATGACAAATGAAATGATAGTGGAGAGTGTTGCTGGAATGAAACTTTGACAGGGAAAACCGGAGTACCCGGAGAAAAACCTGTCTGCCTCCGTTTTGTCCAGCACAGATCTCACATGGAGTGACCGGGATTTGAACCACGGACCCAGCGGTGAGAGGCCGGCGTGCTGCCGCCTAAGCCACGGAGGCTCTCGTTTTACATTATAAAAAATAAAATAAAAAAAACAACGTTTTTCTGAGGTTGATTTAAACAATTATACTTAAAAATGTGTGTTTTTTTTAATGGATTCATAAAAACTACAGAGCGGGGGAGGAGTCCAAACAGGGGTAGGTCCTTCATGATGGGGGTGGGTCCCAGTGCGACAGATGCTTGCCTGACCTGTTTCAAAAGACGTGGGCGCCACTGCCGTTATATGAACTTGCATGCGGGCAATTCAATGGTGCCATGATTTTCCTTCAAAAGACACTATTTCCCTATGAAAATGGCGGACAAAAACTTAGGGTTAGTTTCAAAATTCACTAGATTTAATTCAACTTCCACCATTGTTAGTTTCACACCCCACCAAGTTGCTTTCAGCCAATCAGCATATACACACATCAAAAAAAGTTTTGCATCACCTCGGTTCCCAGATCTCCGGCATATAGACGTTGACTGTGTATATTGTATCCAAGATACAGTCCCTTTGACTGTTCATAGATGTCACTAAAACTGCTCAAAGATGTAAACAACCATGCATGAGCAGGGCCTATTAGACGGAGGGGGTACGACAGCCGATCAGTTCCAGTCATTCCACCAGGACGAAGGTACGCTGCTCATGTTGTCTGTAGTTCTACCATGCCTAGAAGGTCAATACCGCAGTTCGATCACGTCCGCATTGTTACTTTGTGTCAAGAAGGGCTCTCAACAAGGGAAGTTTCCAGGCGTCTCAGAGTGAACCAAAGCGATGTTGTTCGGACATGGAGGAGGTACAGAGATACAGGAACTGTCGATGACAGGCCTCGCTCAGGCCGCCCAAGGGCTACTACTGTAGTGGATGACCGCTACTTACGGATTGCCGCTCGGAGGAACCCTGACAGCAATGCCACCATGTTGAATAATGCGTTTCGTTCAGCCACAGGACGTCGTGTTTCAACTCAAACTGTGCGCAATAGGCTGCATGATGCGCAACTTCACTCCCGACGTCCATGGCGAGGTCCAGCTTTGCAACCCCGACACCATGCAGCGCGGTACAGATGGGCCCAACAACATGCTGAATGGACCCCACGGAATTGGCATCACGTTCTCTTCACCGATGAGTGTCGCATATGCCTTCAACCAGACAATCGTCGGAGACGTGTTTGGAGGCACCCTGGTCAGGCTGAACGTCTTAGACACACTGTCCAGCGAGTGCAGCAAGGTGGTGGTTCCCTGATGTTTTGGGGTGGCATTATGTGGGGCCGACGTACGCCACTGGTGGTCATGGAAGGCTCCGAAACGGCTTTACGATACCTGAATGACATCCTCCGACCCATAGTGCAACCATATCGGCAGAATATTGGAGAGGCATTTGTCTTCATGGACGACAATTCTCGACCTCATCGTGCACATCTTGTGAATGCGTTCCTTCAAGATAACGACATCGCTCGACTACAGTGGCCAGCATGTTCGCCAGACATGAACCCTATCGAACATGCCTGGGATATGTTGAAAAGGGCTGTTTATGGACGTCTTGACCCACCAACCACTCTGAGAGATTTACGCCGAATTGTCGTTGAGGAGTGGGACAATTTGGACCAACAGTGTCTTGATGAACTTGTGGATAGTATGCCACGGCAAATACAGGCATGCATCAATGCAAGAGGACGTGCTACTGGGTATTAGAGGTAGTGGTGTGTACTGCAATCTGGACCACAAATGCTGAAAGTCTAGCTGTATGATGGTACAACATGCAATGTGTGGGTCTCATGAGCAATAAAACGAGCTGAAATGTTGTTTGTGTTGATCTCTATTCCCTTTGTATTTAAAGGTTCCGGAACTCTTGGAACCGAGGTGATGCAAAACTTTTTTTGATGTGTGTAGAATTGCATTACCCATATGTATGAACTTACAAAGTGTAACCTATTCACAACTGATACTGCTGGTGTATTTTTAATATATGCATAATTGTAATTCAGGTCAGGTTTTCATTACATACGTAAATTGGAGGGTTCACGTTCAAATGCTTTCCTTCTTCCCTTATTTTTATTCTTAGAACTGCTTTTCTTACTTTCAAAAGCATCCATATGTACATTTCCCTTACAAAAACAGTTAAATCCAAATAGAATTGTGTTACTTTCCATAAAGGGACACTCCTGTAGTTTTGGAATGCATCGTTTGATGACAAAGTAATTATAACCAAAATGTTCATATTACAAGGATGTATTTTTCATACGTAAACAGTTTTCCTCATGTTCCCACAAAGTTTGTTTTGTGGACTTGGCGGGTTTTGATTCTAGGCGCCTCAATTATTTGCCGTGTGAAACTAGAGGGAACCTTTCAAATATTTGTGAAAATGGTCAACAAAGCACTTCATCCACACCTAGAACCCCACTATTTTCAGAAATGAAATGGCTTGTTACGCTCTGTAAAATACTATACTACCCCTATATTTGTTTATTTAACAAATGAAAATAAGATCGATTACATATGAAAACAAAGAATATGTTGTGGTGAACACGAATGCCTTCTCAGCTCCAAAGAACAATAATAATGAACTCCATAGCAACCCTTTTCTCTATTCCCATGCCCTAGGGGCATATAACCTGGACTTCCACCAGGCTTATTTCCTAGGGGCATGTAACCATGACTTCCACACACCTTGTTTCTTAGGGGCATATAACCCTGACTTCCACTCACCTCGTTTTTGTGTATGTTAAATTATTTGTCTAATGGTGCCGTAGGCTATATGAAAAGTTAAGGAATTCCTCTCGGCACGCTGGAAGACGGAGGTAGATTTCACCGGGCAAACTAGGGGATAGGCTATAATAGGCAAAATATGCAGGTTTTCGTAGAAGGATCAGACCTCATTTATGGAGAGAAAGTATTTTACAATTGGAGCTTAATTAACTTTTTTTTTTCATCTTTCTATGCATATTTTACCATTTTATTGTCTTATGGCGACGGTAACCTTCTTGTCATATGGGGTCCATTTTTATACTTGTGGTCACACTGTCCTTATGCAAGGTTTGGAACTGATGTGTAACTATCTCACAGTCTGTTACTCCTTCACGCAAAATTTCATCTCCCGCAGAGATGTTGGTTGGTTCCTCAGTTTAGTGGCTACAACAACCTGTCCCTGTGTACTTTGGGTGAATGTAGAATCTGTCTGATAAACGGTGTTAATTGTGATGACTGTATTAGTCTGTAATTCAGGTAAGGACTACAGATGGTCAATTTCAAGTAGTAGTTCCTAATTTTGGTACCGAATACTACCGTCGATGACACCTACCTGTAAACTTGACAACTGGATGCCACCGCAACAAGCAACTTTTATCGAACGTTGGAACTTCCCCTACGAAGGAAAGCATACTGAGGGATTTTTAGCGCTCATAGAAAATCCGACGACTTCGGCTGGCATTGAGCCCGCGACCTTGGGCATAGAAGTTCAGCATGCTACCAATTACATCACCGAAGCCACTTCCCAGAGAGTCAGATGGAAAACTGAATATGATCTCATGCAATGGCGTTGTCATGGCAACCTCTGATAGCTCATCCCTCATCAATTTAGAAGCGTTGCCATGGTACCCTCTGATGGCTCTTGGCATTTTCTTATAATTCCGAAATCATTTTTCACATCCCTTGGCATAATGGTGGGTCATATCAAAATTTCTTTCAGACAAAAGTTTTAGGTAATTATTAGGGTAATATTGTACATTTTGTAAGGTTTTGATATTGTGCCTATTAAGAGAGGTATGATTAATGTTTCCCGAAAAACCCACTTTTTTCCACCCCTTTGGTCAATGGTTGGCGCTATCAAAAAACTTTTCAAACATAATTTTTGACACTTATCCGACACATAGTATGAACTATGAATGGATTAGATATTTCACGCATTAAGAGAGTTATAGCGATATTTCACTTTTTTTGTTAAAAGACCCCCATTTTCACCCCTTTCATCCGATTTTGCCCATTAACAAACTCGGCCGGGATTTTAAAGTGATACATATTATGTAAAATATTCAAAGTAATTGGTGCAAAATTACGGCAGTTATCGTGTCCACAAGAAACTGATATGTACATAAATTATATATAAACTTTTGAACTGACGTTTTTGGGGCCAAGTGGATGTGAAACGCGAAGGTATGTCGAAATTTTCCGGAAGTCACAACATTGCAATAGTTAGCTTTCTAATGAAATACATAAAAAATAAACAGGACTAATTTTACAGACATAAAAGTTTTCTTCGAAGCCCCCCCCGCACCTTAAAATACGAATAATGGCCACAAAAATACTTTGTTCTACCGTACTGTATATGCTGTATCTAGAAAAAGAAGAGTCGACGGAAAAAGAAAACTGACCCAGCTCAAGAACTCCTCGGTCTCGCCAACTCTCTACCTCGCCAGCCTATCCCCGTATCCTTTAGGACCTTGTACAGAAGGCAGGAGATACCATGACAAGGAAGACGACTGACCCTTTGAAGAATGAGGGTAGGACATGACATGACTCAGCTTCAGTAGCCTTAGTCTCCGTGGCGACATGAGCTCCCGTTACGCTTAGTTGTGCGGTTGAGAAATAATTAGAAAAGCCATTCTTAATTCGCCACGAACCTACTACGGTGTCGTAGCAGGAGGAGAGGTGATACTCTTACATGACGGGTCCCAGGTGGCGGATAGAGGGGTCCTCACCGGCTTGCCGGCGGACTTGGGCGAAATAAAATAGCTCTCGCGGACCAAACACACATGAAGACTGGACGTAAATGGCTGGAAGGCGGATGAGAATTGATAGTTACATTCCAACGGCGGAAGGCAGAGGAACGTCAGACGAAAGTGGGTAGGTAGGACTCCATAGCTGAGGTGAAAGCAACCTATCTAGGGGTAGGTCATCCCAAAATCAATGACCCCAGCCAAAGGACAGGGTTGAGCATGAGGTTAACAGCCTCACCTCGTAAAGAAACTATTGTTTCTAGGTACTATGGATATGTATGGTGGGGCACAAACGTGGCATAATACCTAAAAGAATTCACTGTAATATTTATACGAGTTGTTTCTATAAAAACCATGTAAACACCTTGGAAGTTGGTAGGCCTAAGTAATACTGTAATGCAGAAAAAATGTGAGATTGCAAGCAGAAGTTTGATCTTAATACTTCAGGAAGAATATAGTGGTCGTAACCAGATGTGGCTGGTTGAACAAAATAGGGGGAAAAGGTTTGGGTGCTGCAGTAGTTTAGGGCTTGCCGCTGCTTAAAATTGTGATATTGGGAGCAGACCTTTGATCTAGGCCTACATACCTTCATTTTCACCTGGCCTGACGGTACACAGTGACTTAGTGACATGTGTACTTTAAACCATCATTTAATCAGCCATGTCAATATAGAATGTACTGGCATCATTGGACGAAACTATGTCCTTTTTTGAGGCATACACAAGTAGTTTTTCTCAGGGGGGACTGATTACCACCTAGTATTTTGTTATCAACTCAATGAATTTATAAAATCTAGAAATCAGCCATTACAATTTTAGTATGTCATTATAAAGACACACCACTCAGTCCTTCACACATCTTAAAAAAAAAAAAAAAGGAGAAAATGTTCCTAGTAAGTTATCACTTCAGAATCCATACGATTCCTGACCCCCACAGAAATGTGAATAATCAAGGGTAGAAATTAAAATTGATGCACATTCTGAAATTTTTACCACATACTATGACAAGTGTAGCAAGCACAATGCCTATGTAACATTGACATAGACCAAATTCTACACCTTTTGCTTGAATCACATGAAACCTTGGCCATGTTTATGTTAAGAACGACAATTTAACTCTTATTTACTTATTTATGTTATAAGATCTTTCACCGGCATATGTTGGCAACTATGTACCAAAGACAATGCAGACGTAATAAAAGTAAATCGATACAGTGTAGTTGCTATCGTAGAGCCAAAAGGACGTTAGCAAAGATCTGTGCCTGTTCATTTATTTGTTTCTACCACATATAACCCACAGGAAATATTACTCTTATAACAGGTTATGGTGCCCATAACGTACGGATAGTTTTTGTGAGTGAAACGGGATTCAATACTGTGAGGTTAACGGAATATCGGAGGAAGAATAGTGACTTTTTAGCGTCGGCCTACTTTGACGCGAAACCTATAGCGTATTTTTATTTGTTTTTCACGGCTCAATTGTGGAATCTTATTACTACAGAGACAAACAGATATGCTAATCAATTTTTGAGAAGTCATGTCTTGTCACCACATGCCAGGGCACAGCAGTGGCGTCCGGTAACATTGACTTATTGGGTCAAAAACTCTCGTTATATTCCATGGTTTCGAAATATGTTCTCAAGAAACAGGTTCCAATTGATCTTGAGATTCATCCATCTTGTGAACAGTGACAATCTTTCACCACCTGGTCACCCGGACTACAACCCATGTGCCAGGTTCGATCCCATTGTTGAACATGCCAATCGTGTATTAGGTACAGTTGAAGTTGACCTCTGTGAGGGTTGTGGTATTAACAAGGTCATATATGTCCGAATATTTGGAGCTATTCAGCAATCCATGACGAATAAGACGAGGTGTCAACTTGTAAATGTTCCTCGACCAAAACAATATTAATAAATATGTTATAATCGATGCCGCTGACCATCAGCTAAGAAGCCCTGAATTGACTGTCTTCAATTCTCTACTAGCTATCTAATTGGACTGTTATTCATAAACAACAGTCGATTCACTACAGCATGTTGTTAAGTATCTAGATAGGGAACACCATAATATTTGTTGTCCTACCTCAAACAACAAGTGTCCATCAACACTAGGCAAATTCTGTATGTTTTCAACAAGCCCGTACTACGTACGCAAGAGTCTCCATAGAATGGTTACATGTATTTTAGAGTTAGAAGGCACTTTGAGCAATTAAGTGATTGTGCATAAACAATATTTTAATGTGTCCAAAGACACAAAGTAAACAAGGACTGAATGACTGAAAATGCAAGTGCATTACATGCTCTATTTATGGTTGTTGTTGAATTTTATTTAGTGTATTTTTCAAGCTCGTAGTTTTTAATATGTTGTGGTTTTGTATTTTATGATTGTTTTATTGGGGATTTCGAGTGTGTTTTCCCCTCAGGGGCTCACATCTAGTGGGATGTGGGTTGGCGACCACGGGACCCCAGCCGAGTCCGGCATTGCTTCCACTTACTTGTGCCGGGCTCCTCTCCGTCTTCTTTCCTGTCGACCTCCCTTGGTCAACTCTTGTTCTCTTCCGAGCCCGACAGTATTAGGTTATCTGAGGCCTAGGGAGTCTTTCACTTTCCCGCCTTAATTGGCCCTTGTCTCATCTTTCCTGATACCCTTCTTCTGTGAGGGGTCAGCCTTCTTTTCCTTTTACCTCCTGCCTTGTGCTCAAGGCCCTCAAGGAGGTAGGGTGTATATAGCCCCACCACTTCTCGTGCACCCTAGATAATGCTACACCCTCAGGGACTCACGGCTGGCGAGTTCGGGAGTTGGCGACCCCGAGGGATTCCTGAGCAGGGTCCGTTTTCCACTTTTGTCCCTTACCTCTCCCCTCTCCTCTTTTCCTTATATTTCCTTTTCTCTTTAAGATTCCCGCACTGTTTTTGTTACTTGGTTCACCGTGTATCTAAATTCCCTTTTAGCGCTTTTTTAAGGCATTTTTGATCTACGTTGTGTTTTGTAAGTTTTTTCGATCTAAATTACATCTCGCGATTGTTTTCAACCTCAATTGCATTTTGTAAAGATTGACAATCTAAATTGCTTTTTAGTAAGTCTTTCAATGCAGGTAGATGGGCCTTTTAGTGAGTATTTTGAATTTCAATTGCATTTTGTAAGTATTTTCAACCAAAACCGCATTTCGCACGAATTTTGAATCTAAATTGCATATTGTTTGGTGGGCATTTTGCACATATTTTGATTCTCAATTGCATTTTGTGGGTATTTTGAATCTAAATTACATTTTGTCAAGTATTTTCAATCTAAATTGCATTTTGTAAATATTGTCAATCCACACGAGTCGTTTGAATCTACCGTACATTTTGTAAGCATTTTCAATTTCAATTGCATTTTGTATGTATTTTGAATTTCAATTGCACTTTGTGAATAATTTGGATTGGAACTGGGATAGGGCCTATTTCAATCTGAATTGCATTGTGTATTTTCAATTGCATTTTGTTAAGTATTTTGAACCTCCATTGCATTTTGTACGTATTTTCGATCTCATTTGCATTTTGTAAGTATTTTGAATTTCAGTTGCATTTTGTAAGTATTTTGACGCTACATTGCATTTTGTACGTATTTTGAATCTAGCCTACGTTTTGTGGGTCTTTTTCAATCTATTCTTTTTGTGAATCTTTTCGTTCTAAATTCCCTTTTGTAAGACCATATTGTGAGTTGTTTCCATCTGAGTTTCTCTTTGTACGTATTTTCCGTCTCAGATAATTTTCGTTCTGGTTTCCATTTCATTCTCATTTTTGCTATCACCCAGATCATTAGGGGCCGATAACCTAGATGTTAGGCCCCTTAAAACAACAATTATCATCATCATCATCATCGAGTGTGTTTTATGATGTTTGTAGTACCAAAAGAGGGCTGAGGAAGGAGACAGAGGGTCTCCGAAACATGTACCCATAGAGTTTTCTATTAAGTAAAGTATTGATTCGGCGGAAAATTCAGGTTTTACTTATTGCCAATCGTGTATTCCGATACCATTACACTCCACACCAACAACTTAGTGTAGATGAATGTTTGATTGGCACCAAAAGTCACTCGGCGTTAACTCGGTATTTGCCTAATAAAAAACATCATAAATGGGGAATCAAGTTTTGGATGCTTTGCGATTCAGTAATCCATTACTGTTTAGGTTTTTACTGTTACCGAGGAGCTAAAAGTAAGGAAGACGACGATGTCATAAAGAAATATGGCCTTGGACATGTCATCGTGTCAGAATTACCAAGTCTGGGCAATTACTTGATGAAAGGATACCATGTATTCACAGACAACTTCTTTACAAGTATACCCTTGAGAACAGGCACACTTCGTAAGAACAGGAAAGACATTCCTAGTGCTTTAATGGGAAAGTACAATGTTGGGGAGACCAAATACTACAGAAGCAACGAGGTTTTGATTAGTGGGTTCAGGGAAAAGCAATCTAAAACAAAATCAGTTTTATTTTTGTCAATTGATGCCATCGCTGCAAATAAAACAAAAAAGGATCACAAGACACTGACAAGAGAAGGAAAAATTACCCCTCAAGCCGGTTCCCCGTACACTGTACGTCCGCTGGACTCTACTCGTTCGGCCGGTTCGACGTACCACAAATGGTGCAGGCGGAAGTTATAATGCCCATTACACATGAAGTACTGCTGCTTCGCGGGATCTTCTTTCACGTTATGAACCGTGAAGTTATGTACTTTCCTGCCATCTCGAGAATGTTTTGTGAACTATATCTAAGTTGACAATTTCCTTCACTTATGAAGGGAAAGCAGGGAAAGCAAATACTTCGTAGATAATTTTTTGTTTCGCAGGCTAGAGGCTACTCAGTCGCAGTGGAATAATTGCCGGGCTGTCTCATTTCTTGCGCTGCAGAGATTATTGTTTTGATAGATGACAGTAGTGGAAGAGATGTACAGGTAGGTGATATTTTCAGTAGTGATAAGGACAATGCACACACAACATGATGTTATTGGTGAAGAGGCAGACAGCGCTGATGAAGAGAAAATAGCTTCAGCTGTAACAAAAATGACTGCCGATCAGTGCTTGTGGTGAGAGGTAGACTTCATAATAAGCGCACAAAAGATCCCCTTCACGGGTATGCGGGGTACAAGAAAGCATTTCATGTCTGTTTTAGATGCTATTTTTCGACGATGAAATGATTGAACCAATTGTTTGAGAAACAAATATGTACGCGGCAGAATTTATAGTTGGCGCGACCTTGGTTTCAAGGGCCAGGAAGTGGGAGTCAGTGACAGGGGTAATATTTATGTGTCCTTGGCTTGTAATACAGAAACCTGCCCTAATGAGCTATTTCACCAGGGATGAAGATTGAGAAACCCCTATATTCCCACAATCAATGCCTAATGAACTAATATTGGGATATTTACATTTTGTTGAAATTCTACACGGGATACATAGGCCTATGCGGGCCCTAAGAAGCTTTTCAAAATTCAGCTTTTCCTGGAAATTATACTCGAAAATTATATATATATGTACATTGAGCATTATCATGTAAATATCTTGCTTTCATTGTAAATATAGGCTACCTGAAAGAAATACCAAAAGTGGAACTTATAAAATTATTATATTTTTGTAAATATTGCGTGTGATCATGGACAACCCTGAAAAACAGTCGTCGCATATATTACTGAGAAACATAGGGCATTATCTCGGTAAGTCATCCTAAAATTTTCAAAACTTTATATTTCGTAGATTAAACATTATTAATTCTTTACCTTGTTGGTTTCGAAACCTCTGCCGTGCTTCAATTTAAATACCGCCAGAGAAGTGAACACCTCTGTATAAAATAGCCGGCTTGAGGGGTAAAAACCACTTATTGTTCATAATTATAATGATTTTATGGGGGGTGTAGACGTATCCGATATGATGATTTATACTTACCTAGATGAGAGACGAACACTCAGATACTGGAAGAAAGTTACGTTTTCTATATTTGCACGGATGGTCCTGAATGCATATTTGTTGTATAGGGAAAACACTACTGGTAACAAGGTGTCGCGTCTCAAGTTCACATCCTCTATAATTAAAGATATTGAAAAAGAGTGGTTGATGGTGAAAAATGGAAATTCCTGTCAAGCTGCACCGTCAATATCTGTGCCTTCTACTGAGAAAGGAATCCGAAAACTGCCCGGACGAAAGGAAAAAGTTTGTGTGGTTTGCAGTACAAGAGATGGGAGCCCAGTCCGAAGATCTCGTACACTATGTCAAAACTGTGGGAAGGGACTCCATGGGTTGTGCATCGCAAACCATGAGTGTTAGTGGCACAGATCAGGCAAAGCATGAGGCATGTCATTTTGTAAATATTTTTTCTGTGTGTCGTGTGTAATTATATTGTAAATAACTCCTAAACTCCTCAACATAGAAATAAGAAACTTTACAAGCTTATTCACCTGAAATAGGTCATTTTGAAGAAGTCCTCATCATATATCTGTGAGTTGAATTTTTTGATATTTTTTGTTTTGTATCAGATTTTAAATTTTTTATGTTGTAATTTTTTTTTTCCAAAATACCTAAGAGCATTTTAGTGTCATAACTTATTTCATCAGTAAGAGTGTCTTCTTGTTAGCATTTAATAAAAAATTCAAGTCATAGTGATGGTATTTGTGAACTATGTAGCCCAGAGAGTGTGAACCTGCAAAATCCTCTAAATCTGTCTGGCACTCTTGGCATAGTGTGAGCACCCGGCCCTGGCACTAAGAGGGTTAATCATCTCTATAGCTACCTCATCCACTCCTGTTGCTTTCCCACTCTTCATCTTCTTTATGGCACTTTCTATCTCTAACATTGTTATATCTTCACCTTGAATTTCTAGTCCTAAAATTCCGAGCCCTACTTATCATTAATAGAAGACATTCGGAAGGAGGTGAATGTACAGAAGCTGAATGATAAGCTGGAGCAGAACAGATTGAGATGGTATGGGCGTGCGAAAAGGATGAATGATGAAAGAATGCCGAAACAAGTGATGGATAGACGGATGACTAGAAGGAGAGGAAGAGGAAGACCTAGAGTACAGTGGATGGATTTGGAGAAGGTCGGTGTGAGAGAACGAAACCTGGAGTGGAGTTCAGTGGTTGAGGAAGGATGGCGGACAAGCGGAGAAAAGTGGAGGGGTGTAATATTTATTCCAACCCGGCCCAAGATGGAAAACTGAAATTGGTGATGATGATGATGAGTTGACACACTTCTTTTGCCATGCTTTTGGTTATGGGAGAGCAGAGACTATTTATGGGTGTCATTGTACGGTATGAGCAGGGACATGCCCCAGAAGAGCAAACGGGTATTGTTTCGAACGTATTATGTCCCAACACATAAGTTCCTCCTTTCTCTACTACAGGTCTCACTTAAAGTGCCAGCCACGCGGCGCGGTGCGTGGAGAGTCGGATGAGCACATGGCAAATCACTGTGTGTGGGATCGAGAGAGCGCCCGTACGAATCACATGTAAATAACAAGCACACATAACAACACATAATCAAAGTAAAATCATTGTCACAGAAGATGTTGAAAATGTCCTCCACCTGCATCTGCACATTTCTGGCATCTTCCAAGGAAATGATTATTTACATGCATTAGTTCATCTATCATCTATCGAAGCCTCCGTGGCTTAGGCGGCAGCACGCCGGCCTCTCACCGCTGGGTCCGTGGTTCAAATCCCGGTCACTCCATGTGAGATCTGTGCTGGACAAAACGGAGGCAGACAGGTTTTTCTCCGGGTACTCGGGTTTTTCCTGTCAAAATTTCATTCCAGCAACACTCTCCACTATCATTTCATTTCATCTGTCATTGCCCCAGAGGAGTGCGTCAGGCCTCGGCAGCCGGCACAGTTCATATCCTCGCCGCTAGATAGGGGGCTTCATTCATTCCATTCCTGACCCTGTCGGAGACTGGAAGCAGGCTGTGGATTTTCATTCATTTCAGTTCATCTATCGAGATAGCCTCAATTTCTCTCGTGATATTTGGTTTGAGTTCATCTAGAGTGAGAGGGTTTGTTGCATAAACCTTATTTTTCAATTTTCCCCATAAATAAAAATTGAAGCAATAGGCTTTAACACTTAGCAATAGCAAGTTATGAAACACAATAACAATTAAACAATAACCACGTACACACATTATAAACTTATAACACGTGTAACTTAAAATAGGCTATAAATGAAATAACATTACTCGTCAAATCCTGCGTCGCAACTGTCTCAGCTCCGTGCTGCAATGTGCTCGTCTCACCTTTGGCTCTACCTTCTACCAGCAGCGTTGCACCATCCGTGAGGCCGACCCCACTTGAAGTGAAAGACCCTGTAGAAAGCGCTCTAGTGCCAAGTAGCTTAGATATCTAACCACCTTGACTTTCATAGCATTCCAAGGAACAACGAAATTCGGCATGCAAGCTGCCCTCTGGGTGTCAAATCTTGCACCCGGCACCCGAGGTCATACGATAATGTTATTATTAATGTAAGATCAAATACACTTGGGATTGCTTGGGATTCGCAGATGACTTAGCATTACTGGCTAATAATATTCAAGAAGCCAGAAATCAAAGAATAAGCCTACAAAATATAGCTAAAAAAATTGGACTTCAGATATCACTTGCAAATCCACTTGTAATCAATCACATAACAGTAAATAACAAGAAAGTTAAAATAGTGAAGCAATTTAAATACTTATAACATTATAACTTACAACTTGGTTGAGAAACCTGCATGACAAGCAAGAACTAATAAAATGATGAAAGCCCAAAAATTAACATGGTCTACATATAAAAGAAAACGTCTATCAATCGCAACAAAATTAAAATATTACAAGACGGTGGTTCAACCAGAGGTGACATATGGAAGCGAAACTCTTTTTAAAGTTACTCAGAAAAACAGAATCGACAAAATTTTAAACTTAGAAAGAAGAATAGCTAGAACATGCATAAATAAAAAACATCAAAAAGATGGACAGTGGCGGATAGTACCAAATGAAGTGATATACAGAGAACTAGAGCCCATCATTGATACCGTATATACCCGAATGTAAGACTAGGTTTTTTCCCACTTTTTGTGTTATAAAAATTTGGGGTCGTCTTATATTCAGGGTAAAAAAATAAAAAAATAAAAAAAATAGGTTTTTAAAAATTGTTATTATTTGCAAAGTAGTATGTGGTGTTGGCATCTTTTAACTCGTAACAAATCAATGCGTTAATGAAGATTAAAATATGGTTTGTTATGTTTAATTACCATGCATATACGAATAGCGTGCATTTTGAGGTTAGGATTTACGCATACACGTCAAGCGAATAAATTATATGTTCGAAAGCATAAGGAAATATGTTTTAAAACAATCTTTACAAGAACAACCAGTCAGTTTTACGAGCAGTACCGGTAATTGAGTGATCAACGTATCTTAATTTAATAATGTCTCCCATTCTTGAAAAAGAAATTATAGAGTATGTCTTGGAAAAGCGGGCAGAGGGATTTCCGATAACACGAGACGTTATAAAAATGAAAGCACGACCTTAAGGGCATATATTGTGCAAGTTATGAGTTAGCGAGTATTTTTTTGAAAAAATCTGTAAGAGGCAGTTGATAACTAGGCCTCGTCTTATATTCGGGGTCGTCTTACATTCGGGTATATACGGTACTATTCGGAAGAAACGGATTTCTTCTTTTGGTCACATCATGAGGACACCAGAAACCAGGTTATCTAGAAAAATTTTAGTGAAACAGGGGCGTATATAAGGGGGGGCTTCGGAAATTTTTGTCACATTGGCCCATCTTTCGCCATGCGGCAAAAAGATCTGACGGTTTATGTCGTTGTACGGTTGAGCGAGTCGAAGAGGACGCGTTCCATCTCGTAACACAATTTTGTTATGGGTGAATAATTTTAGAGCTACAGGTTCAGCCTTAAAACGTACGTCGACAGGCCGTCCAAGGTCAGCCAGAACACCAGAAAATGTTGAGGGAGTGAGACAAGCTGTGGAAACCAGTCCACGGCGGCCGGCTCGTAAACAAGCTGCTGCTTTGCAAATGTCTGATCGAACAGCGAGACGAATATTGCGTTTCGATTTGCATTTTCATCCGTATAAAATGGTTATTGTCCAGCATTTGAAGCCTAATAACTATGCAAAGCTTCAGTGCAAGACTGGAAGAATGCATGGCAAAAGATGGGCATCATTTGAAAGACGTTATCTTCAAATCTTAAAAGTTAAAATCTATTGTTCTTTCATGTTTTCCATTAATTGACATGTACACCTTGCTGTTATAAGTAATAAAAGAGTTTGTATCATTTAAAATGTTTGTGTTGTTGTGATTTAAAAACAGTCAGATCTTTTTGCCGCTCCCTGTATTTGTTTATGAATTAAAATATTAAAAACTAATATATTCGCACTTATCATGTTACTGAGCGACGTAAATAGTGTGACCAGTGCCTTCGCTCTTATAAACGTACCAAGAACAGCAACTAGTGCCCTTGAAGCGTGACAAAAAAAAACCTAACTTTTATACCTTTATAAAACTTTTGGTAAATTTGCCCCTCTCTGTAGCTACCGGTACTGCCGAACGGAGTTTGAGTTGGTTGAAAACATACTTAAAAAATTCTACTTCTATTCACAGACACACACATCTCACTGACGATGAAGTTATAAAACGATTTGGTAATGCTTCAAGAGACCTTGACTTTCCATCATCATCGGCTTGAACTCGAATCCGAGTATAAATCTTCTTCCTTCAGTCCAGTTTGTGGATGTGTTTACGGTGACTAAAGAGTCCAATCCTGGCATGGAACAAGCGACCACACAAGTCGCATAGTATTGCTCGAGGAGGACGTGGTTGGGCTGCTCGAACTTTCCTAGCTTGACGCTTGGCCTCTTCATGTGTGCGTCGATCCCTTTCAAACGTCTTTACAGTATCCGAGATGGTACGGCGCCAAGTTGAGCGGTCTTCAGCCAGCATGTCCCAGGTTTGTGAATCAAGACCTGTCAATTTCAGGGTCTGCTTAAATTGGTCCTTGTAGCGCCTCTTAGGACCACCATGAGGTCTGGTGCCATAGCATAACTCACCATATAGCATTTGACGAGGTAATCTCACATCATCCATCCGATGGACATGACCAATCCATCTAAATTGGTGACCTATTATGGATGATTCTATGCTGTTCATTTGAGCCTTTTCCAGAACAGCAATATTGGTATTGCGGTCTTCCCATTTAATCCTCAGGATTGATCGAAGTTTTTGTAGGTGGAAACGCTCAAGCTTCCTAAGATCAAGTCGGTAAAGGGTCCACGTTTCACAGCCATACAACAATGTAGTAATGACTACTGCTTTGTACACCATAAGCTTTGTACTCGTGGACAGATCTTGATTCATGAAGACCCGGTGCGCTAATCGTCCATATGCCGCATGGGCTGCGCCAATTCTCTTATCCACATCCTGCTCACAGATACGGTACTGCCCAGGTACGAGAAGTGGTCTACCTGTTCTAATGGCAAATTTGAAATGGAGATATTGAACTGAGGAAGAGGTGCGCCTGGTGAAGGTTGTGCCAAGACTTTAGTCTTATTGACATTTATGGTAAGACCAAAGCGATCACATGCACTTTTGTAACAGTTAACTGACTCTTGCAGCTCTTCTGGTGTGCGAGTTGGTGACGCAGCATCATCTGCATACATGTTAGTAACCTTAGTAACCCGAGTTTTCCTCAAGGAGCGGAGACGAGTTAGGTTGAAAAGCCCTCCATCAAAACGATACTTGATCTCCATACCTGGGTTGTTTGTGGGTGAATCATAAAGCATTGCAGCCAAGTACAGCGCAAAAAGCGTTGGAGCCAGTACACATCCTTGTTTCAGTCCATGGGTAATGGGAGATTCATCGGACATCTTATTCTGATGGCAAACCTGACCTGTCATGCCATCATGGAGAGCTTTGATTAGATCTACAAAACGCTGAGGGCAACCAAACCGCTTCAGCACTGCCCACATGGCTGGTCTTGGAACCGAATCAAATGCCTTTTCCAAGTCATAAAAGACTAAGAAGAGTGGATTCTGTTGTTCTCTACATTTTTCTTGTAGCTGTCTCACACAGAAAATCAAGTCAATTGTGCTTCTGGAAGTTCTAAATCCGCATTGTGACTCTGGGAGGATCCTCTCAGAGATAACCTTGAGGCGGTTAAGTAGAATTCTTGCAAGAATCTTCCCCACAATTGATAGCAGTGATATACCACGGTAGTTGCCACAAACACTGCGATCACCCTTTTTAAAGATAGTGATGATAGTGGCATTCTTTAGGTCTCCAGGTATCTTTCTTGATTCCCATATTCTGAGGATAAGGATGAGAATTCTTGTTTTGAGGGAATGACCTCCGGCTTGAATTAGTCCCAGAGGGATGTTATCTGGGCCAGGTGCTTTTCGGGGTTTCAATTGGGTGAGAGCTGCACTGAATTCATGATAAGTAGGAGGTACTGCCAACCACAGTTGTTCAGGTTGTTGCGGCACATCACAGAGGAAGTCTTCAGCAGCTTCTGATGGACGATTTAGGAGATTGGAGAAGTGCTCCTTCCAGCGTTCCCAAGATTTCTTGACTATCAGTAAAGGTAGTAGAATTATCAGCGCTTTTCAGTGTACCTGATGATGAGCGAGATGGTCCATATATTTCCTTGAGTACGGCATAGAAGTTCCTCAAGTCTCAAGCATCCGATAGTCTCTGACTTTAATAGTGTAAGTTGTAAATCAAAACAGTAATGTTAATTCTTTCCATGTAAACACTCTCAAGTGAGCAAGATGATAGTATTAATGAAAAGTAACATAATATGGTCTTAGTTGTGCTTGACATTATCCAAGCATAAAACATCACAACAAATTGGTTGAAAAAGTGATGCTAGATAGCCTTAAAACTCATAATTTTGCACCCAATTATACAAAAGTTTCCCGGGGAGAACCCCCGACCCCCAATTCTTAGGGGCCTATACTATGCCCCGTAACCCCCGGTTGGGCCCCCTCCGAAATAATATTCTATATACGCCCCTGTAAATTGAAACTTTGGAATATGAAACAACAAGTAGGATGGTTTAAGGAAATTAGAGAAGATATGAAAGAATGAGAAATAACCTTGGATGACTTGCAAAACAAAACATAAAATAAATTAAAAACAAAAATGAAAGATATAAAAATAAGATTTCAGGCAAAAATAGACTAACGTTGTTCAGTAAAAAGGGTATTTACAGATGAGGAACACCTGAGAAGATCAGAGCGAATGAAAAGCTACGGGGCAACTCGGAAAGAAAACTTACTGAAGAAGAGGACCAAGAAATGATTGACTGAAGTGGTCCAATGAGGCCGTAAAAGCAGAAGAAGAAGTAAGATCAACAAGATCCACACAGAGAATGTGGATCTAATTTTAAGTTCCTGCCTGTGCTCCTGATGAGCATTGGATCGATCCCTGCCTGTCATTAGGTTTGTTTCTGTTGTGAAGTAAGGTCAGTAAACCAATCTTCACTTAACTGAAAGTAGAAGGCAAGACATAACCAAGTCCAAATTCTATTGCATATTCTTCACAATATTACAATATTCAGCTCACTGATAACACACAAAAGTGTTGTGTGCGCGCCCAAATCAGTGGTTCCCCTTAAAATTACACGGGATGTAGGGGAGAGGCGACAAGCTAAGGCTACAGGTTTTTTCACCCTTGTTCCGACAGTGACAACTATTTCTATTTTATTACAATGAATATACAGAGAAAATAATAAAAAAATTGTACAGTTGACACAGTAAAAAAAAAAAACCACATCTCTCTGGTTTCTGTGCACTTTTCAAGCTTCTACAGCAGACTGTCACAGCACCACTGTGGCCAACACTGACAAGTCACGAGGAATGTCGCAATGTTTGGCTAATATATCACATTAGTAACACTGCACCACTCTGTCTACTGATCACACATCCAGCCGTGCCATACCCTTCAGGCAGTCGAGTTCACAAAATGTATAAAAATGTGCCCATAACCAATCTTTGCTATCTATGCTAAAATAAACACAAAACACAACATATTAAAAAACACTTGAAAGCACTGTAAAAACATCTCATAAAATCCGTGACATCATATCTGATGACTTTGTCAACGTGAGCCTCTACAATTGCACTTTTCATTCTCGAACGAGGCAGATGTGACGGAGGTGAATTTAGATATTATTATTTATATTATTCATCAGTTTCCATACTAATTAAGAAGAGACCTCCGTCACATCTGCCCCATTCAAGAATGACAAGTGCAATTGTAGAGGCTCATCATATGATCAAGCTCACGTTGACATGAACTCTAAGTCATCAAATATGAAGTCACGGATTTTATGAGGTTTTTACAGTGTTTTCAAGTATTTTTTAATATGTTGTGTTTATTTTAGCATGTGTTTTACTTAATGGAATAATGTTGTACACTGATCTATTGGTATAATTGCTATTGGACACGATAGGGCTGATGAAGGGCCATGAGGGCTCGAAACATGTACCCTAATTAACAAAGTGATAAAAAAAAAATATTGTATTGATTGACAGAGTTTTTTCCTGAATTTAACTAATAAATATGGGCAATTTCTAAAACATTGACGAATGGAGAGCAGAAGAACACAAGAGGAAAGCAACAAAGGAAGCTTGTAGTTTTATGCGACTCTTCAGCTTGTGATTCTAAGACATCTCATGGAACCTCTCTGTATTTTACGTGGAATTTGAACCATTGTACACGACTTATCACCTCCCCTGCATTAACCAGGAATCCAACCCAGTGGGCCTCGACATGCCCCTATGTGGATTAGAGGCGGAAACAATGCCAAACTCGGCTCAGGACCCCTTGATCACTGCTATAGTAGAGCCACCATTACTTCCGACTTGAAGTTTCAGTGCTGCGCTACAGCTATCTAGCGGTGAGAAGTGAAATCACTTAAACTAGCCAATCACAGGCAGCCATTCAAATCGATATATCACAAAAAATCGAGTGTTGTTCGCTACATTGTGATATATATCGATTTGATTAGCTGCCTATGATTGGCTAGTTAAGTTATTTCACTCCTGACCACTAGATGTATATCTATGACCTTAGCCATACTCCTTTCCTTTTCCCCGAATTGATTATATCTATTATAATAAATTTCCACTTTAAAATACAATACTTTTTTCGTCACATCATTTGATACATGTTTCAGCCTATCGAGCCTTCTTAAGTCAAAAAGACACATAAAATTCTCCAAGTTCAATTTTAAACTATTATACATAACATTTTCAGTAAAAGTGTTGCAATTTCACAAGCATCATCCACAATTGTGGATTAACTGGTGGTTGCAATTGTGAATGATGCTCGTGAAATTACAAAAATTTTACTTAAAATGTTATGTATAACAGTTTAAGATTGAACTTGGAGAATGTTATGTGTCTTTTTGACTGAAGGAGGCTCGATAGGCCGAAACAATTATCAAATGAAGTACTGTATTTCCTCGCATAATTGTCGCACATTTTCAGCCTAAAATTTGTGGGAAAAAGCAGGGTGTGACGATTATGCGAAGAATATATAAGTTCAAAGAAGAAAACGAGAATATTTAAGTTCAAAGAAGAAAACCACAATCTTTAAATATATTCTGTATCATTATTTACTGCATGCTTGTGCGCTCTCTTATTATTATTTGCTTATTATGTAACCACAGGAATTTCACTTTCATCAAGATCATTGTACAATTCTTGTATTTTCTCATTTTGGACACCAATGGGTGTCATCACGCACGGGTCACTTTTGCGATGTTTTCACGGAAGTGGCTAATGCTAGACTGGCACGAGGTGCCTCTTGCGTAAGATTCCGCTAATAGCAGTCGGCAAACTGGGACTAGCAGCGCTTCGTACGGCAGCTTATTGAATCTCGTTATTCCGAGGCCAACTCACGGAGCGATAGGTCCGCATAAGTTTCACTCCCCGGGCCCTGGCGTTTTGTTGAGCGCGATCGTTGGTTAGCGTGCTGTGGGCCACTCGTTCGCGTAGCGTTTCATAGCCTTATGTCAGAGAGACAGGCTTCTTTCTTCTGACAAGGTCACGACAGGTTAAAGCTCGCGGAATGTGCTGACGAAGGTGGCCACTCGCATCACGGTTCATAGCCCGCAGGCATAAAGACGAGATTACTTTCTCTTGACAAGATCACGCCAGATTATACGCTCGCGAAATGTGCTAAGTGACGAAGCTGGCCGCTCGCATCACAGTTCATAGCACGCAAGCATAAAGACAAGATTACTTTCTCCTGAGAAGATCACGCCAGATTATACGCTCGCGAAATGTGCTAAGTGACGAAGCTGGCCGCTCGCATCACAGTTCATAGCACGCAAGCATAAAGACAAGATTACTTTCTCCTGAGAAGATCACGCCAGATTATACGCTCGCGAAATGTGCTAAGTGACGAAGCTGGCTGCTCGCATCACAGTTCATAGCACGCAAGCATAAAGACAAGATTACTTTCTCCTGAGAAGATCACGCCAGATTATACGCTCGCGGAATGTGCTAAGTGACGAAGCTGGCTGCTCGCGTCACAGGTCATAGCCCGCAGGCATAAAGACGAGATTACTTTCTCTTGACAAGATCACGCCAGATTATACGCTCGCGAAATGTGCTAAGTGACGAAGCTGGCCGCTCGCATCACAGTTCATAGCACGCAAGCATAAAGACGAGATTACTTTCTCCTGAGAAGATCACGCCAGATTATACGCTCGCGAAATGTGCTAAGTGACGAAGCTGGCTGCTCGCATCAGAATTCATAGCACGCAAGCATAAAGACAAGATTACTTTCTCCTGAGAAGATCACGCCAGATTATACGCTCGCGGAATGTGCTAAGTGACGAAGCTGGCTGCTCGCATCACAGTTCATAGCACGCAAGCATAAAGACAAGATTACTTTCTCCCGAGAAGATCACGCCAGATTATACGCTCGCGGAATGTGCTAAGTGAAGAAGCTGGCTGCTCGCGTCACAGGTCATAGCCCGCAGGAATAAAGACGAGATTATTTTCTCCTGACAAGAACACGCCAGATTATACGCTCGCGGAATGTGCTAAGTGACGAAGCTGGCCGCTCACGGAACAGTTCATAGCCAGCAGGCATGAAGACGAGATATTTTTCTTTTGACAAAGTCGCACCAGGTTATAAAGTCGCGGCAGCATGTGCAACTGACTGGCGCACAAATACGAATATGCTATGCGACGATTATGCGATGAAATTTTATAAACTGCTTTAGTGTTTGAAAAGTGGGATCTGACGATAATGCGAGGAAAATACGGTAGTGATGATAAAAGTATTGTATTGTAAAGTGGATATTCATGATAATAGTGACCACTAGATAGCTGTAGCGTAGCACTAAAACTTCAAGTCGGAAATAAGGATGGCTCTACTAGAGCATCACACTAGTATACAAGCTACAGTACTAGGAAGACAAGCTTCTTCCTCGGCTCTGCCAGTTTGGACGCACACGGGAACTTCATAGACATTGTGCTCGGAGGACAGAAGGTCTCAACCATTCGGGCAGCGACGCGAACAAGATGAGCAACATGCAGTGCTGTGGAGCCGACTTGAACTGCAGGCGCAGGCGGTGCAACACCCAGGACAGCCGCTTCCTAATGTCCCTAATCGAGTCGTTCACGTTGGACAGGATGGCTGGGTACGACATCAGCTGAGACTCCTGGGGCTTCATCTGCATCTGCAAAGAATTAACACAGATGTTTAATTTAAATACGTATAAATCATAATTCAAAGAGCAAAGCCAATTCTGTACAGGCAATTCAGAATTATCAAAAATCTTGTTTGAAAACAACAATCTTCTTCTTATATGACCGTACACAGCTTCCTAACTTTATACAGTCTTCCAAACTACCGAATGATTCAATTGTCCATTGATTTAAAAAATGACTGTGTGTTCTTCTTGCAACCACACTGACAATATGATGTTTCAGAAGAAATTAATTCGTAGTTTCATTTGGTTGTGCTAATAAAAGGAATGTTCTAAGGAAAAGTTCACAACAGATCGGCAACTCATTTCTTCTCATATTTGACCATGATTATATTCCACTAATTTCGCCTCGCTTTGTAATATTGTTTCATATGATAAGAGGTATTTTCCACACAAAGTATGAGTTATAGATAGGTACTACTGTACTCGAATGCTTTGATACTGTTGGATATATTGTCAATTAAGAGCTGCAGAAGGACATATCACTAACAGCACATTCCCAGTGGCCCCATTGAGTGTGGGGTGGGGGTTGGGGGTAACTCAAAATCTGTAATTTAAAGCTCAATTTGATTTATCAAGGATTTACTGTAAATACCTGGCATAATAATTTCATATCTTGGAGTAATATTTGCAGAAGAAAAGCACGGAGCGGCATCTACCAAGATATTAGAAGTTCAAATTAAAAAAAAACACACACTCAATTTTTCTTATCTTCTTTTTCTTCTGCTTTCGAATAACCCATTTGGAGGGTACGATGAATCAACTTTGGCTATTGTCCATTGTATTCAATTTCCTTCGTTTCCAAATTCACTTCATCCTTCTGGAGTGTCGATCTTTCTCCTCTGGAGTCCACTGCTAGTTGTTTGTTTGTTTGTTTCTTTCCTTCCTTCTTCCTTTCTTTCTTTCTTTCTTGAAATTCTGCCTTTTGAATAGCTTCTCTGAAGAGTGATCTGTTTGCTATTGTGTCTGTCTGAATTCTGGCATTTGTCAAATCTTGGTCAATTTCAACGAACCATGGGGGTTTGGATTTGTAACTATTCAGCAAGTTGAAGATCTGTTTAGTTAGTCTACTATTTTCCATTCTATAAATGAGCCCGAAAAACTGTAATCTTCTCTTTTTCATTACACCAGTTAATTTTTTACATTTCAAATATAACTCTCTATTTGGTCGTAACCTATATTCTGCTTTATTATTTTGCTTAGCTCCCAGTATTTTTCTCAGAATTCTTCTTTCAGTCTTCTCTAATTTAGGAGTATTCTCTAATTTGTCTAAATCACAAAATCTCGTTAATTTAAGTGTTTCTGCCGCATACAGAGTTTCAGGTCTGACCACTGTTTGATAGTGTCTTAATTTAGTGTTCCACGATAAGTTTTTTTTAATATATATCTTTTGTCATATGAAAACACCTTTGATATGCATACGCATATCTATTGCTGTCTTTTCCTCTGAGTCGTTCATTATCCACTCTCCTAGGTATTTAAAAGAATTTGTTTTACATACCGAATTGTCATGAATTGTGATACTTTCCGGGGCATCGGTGATGTTTGTCATGAAATTAGATTTTTCAAAATGATATTTGTTGTCCGACTTTGGCTGCCTGTTTTCGCAATTCTCTAATTTATTCTTGGGCAGTATCCCGTGAGTCAGTAAGTAATGCAATGTCATCCGCAAAAGCTAAACAATCTACAGTGATTTTATTTGGATGTCTTCCTAGTTGAACGCCTTCCTAGTATTGATGGCTTTCCTCCACTCTCGAATTACCTTTTCCAATAAAAAATTGAAAAGCAGAGGTGATAGACCATCTCCTTGTCTCACACCTGACTTTATTTTGAAAGATTCTGAAAGTTCTCCTCTAAATTTTACTTTGGAAGTCGTGTTCGTTAATGTTGCTTGAATTATTTCAGTTGTCTTGTTATCAAGTCCAAATTCCTTCAGAATGTAAATACTGTAAGTGCTTTTCTGTCAATGGAGCCACACGCTTTTTAAAAATCCACATAAGTAACTACATATTTCAAGTTCCTGATTTTCCTCTGGTCTAATATGTTCTTTATTTATAGTATTTGCTCCGTGCACGATCGTCCCTTCCTAAAGCCTGCCTGATACTCACCCAATTGAGGGTCGAGCATTTTTTCTGCTCTTTTTAAAAGTGCTTTGGATAAGATCTTATAAGTCACTAGCAGGAGGGAGATAGCTTGCCACGGTGGGTGAGTGGATAGCGTGTCGGTCTACTAACCCCAAGATTGCAGGTTCGCTCCTGGCCGTGGTAAGTGATTTTTGAAAGGCGGCAAAAATACGACACGCATGTCATACGATGTTGGCATGTCAAAGAACCCATTTGAATTCAGTAGGCCGTGTTCATAATGGCAAAATTAATCTCGGGTGTTTCTGCCAACACAAAGTTCCTCATTTCTCTACTAGAAAGCGCTATAGTGTTCAAGGAGCTTAGATATCTAACCTCCTTGACTTTCATAGCGATTCAAGGAACAACGAAATTCGACATGCAAGCTACCCTCTGGGTGTCAAATTACAAAGCTTTCACCCGGCACCCGAGGCCATACGATATTATTATAGGAGGGAGATTCTTCTGTGATTGTTAGGTTCTGTTTCTTCCCTTTTTCTTATTTTAATATGTCATTACTTGCATAATTCATAATCCCTTGGAAGATGGAGGCGGGAAGTCTGTTATTGCAGCACTAAGCTCGTCGTTCAGAAATGGGGGATTGTGTTCAAAACCTAATAAAGCCCCAACCAAAAAATGTGAGGTTAAAATGCTCTATGTAATGATCTAATTATCGCCTTTTACAAAATGAACATTCAATCATTTTCGGAAACTTTACCACACTGATTTAACATCGGATAGCGTACCTTTGAAATCATGTATTCGGCCAACATCAACCTTTTATTAGAGAGATCCTACAATTCTTAACCTTGGTGTCGACAGATGAGCGGAGAGTTGGGAGAGTTGGGAAGACCCATGACTGTGCTGCGATAATATCACAAAACAATAGAGAAATGCTACTTTCCACAAACACAAGTACAGTGCCCTCTTGTCCGCCCTCGGCTGGTCCGCCCCTCCGGTTGATCCGACCGTGCTCGAGCCGAACTTGCCCCGACTTGTAGTGGTGACTCACTACCCATCGTGCCACTGTTGTTGTTTACAGATACTTGTTATCGCTTGTCCGTTTTAGTGCTCCCGTCATCTCTCGTATCGTTTCTGTTGTCTGTGTTTTGTACAGTACTTACTGCACTGTGATGTTTTCAGTGCTTACGGGTTTTTTGGTTTTACAACATTGTTCTTCTGTGTTCATTACAGTACTGTACAGTTGTGTGTGCCTTTTCAACATGTCAGGAGCGGTTTCGGTGGCGTTGGTAGCATGCTGAGCTTCTATGCCCAAGATAGCGGGTTCAAACCCGGCCGAAGCCGTCGGATTTTTAAAGAGCGTTAAAAATCCCTCAGTATGCCTTCCTTCGGAGGAGAAGTAAAGCCGGTGGCCCCATGTCATAGATTTATGGCATGGTAAAGAACCTTCCACTAATTACACCTGTGTGAAGCTAAATTGCATAGGTTAAGAATGTAAACAACAACTCCTAGGTTCCTACGTTCGTTGCCAAGAACCGACTGCGGTGGCGTCTAGTAGCTAAGTTCTGAACTAGGCCTAGTAGTCGTTGACGGTGGCGTTTGGCGGCAAAAGTAGGAACTATTTGAAAAATTCAAAGTTGCAGTCGTTACTTGAATTTAAAAACAAATACACACACTAATACAGCCATCACTGTAACGATTGGAAATTGTTACCCTAAATCATTTCTTTGGGGAGGCCAATCCTAGCCTTTCCGCCTTCTGAGATCTTGGACAGCCCTGATAGGCGCTGCCTGCCTGGAGCATTGTCGACCGTTGTTTAAACGTTAGAACAGTCGTCTACAACAACCGACGATTCAAACTGGCGGGGTCAACACTGGATTCTGTGTGAAGACTCTATATACCAGCCTTGTGATATTATATCTCTGTACTAACTTGTCAAGCCTAGTGGATTTCCCCGTTAGAGGTTGGCTACCCTGCGCCGCAGTTTAAATTTAATACCCATGAACTCTGTCGGCGTACCGAAGAAGCTAGCGCGCCTCGCTCACTACTCTTGTGACTGGTTTTCAATACACACGTGCTACGGGGGCTCTCAAGGCCATATTTGGTCTTTGGGAGTCCATTAAATTAATGGTAAATCATATCATATCATGAAAACTTATGGTGTTTCGTCGTGATCCGTTCTGCAGATGATTTGGACTCTCATTTGAAAAAAAATTAACATTAACATCAGTGCCGGATTTTGCTTGATAAATAGTTTGTTTCGGATGGTAAATTCTCATTTTATAACTTAGTTTTGAGCATCTAGCAAGTGGTGCGCCTAGCCTGTGCTCACGGACTGTAGGAAGCACCATCGTAATTTAAAATGGTATTAGGAGTGCTCTATTTTGGTGGGTTTTTCTTTCTGTGATGTAAAATTTAAAATTCCATTCTTTGAACACCCATTATTGTGGGGATGCCTCCATTTTGGTACTAGCACGATTTCCGTTGACCTCATGGTCGTCAATATTTATTTTGGTCTCATCATTTCTGATTAATTTAGCTCTGGTAATTGGTTCGGTCCTTTTTTTAAACGGTGAGGGGGGTTCAGGTTTTATTATTATTATTAAATTTGGTAGTTTGTTTAATCTTGTTTATTTGTGATTTATTTTGGAATACATTTATATTTTTACCAGTGAATGCTTGTTTTCCTTCTTGCAAGGCCTCGGCCTCTTCGTAGGGTTCCTTTCAACTTCACAGGTAAATCCTGAACGGCTGATCTTCAGGGTGTTCGATAGGTAGCAGTGACAGAACGCCTTGAAGACCTGTCTCTGTTCCCTGCTTGTCCTTCGATGAATGTCGAGGGCAGGTAGGCGGTTACAGTTTTTGGTAGCAGAGCGTGGTTGTTCTCTGCCATGTGCGGGGGGAAAGCTTGTGTTCTCTGGTGAAAATGGGGTAGTTAGGGTCTTAATTTTTATGCCTATTCTAATATTTTTTTGCAATTGCGTTTCATGTCCTGAAATGATGAGAATGAATGAATTGCTCCTTGAGGCATGCCTGTCGAAAGTTCGTGCTTGTTGAACGGTTTAAGTTGGTCAACCTGGAGAGGTAGCCTACTGATGTTTGATGCTGTTGAAGTCTGCACAATGGGTAAGCTGTCTCTCACACCATTTAGCTTGTTTGTGTAATTGCAATTGTAAAAATTTGTAATGGTAATTGTTTTGGATCAACTCAACAGGTTGCGCTCTTGTGTTGAAGAGGTGTCTTGTTGTGTACGTGATTGGAGTCTCGCTCTAGTCGCAAATTGAGTAAGCTGTAGCTGTTTGTAAAACTACGTGATTTGTTTAGGTACCTTGTCAGGATGTTGCCTGTGGGTTTTGGCAAATTTTAAGGCTTTGTGGTAGTCACGTCATTTAAAGTGTCCATAGACAGCCCTTGTAATGTTGTAAGTCTGCTGGTGACGTCAGCAAGTCCACTGTTTTATTTCATGTTTGTTCCTCGATTCTGTGGTAGGCCTATTACCAATATTATATCTGGC
This sequence comes from Meconema thalassinum, assembly GCA_946902985.2. NCBI lineage: Eukaryota > Metazoa > Arthropoda > Insecta > Orthoptera > Tettigoniidae > Meconema > Meconema thalassinum. Next base: position 1,487,011,707 of record OX336389.2, on the reverse strand, counting down.
AACGTTGCTAAGTGTATGGTTGTTAGTTACTTACCGTGTGGTCATCGCATTATAATTTCATCATGAATTCTACTGACATATTGGTATGTCATGTACCTGATCATATAGTAGCAATGTTCAGCAGTCCTTTTCTGACTAAGTGGCGTTAGTCGTTCTAATATCGTGGAAAATTTGTGATCTTGCGTGTTGCGAGCTATGGGTAAGTCCTTTTGTGAATGTGCGGATGTGTTGAAATGTTCCACTTGGGTTATTCTGAGTTGAAACGGTGTCCCGAGTGTGCGAGTGTTTTTCTTGAAGTGTGCATGCTGCGATTGGTAATTGAAATTTTCTTCGTTAATTGTTTGTGAGGGTTGCTTTCGGTTTTATGGCTAGGAAAATGTTTAGATGTTTTGCTGGGTGTGATAGAAGAGTGTTTTGAATGATAGGTTTTGTTTGTTTGTAATTGAGGGATTGTTTTGATTTGTTATTGTCCATCGATTAGAGGTTAGGATATCTTCAAAATGGGTTATGAAGTAAATGCTTAGTTGAGAAAGTGTCAGGATGGTTGCATGTGCTACGTTGGGATACCTGCTAGGTATGGTCGACTGATTTCAGTTTATGGGGTCTGTCCTTAGTTCGAGTCTTGCCTAGGATGTATATAGTGTTCCCCCGATTCGTGTAATTTTGGTATGGGACAGAATTTCAACGATGCAAGGTGAACGTGAAGATTGGTGGTGACTGTTAAAATGTTTTTTTTTTCTTTGGGCTGCAACCATCGTGTTGTTTTCTGGTTCTCTGATGTGTCATTTCTCAGAAGGTTGTGGTGTCTTGACGACTCATGCTGGCATGCTGATATGTAATGGGGGTATATTGTTTCCTTTAGGGAAGGGGAATGTTTGTTGTTGTTGTTTGAATGTCATATGTGGTTGTGTGTCTGTTTGGTGCGATATGATAATTGCCTAACCTGGTGGGCGGTGAGGTATCTGCTCCTGTGTTACCATCTTTGCAATCTTCATGAATAGTAGCCTCTTTGGGCATTTGCATGTTGTGTCATTGTACATTTAGTTCCTGGTCTTTAAGTTGAAAAATTGTGTTAATGGTTGGTTTTAAAATTGGCAACGTTGAAAAATTTGTTCATCGGTAATTATTTGGTTAGTGTCAAGCAGTGTGGTTGTTGGTGCTCATTTCTGTTGGTTCTTGATGTCAGCTGTGGTAGATGAATAAGAATTATGTTAGGAGTTGCTTGTATCTGTTAGGAAATCCCTGTTGTGATTGGACAGGGTTATGTCAGTCGTCTGATTAATTCTAATCTGCGGCTTGTTACGTTTTGACTTCTGGTATGGTCATGTGTAGCCACGTGGGATGGATTAGCAGTAGCAGGAATTGTAAATTCTGTGTTTTAATGTGTCAGCCCCATGGAGTTGGGTGTGTTCTGAAACCAGCTGTGATCATTAATCGGTAGTTGTGATTGCTAGTGTCTGTTGCTTGTAGGAAATCGTTGTAAAGGTCTTATGGTATGTCTTGTGGTAGAAAATCCTTTTCTTTGAGAATATTAATTGTCTCGTTCATTTTTTGAAACTTATCATCCGTGCTTCAAGATACTAGTGTTATTCTGTTTAATTGTAATACTGAGGTATTAGTGGAGTGGAGTGGAGTGGAGTGGAGTAAGGTGTTATTAGTCATTGTGGAAGATTTTAGGTGTTGAACATTGAATAATATTGAAATAAAAGAGGTTAATCAGGCAAAGTATTTAGGTCTAATCATCGACAAACACCTGACCTGGATTGAACACGTTGAACAAATTGCTAAGAAACTCTCACCTGTAGTAGGGATCCTAAGGAAACTTCGGTATCTTATTCCCCTAAACCTTGTAAAACAAATCTACTATTCACTTGTACATAGCAAGCTCCAATATTTAAATGTTATTTGGGCTCACTGCAGGAAATCCACACTGAATGATTTAATGACTATTCAGAATAGGGCTATTAGAAACATATTTAACCTTCCTTACTGCACTCCAGTAAAAGATCTGTACATCAGAAGTAAAATTCTACCCCTCAGCATAAGTGCAGAACTCCGAGCAGCTATGCTAATATACAAGATTAAACACAACACCATACTCTATAGCTCTCCCTACATCTTGAACTCAGACAATCATTCTTATGGAACTAGGCATGCGAAGGACGTAGCCTTATATATCATTCACTCTTCTAAATATGGTAGAAATAGTTTCAAGTTCTCTGCATCACAGTCATATAATAAACTTCCTGATGAAGTAAAAAGTGCACCAACTTTGTCGGTATTTAAGAGGAAAACTATGGAAGTATTGTGGGAAAAATTCGATGCATCTTAATACATCAAATAAGTTAAGTTATGTATAAGATTAAAAATCCTAAGTGCTTATCATTTTAAGGGACCTTGGTCTAAACAATCTTAGATATGGTATCAACCTTATAATAGGCCTATGTCCTTATTCATCAATTTGTGTTACGTTCAGAATTTTCTTCCTTGGTGTGTAAACACACATATTACTGTACAATTCCTCTGTACGAGCCTATGGCTCTTTGGAATTAATTGAATAATAATAAAAAAAAAAAAAAACATGGAAATTAATAAAATTTGTGGAATTATCTTCATTGAGCCCTGTGAATTTAGGTGTGTTTGGTTAATGTAAATTGTTTTTCTGCGGTTTTCTGATTTTGTATTGTATGTCAAGGAGGTTGGATTTGTCGCTGGAGAACCTACTGGTCTGGAATATGGTAGTTGTTAGTCGGAGACTACTTGGTTCGTGTCCCAGTCAGGGTGTATTATAGGGTCACTTGATTCGAGCGTTTCCAAGAATGGGATTGGGTCTGCATCGATGCAGGGTGATCAAGGTTGTAATTAATGTAAATTTTACTGCATTCTCTGCTCTTGGGTACCGCCTTGAATATTAAGACAGAAGTGTTTGTCCCTCGTCAGTGCTCGTGTAGAGCTTCGATCAGCTGAGGGATAGGCTATGCATAGGTTCAGTGTACTTGTGTTGATATGGTTGTTGTTAATTTTGTGTCTCTGACCTTGGACGACTGTCTTTAGTGCTAGGCAGAGCTCAAATGTCCCCTGTTCAGTACTCGTGTAGGGTTGTAACAGCTGATAGGGAACCTATTATAGGTAACAAGTATACAGTTGGTGGGTTTTGATTATGGTGCTTTGGCGACGGTTTAGCATACTTGATGTATAGGAAATTGTTAGAGTTTCTAAATTCTGCGTTGAAGTTGAGCCGGTGGACTCTAGTGTTCTTGGTTCACACCTGGTTTAGTTTCTGCCAGTAAATTTGTTATTGTTTCTTTTGATCTCTGGTTTTGCTTTTGCCTGTGGGCTTATGGGGCAGTAACTGATTGAGATTGATCCATTTTTTAATTTTCTTTCTGTAATGTAGCAGTAAATGTGGTGGTGTGAGCTGCAGTGAGCTCGTTGTGTGGATTTGATGGGTAATTTATGCCCTATGTAGAGTAATGTAATTTGTTTTATTATTAAATTTCTTTTCCTCGTGTTGTGGTACTCCAGGATGACCAAGGCTTCATTCTCTAAATGAAAAATATTGCACGTTACTGTTAGTTTGGGTCCTGGGTTAGCGTTTGGTTAGGTCCCTGGGTTTTCTTGCCTTAAATGTAATTTTGTTTTGTAAAATTTGTCGGAGCACTCTAGTTAGATCTTTGATTTTAATTAATTTAATGTAATTTTAAATTGGAAACCTTGTAACTGGCACTGTTACATGTTGCGTGTGATTCAAAATGAAACCGCAAATTGAACTGTGTGACTATAACTTGAAATTTTGAATAAGCCCAAGTAAGTGGTGCTGCCTTTTGCCCCTGTTGAGGCCATGAATGGGCTGACGAGTGCATCCTATTAACCCCTGGAGTTTGGACATTGTCTGGTTATGCCAGAATTAACTTTTCGCTTAAGGTTCCATCCTGAACCTGGAGTACCTGCCTTCGCTAACGAAGGTCTTAACCTGAGCTCGCGACTGTGATTCTGTACGAACCGTGGCTCTGTCCTGGGATGTTGTCTGGCTGGTTGATGTTGTGTGGTGAATGTTTCAGCGGGACACCTATATATATCTTCCCTGGGAACACCGACGATCTAGGCCTGGGTCGAAGGTGTTCAAATGGACCCTCGGCTACGTCCATCTGAGGGCGTGCCATCCAAGTACTGCTGGCGGTGCTGGGTGTGGATGTCCTTCATTGCCTTGGTGCCCACAATTAACACCGTTTATCAGACAGATTCTACACACACCCAAAGTAAACGGGGCTACATGACCGCATTGTCGCAGCCCCTAAACTGAGGAACCAACCAACCATCAATATGTCAGGAGTTATGGTTGGTTGGTTTTTAAGTTTAGGGGCTGCGACAATGCGGTCATGTAGCCCCGTGTATTTTGGGTGTGTGTAGAATCTGTCTGACATAGTCCATCTACTGTAAGTTTACACTTTTTTGACAGTTATCGCGGGAACAATTATTCCTACCGAATAGATCAATCCGCCATGCCACGTGCATCCTAGCCAATGAGCCATCACCCACAAGGCAGCCAGCAATGGCCGCTGTATTCCGTCAAGGAGTGAACAGCTGTTATGAGTTGCCTAAACCTACATATCACAATATCAATTCATTGCCCCTTTCAAAGGAAACTTGTATTTCTTTATGGCATTTATCAAACAATCGTTCTAACAGCACACCGAAAACCCACTGACGACTCGCTGACAGAATACTGCATCATTGTGCGCGCTATGACACAGCAGCTGATAACTTAAATGTTAGAGTGGAATTATTTTTAGGCTCATCATTTCACAGCTCAAGGAAAATGCTTACTAAGGTATGGTGTAAGATGTCCTTAAGATCATTACTTGACCTATTGGATTGATATTAAAATAAAACGTACAAAACATTTCACCATGTAAGTTAACTTTTAGGCCTACACTACAACTCATATTTTAGGCCTAATTTTTTGCACAAATAAATATGAAAATTATTCACCAGGGCAATGTCCTTGGGGAAATCAATAGTTCTGCTGCCTTTTCTTTTACCTTCAAAAAGAGAGAAATAAAATAAATATCTTGAACAAGATATTCCGTATCTGCTTCCGACTCTATAGTCAAAACAACGATGTCATACCTGGAGACCTCTCGGGCTACATATTTACTCAACATTTAAGATTTTTTTTTTTTTTTAAGCGTATGGCTTTTAGTGCCGAACCCCTGTATACAGTATATATATATATGAAAAGTGAACAAGCTTTCAAATGGAAATAATACTTTCAGACGACTTCGTGCAATATTATCAATTATAATTATTATTATTTAATAGAATTATCACGCTATTTTCTCAGGCGGATGAACACAGTAAAGCGTCCGTTACCAACCGCGCGCCCATCCCACGAGCACGTGGTAGCTTAGTTCGATAATGCAACATTTCAATCTGGCCGATAGAATACGTTGCCAATATTCACAATTACTGGGACAAGCGAAAAAATAACCTGAAAAACTTACATGTGATTAAAACTTGTATATATTTGTTATAGACTACAGGTTATAAATTGAGTCTTTCCTTATGAAGGTTGGCAAACCTAGCTGTCAAAAAAGTGCAATCTTACAGTAGATGAACTATAACCGGTGTTAATTGTGATAACTGTATTAGTGTGTGTTATCAGTTTTAGAATTCAAGTAAGGACTACACTCTTTGGAATTTTAAAAATAGCTCTTACTTTTGCCACCAAGCGCCACCGTTAACAACTACTAGTTCAGAACTTAGCTACCAGATGCCACCACAGTCGACTCTTGGCAACGAACGTAGGGACCTAAGAGCGTTGTTTACATTCTTAATCTATACAATTTAGCTTCACACAGGTGTAATTTGTGGAAGATTCTTTAACATGCCATAAATCTATGACATGGGACCGCCCGCTTTACTTCCCCTCCGAAGGAAGGCATACTGAGGGATTTTTAACGCTCTTAAAAAATCCGATGATTTCGGCCGGATTTGAACCCACGATCATGGGCATAGAAGCTCAGCATGCTACCGACTACGCCACCGAAGCCGCCCATCAGGAGTGAAACGCAAACACGTTACTCTTTAAGTAAAAATTAAGACTTTCACGACCGGCGTTGAAATAGGAATCTCTGTTTCGCGGGCTTATAGGCAGTGTTCTAAGGACATTTTGTCGTCCTGACGTTTCGCTGAGACTGCATTCAGCATGTTCACGGGTTACATTAAGCGAGGTAAAACTAATTAACAGAAAATATATAAACAGTCAACAAACCACGCATAGAGGCTACCATAGCAACGGCGCACCACATAAAAGTTATGTCTCAAGGACAGGGCTGCTCTTCTGTTGCATCTTCTCGTCTACGACGGTCAATGAGGGCAGGCTTGAGGGGATTAAGGACTGGAAGCCAAGTTCTGTTCACACGTTCTGCTTCCTCCTTAAGATTGAAGCTGTTAGTATGCTTCAGGATTTCAATGGCCTCCCGTCGTAGCCTGGCATGATGAGACACCATGGTGAACAGAACTTCGGTGTCTATCTTCTGTTAATTTGTTTTACCTCGCTTAATTTAACCTGTAAACATGCTGAATGCAGTCTTAAACGTCAGGACGACAAAATGTCCTTAGAACACGGCCTATAAGCCCGCGAAACAGAGATTCCTACGTTACTCTTTCATTAAATGAAAAATTAGCAATGCTACGAAGACTGGACAAAGGGGAATCACTCCAAAAAATTGCCAAGGAACTCAATGTAGGCCTTACGACGATAAAAGATTGGAGAAGAAATCGGAAAGACCTTTAATCACGTACAGTGACGATAGATTGTGCAAACGCTCTTAAGAATCGCAAAACATTGAAAGAGCCTAAACTTGAACTCCTTGACTACGCATTGTGGATGTGGTTCTACCAAGAAAGAAGGAAAGGAACCTCAATATTTTGAGTTCAGAGTGGATGACGAGATCAGCAACCACCACATCGTCGGCTAATATAAGTTTGAGTGTCATCTGAAAACCAAGGTTTCTTCGTAAGTCAGCAAGATCCACACACTCGGTTAAAATGTGGGCCAAGGTGATTATGGCTCCACTGGTACAAAGTGGGGGTCTTCCCTTCTCATTATGTACGAGTGGGTGGATCTTGCATGACCTATCCTTAGCTTACACAAAATTACGGACTCCCTCCGTGACCGGAAAGAGCTCCGCCACAAGCAAGTATTTCCCTTGACCGCTCTCAGTTTACTGGGTATTGGGTCAGCTAGCCAATGACTATTGAGGGCGTAACTGAGAGCGAATATCTCTAGCGGGTACCTTCATTGGTCGAGGTGGTAGTGATACCACCTCTTTTGCAGCTTGCCGGCCTTGCTGAACCGTATGCCGCAAAACCATAGTCTAGCCGGGACAGGACGAGGACTTGGTAGAACCGTAGCAGCACCGCACGGTCAGCCCCCCACGTAGTGCCACTGAGAGAGAAACTTGAGCATGTACAGTTTCCTGAGACACACTGTTTTTAGTTCCCGTATATGGTGCTGCACGTTAATTTGCTGTCAAAATGGAGCCCTAGTAAGTGATGTGTCAACCAACGGCAACGCAGTATGTTGTTCAGGGTGTAAATGTAGCCTCTGGAGGTGAAAAAAATAAACGACGGAGGTTTTCGCTGTGTGACAGTTTGAGTCACATACAATTCATTATCTGGTGTTAGTCGCCTTTAATATCAATATTACACCTTTTTCCTCCTCCATATACACTGACCGGCACGAAAAACGCAACACACAATAAATGATGTGTAATTATCTATTTAATCAAAGTGAAGCACTTCAACCTATTTTTTTAGACGGGGTATGCTATTGGCGTTGCTTTGCGAGCAAACAATGAAGTGCCGTTTGTTGATTGCACTAGCCTCAATTGTTTTTTCCTGCGCAACCTGGAAAACACATCACTGGATGTGAGCCAATAATGTGTTCCCGCGTTTAAAGCGCTTATTGTTGTACTTTGAATTATTCCCTTTTCAATCACATGTGTTCGTAGGATCTTTCGTGATTGTCATAATTAGCTTTCTGGAGAAAACATGCCCTTAAGCCCTGAACAAGCTGCAAAAGCTGTTGCTTTGGTGGAAGATGGTCGCAGCATGCATTACGTTACAGAAGTGTTGAGGACTACTGGAGGCTTTGCAAGGAGACCAGGAACAGCCCTGAGAAAAGCAACATCGGAGAGAGATGACCGCTTCTTACAACTTCAAGTTCTCCATGACCGTCACACCACCGCCATTGAAGCACGAAATCGACTCTACCAAGTTCGAGGGGTCGATGCTAGTGAGAGAACCGTCCGAAGAAGATTGGAAGAAACCAATGTTCAATCCATAAGACCAGTTACAGGTCCAGAATGCACCAGAGCACATCGCACAGCTCGACTACTTTTCGCAAGGGAACATCATGACAGGACAGTACTTCAATGGGAACAAGTGTCGTTCACCGATGAGTCATGATTTGACCTCCGATCACCTGACTGAAGAGAGAGGGTCTGGAGAAGGCCAGGGGAATGGTATTCCCCTTGCACATTCTCATCCAGGACGCCTTTTAAGAGTGATTCTGTGATTGTGTGGTCAGGAATCAGTATGGCTGAAAGGACGGATTTGGTCTTCGTTAGAGAATGGGAGCCTTGCCGGACATTGGTATGTGGAGGAAATCCTTCTGGAGCATGTTGTGCCTTTCACTCCATTTATTGGGGATGATTTCACACTAATGCAAGACAATGCACGCCCACACGTTGCGAGAGTTCTTGGATAAAGCAGGGATTCATGCTATAGCTTGGCCTGCTCGAAGCCCTGATATGAATCCTATTGAGCACGTTTGGGACCGGCTGAGGAGAGGAGCCCGTCAGAGCTATCCAGAGACCCTAGAGGACCTACGGAATGCCCTCTTGGAAGATGATTCCTCAACAGGACTTTACAGCATTAATCAGGAGCATCCCTGAGAGGTTGAATGCCGTCAGTGGTGCAAGAGGTGGCAATACACGCTTTTGAAGATGCGAACAGATGCCTCAGAGATTATCTCCGAGGTCTGTGAAGTAAAGGGTGAAGTGTATAAAATCAAAACAGAAGTGCATTACCTTTATGAGCTTACTCAAAATTTCCCGCTCTTATAGCGCTCTTTCCTTGAAGTGTGTATCTCTGGCTTAATTTGTTAAATTTGTTTATAATTGTCTTTTTTTCCATTGTTAGACACCTACATGGGACAGTACTACAATATTTCATCATTTTATAGTAGATTAGTGTCATACAAGTGTCATAAATTAAAAATTAATTTAGGTTTTTGTAAGAAATTGAAGTGTTGCATTTTTCGTGCCGGTCAGTGTAGCACGTTCTTCTCTAAAGCCCATTAGAACAAACCAGCTGAGTTTGTCTCCTAAACATGAAATTATATCTCTATATATATAAAAATGAAAGTTTGTCTGGTTTTTTTTTTGTTTGTTCTGAGTTTCCACGGAAATTTGAGTTATTAACGCGTTTCAGAACCACAACGGGAATAACAATTGGTGGGGAACAGCTGAAGTAAGTGGAGAGTTTCAAGTAACTGGGAAGCCTGATACAAGATAATGGAAGAAACGATAGAGAAATAAATGAGCGGGGGAGGCAGGCAGAAGCATTTCGGAGGAGTGTGAGAAGCATGTTATGGAGCAAGGATGTCCCTCAGAACAGCAAAATGATCATATATCGGACGTACTATGTCCCTATCCTGACGTATGCCTCAGAGACCTGGGTTATGAAAGGAAGGGAGAAGAGCAAAATACAGGCCAGTGAGATGAGGTTCTTGAGAAGCAGTATTGGAGCTACAAAGATGGTCAGAATAAGAAATGAGAGGACCAGAGAATTAATGGAGGAGGAACCATTACAGGATGGTATAGAGAAATCTAGACTTAGATGGTATGGACATGTAAAACGAATGGAGGAGAAGAGGATACCCATGAGAGTACACGAGACGAAGTGGGAAGGAAAGAGACCGAGAGGAAGACCGAGAGACAGGTGGCTGAAGGGGGTGGAAGAAAGCGTGAAGAAGAGAGGAGAAGACTGGACAAGGGTGAAGGCTGAGAGATGGTGGGAAGACAGAAGACGTTGGAGAGGCTTCTGTTCCAAACAGACCCGGCCAGTGGCTGGAAACTGTGCATGATGATGATGATGATGATGAACGCGTTTCAGACTGGTTTATGACGGTTGCCCGCAAAAACAAATTTTTTGTCTGTCTGTTTGTTTGTTTGTCTGTGTACAACTTTGCACGCACATCACTCGATAACGGCTGAGTGGATCAACGTAAGATTTGGTACAGATACCCATAAGAGGCACGAAAGTAATCATTGATGTAATTCTTCTCCGTACCTCTCATAAAAGAGGGCCTACCCCCTTAAAATGCATGCTGAAATGGGCATAGAAAGACGAGACAAAGCTCATTTTCAGCGTCTCAATGTGAGAAACAAAACTCGGAGGCCCTATGGGCCCTAAGGTCCTAAAACCAACAGTTTTTGAGATATCCCCAAACTATTATGGCGTACAAGGACGAGCCCAAACTCATTTTCAGCCCCTCGTGGCTCGGAGGCTACTACGTTACAAGGCTCTAAAACCACATTTCTGACTCCCAGAAAACTAATTTCAGTTGGTTGGTTGGTTCTTAAGTTTAGGGGCTGCGACAACGCGGTCATGTAGCCCCGTGTACTTTGGGTGTGTGTAGAATCTGTCTGATAACCGTTTTAATTGTGATGACTGTATTAGTGTGTGCATCTGTTTTTTAATTTAAGTACTGCGTCTTAGAATTTTTCAAATAGTTCCTACTTTTGCCGCCAAGCGCCACCGTCAACGACTACTAGGCCAAGTTCAGAACATAGCTACCAGACGCCACCACAGTCGGCTCTTAGCAACGAACGTAGCAACCTAAGAGCGTTGTTTACATTCTTAACCTATCCAATTTAGCTTCACACAGGTGCAATTAGTTGAAGGTTCTTTAACATGCCATAAATCTATGACATGGGACTGTTGGCTTTACTTCCCCTCCGAAGGAAGGCATACTGAAGGATTTTTAACGCTCTTAAAAAATCCGACGGCTTCGGCCGGGTATGAACCCACTATCTTGGGCATAGAAGCTCAGAATGCTACTAATTTCAGTTAATAAACTAATAAAAATAGATGGCAAGTGCAGAAGAAGACCAAATCAGGAGCTATATAGATATACTGAGAAAATCACAGATGTGGTCAGGAAGAGATGTCTGGCTTTCTACGGACATGTCTCAAGGATGAATCCAACAAGACTAACCTACCGGCATATCAACTACTGGGAGAATAGAAAGAGCATGACACCATGGTTAACAGAAGTTAACAAGGACATCCAAGAACTGAAGATAATGCTAAGTGATATTAGAAGCCGATCACATCTCAGAAAAATACTTACACAGAAGAGTTTTCAAGACAGACCACCCTGTAAGAAAACCGGCATCATCTGGACAAAAGAGAGACAGGAGAAACATAGCCAGAGAATGCGCGAATATTGGGCAAACATCAAGTCCCTCGCCAAGCTGAAAAGTTGAACGTCGTGGTCCTTAGCTGGCCCATCCAAAAGAAGAAGAAGAAGAAACTAATGAAGGAATGCAAGACGGTAACCATGACAACAGTATCTCAAGAGGTGACCTCCAACTATCCATCTATTTCTTTAAGAAGGAATGCCACTCAATTTATTAAATTTCTGTAAAAGTTTGCAAATGGCTATAAGGTTAGCATGGAAACAAACATAGACTCTAAAATTCATCAATGCGCTTAAGGGGGTCATGGGGTAACCTTGAATTTTTAAACGCAACTTACACATGCAATATGTTGTACAGAAAATCTATTATATCTCCAAACTGCAACATTATTTTCAAAAATTCCTGAATTGAAATAGTATTTTTTGCAGCTTTTGGGAATTTGGGCCATTGGAGGCTAAAAATCCTGAATTTTTATGCACCACAAGCCTTTATAATTTATTAAAAGAGTTTTCCTGGGGATGGGTTCTTTCCACAACGGTGAGTCAGTTTTTATTTGACATATATTGCGTTTCGTAAACAAGGTTATCAATATTATTTACACGTCAGGAAAAACACGTTACGTGAATTTAGTTTGAGAGCACATTTTAACTAATCATATTTTTGTCAACAAACGGGTTCATCGTAAAGATGATTTTGTTTCACACTGTGTGGTTGATATATCTTGATGTTTATGTACGCCTATAACGTGTTCGGGTGCTTGGTGCATCGTAAAATTAGGTATGGTAACCAAGAATAAATACACCAATCATTTATAAAACTCTTCACCGTACTTCTCATAGAAGTGTTGATATAGGGAAAATCTTTTCAAAATACATGCTAAAATAGACGAAAAATAAAAGTTATCCTAGAAAGACACCAAATCATATGTTGCGCTTCTCAATGTGTGGCACAAAACTAGGGAGTCTATAAAGGGTCTCCGAAAACCACATTTTAAGGCCCTTAAATTAACAGTGACTGATATACCCAGAGAAATAACTTTGCTCTGATAACCTTATGAAGGAATGACAATACCCTAACCATTGCAACAGTAGCTCAATTGATAGCGTCTGGTTATTAAATCCGAAGACCGTTCGAAGAGCGGGTACTTCTGCTAGTATAATCGAGTTCATTCTCTCTTCTACGAACCAGAAACAAACAAACCCTATACATTATTCTCCTGACCTGTGACTCTCATTTCTAAGTTTAATTTATAATAAACTCAGTTTGGCATGCGCCTTACTAATCTTATTGAAAATGAAAATCCACAGCCTGCTTCCAGTCTCCGACCGGATCAGGAATGGAATGAATGAAGCCCCCATCTAGCGGCGAGGATATGAACTGTGCCGGCTGCCGAGGCCTGACGCACTCCTCTGGGGCAATGATTAAATGAATGACAGATGAAATGAAATGATAGTGGAGAGTGTTGCTGGAATGAAATGTTGACAGGGAAAACCGGAGTACCCGAAGAAAAACCTGCCTGCCTCCGTTTTGTCCAGCACAGATCTCACATGGAGTGACCGGGATTTGAACCACGGACCCAGCGGTGAGAGGCCGGCATGCTGCCGCCTAAGCCACAGAGGCTTCACTATATCTTATTATCTTATTACTAATGATAATTCCTGTTGGGACTATTCCGGATTGAGAATCTATATTCACACACATCAAGGGCAAAATATCGCAATCATAATGTTTAAATATTATCCCCGAATCATGTTCGTGGAGCGCTTGTCTGTAAGCCGGCGAGAAGAGTTCCGGGTATCATGTTAGTATGCGGCGCTCTACCGAATCATTGGCGGAAGATGGCATTACAATAATTAAGAAAAAAGAAGGGAATCAATTGTCAAGAAACTAAGATGAAAAGTCTGGAAATGGACCTCCTTGGCATTTGCCGAGGAGGGCCAAAATTTTGCGTGTGATATTCCGTATTAAATTATATTTGCGAAGGTTTAGTTGTTTCGTTTCTTTCAAGGTTCGATGCGGAGCAGGGGCATTAAATCTTGATTGTTTGTGAATCTGTTGTGGCCGGGATATGAATGTCTACCCTTCGGGACATGATGGGGATACGTTTCTTATTACTTCCTTTCATTGGTTTGAGATTATGTTTTATCTGTGAATTTGATTACTTGTGTATTTTTTTTATGTGTGTAACGCGGGCTTATGCTTTGGCACGTTTCTCCTGTCTAGTTGACGTTACCATGACGTGTGGTGAGAGAGTTGAAGCTTGTTAACTGTTGGTGAGAAAAATATGATAGAAGGATATAGAGAGTTAATGGATTGGATATCATTTCTGCGTTATTAATTTGATTACCGAATATTTTGCAAAACGTTTCCCCACTACAAAGACACCTAATTGGATTCTATATTGAGCCGAGAATCTTCAGATTACCTTATTGTTTTAACCGTTATAACGCCTATATGTGTAATACCTTTAATGTTTTCTTTAACCTAGTAAAATCTGTTTTCTGACTGCGAGTGAGTTGGAAGATAAGGGTCAATCTAGTTATGATCAAAATTGTTAAAAGCTGAAATTGATAGGTTTCTAACCTCGCCAAGTGAATTGGTGTTTTAGGTCTTCCCGATCGGGGTCTCCCAAAATACTTTCCCAAGAATATGAAATTGTCCACATAAAATAAAAAAATGGTGCTTTGAAATATGTGTTGATCAAGTGGAAAGATGCGAGTACCTTCATGGTTTAAGGATGTGTGTAAAAAGTAAGTAGGCCTAGTACATGCACTTAGAGGGTAAATCGATTGACTAAAGAAGTATTTTGGTGTGTGTAATTATCGTTTGGTGATATCTTGTCATTGTAGATTTCGTCTCACTCCGATTAAAATTATGATGTTGAGTTATATTATGTTTTATTCACCCTGTTGACACGGGTTCCCCTTCCTGCAACGGGCTATTGACCCGGTTCTCTCCCTTCTTAATTAATAGGTAGCAGTAATATTATATGAGAGAGAGAGAGAGTGTGTGTGGATGTGGGTGGGTGTGTGTGGGCAAACAAATTTATCTTTCCTTTAAGGGGATACACATTGCTGAAAAATGAAAACCCGGTCGTGAGCCCACCTGTCGACCCGGTTATTAGCTAGCTGCAATTGCCGTTCCATGATTGCCATACTTCCAGAGCTGTATTGCAGAGCTAAATCGTCTACATACAGACATACAGCGATGGAACTACCGGGGGCCCGGCGGCGGCAACAATGCCATTTATGGCAACTGCGAACAAGGTGACACTCAGCACTGAACCCTGAGGGACTACATTTTCTTGGGTATAATATTGCGATAATGTCCTACCGACCCTTACACGGAACAGTCGGACGGACATGAAATTAGCAATGAAAGTCGGTATATTACCACGGAGTCCTCACTCGTGAAGGGTGGAAAGGATCCCGTAGCGCCATGTGGTGTCGTAGGCTTTCTCAAGGTCAAAGAAAACCATGACTAGGTGCTGCTTTCGGATAAATGCCTCCTGTATGGCGCTCTCAAGTTGTAGGTCGGTGGTGGACCTATGAGAGCGAAATCCACACTGGTACTCAGACAGGAGACCTCTCTCTTCCAGGAACCACACCAGCCGACGGTTCATCATTTTCTCTAGCAGCTTACATAGGCCATTTGTCAGACAAATGGGCCTATAGCTGCTGACAAGCTTGGGATCCTTTCCAGCCTTGGGAATCGGTATCACGATCCCCTCTCGCCATTGAGTAGGAAACTCCCCTTCAATCCATATACGATTGAAGAGGATCAACCGTTTATACTGGATTCGCACTGATGTTTTAACATTTGATTACGTATGTTATCCGGTCCAGGAGCCATACAGATGGCCAAGTTGGTGGCCCTTCCCCTAATAGCAAGCATGTTTATTTCTATGGGTCAAACCAGAACTGGGACCAGAAATCCAAAATCGACCTTCATAAGGCCCCCTCTGTCGCCTTTAACGACAGGCAGGGGATACCGTGGATGAATTCTGCCCTCGCCATCCACAGGGGGTCTTAACAAATCAAAAACTGGCAAGTTATTCGCCCATTAGTCGCCTCCTACGACAGACAAGGCATACCGTGGGTGTATTCTATCCCACACCCACACGGGGTTCACTGGAGTTGTACTGTACTCACCTCAATTTGGAGACGCGGAGGTTTGTTGGTCATATATGCTGGTTTCACTTGGTACATGAAATCCCTGATAACCACAAGAATCTCTTCCTGGAGCCAAAGCGAGGAGATATTCACGATCAGGGGGCGACTATCCCACTGGAATACCAAGAACTTCATCATCATCATCATCATTTACGGTACTCAACAGGTCATAAAGACCCATGACAGAAAACAGAGAAAATACATTCCATTACAAAAGACATACATTACAAAAGATGTTCCATGACATAACAATGAAGAAATAAATAAAATAAAGTCACAGGTTTGTAATATAAATAATAATCCACCAAGCTTGCCACATCAGGATAGTAGGGCAATATACTTGCTAAAATGAGTCTCACACAAAGAACAAATCTGACTTCACAAAAATACGCACATTTATTAATAATAATTCTTCTCCGAGGAGTTGATCTCTGGTAATCAAAACTAACAATACCCGTTTGTCAGACATGTCAGCAAGTTTCCATAACCTGCATCTCTTTCAGAGTATGCACCACAACCATCACTTCTCTCTCCCAAAACCAACAGCCAGACCTTATTAAAAACATCACATAATCTCTCTTCATCCAAACCAATTTCCAGACCTTCTAAAAAACATCACATTTCTCCAAGCATTTTCATAAAAGCCAACCTCCATTCTGCCCGGCAAAGCAAGGCAAAGCAAACCTTGCCATTAGCCAAAGCCACCTACCAGCAATAGCCAGACCACCACCAAGAATCTCTATGGCGCTGAACACGTAAGATTCTCGATGGTGCTGCACCAATAAGTGGCCATGGCTGGCAACCAGATTAAAACAAAAATAATTACTACCAACAAAACAAACTAAATAACTAGAAGCAGGCTCTGTAACCTACTTAAAAGTTTGGTTACAGAAACGCCCCCTTGAGAGTGACTTTCTAACTGAAGGTTAGAAATTCACTCTCAACCCTCAAAACAAATACATAAATTAACAAGAATACATGGAACATACACAGACTAAAACAAAATACAAAGTGAAACAAATATTGATCATCTTCTTTAGAAAAAATAACAGGATCATCTTCGCCATAATGGCAAACACCATTTACTGTACTCAACAGGCCATAAAGACCCATGAGAGAGAGAAAACAGAGAAAATACATTCCATTACAAAAGACATACATTACAAAAGATGTTCCATGACATATCAATGAAGAAAGAATTAAATAAAATCACAGGTTCAATTGCATATGGGGGGCATGTTTCTGGTCACAATTTCAAATATTTATTGCAGATGCTGTTCCACCTCCTTCTATCTGAAGCATCATCAAGGGAAGCTGTAGGTTTTATTTCCGCCAACAGCTTTACAAATATTACAGTATTAAACACAGTTCACAATCAAGAAATTTTAAGTTTTCTGTGCGTTTCATCTGAAAAGAATTCAGGGTTGTCTGTGTGTATGAACATAAATATTTGTGGTGGCTCAGTGGTCTAGCTGTATGCCTCTCACCAAGGCGGTCCGGGTTCGATTCCCGGTCAATGCATGTGAGATTTTCGAAGTGAAATGCCATGTCCTGTGGTTCGGATTCCACGTAAAAAGGAGGTCCCGTGGCTCATGATCTCAAAATTAACGGTCACGTTAAACTACAAGCTTCCTTCCTTTATAAATATTTGTATTTACGACAAGGGTCAATTAAGGCGGATAAAAGTCGGATACCCTAATTCCGCCTTAACACCCATAGTCGTACTTCTCAGACGCTATGGTATCTAATGGAGTGATGCCGGGGCTGGAGCCCAGAGTGAAAGAGAAATTCCAAGGAACAAAATTAGCTTCAAGATCGTTAGATGCAAGCTACTCAATTTCCTGGTACAGGAGACAAAGATCGCCATTAGAACTTATAACGAATAAATGATATTCTGTGCTTCTTGGAACTTAACTCTTACACGCTCAGAGAGCCGATCTATCAGCTCGAGTGGTGTTGCATAAAACAGTCAGCGTATCAATCTATTGGCTCTGTGTTGGAATGGCTATATTAGTGACTTATTGTACTACCAGATGGCAGGAGAAGATTGTGATAATAGCTTTTGAATTTGGTTTTCACCTTTCTCGACAGATGGAGACACTGCACTACCGCATTTGTATGAAACAAATGAAATTATGAAGCTGCGTATGTATGTTTGCCACATGGCGAGTCAAAGTTTACTGTGTGCGAGTATAGTCATCTCTTATGCTTCAAATTATGTGTTTGCCTTTTGTTATTCCGTTTCCATTTTAATATTAGGTTATTATTTGTAATATTTTCTTTATATTTAACGTTTATATGTGTTATGAAGTCGACCCATCTTCACTGGGGTTAATTACAAGGGGATACCAACGCTGCTGCCTTGTAGAAGTGGCAGGGGACTGCCAAAGGCTAAGGGAGAAAACCCTAACAGAAACTCCTCTCTAGTGTTAGGCTTAGCAAGCCAGCTGAATAGTAATTTGAATTGCTATCAAAACTAAAACGAGCCTCGGAAAGAAAAACAAATACCGACCTGTCAAATCTTCTCAAACATTTGTAACGTATGATGACCGAAAGGCTGATGATCTTTTACAATAATATTGTAACATTTTTTAATAAGTGCCTTACGATGTGGTGACAAATGTAACTGTTCTAATAAAAAACACAAACATAATAAGAATATATAAATACACTGTGGTGTGACCTTACCTGTGATAGTGTAATATAATAGGTGTTGTTGAGCACCAGATTCCTATTTAAGATAGTGAATCGAAATTTATTAAATATATCCTCGGCTATCAGCAGTAGAGTTCGAGACCACTTACCCCTGGTCGTAGTGTAACTTAGTTGACTAACCATTCAGTATTTATTTATAAGGAGTAGTTGAATTTGCCTATAGTATGTGCTAACTACAAGAAAAGTTATAGTCATGAAGTTAAAGAAATAATTTATTGACTCAAGAACAAAATACTAATAGTTACAAAAAAGAATTTAATTTACCAACTGCGGTTTAATTATTTAAAAGAAAATGAACATTTAAAATGAATTGAAAATTAATTGAAGTTAAATGATAATAGAGACGATAGTTTTATTTAATTGTTTGCTCACACAGTCGAAGATTCGTCATATTTAAGTAATGACCGATGATCTAGATGTTACGTCGCGTATGTTTAAAAAATGATGTGATATCTCAATTACTATGAAATATCCTCATTAAGTACGTTGCCAACTGTAGAACGACTGTAGAGCAGGGATATAATCCACTATATGCTGATATAGATATCGGCAGTACATCGTTCAGTGTCGAATCTGTATTGTAGTTGAACGCTATGATAGAACTTCGCTCAGTCCTAAGAGCCTTCATGTTCCCTAATGACCAGTCTCTAATTGAAAGCTCTCGGTGAAAGAATGTCCTCTCTGTTGGGGGTTCCGGCTTATATGTTTCCTTGTCACGTGATCCGGAAACTTCCCTCTCCACTGGTTTCTTGGTTCATTCACCACGGGACAACCTAGTTGCGCCACAACTTCCAGTATTTAGGAAGCGTACCTTCAGTAGCAATGGCGTGTTAGTTGCACCATGAGTGAAATATAATGTTCTATTCCTTCCAGAAGGAACTCCATGGTCGGCACGTGATTCTTAGCCATTGTGGGTTTTTAAAATCTTGTGACAATGGCTACCTGCCGTTGTGAAATAACTACTGCGTCACTCTGGGGTTTATACACACATCAAAAAAAGTTTTGCATCACCTCGGTTCCAAGAGTTCCGGAACCTTTAAATACAAAGGGAATAGAGATCAACACAAACAACATTTCAGCTCGTTTTATTGCTCATGAGACCCACACATTGCATGTTGTACCATCATACAGCTAGACTTTCAGCGTTTGTGGTCCAGATTGCAGTACACACCACTACCTCTAATACCCAGTAGCACGTCCTCTTGCATTGATGCATGCCTGTATTCGTCGTGGCATACTATCCACAAGTTCATCAAGACACTGTTGGTCCAAATTGTCCCACTCCTCAACGACAATTCGGCGTAAATCTCTCAGAGTGGTTGGTGGGTCAAGACGTCCATAAACAGCCCTTTTCAACATATCCCAGGCATGTTCGATAGGGTTCATGTCTGGCGAACATGCTGGCCACTGTAGTCGAGCGATGTCGTTATCTTGAAGGAACGCATTCACAAGATGTGCACGATGAGGTCGAGAATTGTCGTCCATGAAGACAAATGCCTCTCCAATATTCTGCCGATATGGTTGCACTATGGGTCGGAGGATGTCATTCAGGTATCGTAAAGCCGTTTCGGAGCCTTCCATGACCACCAGTGGCGTACGTCGGCCCCACATAATGCCACCCCAAAACATCAGGGAACCACCACCTTGCTGCACTCGCTGGACAGTGTGTCTAAGACGTTCAGCCTGACCAGGGTGCCTCCAAACACGTCTCCGACGATTGTCTGGTTGAAGGCATATGCGACACTCATCGGTGAAGAGAACGTGATGCCAATTCCGTGGGGTCCATTCAGCATGTTGTTGGGCCCATCTGTACCGCGCTGCATGGTGTCGGGGTTGCAAAGCTGGACCTCGCCATGGACGTCGGGAGTGAAGTTGCGCATCATGCAGCCTATTGCGCACAGTTTGAGTTGAAACACGACGTCCTGTGGCTGAACGAAACGCATTATTCAACATGGTGGCATTGCTGTCAGGGTTCCTCCGAGCGGCAATCCGTAAGTAGCGGTCATCCACTACAGTAGTAGCCCTTGGGCGGCCTGAGCGAGGCCTGTCATCGACAGTTCCTGTATCTCTGTACCTCCTCCATGTCCGAACAACATCGCTTTGGTTCACTCTGAGACGCCTGGAAACTTCCCTTGTTGAGAGCCCTTCTTGACACAAAGTAACAATGCGGACGCGATCGAACTGCGGTATTGACCTTCTAGGCATGGTAGAACTACAGACAACATGAGCAGCGTACCTTCGTCCTGGTGGAATGACTGGAACTGATCGGCTGTCGTACCCCCTCCGTCTAATAGGCCCTGCTCATGCATGGTTGTTTACATCTTTGAGCAGTTTTAGTGACATCTATGAACAGTCAAAGGGACTGTATCCTGGATACAATATACACAGTCAACGTCTATATGCCGGAGATCTGGGAACCGAGGTGATGCAAAACTTTTTTTGATGTGTGTACTATTGCACCAAGTTGCAATTTATGTGACATACAATCCTTCGTCTCTTTACAAATGAATATTAATAAAAATCTTTTTGACTATAATAATAAAAACCGCTTACAAGTATCTGATATAAAAATTATCTCATCGATGTACTAATTAATAAGAATAATAAATATGAAAATAAATGAATGAATAACCCTTTATATCAAACAGGTATGGGATCGAATCGTTACAATATGCGAAGAAATCCCAAATCAAGAAAATCAAACACATGATTGGAACACTAAACATCCTTACATTGACAAGTAAATGTGAAGAACAGGTGGATTTGATGGAGAGGAGGAAACTTTGCTTCCTTGGCATCAGTGAGACAAAATGGAAAGGCACAGGAGTAAAACAACTGAGGAAAGGATATAATCTTCACTGGATGGGTAACAAAACCGAAGCTAGGAATGGCGTCAGATTTATATTGAAAGAAGATATAGATGCTGCAAGTGAAGTGACCTATGCAAATGATGGACAATCCAAATCCTTAATAGATTACTGATGGAAAAGCTGGTCAAACTATTTGTGATGTTAAGGTTGTGCCAAGTGAGAGCTTAGATAGCGACCACAGACTACTTCTTGCAATCACCAAAAATGTAAAAATCTACACAACACAGAAAACCAAAAAACCAAAGATTAAAACCTGGGAACTGAAAAAAAGTAGAAAACAAACTGATGTATACAAAAAAGGTGGCCTCCAAAATACCTACAGATAGAACACAAGGAGGAAATACAGAGTGGAACAGATTCAAAGAATGTCTTGTTGGAGCTGCTGTAGAAATATGTGGCAAAACTAGTAGTAAAGTAAAAGAAAGAAAAACAGCCTGGTGGAATGATGGAAGTGAAGAGTGCAGTTCAGAAGAAAAAATGAAGCAAGAAAGGCAAGAAATTCAGAAAGGAGATGGAAAATATGAATTAAAAATGAGTGAATTCAAACAGACATACAGAGATTGTAGACTGCGAGTGAAACGAATAGTAGCAGAAGAAAAGCAAAGTCTTGGATTGATTTTACAAATAAATTGGAAGAAGATAGTAAAGCAAATTCCAAATTGCTGTACAGTGTTGTTAAAAATACCAAGAGTAGTTATGAGCAAATAATAGCTCTACAGAAACCAGATGGGAGCATCACTAGGAAAGACACAGAAATAAGAGAAATTATGAAATTATATTTTGAGAATTTATACTATGGTATAAAGGACTCCAGTCCTAATGCACAGATTCAGTCAAGTGATAATATATCTGAAGAAACGCCACCAACTTGGAGTGAAGTAGAATAAGCCCTTAAAAGTATGCGCAATAGCTTTACAGGGTAATAAGGGCAATATGGAAGGATAAAATAATACCAGATGACTGGAAGAAGGGAGTTCTAGTTCCCCTGTTGAAGAAAGGAAGTAAAAAAAAGTGCAACAACTATAGAGGGATTACTTTACTGTATCATGGTTTAAAAATATTTGAGAAAATGAGAAAAAATTATGGAAAATTATTGAACCCCAACTGCAAGACGAACAATATGGATTTAGGAAAGATTGATCAACTATAGACATCATATTCTCACTGAAAATGACATTGGAAAAGCACTGGGAGAAAGATCGTAATTTGACATTTGTGTTTCTAGACATCAAAAAAGCATTCGATAGTGTCCCTAGAACAACTATATGGGAGTGTCTTAAAAAGAAGAATGTGACTATGGAACTTATTCACAGAGTAAAAAAGCTTTACGATGACTACTACAGCTGTGTTCAAGTAGGAAATGGATATTCAGATTGGTTCCAGACATCCAGAGGAGTGCAACAGGGCAGTGCCCTTTCACCATTACTATTCATCACCATCATGGATGAAATCATAAAGGAAGTGAAGCAGAACACCAATATGGATCTACAAGCATTTGCTTTTGCAGAAGATATAGTTATCTGGTATTACTACTAGTGGACTGGGGCAGTGTGGTGCAATTGCACATAGTGTAATGTTATACAGTGTTGGTATTACTACTAGTGGAGTGACACAGTGTAGTGCAATAGCACATAGTGTAATGTTATACAGTGTTGGTATTACTACTAGTGGAGTGACACAGTGTGGTGCAATAGCACATAGTGTAATGTTATACAGTGTAGGTATTACTACAAGTGGAGTGGGGCAGTGTGGTGCAATAGCACATAGTGTAATGTTATAAAGTGTTGGTATTACTACTAGTGGAGTGGCACAATGTGGTGCAGTAGCACATAGTGTAATGTTACACAGTGTTGGTATTAATACTAGTGGAGTGGCACAATGTGGTGCAGTAGCACATAGTGTAATGTTATACAGGGTTGGTATTACTACTAGTTGAGAGACGCAGTGTGGTGCAATAGCACATAGTGTAATGTTATACAGTGTTGGTATTACTACTAGTGGAGAGACGCAGTGTGGTGCAATAGCACATAGTGTAATGTTATACAGTGTTGGTATTACTACTAGTGGAGTGACACAGTATGGTGCAATAGCACATAGTGTAATGTTATACAGTGTTGGTATTACTATTAGTGGAGTGGCACAATGTGGTGCAGTAGCATATACTGTAATGTTATACAGTGTTGGTATTACTACTAGTGGAGTGAGACAGTGTGGTGCAATAGCACATAGTGTAATGTTATACAGTGTAGGTATTACTAATAGTGGAGTGGGGCAGTGTGGTGCAGTAGCACATAGTGTAATGTTATACAGTGTTGGTATTACTACTAGTGGAGTGAGACAGTGTGGTGCAATAGCACATAGTGTAATGTTATACAGTGTAGGCATTACTAATAGTGGAGTGGGGCAGTGTGGTGCAGTAGCACATAGTGTAATGTTATACAGTGTTGGTATTACTACTAGTGGAGTGGCACAATGCGGTGCAGTAGCACATAGTGTAATGTTATACAGTGTTGGTATTACTACTAGTGGAGTGGCACAATGTGGTGCAGTAGCACATAGTGTAATGTTATACAGTGTTGGTATTACTACTAGTGGAGTGAGACAGTGTGGTGCAATAGCACATAGTGTAATGTTATACAGTGTAGGTATTACTACTCGAGGAGTGACACAGTGTGGTGCAGTAGCACATAGTGTAATGTTATACAGTGTAGGTATTACTAATAGTGGAGTGACACAGTGTGGTGCAATAGCACATAGTGTAATGTTATACAGTGTAGGTATTACTATTAGTGGAGGGACACAGTGTGGTGCAATAGCACATAGTGTAATGTTATACAGTGTAGGTATTACTACTCGAGGAGTGACACAGTGTGGTGCAGTAGCACATAGTGTAATGTTATACAGTGTAGGTATTACTAATAGTGGAGTGACACAGTGTGGTGCAATAGCACATAGTGTAATGTTATACAGTGTTGGTATTACTACTAGTGGGGTGGGACAGTATGGTGCAATAGCACATAGTGTAATGTTATACAGTGTAGGTATTACTACTAGTGGAGTGACACAGTGTGGTGGAATAGGACATAGTGTAATGTTATACAGTGTTGGTATTACTAATAGTGGAGTGACACAGTGTGGTGCAATAGCACATAGTGTAATGTTATACAGTGATGGTATTACTACTAGAGGAGTGGGGCCATGTGGTGCAATAGCACATAGTGTAATGTTATACAGTGTTGGTATTACTACTAGTGGAGTGGCACAATGTGGTGCAGTAGCACATAGTGTAATGTTATACAGTGTTGGTATTACTACTAGTGGAGTGGCACAATGTGGTGCAGTAGCACATAGTGTAATGTTATACAGTGTTGGTATTACTACTAGTGGAGTGGCACAATGTGGTGCAGTAGCACAAAGTGTAATGTTATACAGTGTTGGTATTACTACTAGTGGAGTGGCACAATGTGGTGCAGTAGCACATAGTGTAATGTTATACAGTGTTGGTATTACTACTAGTGGAGTGGCACAATGTGGTGCAGTAGCACAAAGTGTAATGTTATACAGTGTAGGTATTACTACTAGTGGAGTGGGGCAGTGTGGTGCAGTAGCACATAGTGTAATGTTATACAGTGTTGGTATTACTACTAGTGGAGTGGCACAATGTGGTGCAGTAGCACAAAGTGTAATGTTATACAGTGTAGGTATTACTACTAGTGGAGTGGGGCAGTGTGGTGCAGTAGCACATAGTGTAATTTTATACAGTGTTGGTATTACTACTAGTGGAGTGAGACAGTGTGGTGCAATAGCATATAGTGTAATGTTATACAGTGTAGGTATTACTACTAGTGGAGTGGGGCAGTGTGGTGCAATAGCACATAGTGTAATGTTATACAGTGTTGGTATTACTACTAGTGGGGTGGGACAGTATGGTGCAATAGCACATAGTGTAATGTTATACAGTGTTGGTATTACTACTAGTGGAGTGAGACAGTGCGGTGCAATAGCATCTAGTGTAATGTTATACAGTGTAGGTATTACTACTAGTGGAGTGACACAGTGTGGTGCAATAGCACATAGTGTAATGTTATACAGTGTAGGTATTACTACTAGTGGAGTGGGGCAGTGTGGTGCAATAGCACATAGTGTAATGTTATACAGTGTTGGTATTACTACTAGTGGGGTGGGACAGTATGGTGCAATAGCACATAGTGTAATGTTATACAGTGTTGGTATTACTTCTAGTGGAGTGGGGCAGTGTGGTGCAGTAGCACATAGTGTAAAGTTATACAGTGTAGGTATTACTACTAATGGAGTGGGGCAGTGTGGTGCAATAGCACATAGTGAAATGTTATACAGTGTAGGTATTACTACTAATGGAGTGGGGCAGTGGGGAGCAATAGCACATAGTGTAATGTTATACAGTGTTGGTATTACTACTAGTGGAGTGACACAGTGTGGTGCAGTAGCACATAGTGTAATGTTATACAGTGTTGGTATTACTACTAGTGGAGTGGCACAGTGTGGTGCAATAGCACATAGTGTAATGTTATACAGTGTTGGTATTACTACTAGTGGAGTGGCACAATGTGGTGCAATAGCACGTAGTGTAATGTAATACAGTGTTGGTATTACTACTAGTGGAGTGACACAATTTGGTGCAATATCACATAGTGTAATGTTATACAGTGTAGGTATTACTACTAATGGAGTGGGGCAGTGTGGTGCAATAGCACATAGTGTAATGTTATACAGTATTGGCATTACTACTAGTGGAGTGACTCAGTGTGGTGCAATAGCACATAGTGTAATGTTATACAGTGTAGGTATTACTACTAGTGGAGTGACACAGTGTGGTGCAGTAGCACATAGTGTAATGTTATACAGTGTAGGTATTACTACTAGTGGAGTGACACAGTGTGGTGCAATAGCACATAGTGTAATGTTATACAGTGTAGGTATTACTACTAGTGGAGAGACGCAGTGTGGTGCAATAGCACATAGTGTAATGTTATACAGTGTTGGTATTACTACTAGTGGAGTGACACAGTGTGGTGCAATAGCACATAGTGTAATGTTATACAGTGTTGGTATTACTACTAGTGGAGTGACATAGTATGGTGCAATAGCACATAGTGTAATGTTATACAGTGTTGGTATTACTACTAGTGGAGTGGGGCAGTGTGGTGCAATAGCACATAGTGTAATATTATACAGTGTTGGTATTACTACTAGTGGAGTGAGACAGTGTGGTGCAATAGCACATAGTGTAATGTTATACAGTGTTGGTATTACTACTAGTGGAGTGGGGCAGTGTGGTGCAATAGCACATAGTGTAATGTTATACAGAGTTGGTATTACTACTAGTGGAGTGATGCAGTATGGTGCAGGGGGATGACAGTTCATAGGGAGCGCGTGGGTCGGGGTAAGGCCCTGTACTGGTTGTTCTGCCAACCAATGAAGAATTAATTTTAGCACTAAGATTCCGTAGTTGGCACTCATGAACGTTCACATCAAACCGACTGGCGGAAGTGGGAATAGTCTGTTTTGATTGATATTCCTCGTGGTGTTGTTGGTTGGTTTGATTTGTTCAGTATTTTGATTGTTTATTTTAATTGAATTGAGAGTCAATCATGCCACTGCAAGGGAGGAAAAATTGCCAAGCACCGGGATGTAAGAATTATAATGATAGTAAGAACAATACGGCAATTTTCATCTTCCTGGTGTTGACCATGTGAAAAACTAGTGGGCAATATGGACTACTCTCGAATAAAAATATATAGAGAATAAATGTGTGCATTTCATCTCTTGTTTGTTTCCTTACCCATTCTCCTTTGCATTGCAATAAAATTTCAGTTTAGGGCTACGGGGAGGGGTGGGTGATGCGGGCATGCTAGGCAAAAAGTGAGGTTATGGCAATGTAGTGTGTGCATTTGGACGATTTTCTTTATATTCATCGAATATCCCAACTATTTTGTAGAGTATGAGAGCATTTTTAATTAGCCTAGAGGTGAATTAAGCTCTAGAACGGCATAACTGTGTCTTTCGTGACAAATCCATTGCCAACATTGATATATATCAAAATGTATTCTTTTCCTATCTGGACGTATATTTCAGCACCTAGCGAAAGGCGCAGTTATGTTTGAGTTATATTCATCAATAATCAATAACTCGTCGCAGAACATACTGTTCATTTACGTGTAATAAAGGCTACTTTCATATGGCTTTTTACTTTTTATGTTGCCAGACTTGGCAGTACAATCCATAGCCTCAGGTGGTGTTCTCTCTCGGAAATTCTATAACCAAAAGTGACGAATCTCTTATACTTACATGATCCTTGGTATGGTGCATTAGCACATAGTGTAATGTTATACAGTGTAGGTATTACTACTAGTGGAGTGACACAGTGTGGTGCAATAGCACATAGTGTAATGTTATACAGTGTTGGTATTACTACTAGTGGAGTGACACAGTGTGGTGCAATAGCACATAGTGTAATGTTATACAGTGTTGGTATTACTACTAGTGGAGTGATACAGTGTGGTGTAATAGCACATAGTGTAATGTTATAGAGTGTTGGTATTACTACTAGGAGTGACACAATTTGGTGCAATAGCACAAAGTGTAATGTTATACAGTGTTGGTATTACTACTAGTGGAGTGACACAGTGTGGTGCAATAGCACAAAGTGTAATGTTATACAGTGTAGGTATTACTACTAGTGGAGTGGGGCAGTGTGGTGCAATAGCACATAGTGTAATGTTATACAGTGTAGGTATTACTACTAGTGGAGTGACACAGTGTGGTGCAATAGCACATAGTGTAATGTTATACAGTGTTGGTATTACTACTAGTGGAGTGACACAGTGTGGTGCAATAGCACAAAGTGTAATGTTATACAGTGTAGGTATTACTACTAGTGGAGTGGGGCAGTGTGGTGCAATAGCACATAGTGTAGTGTTATACAGTGTTGGTATTACTACTAGTGGAGTGGGGCAGTGTGGTGCAATAGCACATATTGTAATGTTATACAATATTGGTATTTCTACTTGTGGAGTGGGGCAGTGTGGTGCAATAGCACATAGTGTAATGTTATACAGTGTAGGTATTACTACTAGTGGAGTGGGGCAGTGTGGTGCAATAGCACATAGTGTAATGTTATACAGTGTAGGTATTACTACTAGTGGAGTGACACAGTGTGGTGCAATAGCACAAAGTGTAATGTTATACAGTGTAGGTATTACTACTAGTGGAGTGGGGCAGTGTGGTGCAATAGCACATAGTGTAATGTTATACAGTGTAGGTATTACTACTAGTGGAGTGGGGCAGTGTGGTGCAATAGCACATATTGTAATGTTATACAATATTGGTATTTCTACTTGTGGAGTGGGGCAGTGTGGTGCAATAGCACATAGTGTAATATTATACAGTGTTGGTATTACTACAAATGGAGTGACACAGTGTGGTGCAATAGCACATAGTGTAATGTTATACAGTGTAGGTATTACTACTAGTGGAGTGGGGCAGTGTGGTGCAGTAACACATAGTGTAATGTTATACAGTGTTGGTATTACTACTAGTGGAGTGGCACAATGTGGTGCAGTAGCACATAGTGTAATGTTATACAGTGTTGGTATTACTACTAGTGGAGTGACACAGTGTAGTGCAATAGCACATAGTGTAATGTTATACAGTGTTGGTATTACTACTAGTGGAGTGACACAGTGTAGTGCAATAGCACATAGTGTAATGTTATACAGTGTTGGTATTACTACTAGTGGAGTGACACAGTGTGGTGCAGTAGCACATAGTGTAATGTTATACAGTGTAGGTATTACTACAAGTGGAGTGGGGCAGTGTGGTGCAATAGCACATAGTGTAATGTTATAGAGTGTTGGTATTACTACAAGTGGAGTGGGGCAGTGTGGTGCAATAGCACATAGTGTAATGTTATAGAGTGTTGGTATTATTACTAGTGGAGTGACACAATGTGGTGCAATAGCACATAGTGTAATGATATACAGTGTTGGTATTACCACTAGTGGAGTGGGGCAGTGTAGTGCTATAGCACATAGTGTAATGTTATACAGTGTTGGTATTACATGGTATTACTACTTGTGGAGGGGGGCAGTGTGGTGCAATAGCACAAAGTGTAATGTTATACAGTGTAGGTATTACTACTAGTGGAGTGGCACAGTGTGGTGCAATAGCACATAGTGTAATGTTATACAGTGTTGGTATTACTACTAGTGGAGTGACATAGTATGGTGCAATAGCACATAGTGTAATGTTATACAGTGTTGGTATTACTACTAGTGGAGTGAGACAGTGTGGTGCAATAGCACATAGTGTAATATTATACAGTGTTGGTATTACTACTAGCGGAGTGACACAGTGTGGTGCAATAGCACATAGTGTAATGTTATACAGTGTAGGTATTACTATTAGTGGAGGGACACAGTGTGGTGCAATAGCACATAGTGTAATGTTATACAGTGTTGGTATTACTACTAGTGGAGTGACACAGTGTAGTGCAATAGCTAATAGTGTAATGTTATACAGTGTTGGTATTACTACTAGTGGAGTGACACAGTGTGGTGCAATAGCACATAGTGTAATGTTATACATTGTAGGTATTACTAATAGTGGAGTGGGGAATTGTGGTGCAGTAGCACATAGTGTAATGTTATACAGTGTTGGTATTACTACTAGTGGAGTGACACAGTGTGGTGCAATAGCACATAGTGTAATGTTATACATTGTAGGTATTACTACTAGTGGAGTGGCACAGTGAGGTGCAATAGCACATAGTGTAATGTTATACAGTGTTGGTATTACTACTAGTGGAGTGACACAGTGTGGTGCAATAGCACATAGTGTAATGTTATACAGTGTTGGTATTACTACTAGTGGAGTGACACAGTGTAGTGCAATAGCACATAGTTTAATGTAATATAGTGTAGGTATTACTACTAGGAGTGACACAGTGTGGTGCAATAGCACATATTGTAATGTTATACAGTATTGGTATTACTACTTGTGGAGTGGGGCAGTGTGGTGCAATAGCACATAGTGTAATGTTATACATTGTAGGGATTACTACTAGTGGAGTGGCACAGTGAGGTGCAATAGCACATAGTGTAATGTTATACAGTGTTGGTATTACTACTAGTGGAGTGACACAGTGTGGTGCAATAGCACATAGTGTAATGTTATACAGTGTTGGTATTACTACTAGTGGAGTGACACAGTGTGGTGCAATAGCACATAGTGTAATGTTATACATTGTAGGTATTACTAATAGTGGAGTGGGGCAGTGTGGTGCAGTAGCACATAGTGTAATGTTATACAGTGTTGGTATTACTACTAGTGGAGTGACACAGTGTAGTGCAATAGCTAATAGTGTAATGTTATACAGTGTTGGTATTACTACTAGTGGAGTGACACAGTGTGGTGCAATAGCACATAGTGTAATGTTATACATTGTAGGTATTACTACTAGTGGAGTGGGGAATTGTGGTGCAGTAGTACATAGTGTAATGTTATACAGTGTTGGTATTACTACTAGTGGAGTGGCACAATGTGGTGCAATAGCACATAGTGTAATGTTATACAGTGTTGGTATTACTACTAGTGGAGTGGCACAGTGAGGTGCAATAGCACATAGTGTAATGTTATACAGTGTTGGTATTACTACTAGTGGAGTGACACAGTGTGGTGCAATAGCACATAGTGTAATGTTATACAGTGTTGGTATTACTACTAGTGGAGTGGCACAATGTGGTGCAATAGCACATAGTGTAATGTTATACAGTGTTGGTATTACTACTAGTGGAGTGATACAGTGTGGTGTAATAGCACATAGTGTAATGTTATAGAGTGTTGGTATTACTACTAGGAGTGACACAATTTGGTGCAATATCACATAGTGTAATATTATACAGTGTTGGTATTACTACTAGTGGAGTGACACAGTGTAGTGCAATAGCACATAGTTTAATGTAATATAGTGTAGGTATTACTACTAGGAGTGACACAGTGTGGTGCAATAGCACATAGTGTAATGTTATACAGTATTGGCATTACTACTTGTGGAGTGGGGCAGTGTGGTGCAATAGCACATAGTGTAATGTTATACATTGTAGGTATTACTACTAGTGGAGTGGCACAGTGAGGTGCAATAGCACATAGTGTAATGTTATACAGTGTTGGTATTACTACTAGTGGAGTGACACAGTGTGGTGCAATAGCACATAGTGTAATGTTATACAGTGTTGGTATTACTACTAGTGGAGTGACACAGTGTGGTGCAATAGCACATAGTGTAATGTTATACATTGTAGGTATTACTAATAGTGGAGTGGGGCAGTGTGGTGCAGTAGCACATAGTGTAATGTTATACAGTGTTGGTATTACTACTAGTGGAGTGACACAGTGTGGTGCAATAGCACATAGTGTAATGTTATACAGTGTTGGTATTACTACTGGTGGAGTGGCACAGTGAGGTGCAATAGCACATAGTGTAATGTTATACAGTGTTGGTATTACTACTAGTGGAGTGACACAGTGTGGTGCAATAGCACATAGTGTAATGTTATACAGTGTTGGTATTACTACTAGTGGAGTGGCACAATGTGGTGCAATAGCACATAGTGTAATGTTATACAGTGTTGGTATTACTACTAGTGGAGTGATACAGTGTGGTGTAATAGCACATAGTGTAATGTTATAGAGTGTTGGTATTACTACTAGGAGTGACACAATTTGGTGCAATATCACATAGTGTAATGTTATACAGTGTAGGTATTACTACTAGTGGAGTGAGACAGTGCGGTGCAATAGCACATAGTGTAATGTTATACAGTGTTGGTATTACTACTAGTGGAGTGACACAGTGCGGTGCAATAGCACATAGTGTAATGTTATACAGTATTGGTATTAGTACTAGTGGAGTGGGGCAGTGTGGTGCAATAGCACATAGTGTAATGTTATACAGTACTACTCTAATACAGTATATGGAGCAGTGGTGATATCTTATATAGTATAGGCACTACAGTGTTACAGTGTACATATATGAAAATGAAAATCCACAGCCTGCTTCCAGTCTCCGACCGGGTCAGGAATGGAATGAATGAAGCCCCCATCTAGCGGCGAGGATATGAACACTGCCCGCTGCCGAGGCCTGACGCACTCCGGGGCAATGATTAAATGAATGACAGATGAAATGAAATGATAGTGGAGAGTGTTGCTGGTATGAAATGTTGACAGGGAAAACCGGAGTTCCGGAGAGAAACGTGTCTGCCTCCGTTTTGTCCAGCACAGATGTCACATGGAGTGACCAGGATTCGAACCAC
This sequence comes from Meconema thalassinum, assembly GCA_946902985.2. Taxonomy (NCBI): domain Eukaryota; kingdom Metazoa; phylum Arthropoda; class Insecta; order Orthoptera; family Tettigoniidae; genus Meconema; species Meconema thalassinum. The sequence continues at coordinate 1,486,979,104 of OX336389.2, read as the reverse complement.
GGACCCAGCGGTGAGAGGCCAGCGTGCTGCCGCCTAAGCCACGGAGGCTTTTAGTGTATATATATAGTATGATCAAGTAGGGAGTGATAGAGGAGTAACACCTCTTTAAAAAACCCTGGTCCAGCTGGCCCGGCTGGTAGTACCTTGTTAGGGTCCCTTGCCAGGGTTACGGTTAAGTCCTCAACGGTACCTGCAGTGAAAGAGGTGAACTCTGGCACAGTGTGGCTGGCGGAAGGGGCAGCCTATTGCTCAGGTTTAATAGGGCAAACTATTGTCCATAGTTATGATGGGCAGGTTTTGGCCCAACGGCAAAATGAGCGGAGGAGGAACCAATCACTCTCATGGCTCCCAACGGTCATAGAGGCGGAAGAGGCCACGCCAGATGGACTGGCTGTAAAGGCGCACCTCAGTAGTACTTGAGTATGCGGCAGTTCATTGCAGTTTCTGTGTTCGGGCCTGCATGTCTCATTCTTTGTGAGCCGCAGGATAAGGCTCAGAGATCATAGGTTGTGGGTCTCATCCTGGCAAGCTGAGATCCACCCTAAACAAATTCACGCCAGTGGCACTTCTTTCGAACGTCACTATTCAAAGTCCAATCGCGATGGGATATGGACGGTGGGAGCAGGTTATGGGTGTAACTGGAAGCCCCTAGTTCGGACCTGCACGTTGGCAGCAGATGTGTGATGGTCGTCTTCCGGAGACTCTGTGACTACTCAGGAATTAGGTCCTGCATCTGTGTTTGGGCAGGCCTATTTAGGATCACCGCTGCCCACCCCACATGGGGAAGGCCCTAGAAAAGGTGGGCTAAACATTGGAAGTCACAATCTTGGTCTGGCTGGGCAACCGCACTCAGCAGGTCACCCCTCATGCGGTCGAAACTCAAAAACAGTAAAGAATCAAAAATTGATTATTGGATCATGGAACATCAGAACCTTGCTTGATTTGGACAATAACTGTACCGATTTTGTAAATCAGTACATAACATCTTTATCTTCGAGACGCAGTAAGGAGTGCAGGTGTGATGGACAAACTATCGTGGGAGCATACACCAAGCCTCTTCTGGGAATTCCTTCGCCCTTGTCCCTGCACCTGACTGTTCTGTTGGTGAAATGGGTTCGCCAAGCCCTTTTCTGCAAGGAATTCTACCCTTTGTGTGTCCTGCCACTTAAAGTATTATCGCTAATGGAAACTTGGCGAGGGAGATATATCAAGCTTTGTATCTGTGAACATTGGGGATGTGAACACTCCCTGTCAGCTACATTTGGCCAAATCCTTTTTCTAAGAAAATATTTTGCAAGAACCTTTTGAAACATCTCAACTCCTGGGAAGATTCTACGCACTAACTGTGTGGGGTGATATTCGAGGTACCAATTGTAAACCTTGGACTCTGGCTTTGTCTTGGCCCGATTGCACCACTAGTCACGTTGGTATTACTGGAGTAGTGTGGTGGGGGTGCATTGGGCTGGAGCGTTGCAACCTGTGACTCCAGAGACAGTGTGTGAAGGACCTGGCTGACAACGAGACTCATAAGCAATTGCCTCCGGAGAAACTCATTGTGCAATTTCCTCGGAGGGCTGGAAGACACCAGGTGGTACAATCTTAACTTAATACAAGGGGCAACCGAAAGAAACTTTCTTTAATGAATACAAACTTTGACTGCAAGATATTTTGGTAATGTGATTTCGAGGCCATGTGTCGTATGGACCATATTCATAGCTAGATACAGATTGATATTTTTATTTTCAGTATATTAGTATGTAATATTTTGGAAGAGCTTGTATAATTTGGTCATACTGTTATATGTAGTTTACTGCAGGGTGGGTTATTTCATTGTCCTATTTCCTGTTAGCTGGGTGGGAATCTCGTGGATTTAACTTGGGTCAGACAGGCTTCAAAGGACAGTCAGTGCTGGACTATGAAGCTTGTTGGACGCTTTCGTTCGCTAAGGAACGCGTTTGTTGCTTTATGCAATTTGTTTGTGAAATGGCACCGGGCCTGAATTTCATGTTGTTATATTTACTTTTATCTTTGCGGATGATACTACTCTCTGTTCAGTAATTCAATTAATCGTTTGATGGGGAAATGAAATTTTGCCAACTGGGCAATGACTGATTTTATTTTATTTACAGTATTGGCTGAAACTTGCCTCTGTGTTACCTTTTAAATATTAGGTTAAGAGGTTGAGGGTATTGATTGTAATTTAATTGTATCATTTCTAGATTTTTATTATACTTTGATATTTGGATGTTGTTTTTTATTTAATGCTGGCAGTCAGTAGGAAGATTATTCCTGTTTCCTTCACCATGTGTGGCAAGATTAAAATTGTCGGCCTTTCTGTGTACGTCCAGCCTTCCATTCAACAAGCTGGTCTTGAATTAGGTTCGTCCCGCCTGATCTCTTATCCTAAATTAAATCAGGATGTTCTTGAATCTCACGAAAATAGGAACATTCACTCCTAGGTTTTGTGCTGTGAACTCAGCTGGCCTACCGAGTCACTAAACTTAGGGGATTTTCTGTGTGTTCTAAATTATATTTTGATATGCTAATTTTATTATTATTATTATTTTGGTTATTTAAAGGGTAAGGTGGGATAGAGCTGCTTCAATAACGTTAGACCTGAGAGAAGGTCAGCTCTCGTAACCCATGAGTTATCAAGACTCAACGTTGACATTGCTGATCTCAGTGAAAATAGGCTGTCTTCTGAAGGCAAGATTACTGAATCTGGAACAGGATATACCATATCCTGGAAAGGAAAGGAGGAGGGTGAATGTCGTATCCATGGTGTGTGCTCACTGTGAAGACCAAACTGGTAAATTATCACCAACTTACGCCCATTGCAATCAGCGAAAGGCTCTTGACTCTCCGCATACCACTCTCAGGAGGTTCCTTTATGACACACATCTCTGCCTATGCTCCTACCTTAGATTCTGATGATGAAGTAAAGGCTCAGTTCTATAATCAGCTAAGTAAAATCATCTCCAAGGTACCATCTGCAGATAAACTCTTGCTCCTCGGTGACTTCAATGCCAGAGTTGGGAAAGATCACAGGCTATGGAATAATGTGATGGGCAAACAGGGACTTGGAAAATGTAATCCCAATGGACTGTTGCTTCTTGGTCTTTGTGCAGAACTTTTCATTACCAACACGCACATACCTGCCAACCTTCGGAAGTCAAAAATAGGAAGATTATTTAAATTATAGATTTCATCATGCGCAGTATACCGTGGCGAGGGCGAATGAGGGTACACGCAAGACCTGCGTGTCTTTATTGACAAAGTATGAATTCAGCATAAAATTCACAAAAATGTAAACAATCTTCAATCATCGAGTAGTATGTTTGGCCAATATTTAAACGTAAGAGAACATAATTGTGTGTTTAAAGAAAATGCATACAATCATTCGTATGGATTACACGTCGAATTCGCTACCACATATTCATTCTACTTTAGATTCCGCCATGGTCCGTATTGACAAGAGATTATAAACCAATATAGTACAATATATTTCCGTCAATCAATACCGAACGGAAATATATTGTACTATATTGGTTTATTACCACATATTCACGTAGGCTTGACAACTGTTTGTCCGTAATATACCACCAATCAGGATGCGGTACGGCGATCAGCTGACTCACCTTTCCGAAATCGCAGCTATGGAGCTCACAGCCAAGCGAGGAACTTACACAAACTTGCACAAAAAACCAAGGTTACTCAAATCACAAAAGAAATTACGAATTACGAGAGAATCTCCTTGAGCAGGGTGTCTACTGTAAGGATGAAGTAAAAATTAGTTACTTTTTAGCTACCTTTTAGTTAATTTTAGTTACCTTTGAATTCAAGATACGTCTGCGGTCTGCAAGTAAAGGGGCTCATCACGCGGTGAAGAAAAACAACAATGAACTGTGTTTAAAGCGGTAAATACAATCCACTTAGGGAGCTATAAAAAATTAAAAATAATAAATAAATACTAGATATTTATTATCAAATGAGTTGTTTCAGATAATATGTCGTCTTGTGCACAAGGAGTTTTTATAATTTCCAAGAGGATGCTCTGCTGTTGACCATTTGGCGAGATTTCCTTTGTCACCGCGGTAGATCACGAAGAAATTTATGGGACGTTACGTGATTGTAACCGAATTCTGTCTTCGCAGTCAGGTACGGAGAAATTTCGAGATGTTACACGATCGGCGCTGGTCTCACCCGTTTGTCGTGATTCTCGTAGTTTTCGCGATAGAACACGGATAAATATCGCGATTTAGATAATCGGTGTCACTTTTAGTCGTTCGACGAGATTCCATTGTCCTTGAGGTCGGGCACGAGAAAATATAGCATTATTACGCAATCGGCACCACTTGCTGTCAGTTTGACAATAATCCAGTTGTCCTCGTCATTGAATGCGGATAAATATCGCGATGTACCGCAAACGCTGCAGCTCTCGGCCGTTTTACGAGATTCACGTTGTCCTCGCGATATTGTGCATACCGCGCCGCACCCGGCCGTTGAACGATTGTCTATTCGCCCTGACAGAATGTTGGAGGCAAGCTCAAGGTTGGACATGGTTAAAATTCACGAATAGTTATGGACAAGTTGTATGGCCGGCTCCGTGATTCCCGCTGTCCCTATGCTGTGGTAGGGAGTTCATCGGTTCAGGGTGGATCACGAGGAGAAATTAGTATCGCGACGCTACGTAGGCTGTCATATCTAAGTGGGTTAATGCACTTCTAGCTCCCCGTACGCTTTTGAGTATACAGACATGGGAAAAGTAGCGAGTAGGTTTCGGAATGTTTCGTGATTGGTGGCCGATCACCTTTGACGGGATTCCCGCAGTCCTCGTGGTCACAAGTTCACGCTAGGGTAGGGGTTTTATGATTTTACGTAACTGACGTCGATTTCGGTCCATTTGACGAGATTCCCGCAGACAAGTCATGCGGTCAGCCGACCGTCTTGAGTATCAATGTTCGAAGTAGATATCAAATATTAAGAATTATTCTGAGAGGATTGCACGAATAATACGACTAAAGGACACGTTTTCTTTCGAATGCCAATCACGAATTATACAAGTTTTCGAAATAACCGGTTAGATTATAATATATCCGATGGAACCAAAGTTCGAAGGAAAAATCGACATGTAACGGAATTTTGAATTAACCATACTGGATGTCGCAAATTTACGAGACAGATTTTTAAAATAAGTTATAGCCCACGTATTTCGAAGCTTTTTCATAATTCTTTTTCGAAACGGTAACATTTCGCAAGATTGCGACATTAAATTATTTTTCGTTATTTCTGGACTTCAATTTGACATAGTCTCCAAATAAATGCGAGGTTTCTGATTAGTTTCAGAAGTTTTCGCGAATAAACGTCTCACGAAAAGTCAGATTTCCTAATAACACAGATAAATATTTCACACAAAACTAAAACGTCTTCTTGATGCCGAAAATATACGCTGAACGATGTATACCACTAAAGGTATCCTCAGGATGCATTTCCTTGAGCTCAGGCACGGGGAAATATAGCTTATGCAAACGGCGCCGCTTGCGTGAAACTCGCTCCATCGCAATCTCTGAGCCTAGAGGCGCGAGTTTAAACGATTCAATCCGCCTTCAAAAAATTTTCGTTACCCGTATGTAAAATTCGTTACTTTTTCGTTACCCATTTCTAAAATTCGTTACTTTCGTTACCGGTCGACACCCTGTTGAGAATGGAAATTATTTGCAGTTCCTTTTTCTTTTACAATATATCACTGGGGCCCGAAATTCGGAAGAAATAATAGTAATTAAGAAGATCGGAAGACGAGGTGAAAATTCAGAAAGTTTCCGAATAAATCGGAAGGTTGGCAGGTATGCACGCAGTTCCGGCTACCTGACCGCTTCAAAACCACGTGGATGCATCCTCGTTCCAAACATTGGCTCATTCTTGATTATATCATTACCCGGCAATGTGATAAGAAGGATACTCTTATTACTAGAACAGCAAGGAATATAGACGATTGCTGGACAGATCATAAACTTCTTATATGTAAGCTCAGGATATCCATCAGACCTAAACCACCTAGGAACATCAAAAATTTGCCAAGAAAGAAGTTTAATACATCCAAACTTCAGGATGAATCCCTGTACAAACATTTTGGAAACAGGATCGTCACCCAGTTATCAGAAAACCCAGTAACAAATGATATTCAGCAAGAATGGGCCACATTACAGAAGATTATCACACAGTCAGCTGAGGAAACCATTGGTTTTATAGTGCGGAAAGGACAAGACTGGTTTGATGACAACAATGAGGAAATTCTGTCTCTCATCAATGCCAAAAGGAATGCCTATCTTGCCACTCTTCAAGACCCAACTTCCAACACAAAGAGAGATAAACTACTGGAACTCAAGGGTAAATGCCAGACGCAGATAAGGCAGATTAAAAATATTTGGTGGCAACAGAAGGCTCAGGAACTGCAGAGACTATCGGATGGTCGAGACTTGAGGAACTTCTATGCCGTACTCAAGGAAATATATGGACCATCTTGCTCATCATCAGGTACACTGAAAAGCGCTGATAATTCTACTACCTTTACTGATAGTCAAGAAATCTTGGGAACGCTGGAAGGAGCACTTCTCCAATCTCCTAACTTGTCCATCAGAAGCTGCTGAAGACTTCCTCTGTGATGTGCCGCAACAACCTGAACAACTGTGGTTGGGAGTACCTCCTACTTATCATGAATTCAGTGCAGCTCTCACCCAATTGAAACCCAGAAAAGCACCTGGCCCAGGTAACATCCCTCTGGAACTAATTCAAGCCGGAGGTCATTCCCTCAAAACAAGAATTTTCATCCTTATCCTCAGAATATGGGAATCAAGAAAGGTACCTGGAGACCTAAAGAATGCCACTATCGTCACTATCTTTAAAAAGGGTGATCACAGTGTTTGTGGCAACTACCGTGGTATATCACTGCTATCAATTGTGGGGAAGATTCTTGCAAGAATTCTACTTAACCGCCTCAAGGTTATCTCTGAGAGGATACTCCCAGAGTCACAATGCGGATTTAGAACTTCCAGAAGCACAATTGACTTGATTTTCTGTGTGAGACAGCTACAAGAAAAATGTAGAGAACAACAGAATCCACTCTTTTATGACTTGGAAAAGGCATTTGATTTGGTTCCAAGACCAGCCATGTGGGCAGTGCTGAAGCGGTTTGGTTGCCCTCAGCGTTTTGTAGATCTAATCAAGGCTCTCCATGATGGCATGACAGATCAGGTTTGCCATCAGAATAAGATGTCCGATGAATTTCCCATTACCCATGGACTGAAACAAGGATGTGTACTGGCTCCAACGCTTTTTGCGCTGTACTTGGCTGCAATGCTTTATGATTCACCCACAAACATCCCAGGTGTGGAGGTCAAGTATCGTTTTGATGGAGGGCTTTTCAACCTAACTCGTCTCCGCTCCTTGAGGAAAACTCAGGTTACTAAGGTTACTGACATGTTGTATGCAGATGATGCTGCGTCACCAACTCGCACACCAGAAGAGCTGCAAGAGTCAGTTAATTGTTACAAAAGTGCATGTGATCGCTTTGGTCTTAGGCTGGTATTACACTATCAAAGAAATTTGTCAAAGATCCTTGATAAAAGATTTGATAAAATTTAACTTTTATAAAAGTTTTATATATGTAGCCATGACACCATTACACTACATCAAATATTTTATCATAGTTCAGCAGAAATGGATGAAGGACAGTTCTCTGCTTGTTTAGCTACAATTAGTTCAATAGTAGCAATATGTATAATATTAAAAAAGAAAGAAAAACAGAAAAGGAAGCGTTTATGGGTTAAACCATGGGTTGCAAGACGTGACAAGAAAGGTATTCATCAAAACTTAGTGAAAGAACTACAATACGAAGACTTGAACAGTTACATCAACTATTTGAGAATGGATGAAGATACCTTCAAGTTCGTATTATCAAGTATCTCGTCAATTATCACTAAGCAAAATACTCACCTCAGAAACTGCATAAGTGTTGAAGATCGCCTCATGGTTACTCTGCGGTTCCTACAGTACAGCACACGAATCCCTCAGTGTACTCTTTCAAGCATTATTCCAGAGACATGTGAGGCTATTTACCAATCAATGAAAGATGAATTTTTGAAGGTAAGAAAATTTTATTTACTCTAAATATAACAAACACAAATTATGGTGCCCTAAATTAGTTGTCTATTTCTGCACAGTCAATCATATTAAATTGTATATCTGCGAACTGCACATTTTGGCCAGATGACCACTGGCTCGCCTCCGAGCCATATCATGAGTGGCCTTGTGGGGAATCGAGTACCTCCATTGCCTCCATCATCACTTGCTGTATTTTCCTCTTTGTCTGGCGCAGGAGGTACTCGTTCCCCGCAGCCCGAATGTCATGTAACTCATTGGCGACAAACCGACCGAAGGTGTCCAATGACTCATCCCTTCCGTCGCATTTTTGTTTTGCCATCGCACTCATCTGAGTCATGGTCTGTGTGGCCTCAAGCAACAAAGCATCCACAGACAACTCCTTCTTCTTCTTCCGCTTTGGGGATTGACTCTTTGCCTCTGATGGCCCCTCCACAATTTCTGCCATATCCTCCTCCTCCCCATGGCTAATCTGCGATATCTGAAAGTAATAAAATCAGAATTTATTAAGATTAAAAATTAAAGGCACTCGACAAATACTTCGGCTCATGATCCGAAGAAGGCAAGTTTGATTTACAGATGAGTATTTTTGAAAGGTAAAGAAATCCACAGCACAACATGTCCCACAATCTTGGTTCGCTCACGATATCTCTTAGCACATTTGGAAATAACAATACAAGACAAAATTATATCTAGGCCAGTTGCCCACATACAGTTCCAATTTTGATCAGCTGTAGAAATCAACCGAGCTACACACTGAATCACACTACTACCATAACTGGCGAAAGCCGATTGCATGTGGTTTGTTTGTACATCCATTTCCATTTTGTGGATTTACACTCGCCTATGTGGTGCCAATACATAACAGTATAATGGGTTGTGTATCGATACTCTGATACGGAAGGTCTTGAGGCAAAACTAAGATGGTTCTATTCCCAACTAACGAGGGGAACTCGTCAAGTGTAACAACTTGATTTCCCAGAAACTTCACTCAGTGAAAGAGGGGTCGAAATAAGCGAACACATACTTTGGCTTATTTGTAGACATTTGGCAGTTCGCGAACATGGGGAGCAGAATTGTAAAGCTGCGGCGTAAACCGCTGCGCCACTGTGTCAGTCAAATCTGTCACGTTAAAGGCACATAAAACACGTCGGACACACTTCGACTGTCATTTTCTTGCAAACGGTCGAGTGTCTACGGATGAGCCGAAACATGTTTTAGCTTATGCACTGAGCGAAGTTTCTGGGAAATCAGGTTGTTACACTTGGCGTGTTCCCCTCATAAGTCACCCAGGAAGTGGCTTTCTTTGGATTCCCACTTCCACTCAAAGAAAACGCGAGTGGTTCTTAACTCCAGGCCATCGCCATCTCCTTTCAAATCCTAACCTCAATCAAATACACATGCACTACAACAAATACCACAATAACACAGGTTATCAGACAAATTCTATTCACACGTATGTAAAATAGGTGGATGACTGGATTGTCAGACCAATCTGCTGTAAGCTGGCACAGATTGCTAGACTCAACACGCCAAAGTTTGTTGGTTTTGAAAAGTTACACAACTACATTACTGTAATCATGGCCAAGTATAAGCCGCAAAGAAATAGTACAGCTAGATATTGATTTTAGAAGTATGTGTATGGTGAGGCAAGCCACAGTGTTCCAATAAGGGACAATAATCCAAACAATGTTAACATAACTAACATGAAAACATCTCGAGTATGGAAGGTACGGGGGTTGTAGACCGCGCCTATCAATAAACAAAAAAGAAACATCCCTGTGTCCTTTCCTTACGTTAGAGCACTGACTACGATAAAAAAAACGAGTCAACAGTCGGAAGCGAGTTTGCACGAGATTACCGAGCACGCCTCTGGTCCCTATATTCAAAAATATATCATTGTATATTTTTAACGAGAGAAGGCCATTCAATTACAACATTTAAAATTAGAAGCCATAATCTTTTTTAGGTATAGCCAAGAATTAAACTGAGTGATTATAATTTACTTTCTATTTTCTTTACAGGTGCCTACAACGAAGCAGGAATGGGAAAAAGTAGCAGGGGAATATGAAGAAAAATGGAATGTGTACAATACTATTGGAGCAATCGACGGCAAACACATTCGCATTAACTGTCCCAAGTATGGTGGCTCGCACTATTTCAATTATAAATCATACAATAGTGTTATTTTGTTTGCTCTTGCAGATGCCAATTACAAGTTCCTATACATAGATGTAGGAACAAATGGAAGAGTTGGAGACGCAGGAGTATATGCTAAAAGTACACTACGACAATGCCTCGTAGACAGATCAATATTAGATATACCTGAAGGTAAACCTCTTCCCAATAACCTTACCATAACCCCTTATGTAGTTCTTGCTGACGATGCATTTCCATTGAGCTACAATGTCATGAAACCATACCCTATAAAAACCATCACCAAAGAAGAAAAAGTATTCAATTATAGATTATCACGGGGAAGAAGGATGATTGAAAGCAGCTTTGGTATTTTAGCTAGTAGATTTAGAATTTTTTTGACACAGATTGCTTTATCTCCAGAAAAGGTTACAACTATAACCTTAGCGGCTTGCACATTACATAACCTATTAATGGACAAGAGGAAACATTTGTACAGTCAACAAGAAGACTGTAATATACTAGACGATGGTCATGAATATATGGTCACTCAGGGTCATGAAGAAAACTTGGAAATGCAAGCTGTGGCCAGACAATTAAATGTGGGAAATGGGAGACATGGCCGAGAAATAAGGGATGCATTCAAAACTTTTTATAATAGACCTGGGAAGGTGCCTTGGCAAGATAAGTATATATAGGCCTAGCCTAATGTTGTAACACAATAAATGGATACTCACATCATCCTCAACTTGACTTTGTGGCGTTGCCACGGTGTCCAGCGTTGAGGTCGACTCGTCAGCATTTGTAGACTAATTTAGGAACTGCATCAAAGTATACCAATAAATTGACGGTTTATAAACCGAGTCTCCATCTGTTCCCGTCTTCTTGCTCTTAGATATCTGCCAAAGAGTGTATAAACAAATTACCGAGATGAACAACTGTAGCCTATTATAGGCCTATAATGTAAATAGTTAAGATTTTAAATAAAATACCATAAAATTAAATGCATTACCTAGTTAGTAACCTTATTGATAAATCCCAAATCATATTATGGATACTGTAGTATGCGGACCATTGTATTTAATTTTATCTTTCTTTAATAGACAACTGTTCTACACTGAGTCAATAGGCCTAGTAAACAAAACTTGTGTGGTGAAATGATGTCTACGAGGTGTATAGCACACACCTTGGTGGTGGTATTTATTGTTTTCAAGGGGATAACGTCTAGATCATCTGTCCCTAAAATCACATACCCTGAACTATGAATTTGGTCTAGAGCCTACTCTCCAAAAGTTGTCGGCTACTTGTAAATGTAACACAAAAGTTGCAATACTATATATTGTACTAGAATATTGGAAACATGACCACAAGGAGTTCTCAACAGGTTTTTTTCCGCTCATATGATAGTTACAACCCACGTGTTTTTAGGTTATGTCGCGGAGCATAACAGTGATCCTACATGTTTATACAAATACAACAGAGTGAAAGTAACGGAAATAAATTAAAGATTAGACAATGAAATGCACTCACCTTCATTTTTTCAGCCAAATATTGGCTTCGCAATCCATTCATTTTTTTCTTAATATCCTGCGGAGTACAGCCTTCTTGCACGGCACTTATAATGTTAGCAATTTCTTCGTAAATTGCCAATCTTTTATTTCTATTTTTGTAGTCGCTATGGTGTGGATTGTAGAGCATTTCATGCTTCTCATATTCCGCAATAATTATTTTCGTTGTCGAGACATTCCAGTTGAATTTTCCGCTCGCTATGTTGGATTATGATGTCACAAAACTTTTATCAAAGATACGGTGCTTGGCATACATTTTATCAAAGAAGTTTTATCAAAGGTACTTTTATAAAAGATTTCGCCATTACACTGTCATATCTTTTATAAAAGATCTTTTATCAAAGATCTTTGACAAATATCTTTGATAGTGTAATACCGGCCTTACCATAAATGTCAATAAGCCTAAAGTCTTGGCACAACCTTCACCAGGCACACCTCTTCTTCAGTTCAATATCTCCATCTCAAATTTGCCATTAGAACAGGTAGATCACTTCTCGTACCTGGGCAGTACCATTTCTGTGAGCTGTACCTATGAGCAGGATGTGGATAAGAGAATTGGCGCAGCCCATGCAGCATATGGACGATTAGCGCACCGGGTCTTCATGAATAAAGATCTGTCCATGAGTACAAAGCTTATGGTGTACAAAGCAGTAGTCATTACTACATTGTTGTATGGCTGTGAAACGTGGACCTTTCACCGACGTGATCTTAGGAAGCTTGAGCGTTTCCACCTACAAAAACTTCGAACAATCCTGAGGATTAAATGGGAAGACCACATTACCAATATTGTTGTTCTGGAAAAGGCTCAAATCAACAGCATAGAATCATCCATAATAGGTCACCAATTTAGATGGATTGGTCATGTCCATCGGATGGATGATGTGAGATTACCTCGTCAAATGCTATATGGTGAGTTATGCTATGGCACCAGACCTCATGGTGGTCCTAAGAGGTGCTACAAGGACCAATTTAAGCAGACCCTGAAATTGACAGGTCTTGATTCACAAACCTGGGACATGCTGGCTGAAGACCGCTCAACTTGGCGCCGTACCATCTCGGATACTGTAAAGACGTTTGAAAGGGATCGACGCACACATGAAGAGGCCAAGCGTCAAGCTAGGAAACTTCGAGCAGCCCAACCACGTCCTCCTCCATCAATACTATGTGACTTGTGTGGACGCTTATTCCATGCCAGGATTGGGGTCTTTAGTCACCGTAAACACATTCACAAACTGGACTGAAGGAAGAAGGTTTATACTCGGATTCGAGTTAAAGCCGATGATGACACCATTTCACCAAACTGAACCAATTTTCGCGTACTTAACTTTCGAAACCTAGCAGATAACACTGTGTACCTGAAATTCGGACATCCCTATCCATTTCCTAGATTTAGGCCATTTGGCACACAGATGAAGGATCGAATTTGTAGTAGAAGGACTAATCTAGGCTCATTTTAAGCCTCGCAAAGAAAGAAACAATAATAATAATGTTATTGGTTTTATGTCCTTTTTAACTGCTCTGGCTTTTAGAAATGCCGGGGGGCTGGAATTTTGTCCCGTGGATTCGCGCATCCTCAAATGCCAACTGGCTGAAACGAGAAACAAAAATCGGGTTGTAAACTTTAGTTTGAAATGGTGCAGATTTGTATAAATAACAAGACAAATGGACCAGAAAACCACATTTTGAAGCCATAGAACCATTCTTGTCGGAAATGAAAAATGAAAATCCACAGCCTGCTTCCAGTCTCCGACCGGGTCAGGAATGGAATCAATGAAGCCCCCATCTAGTGGCGAGGATATTGGCATAATGGCCAATATTTACTTTGACCATTTGGAGAACATTAGTATCAGTAAAATAAAAGGCATCAGCTATTGGGCAAGATACGTCGACGACGTTTTTCTGATAGTAGATAATGAAATCAGCAACATCAATCACATCACAACAGAGCTAAACCAAATTGATAATAGCATCAAATTTACCACAACATCCGAAATAAAACAGTCTATAAACTACCTGGATCTAACTGTCATTAGGGACACCATGGGCCTACGATTTAAAATATACAGGAAACCAACCCAAACGCACACCACCATTAGGAAAGATTCAAATCACCCGGCCAGCCATAAAAAAGCTGCTTTCAGGGCATATATCAACAGAGCTATTAACGTACCCCTCTCAGAACAAGATTGGAATAAAGAGCTTTCTACCATATACCAGATCGCCATAGCCAATGGTTTTAGCAAAATGTACGTCGACTCCCTTTTAAGCAAAATTAAAAATAAACCAGTCACAAGTTTGCAACCAATAGAAAAGAAGAAGTCTTTTGCAGTTTTCACATACGCAAATCAGCTAACTCATAACATCACGAACGTTTTCAAGAAACAAGAGGTTAGAATAGCATACAGAACAGACAACACCACTATGAAACACTTATTTAACTCCAAATCGATCAACAAACAAGACAAATTCCAGAAATCCGGTATTTACAGAATAAAGTGCAAGGACTGTGATGCAGATTACATAGGTCAAACGGGGCGTAGTTTTAAAATAAGATATAATGAGCATTTCAACGCTGCGAGGCACAAAAAATTCTCAGCCATTAATAATCACATGCAGGAATACAACCACAATTTTTTGAAACTTGAGGCAGACTTAGAAATTTTACATTATTGCAGCAAAGGCATTATGCTTAATATTTTGGAACAGTTGAGATAGACCAGGCCTTGAGAAACAACCCGTTACACAATCTGAATGAAATCAATTTCGATAGCAACGTTTTATATGAAACATTGACAAACTATGTCACCAACAACAAACATATCCTCAGCGGGGGGTCCCTGGCAAGGAGTAACATCCTGCAAACCCTAACGCTGGACCTTGAGCGGGTATCGTGACGCGTCGGCAGGTGGCGGATAGCCGGCACCTGTCTGGTAGCGACAGTTGACCACTGACGAGCCGGGCAGGTGTTTCTCTGAATATATTGAATAAGAGATCGTGGACCACCTCCCCAACCCCAAGGTGTTAAGTGTGGCTTGCCTTAATCCGTGCCGAAGGGGTGCATGGCACATGGGTGATGTGTCCTTAACGGAGCCTCAGGGAAACTGGGCGACCTCCCTGAGAAAGCAGCCTTGCTCGGACAACCGGAGCTCTGTCTGAGTGGACTATTTATTTCTCCGATACTCGTGGGACCCAAATGGAGAACCAAGAAACAACCTCAAGCGAAAGCTCAACCAAGACATTACAAGGAATGGACTCGTCCATAGACTTGTCAACATCAGAAGACTCCACAATGGAGGTGACTGAAACAACTCCAGGAGAGGTGGCAGTACCAGGTACGTCAGGAACTGGGATCAAACCTAAGAAACTCTCTGGAGCACAACGGAAGAAACTAATGAGGGAAAGGAAGATGAAAGAAGGGACCTGGACGGAGAACAAACCGTTCAGGAGCAAAGAAACCTCAACCTCAACTCAAAAAAGACCATGCTCTGAATCAAGCACCCCAAAGCAGCGAGAACCTAAGCATCGAAGGAATGAACTATCTCAACCTTTGAGCTACAGGGACGCTGCTAAAGGTATCAAGGTAGCCGTAATGGCAAAAAACCAACAACTTAACCAGGAGAAAGCAGAACTGGTGAAAAGGAAAATTCTGGAGATGTTGGATGACAACCCTGAACAGGTGTCACCACAATTTCTAGATAACAAATTCTCACAGGGTATCCTTTGGATGACCTGTGAGAATGAACAAACAAAACACTGGTTATCCGGAGCTATAGGCAGACTTGGCAGCCCTTGGGAGGGATTGGAGTTACAAGTTGTAGACTCCAAAGACCTTCCAAGGAGGCCAAGGGTCCTAGTCTGGGTACCAGTAACAAATGATGTGGAAACCATTAAAAAGAGACTGAAGGCACAGAATTCAGGACTTGAGGTAGGTGAATGGCATCTTATGAGCCGAAAGGTGACAGAGAAAGGCCAAACTTTGGCATTCTCGGTGGACCTCGACTCGTATGAAAAGCTAGAAGCCAAACAATTTAAGGTCTTCTGCGGCCTAAGTCAGGTTACCTTTAAACCACTAAAAGGTAAACCCAGACCCAAGGGCACGAATGAGAGTGGTCCAGATAAATCTTCAGCATAGCAGGGCTGCCTCGGCAGCACTGTGTGTGATGATGAGAGACTGTGACCTGGCTCTCATTCAGGAACCCTGGGCTGTAAAAGGCAAAATAAAGGGACTGGGAGGAGTTGGAGGCGAACTGATTTTCAGTCGGACAAACCAGACTCCCAGAACCTGTATACTTGCCAAAAAAAGGAATCAAGATACTGCCGCTGATGGATTTCTGTTCCAGAGACCTCACGACAGTAGCTATCCAGACATCTTCAAAGGAAGGGTCAAGGAAAATCATCCTTGGTTCCGCATACCTTCCC
Organism: Meconema thalassinum; assembly: GCA_946902985.2. Classification (NCBI taxonomy): domain Eukaryota; kingdom Metazoa; phylum Arthropoda; class Insecta; order Orthoptera; family Tettigoniidae; genus Meconema; species Meconema thalassinum. The sequence continues at coordinate 1,486,962,824 of OX336389.2, read as the reverse complement.
TATGACGATGAGCAGTTACCACCTACCAAGGAAGTAATGGACTTGGTAGCAAGGTGTGAAAAAGAAGGTGAACACCTAATCTTAGGATGCGACGCCAACTCACACAACCTGGCCTGGGGTAGCACCAACAACAACCCCAGAGGTGAGTCCTTGTTAGAATTCATTCTGGAACGTAATTTGAACTTAATGAATAAAGGAAATAAACCAACTTTTGTTATTAAAAACAGAAAGGAGGTTATTGACATAACTTTCTCTACCCCCTATATAGGGAGTAGAGTAAGTGAATGGCATGTATCTGAGGAAGTAAGTTGTTCAGACCACAGATATATAATATTCGACATGGCGGGATTAGAACGACAAACAGAATATTACAGAAATCCCCGGAGAACTGACTGGGGCAGCTTCAAAAGAGAACTAGCTCAGAATCTCGGGGAAATAAATAAAAACTTCAAAAGTACAGAAGAAGTTGAAATTGTTGCAGAACAATTACAGGAAGCAATAATTTCAGCCTACAAAGAAACCTGCCCTCTGGTAGCCAGGCAGTCCAACAGGAATATCCCCTGGTGGAGCAAAGACCTAGCAGACCAGAGAAAACAGGTAAGAAGACTGTTCAACGCAGCAAAAAAATCAGGAAAATGGGAGGAATATAGGAGATCCCTTACTGATTACAACAAAGCCTTAAGATTGGCAAAGAGAGAGTCTTGGAGAAGGTACTGCACGGAGATAGATGAGACTCCGGAATGTGCCAGACTTCAAAGAATTCTCTCTAAAGAAAGCCGAAGCAGCATAAACTCACTCCAAAGAGATAATGGAGAATACACCCGAACTGCGGAAGAGACCATGAAAGAACTATTTCATGTACACTTCCCAGGGTCGGAAATCATAGAAGAACCTCCCGGAGGCTGGGGCAGCCTGGAACTGGAGTTTCCATCTTGGAAAACTGACAGGAGAGACTGGGAAACAGCTAAGAAGGTGGTTAACTATGAAACTCTAAAATGGGCAATTTTCTCATTTAAACCGTATAAATCCCCAGGAAGTGATGGAATAATGCCCATCATGCTCCAAGAAGGCTTCCAAATGCTTGCAAGGATTATGATTAAAATACTTAGAGCTAGTTTAGCCCTAGGTTATATACCAATGGGGTGGAGACACTGTAGGGCGGTATTCATACCTAAACCTGGGAAAGTTATAGACCGGGCTAAGTCCTACAGACCTCTCACACTCATGTCTTTTATTCTAAAAACTCTGGAAAAAATGCTTGACCGACACATCAGGGATGATGCATTGGCTGAGAGACCTCTGCACCGGAACCAGTATGCTTATCAAGCCGGTATGTCAACAGAGACAGCTCTTTTCCAAGTAGTACAAAGACTGGAAAAAACTCTGGAACAAAAGGAGGTAGCGTTGGGAGCTTTTCTGGACATAGAAGGAGCCTTCGACAATACCTCCTTTAAATCAATGATCACTGCTGCCCGAGAGCGAGGACTAGATGAAACCTCTTGCAGGTGGATCGAAGCCATGCTTAAAAGCAGAGTGATACACACAACATGTATGGAAAGCAGTCTGTCTGCAAAGGTTACGGGGGGATGTCCTCAGGGAGGGGTCTTATCCCCTCTGCTGTGGAACCTCGTTGTGGATGGACTGCTTAAAAAGTTAAGTCAGCTAGACTTTAATATCTTTGGCTATGCTGACGACATCGTCATTATAGTTCAAGGAAAATTTGCTAACACCGTTAAGGAACGAATGCAAATGGCACTTAACGCTGTATATAATTGGACAGAAAATGAGGGGCTTAAAATAAGCCCTCACAAAACAGCCATTGTCCCATTCACCAGAAGAAGAAATCCGAAGGAAACTAACTCCCTGCTTCTAAAAGGTGAAGAAATTAAAATGAAGGGAGAGGTTAAATACTTAGGAGTAATTCTTGACTCCAAGTTGACCTGGAACCAGCATTTGAACAAAATATACAATAAATTTGTAACCTCCTTCATGACTGTAAGGAGGATGTATGGAAATACGTGGGGACTAAAACCTAAGATGATACACTGGTTGTATACTAGGGTACTGAGACCCTCGATAACATATGGTGCACTGGTATGGTGGACCAAGGTGCAAAATAAAACAACTCTGGTACAGTTGGGAAGAATTCAAAGACAAGTCTGCCTAGCAATTACCGGAGCATTTAAAACTACCCCCACAGCGGCTATGGAGGCCTTACTAGACCTGGCCCCTCTTGACATTCTGATCAAAGGGGAAGCTAGAATGGCATTACATAGGCTGAAACAGGGTAAAGCTGGAAATATTCCTGATCCACAATCAGGAATAACATCAATAACAAAAATTGTAGAAGATCCCATACTTGAAATGCGATCAGACTACACTCCTACACAATACAACTTCAATAAAACATTTGAAGCAATAATTGAAACAGACTCTTGGAAAACAAAACCCGAGCATCCTGAGGAAACTCTGATCTGGTTCACAGACGGGTCAAGAGACGACTCAGGAGCAGGCTCGGGAGTATATGGAATGAGACCAGGAAAAAGCATCAGCTTTCCCCTGGGAAAATATCCCACGGTATTCCAGGCAGAAGTTTATGAAATACTACAATGCATATATGAAAATATGAAAAGATCTTATACAAATAAGAAGATTATTATATACTCAGACAGCCAGGCAGCACTGAAGGCTTTAAAAAGCCCTAAAGTGAACTCAAGACTGGTGGAAGAATGTCTTAATGCCCTAACTAAACTGGGGGAACATAACAGCGTCAAACTGATATGGGTCCCAGGACACAAGGGCATTGAAGGAAACGAAAAAGCCGATGAACTCGCCCGGAAGGGAGCGGCAACAATCTTTTATGGACCAGAGCCGGCTCTAGGAGTACCTAAATGCTCCATAAGAGAAGCTATTAAAGACTGGATCAAAAAAGAACATAGGGATAGATGGAAAACTAACCCTGGTATGAAACACGGGAAAATGTTCATCAATGAACCATGTAAGAAAACAGCTGGAAAATTACTCAAATGTAAAAAAATTCAGGTAAGATACATAGTGGCTCTTCTCACGGGCCATGCTCCCGTGAAAAAGCACCTAAACAAAATGGGCATAATCAAAGGAAACCTAGACTGCAGACTTTGTGGGAAGGAAACGGAGACAGCCCATCACATAATCTGCTCCTGCGAAGCTCTAGATCGCAGAAGATTCAATCTTTTTGGGAGACCGACAATTGAACCAAAAGAAATCAAAACCGAGTCCATCATGGGACTGTACTATCTTATCAAAGACACAGGGATAATGGACTGGTGCTGAGTAAACAGGGCAGTACAATAAGCCTTTAGGCTGCAGTACATCCGGAGCTTAGCTGACGGGCCCTTGGTATATTAAAAAAAAACAAAAAAAAAAAAAACAACAAACATAAAAAACCCCCATAAATAAACAGATCTAGGATCGTAGTACCACCCAACCTCCTTTGCCCCTCCCTCTCCAAGTACCTCCCCGCCCCTCCGCTCAGTGCTTCCACCAATGGTAATTTCTACCCCTAGATGTCTCACGTGACCTCACCTCGCCTCGCCTGGACGCAGCACCTCAGTTGCTACAGCTGATTCAAGCGTGCATGTTCACTGCATGCACTGGGAGGTAAGGATTTTCTAGCAGTCGTGTCTGTTTGATCAAATTGGAGTATCATCGCTTAAGTCCATTCACTAAATATATTTAATTTTTTCGTTCAACAGAGGACTATTTGGTGCGGTCTGGAATCAACCCAAAAGTTTTTTCATATCGGAACTACTCAAATGGGACTACTGGTCCATTTCCGTTCCCTATACATGACAATAGGACTCCCTCCGCTAAATGAAAGACATTATTGCACATACAGACAAGAAACCAAGAAGCAGAAAATGGAACAGGACAAGATCTCCAATCATAACGGCACATATTTAAATTTAAACACAAATAGTGCTAAATGTTCCGGCATAACTCAACAAAACGACAGCGTTTCGCCCCGGTGTGCTATTGGGCACTTCAGTTGGTTAAAGCACACCTCACCAAGACACTGTCAAGTACACACTGGGAAGGCCATTGCAAGACGTATTTGATACATGTGTATCCGCGTCACGAGCAAAGCCAGTGCACTATGGGAGTCGAAACTCCACTCCAAAGCAATTATAACCTTACCTTGGCATTGAATATACAATTTTCAAAAGAAAATTATGTATTGCCCGTTGAGCCATTATATATTTAAACACAAATAGTGCTAAATGTGGAGTGTGCTTTGGAGTGGAGTTTCGACTCCCATAGTGCACTGGCTTTGCTCGTGACGCGGATACACATGTATCAAATACGTCTTGCAATGGCCTTCCCAGTGTGCACTAGACAGTGTCTTGGTGAGGTGTGCTTTAACCAACTGAAGAGCCCAATACCACACCGGGGCGAAACGCTGTCATTTTGTTGAGTTATGCCGGAACATTTAGCACTATTTGTGTTTAAATATATAATGGCTCAACGGGCAATACATAATTTTCTTTTGAAAATTGTACATATTTAAATGTTGACGATTGAACAAGTAAAATGGACTTTCAGTACTTTTAATATGTGTTTTTAGCCTACTTTCGATTTTTGCAAAAAATGAAAGTAGACTTATGAGATCAACACAGGGCGAAAAAAGTGTGTCGTCTGTGTGTGTGTGTCTGTGTGTGTATGTGTGTGTGTGAGTCTGTGTGTGTGTGTGTGTGTGTGAGTGTGTGTACTCTGAATGTCTGTCCCCCCCTATCAATTCGAACACGGTGAATGCGAATTGAACGAAATTTGGTACAAAGGTAGCACTAGCAAAGGACACCTCAGTGTCATGTTTTATATCGCCGCCATCTTGACGGAAACGTAATGGCGGCCACACAAATGTACAAAGCTTAAATCAAATTACGACTAACCTAATCATCCGATCTCTACCAAATTTTGCAACAACATACCTTTATGGGGGGAGCATCCTTTGACCAAACCAATAGGTCATCAGCGTAATAGTTTGCGGATGGCGGCCATCTTTGTGTGAAAATCGATTCCCCCTATTAATTTGAACACGGTGCAACCGAATGGAACGAAATTTGGTACAGAGGTAGAACTAACAAAACGCACCTCAGTGTCATGTTTTATATCGCCGCCATCTTGACGGAAACGTAATGGCGGCCACACAAATGTTCAAAGCTTAAATCAAATTACGACTAGCCTAATCATCCGATCTCTACCAAATTTTGCAACAACATACCCTTATAGAGGAAGCATCCTTTGACCAAACGAATAGGTCATTAGCCTAACAGTTTGCGGATGGCGGCCATCTTTGTGTAAAAATAAATTCCCCCTATTAATTCAAACACGGTGAAACCGAATGGAACGAAATTTGGTACAGAGGTAGCACTAGCAAAGGGCACCTCAATGTCGTGTTTTATATCGCCACCATCTTGACTGAAACGTAATGGCGGCCACACGAATGTTCAAAGCTTAAATCAAATTACGATTAACCTAATCATCCGATCTCTACCAAATTTTGCAACTACACACCTTTATGGAAGGAGCATCCTTTGACCAATCTAATAGGTCATTCGCCTGATAGTTTGTGGATGGCGGCCATCTTTATGTCCAAATTGATTCACCCTATTAATTCGAACACGGTGGAGCCGAATGGAACGAAATTTGGTACAGAGGTAGCACTAGCAAAGGGCACCTCAGTGTCATGTTTTATATCGCCGCCATCTTGACTGAAACGTAATGGCGGCCACATGAATGTTCAAAGCTTAAATCAAATTACGACTAACCTAATCATCCGATCTCTACCAAATTGTGCAACTACATACCTTTATGGAGGGAGCATCCTTTTACCAATCTAATAGGTCATTCGCCTAATAGTTTGCGGATGGCGGCCATCTTTGTGTCAGAATCGATTCCCCCTATTAATTCAAACACGGTGAAACCGAATGGAACGAAATTTGGTACAGAGGTAGCACTAGCAAAGGGCACCTCATATTCATGTTTAATATCCCTATAGCACGTTGTATTTCAACAAGCTACTACAACCAACATTCAATCATACTCCTTGAAAAGGACAAAGAGTTATAACAATACCCATGCATTTAGGAGAAAGTAGGCTATATGTTCTTTACTGAACATCTTGTTTAATATGTTGTACAGTTTTAATGGAACGTTTTAATAAGTGTTTATGAATGTCTTAGTGTGCATGCATTTTATTTTTGATATTGTTCAGTGTTTTTGATGTGTTTGCCATTCATGTGATATGTCGAGGCTGATGAAGGGCCGATTTTTGTATGGTTCGAAACATGTACCTTACTTAGCGTACTAATAGCGCAAACATAATTTGTATTGATTCGGCGGAAAGCTGCAAACTGATTAAATAACTTAAGTTGTTTTGCTCTGAAAAGAGCAGTTTTATTTGCTTGCATTTGTTTGCTCATGTTTCTCTATTCTGGAACGTTTTTGCCAAAATTGTTACTAGTTTAGCACCATCCAGGGGACACGTTCAGCTTTAGGTATGCTGCGGACGTGAGTAACTTCATCCCCCATTACTTCAACACTGTTATGACTGACTGAAAACCATTTATTTTGTTTTCTTTCTATATAGCTGTAGGGTTTCAATACTACTGGCCAGAAGAACTGTGTCGTTTGCATATCTAAGTGTACGTATTAGTTCCCCATTGACCTTGATTCCCTCTGCTGTGTCTTCTACTGCCTGAAATACAGCTCCCTAGTAAATGTTGAATAATAATGGAGACAGAATACATCCTTGTCGAACTCCTCTTCTAATGTCCATAGAATTTGATGTATCATCATTCTTCACTACAGGGGCAGATGACCTCGTAGTTCCGTCCCTTAAAACAACAATAACTAACTAATCTTCACTACAGCTTTTGATGCCAGTATAGGTTCTCAATGATTCTTATATCTTTACCGTCAATTCCAATTTGTTGCAGTATTTTGATGAGCTCATTATATTTCATTCTATCAAATGCTTTATCATGATCTATTAAACAGGAGTTATACATCTTTTTGATCCCAGCATTCTTAGAGGAGAGTTGTTAGTCCGAAGATAGCCTCGCGAGTTCCGTAACTATTGCGAAATCCAAACTGAGTAGCTTCTATCTGATAGTCACATTTCTTCCTTATTTGGCCATGTATAATTTTCAAAGTCTACTCAGTAGGCTTATAAGTCAATATTCACTGCATCTTTCTGAAGGTGATTGCTTCGGAAGGGAAATGAATGTAGATAACAGCCAGTCTTGAGGTATTTCACTAGAGTTATATGAAAATGAAAATCCACAGCCTGCTTCCAGTCTCCGACCGGGTCAGGAATGGAATGAATGAAGCCCCTATCTAGTGGCGAGGGTATGAACTGTGCCGGCTGCCGAGGCCTGACGCACTCCTCTGGGGCAATGATTAAATGAATGACAGATGAAATGAAATGATATTGGAGAGTGTTGCTGGAATGAAATTTTGACAGGGAAAACCGGAGTACCCGGAGAAAAACCTGTCTGCCTCCGTTTTGTCCAGCACAGATCTCACATGGAGTGACCGGGATTTGAACCACGGACCCAGTGGTGAGAGGCCGGCGTGCTGCCGCCTAAGCCACGGAGGCTTCACTAGAGTTATATACTGTATATTATTAAAGAGGTGCACTATCTTATCAATTTGTTTTTCTTCTTCTTCTCCGTTGTTTGGGCCCACTGAGGACCACGGGGCTCGTATCTCCTCGTCGCTTTGTCTTTTCTCTTCTTCCAGTACTTTTTCATCATCTGACTATGAGCCAGCTTTCTTTCCTCTGTCCATGGTGGACTGCTGACTCCGGTGTTCTTCCTAGCTGTCAGTGATACAGGAAAAACTCCCCATCGGATGGCTTGCCGGAATTGTTGGCGGTCCTGTATGGAATTAAGTGGGATCCCTAGGTGGTCTAAATCCGTCCTGACCGTAGAGATCCTCTTGATCCTAGAGGCCTTCCCTCTTCCTGCCACTGTGAAGATCTTACTAGTGAGCCGGCAAGGGATCATGCGGGTCAAGTATCCATAGAAGGCCAGGCGCCTTTTTCTTATACAAGTCACAATGTCTTATTGATGGCTGTAAAGCTCATCATTGTGCTGAATTCTCTTCCCGTATGGGTCCTAGTGTAACGTGTTTTTCGAGGGTATTTTACGCCACTGACATAAGTCAGTAGGAAGCCATTCAATATTTATTAACACGGCAAATTGTTCAGCCAAGAGAAGTTTCATGTAACTTATTATTATTATTGAGGTATTTTTGGAGCGTTTTTTTTATAAGATTATAAGTATACAGATAGGTTTTCGATGTTATAGAAAACACTATCAAGCGAATTATTACGAACAACATTATCGCGGAAAATTATATGATTACGGAATTTAACAGATTTTAGTCAGTTAGAGTTTGTTGAGAGAGAGATGAGTCACTGGGAATTCAGATACAGGCATATTCTTGTCGAGAAGTGTGACGCAAGCCGGGTTGCTGCATCAAGAAAAGGCGAAATGGCCTGGACCGGTAATCGACATCGTCACGCCGAGTGCATTGACCCTGAGGTGGGGAGAATCGCGTGGTGGCTCAGCCAATCAGTGAAGAGCTGGCGAGTAGAAGACGGCTCCGAAGAGGGGGTTCGGCGAGAACATATATTGTTTGCGCGCCAAGGAGGCAGGACGATTATCATTGCAAAACTTGACCGTTGTGGTTATCGTGTGGTTGGTTCCGGTGTGATCGGACCATAACTTAACATTTCTACATCTATCTCTACAACTGACGAAGAAGATGACGACGTCCAGAAGGCTGTGGGAAGCTCTCTTCAGCATCAAGTACGAGGGAAATGTCAAGGCAATTTCCAATGGTAAGCGCGAATGACTCAGAACTACGTAATCTCTCGTTTCTTTGTTTCATATTCAGTATTTCAGTAACTTCTTAGCTTGGGAATAATAGTAAAATCAGTAATTCATCCGACTCCGTTTTCACGTAATTCTCTAGTGGTAATATTCAAATCGTAACGCTCCAATTTAAATTTATTATTATTATTATTATTATTAAAACGCCACTACTTGTTTTTTTTTATATAATAAATTCATTTCTTATAACCATGCAATCTTTGCTTTCAGTAGGTAGCATTAGATATAGACCAAATTCCGTCTCCTGATACAATTGTTTGTTGGTTTAATGATCAAATCATACCACGATCTGAGTGTGAAGATTCTTAAAGGTGTTCTGCCAGAGCTAGGTGTTGTTAAATATAAATTTAGATTTCAACATAGCGTTGAGGTCTTGGCGCCCATTAATACAACGAAACTTAGAGTAAACATTACCTTTGTACGCTCAACATGGGCTAATGAAACCGTTACACTTGTCACCCAACAGTGGGGACACAAAGTAGACGTTACACTTGTCTCCCAACAGTGGGGTCACTAAAAGAACAGTTACACTTGTCGCTACCAACGTGAGGCTGAAAACCTAATAACATTTGTGGAAGGAGAAGGGTATATATTTCTGTGCCTGTATTTTGGGGGTTTTTCATTTATCGGTGTGTATCAGCATGGGTAGTGTTGAGCAAGAGATGGAAGTTGCGTAGTGGTCACCAGTTGGATAGTGAAGATACGAGCAGTATGGCTAGTCTTGGAAATGAAAGCAGTACAGGGATGTCGGAGGTAAATCCCGATACTGAGGGGGGTAATCAAAACAGTCAAGCAGGGTTAGAGAGTTTGCTTCTTCAGTTTATGCAACAAAATAAAATAAGTACAGACGCTCTAAATGCTAATCTCGAACAAAATAATGCGAAACTTGAACAAAAAAAGTAGGGAAAATAAAGAGAGTAATAGGGAATTGAGCGATAGTTTAAATGCTAAACTTGAACAAAACAGTAGGGAAAATAGAGAGAGTACTGAAACTTTAAATGCTAAACTTGAACAAAATAATGCTAAACTTGAACAAAACAGTAGGGAAATTAGTGATAAATTTGAGCTGATTAGAGGTGAGATCAGAGGGGTGATGGAAGAGAAGGCTACAGAAAATTAGGAAAAGTACAGGAGGAGTTAGAAATTAGAATCAGTACACAGGCTGAAAATTTGAAAGAACTAGTGCAACTTGAAACACAGCAGGTCAAAAAGCAATTGGGGGGAGAAATTGACAAAATTCAGATAGCAACTAAAGAGGTTAAAGAACAGCTGGGGGGAAGAATTGATAAAGTTCATGCAGAAATAATCACTGAAGTTAATGATTTAAGGGAGAGGAATAAGGAAAGCATTAATGAGATTAATGAGAAACAAGCTAAGTTAAGTGGTAAAGTTGAAGCATCGGAAGGGAGCATTAGGTCAACTGTAACCAATATTGAAAGAAAAGCTGAGGAGAAAATTGCTGAATTAGAACAGAAGTTGAAAGCGAGAATTAGGCAGGAAAATAGTCAGAGCAGGCCAGTTTATGTGAATAGCACACACAGGGAAATAGAACTAGGCAAATTCAGTAATCGGCAGGGTTGTCCAATGGAGTTCATGAATACAATAGAAAATAAATTCAGGGAGAGGTTGGAAGATGGTAGTATTGAGTGGTGCCAGGTAGTTGAGATTTTAGAGCAAGCGTTTGTAGGGGAGACAAGAAACTGGTTTGCTGTCTAGAGACAATTTCGAGAATATTTCAGATTTTAAAGTGAAATTTTGTGAGAAATTTTGGAATGAGGTAATTCAGTCTCAGCATCGTGAGGGAATTGTGTGTGGGAAATATAACCCGAGAGGAAACTACACTATGACCGAGTACTTTTTAGGACAGGTATTAACGTGCAAATATCTGGATGGTTTGAAGGAGGCAAGTGATGTAGTCAGGCTATTACTAAGACATTTTCCATATAGAATCAAAGAAGCTGCCTGTATCCAAAATGTTAAATCTATTTCACAGGTGGAGAATTTATTAAGTACATTCGATGCTCTGGGAAGAGGTGGTTACGAGGAGAATTTCGGTAGGAACCAGGGTAACCATAATAACAGGCCTAATGAGAATAGGAATCAGGAAGTTCAAGGGAACAGTGGCGAAGGGGCCAACGTCCAAAATACGGGGAACCAAAATAATAATAATAATAATAATCAGCAAAACCAGTACAGAGGAAATGGGTATGGTACGAACTACCAAGGTGGAAATAATGATTTCAGGGGAAATCAAGGCCGAAATAATGATTTTAGGGGTAACCAAGGGAGCTATAATAACAATAATAATTATAACCAGAACAGGGGTCAAGGAGGGAATCAGCCCAATGGTAATAACGGACAGAGAGATACCGTTAACACAACCCAGAACAACCAGACGAGTGCAGTAGTGAGTAGTACTACACCAAGCGGTAGCCATACTTTAAACACGAACCAGGCTGCGATGTAAGGTCAGAATCTCAGTCTGTAACATGCACTGTCCATACAATTATACAGGAACCCTATGACCTAAATGTAAGAAATGAATTATTACATGAACTAAATGATGGAAGGTATTATTCAGGAAGTGGTTAGTAAGAGCCCCATAGTTAAATTTAACGTGTCCGAGGCGTACACAGATGTTTTAATTGATAGTGGTTGTATGAAGAGTTGCATAAGTAGTGCATTTTATGATAAAATGAAAGGAACTGGAGTAAATTTTGAGGAGATGCCAATTAAAAGCACTTTTGTTATCACAGCTGTTGGGAAGAGGTCTAAAGTAATTTCTAAGCAAGTTTTAGTACACATTAAAATTAATAATCATGTAGAAAAGCAGATTTGTCCTGTTATTCCAAATTTAGTATTCAGTGTTATCTTGGGTTCAGAGTGGCTAAGTAGAGTGTCTGGTAACTTATGTTATGATGTAGGGAGTTTGAAATTTAAATGGGGTGATTCTGAAGTAGAAGTAGTGTAGGTGTGATTTGTACTTTACATGAGATATCGCCAGCCGTAGAGCGGGGTTCTCCATGTTTTGTGGGCAGTGTGATTACGAACGGAAGTCTAGAGGACTCGTTACGTGATGCTGCATTTCAGGGAAATATAGAGGAGGAACAGTGTGTTCGGCTCTATGATGTGTTATTGTGTAATAGGAGAGTTTTTGAGGATCTCATTGGTATGGCCAATTGCTATACACATTCATTGAACGTTATTGACAGGTCAGTATTCACAGGACATAGATATCCTGTACCTTTCGCTTATCAGAGTGCAGTTGAGGCACAAATTAACCAGATGCTTGAAGATGGGATTATTGAGCACTCTAACAGTCCATATGTTAATTCTTTGATCACGGTACCCAAGGCCGACGGCACAGTTCGTATTTGTTTAGACGCTCGTTTGGTTAACAGTAGAATTAGTTCAGATCAGCTGAAATCTATGTCAATAGAGGAATTAATGCAAACATTTGAGGGGAAGAAGTATTTCACTTGTGTAGATTTGAGTTCCAGTTTTTGGCAAGTGCCACTTATGTACGAAGATCGACCATTTACAGCTTTTAGTCATAAATATAACCTTTATCAATTTTGTAGAACACCTTATGGGTTAAAGAGTAGTTCAGCAGCTTTAATTAGGGCTTTAAACATCGCATTAGGGGATGACACAGGAGAGTTTGTAACCATTTACATCGATGATATGGTAATTAGTTCACGCAGTTTTGAGGAGCATCTACGTCATTTAGATATAGTTTTTCAGAAGTTAGATCAGGCAGGGTTCACATTGAAGCTGTCTAAGACGTCATTCTGTCAGTCAGAAGTGACATTTTTAGGTCATAGAGTGTCGAGTAGAGGTGTGACACCAGAGGAAAGTAGGGTTAGCATGTGTGGACAGTAGCAACAGGGCATCGTTACAGACACTGAGAAATATGCTAGTGGAGCAACGTGATGACATTAAGGATGTGTCATAAAGTGAGTGTGTTTAGCTGGCGAGCCAGCCTATCAAATGAGTAAGTGTGGTGTTTGGTGCGGGAGAGATCTGGTCTTCCAGGCAGGCGTATCAGAAGTCACAATGGGGGGTAGTATGTAAGTAATTGAGAGTTTTTAAGGTACAGGGAAATATGACAGGATTGTCGGATGCTCTTGAGCACTAAAATGTCTCGATACACCAAGGCCAGAATTTGGTAGCGCTGGTGAATTCCCATTTGTCTCCTAGAGATGGGTGAGCGCTTGAACAGGGTATTTTTGCTTAAGGCGTCCACGAGACAAAAGATGGGCCACCAGAAGGCGGGACAGTCCTTCATGAAACTCATAACAGCACACGTGATTTCTGTTTACGGCCTCGCCATGTAAGAATTGTAAGTGTGTAATTTAAGGTAATTAGTACAAAGGTATTATTTGAGGGAGGAGAACTGGTCCGGGTAGCGAACTAGTATTTAGTAGAATTTGGTCTACAGGAACTTAAGAAGACCACCGCACAGAAATATTTGGTGTTATATGTAATGCGCACTTACTGTTTTTTTTTTTTCTTTCAGAAATCAATATTAATTTTATCTAATACACAGAGAGATTAAGTATTATGGTCACGAGGCGCAGCCACAATAGTGTGATCGTGTGCTCAGTGAGATCAGTGAGATTATGTTTCACCAGAAGGAAGCGACCTCCAGTGATATTAGGAAGTTCTGTGGTGATATATATATATCAGAACACCTTTGATGCGTGTGATGTGACATCATACATACACAGTGCTCACACATTATTTATGTATATCTTTCCCAACATAGAGATATTTGAGAGGCGGAAATATCCGTGGAACATTAATCTAAATGAAAAACATTGGATTGATTGCACAGGGCAATCCAAAATAACAACAGACATTGATGCAAAGTGCGTAAAGAAAATTATGAGTGTATATATATGTAATTTAGGGTGATTTAATTTATGTAATATGTATTTTGGATGGGGATTTTATTAACGTGTCTGGGTTAATCGCATGATGGACCGTCGTAACGGTAAATCATCCGATGATCCGAGGCGAATATGTAACGTGTTTTTCGAGGGTATTTTACGCCACTGACATAAGTCAGTAGGAAGCCATTCAATATTTATTTACGCGGCAAATTGTTCAGCCAAGAGAAGTTTCATGTAACTTATTATTATTATTATTAAGGTATTTTTTGGAGCATTTTTTTTATAAGATTATAAGTATACAGATAGGTTTTCGATGTTATAGAAAACACTATCAAGCGAATTATTTCGAACAACATTATCGCGGAAAATTATATGATTACGGAATTTAGTCAGTTAGAGTTTGTTGAGAGAGAGATGAGTCACTGGGAAATCAGCTACAGGCATATTCTTGTCGAGAAGTGTGACGCAAGCCGGGTTGCTGCATCAAGAAAAGGCGAAATGACCTGGACCTGTAATCGACATCGTCACGCCGAGTGCATTGACCCTGAGGTGGGGAGAATCACGTGGTGGCTCAGCCAATCAGTGAAGAGCTGGCGAGTAGAAGACGGCTCCGAAGAGGGGGTTCGGCGAGAACATATATTGTTTGCGCACCGAGGAGGCAGGACGATTATCATTGTAAAACTTGACCGTTGTGGTTATCGTGTGGTTGGTTCCGGTGTGATCGGACCATAACTTAACATTTCTACATCTATCTCTACAACTGACGAAGAAGATGGCGACGTCCAGAAGGCTGTGGGAAGCTCTCTTCAGCATCAAGTACGAGGGAAATGCCACGGCAATTTCCAATGGTAAGCGCGAATGACTCAGAACTACATAATCTCTCGTTTCTTTGTTTAATATTCAGTATTTCAGTAACTTCTTAGCTTGGGAATAATAGTAAAATCAGTAATTCATCCGACTCCGTTTTCACGTAATTCTCTAGTGGTAATATTCAAATCGTAACGCTCCAATTTAAATTTATTATTATTATTATTATTATTAAAACGCCACTACCGTATTTGCTCGCGTATATCTCGCCCCCGCGTATATCTCGCACCCCATTTTTTTATTTGAAATTTCAGGGAAAAAAAAAAGTACTCGCATATATCTCGCATTCATTACCGACGCCATCATAAATGACAGTAATAAACTTGAGGTAGAAACACGTTCGATTTAGCGCGCCACAACAGTCGCCATTGTCCAGGAACTTACCCGAAGCGTTACTAACAGGAAGAGCGAGCAACAACGAGTTGATCCGAACTTCAATACGAGCCGATTAGGGATCGAGGCGCCGCGTGCAAGCATACGGCGCAGCGTGAGTGTTAGCACGCTGTACATCGTTCGCCGCGTCTTCGGCCGCAGTTGGTTAAATTCGCCGCCTTGAGACACGTTGGAATTAGCGATTAGCGCGCCACGTCAGTTGCGGAAGTAGGCCTACTGTTACATCGCGGAGAAACGCAGTTCAGTCTCCTCGAATCTCAATGATTTCGTCTTTACGCATTGCGTCGCATCAGAGCTCGGCCGCGTGCAAGGATACGGCGCAGCGTGAGTGTTAGCACGCTGTTCATCGTTCGCCGAGTCTTCGGCCGTGGCTGGCTAAATTCGCCGCCTTGAGACACGTTCGAATTAGCGATTAGTGCGCCACGTCAGTTGCAGAAGTAGGCCTACTGTTACATCGCAGAGAATCGCAGTTCAGTCTCCTCGAATCTCAATGATTTCGTCTTTACGCATTGCGTCGCATCAGAGCTCGGCCTCGTGCAAGAATACGGCGCAGCGTTGAGTTTTAGCACGCTGTACATCGTTCGCCGTGTCTTCGACCGCGGTTGGCTAAATTCACCGCCTTGAAACACGTTCGAATTAGCGATTAGCGCGCCACAACAGTTGCGCAAGTAGGCCTACTGTTACATTGCAAATTTTGTGTTTTTTTGGGAATACGGTCATTCCCCGCGTATATCTCGCACCGAAAATTTTCACACATATTTTCGGTCAAAAAAGTGCGAGATATACGCGAGCAAATACGGTACTTGTTTTTTATATAATAAATTCATTTCTTATAACCATGCAATCTTTGCTTTCAGTAGGTAGCATTAGATATAGACCAAATTCCTTCTCCTGATACAATTGTTAGTTGGGTTAATGATCAAATCATACCACGATCTGAGTGTGAAGGTTCTTAAAGGTGTTCTGCCAGAGCTAGGTGTTGTTAAATATAAATTTAGATTTCAACATAGCGTTGAGGTCTTGGCGCCCATTAATACAACGAAACTTAGAGTAAACATTACATTTGTACGCTCAACGTGGGCTAATGAAACCGTTACACTTGTCACCCAACAGTGGGGACACTAAGGAAGAAGTTACACTTGTCTCCCAACAGTGAGAGCACAAAGTAGACGTTACACTTGTCTCCCAACAGTGGGGACACTAAGGAAGAAGTTACACTTGTCACCCAACAGTGAGAGCACAAAGTAGACGTTACACTTGTCTCCCAACAGTGGGGACACTAAGGAAGAAGTTACACTTGGCACCCAACAGTGAGAGCACAAAGTAGACGTTACACTTGTCTCCCAACAGTGGGGTCACTAAAAGAACAGTTACACTAGTATCCTCCGCAGAATCTTCCTCTCCTTGAGTTCAAGTTTCCTGAGTGGGCCTCTCCTGGCCAACACGAGGCACTCGGAGGCGTAGATAACAGATGGTTTTACTACTGAATTGTAGTATATGAGTTTGAGGTTTTTGGAGAGTTTTATAACGTCGGCTGAAATTTCATCAGGGCCCAAAGCTTTTCCAACTTTTAATTGATTTATTGCATGAGTTACTTCAGATTTCAATATTGTTGACCCATCCATGTAATCATTATTAACATTGACTGGCAGTCGGTGATCTAAAGAAAGGTCTGTAATATACCGGTAAATTCCCCCTGTTTTTACTCTGTCAAGATGATTCATAATAGGAATACTGGAGCTATCCTCTAAAACAAGTGGTGTCCAGTTACTTCCTTAACAGTCTTCAGTTATATTAAATAGTACTTGACACTTGCTGTGTTTCTAGTGGTTTGGCTTTATGTTATAACTTGGTGGCAATGGGAAAGACCTTTCCCCCAACGACTACTATTCAATGAAGGATTACTCACGTTGATCAGAGGGTAGGTGCCCCTGTGGCAAGCCTGCGAGTAGAGGCGGAGCGCGATTTCCAGCTCATTTTCTCGTACCAACGTGATGAGAAGCCAGCGGTATGTTGGAGCCTCCAGACAATGCCAAGCCTCGATCAACAGGAACAGTTCTCTCGCCTCCATATTGCAGCCGTCTTGCAGCAGACTCAGCATCACCTCGTTACAGTCCTCCCGCACGTCTGCAAAACAAAAGAGCTCCTATTCACTTTGTATGCTGCACACGTCAACAAACAACAGACAGATAAAACATGTCTGTCCACTCCAAATTATGAGAATAAAATATATTTCCTCTGTATTCACAGAGTAATATCAATCACTGTCTGATGAATTTCATGTTTTGTTCTACATTTCTGACACAGAGCTTTGAAGACTTGCCTTATTGATATTCTTCTGTAGTCCAAGATAAATATATTTTGGTTGGTTGGTTCCTTAGTTTAGGGGCTGTGACAACGCGGTCATGTAGCCCCATGTACTTTGGGTAGAATCTGTCTGATAACCGGTGTTAATTGTGATGACTGTATTAGTGTGTGTTATCTGTTTTATTTCAAGTAAGGACTGCAGACAGTAATTTCAAGTACTGTAGTTCCTACTTTTTGCTACCAAATGCTCCCGTCCATGACAACTAGCTTGTGGACTTGGCTACTAGATGGCATCTCAGTCAGCACCTGGCTGCAAACGTTGGAACTAATAGAGCATTATCAATTCTAACCTACAAATTTTGGCTTCACACAAGTGTAGTTAGTGGAAGGTTCTTTTTCATGCCATAAATCTATGACATGGGACCGCCGACTTTACTTCCCCTCCGAACGAAGGCATAGAGGAATTTTTAACGCTGTTAAAAAATCCGACGACTTCGGTCGGGTTTGAACCCTCGATCTTAGGCATAGAAGCTCAGCATGCTACTAACTATGCCACCGTCGTAATATTTTGGATGGTCACCATGTTGGATTTATATGTAGGCCATAGAGTTATGCACGATTAGATGATGATTATTGCAGAGGTTCATTATTCAAACTTTAACTTTGATCGCATGATTAGGACACAAGAAATAAAAACTTACCGTATATACCCGAATATAAGACGAGGCCTAATTATCAACTGCCTCTTACAGATTTTTTCAAAAAACTACTCGCTAACTCATAACTTGCACAATATATGCCCTCAAGGTCGTGCTTTCATTTTTATAACGTCTCGTGTTATCGGAAATCCTCTGCCCGCTTTACCATGACATACTCTATAATTTCTTTGTTCAAGAATGGGAGACGTTATTAAATTAAGATACGTTGATCACTCAATTACCGGTACTGCTCGTAAAACTGACTGGTTGTTCTTGTAAAGATTGTTTTAAAACATATTTCCGTATGCTTTCGAACATATAATTTATCCCCTTAAAATAACATGTATGCGTAAATCCTAACCTCAAAATGTACGCTATTCGTATATGCATGGAAATTAAACATATCAAACCATATTTTAATCTTCATTAACGCATTGATTTGTTGCAAGTTACAAGATGCCAACACCATATACTACTTTGCAAATAATAATAACAATTAAAAAAAAAAAAAGAATTTTTAAACCCTGAATATAAGACAACCCCAAATTTTTATAACACAAAAAGTGGGAAAAAACCTCGTCTTACATTCGGGTATATACAGTAATTTTAAAATTTCGCACAGCTGCCATCTTTAGGTTATGTAAGCAATTGGACTAAATTAGATGTCAGTGAATTACAATGTGTATAAACATTTGCTGTACCAAGTTTTTCGGATGGTTACATTGCGAGTAATGTTTATTTAAATGTTTCAACTTCGCTTGGCCGCAATGTTCGTTTTGCACATAACAGGTTTTTGAAAGTCACATAGATGAACTTTTAGTAGTGCCCTTTATCCCCGTACAAAATTTCAGAGTGATATGAGTAATACTTTTGGAGATATAGAATGCCGGTGAAATATTTCGCACAGCAGCCATGTTGATTGGTGAGACTTAATGAAATTTGTAGGGCACAGTCGAGGTCAGTCCAAAATACTACTATGACCTTACCGAGTTTCATTGAAATCACTCCAGCCGTTAAGATTGTACTAGCATACCTGTCAACCTTCGGAAGTCAAAAATAGGAAGATTTTTTAAAATTATAGATTTCATCATGCGCAGTATACAGTGGCGTGGGCAAAAAAGGGTACACAAAAGACCTGCATGTCTTTATTGGCAAAGTATGAATTCAGCATAAAATTCACAAAAATGTAAACAATCATCAATCATCGAGTAGTATGTATGGCAAATATTTAAACGTAAGAGAACACAATTGTGTGTTTAAAGAAAATGCATACAATCATTCTGATGGATTATACTTCGCATTAGCTACCACATATTCAAGTTTTGTCAAACTAAAGTTAATTAGGCTACCATGGACAACTTACCTAATTATGATTAGCTGATGTATATACATGTGGATGGTAATCTTGAGACTGCTTACTGATTTAATGCAGACCTTGTAGCCGACTTTGCTCTCTTCAAAAATGCCCTGTCATACTGCTGCTCGTAGCAATTTCCACCTAGGCTTGATTTAACCACTAACAGTTTGTTGAGGTTTTAGTCATTCAGAGATGATCGGAATTGTGTCCTTGTCTTCTTCACCTGACTAAACAATCTCTCACATTCAACGTTGCTGTCTGGGATTGTTAATATTGACAGCATTACTAGCTAGTCTGTCATATTTCAGACACCCATCTCCACCTCGTATATCCCCTATAGCAGACCAAGAACAATCTGCTCTTTTTCCTTCCACAATAGAAGATGGCAAATCCTCCATTTGGAGAGCACAAAACTGGCATTGTAATGCATCCATTGCTTGGTGCTCATCTTCACCGTCTTTTTTTGGCAACATAATTGGAAACTTAGAGATATAAGATCTTATCTGTGCCACTTGAGCATTAACAGAAAACTCACTGTCCGAATTAAATTTATGAATAATATAATCAGAGGCTGCAGTGAAGTAGTTCCTGACGTGCAAATAATAACCTTCTCCTCAGAAGCCAGATTTTCTACACAACTAGATGTTGTTGAACCAATTACCAAATCATCATCAGCTTTCTGATTCTCTCTTGTGTGATAGACCACTTCTAAAATTGTGCAATATTTCTTGATGGCCACTGGCTTAACAAACCTACAGAGAATTTCCGTCAGCAAATCAATCAGTATGCATCTTAGGACATGGATGTGAGGTGCTTGCGATTGAAGAACTTTGTTATATTTTTCAAATGTAGGGATGGTAAATGCCAGAAACAAGCAAAATGCCTCATTTAACTTAGATGACAGAAAAAGAAATAGTCTCTCCGGTCTTGAAAGATTGACTAGGTTCCGTCACTTTTTTCCTTACAGACGGAGAAGAAGAACTGCTCTCCAACTTCCTTTTGCCAATGATAACACGTGCTTGATCTTGTACTCTGTTGTTCACACTAACACCAAATTCCACTTCTGCAGGCTTATCTTCATGTGCCTTTACTTTGGGAATTTGGAAATACTTGAGAGATGTTTTTGTGCCAGTGGATTGGTTCACCTCATCCTTAAAAAAACTCAGCAGTGGCTTCCACTGTTAAATCAGTCTTTCTAAGCATTTACCCAAGGACAACCAATGCATGCACACATGCTTCAGTATTTTCCTAACATCAGTTTGGTAAAGAGCTTGATATAACTTCAGATGATCTTTCCTCTTGCAGCTTTTGTTTAAATAATAATAAATATCAATCATTATCTCATCAATTTTCACAGGAAGGGAATCAGCACCTTCCTCAGCAGCCAGATGAATTAAATGGCATGGGCATCCAACAACAATGTTTTTACACTGCTCTTTTAATTTCGCAGCAACACCATTTTTCCTCCCTATCATAACAGGGGCATTGTCTGCACTAAAAGCTATACAGTTTGCCATTGGAATGGCATGTCTTTCCAGAAGACGCAGAAGCAAATTACCAATGTTAGCACCAGTCGAGTCACCTTCCAAATTTTCCTTGGATAGCAAACGATTTTCAATCATCTTCGATTCTTTGTTGAAAAATGACACGACGACAGGATACAGCTTACTATCTCTATCATTGCTACCATCAGTGGAGATCGCGAAACGCCCACATTTTAAAATATTAATCATTTTTGAATCGGCATCACGTGCCATTTCATGAACAATGGCGGATGTTTTTGTCCTGCCACAGGCATATTTCTTCGCAATTTCCGAATCCGGGAACATTTTTCTAAACAATTGTCCCGCGTGATCGGAACATGATAACGAGAGGTTATGTTCTACGACGAACGCCGTGAACAAACATTCTGCTCTAATGGCAGCATTGTCTTCATTCCCGTGAACAAAAAACGTACCTAATTTTTTGTTCTTCTGTAAACAACTAGCACTGTCCTGTGTTTTGAAGTGTTGCTGTGAGTTACAATGTCAGTTTTTCCACCATGAGATATATTTATATCACAACGACACACGGAACAAAGAGCAAAATGGTTTCCTCTACTAGATGGTAAAATGAATGGAAATTCAGTTTTATAGCTTTCTTTGAACACTTGGAGATAACGTTTATGAGGTTTTGTCGCCATAACGTGACGAGAAAAACTTAAAACACACGACACGGAACCATCATCGACACAACTCGTTGAAATAATTATCTACCGACGCACACATTAATACTTCAATTAGATGCACTAAACGTGACGCTAGCAGAGTATAAACCCGTGGCGTCAAACGGAGGAAGTCACAATTGCCGCGCGTAGCATACAAGGTTTCACCCATTCTGCACAGTCACGTGGCCGGCCTCGACTAACCAGCTTAGGCTTGACGTCTATTTGTCCGTGAAATACCACCAATCAGTATGCGGTAGGCCGATCAGCTGACTCACCATTCCGAGATCGCGGCTAAAGAGCTCACTGCCAAGCGATGAACTTACAAAAACTTACACAAAAAACAAGGTTACGCAAATCACAAAAGCAATTACGACTTACGAGAGAATCTCCTTGTGAATAGAAATTATTTGCAGTTCCTTTTTCTTTTACAATATATCACTGGGGACCGAAATTCGGAAGAAATAATAGTAATTAAGAAGATCGGAAGACGAGGTGAAAAATTGGAAAGTTTCCGAATAAATCGGAAGGGTTGGCAGGTATGTACTAGGGACACACACAAACGGACAAATGGTGATCTAATAAGACTATTTTTTCATAAATAACAGGCTAAAAAGGAGTGGATGGGACGCAAAAGGGGAGAGGGAGGGGTAAACCCAGTACGCAGAGGATGGGGCAGCAGGTCGCGGATAGATCGCGCTCGAAAATGCATCCCTGCGCCATCCCACGCTGCCTGTTGGAACTATTTTCATCACGCCAGGAGATGGCAGTACAACACGCTGTGCCTGGGTGCGGGAGGTCCTGCAGTACACATGTGCAGCACACCTATTCCAAACCTAAATATATTGGCTTCCCGTATTCCAATGGTTGTTACCGCTGCAGACTAAACGCAGCCAGTGAAAGAAGGAATGAGCTGAGAGAGTCAAGCAAGTAGTGACCAACTTTGGAATGCGCGAAATGCAGTGAGTGGGAAGACACCTGCAGATCAAACCCAACTGCCATCTCCTGGTGCGATATCAATACTAGCGCCGAGCAATACCTAGGTAGGTTGACATAAAAATGTTACATTAACTCTTTCGCTGTGGCAATCGAAAGTCAATTTACATCGATACTCTGTTCGCTGCAAGAATAGTCTTTAGTCGACTTGGCACTTTCCCGCTACTTCCTACATGATCTTTGTCAACAAAGTGGCTCTTTAATAATGCATACATGAATATGCATGTCTTGAGCATGTACTGGGAATTGTTGAAAGCAAAGTCGTGAGTATTACAATATTTCCTTTAATGTCACCCGCCCGGCAACAATCCTCTCTGCTCTCTGGCAATCAGTGACCTACCACACTAGTGAGTAGCCATGAGCATGCATAATATAAGCAATGACAGTGTTGAAATCTACCAGATTTTAGTGGCAGATTCAGATGTGTCGATAGATGAGACAATGAGAGTAGGATGACAGGTGTCATGATTCGAGTGATAGTTCGTTAGTAAATAGTAGCAATGACGATCGTCAAGTATCTGACTTGGCGCGATATCAGTAATGACGAAAGAATGAGAACATTGAATTTATATGACGATGCTGATTTCGGTTTGAAAGTGAAAAGTGATGCTTCAAACTTTCAGTACCCTTGCAAAGCATTTCTTGAATTCATGCCGCTGGTGGTGCTTGAACATACAGCAAATGAAACTAATAGATATGCTGAACAGTGTTTAGATAAAACGTATGATTTTGCACCGCGTTCTAGGTATCGTAAGTGGACTAGATGTACTGTACAATGGAAGATATTCAAGCAATGGTAGCTCTAGACATGGGGATGGGATTGTGCCGTAAATCAGTATTACAGTCTTATTTTTCGTATGAGCATTGGCTCACTGCTACGCCTCATTTTAGTGATGTAATGTCACGAGATAACTACTGCCTCCATCACAGCTTCCTACATTTCAATGATAATGAAATGTCAGATTCCTAGGGGTTCACCTGGATATGATCCGTTATTCAAGGTCAGACCTGCAATTTCTATGGTAGAAAATATGTATCTACAGAATGTTTCACCAGAAAAATGCTTATCAATGAGTCTATGCTGAAGTTCACAGGAAGGTTGAGGTGCAAGCAATATTGCCTTCAATACCATCGACAAAATGAGGCATAAAGTTATGGTCACTGTGCGATAGTAAATGTGGTTTCCTGTGCAAATTTCAGACTTACGTGGGAAAAAACAGCAATGAGACTGATGCAGGGGTTACATTAGGGGAGCGAGTTGTTAGGAGCTTGTCAAAAGACTTTGAAAATACCAGCAGAATTATATACGTGGACAATTTTTTCTCAAGCCCTACACTTTTCATTCTTCTTGCTGAGAATAGTGTGGGCGCATGCGGAACAGTGAGATGTAACCGTAAAGGTCTTCCTCAAGAGATGAAAGGTCTGAAGATGAAGAAAGGACAGAAACCTAAGTTCTGACATCATCCAACAAAAAAGAATGCTTGCATGTTCGTGGCAAGATAACGGCCAGGTAAATATGATCACAACCGTACACGCATCTGAGGTTGTGAAGGTTGGATGAGATCAAAGAGGGGTCCAACCGGCTATGTTACCCATGAGAAAACTAAATTAGTTGTAAATTATATTCATGGAATGAATGGTGTTGACAAGTTTGATCAGCCGGAAACTAATAACGCATACGTGCACAAGAAAATCAAGTGGTATCAGGTCTTGTGGTATTTCATCATAGAGACAGCCCTAGTCAATGGAAGAATAGTACACAATAAGGTCCATAACAATAAAACAAATGCTCATGACTTCAGAGATGATGTAATAACAGGACTTCAAAAAAGTACAAACGCGCTCCATCTGTCAAACGCGGCCGAAGAATTTCTGACGGGATGCCGCTTGCGCGTCTCACGGAGAGGCACTCCACTGGGGAACAACAGGACAAAAGTCACAAACCCAACTGTGTTGTTTGTTGCATATTGCCGGCACGGTGTTCAAAGAAAGGGGCTGTGTAGAGAGGAAACAGACAATATTTTATTGCAAAAATTGCCCAGGACAGCCTACAATGTGTTCAACTACCTGTTTCGAAAGTTATCACACCAAGGTATACTTCACGGTACCTGCCAGTGTTCGATGTCATTGAACCAAGGACCATGGAATATATCTCAAGGGTGAAACATGTACTTCGTGAGTTTCATGTGTTATCCTATGATTCAAAATTAATAAAAATGCTCACTAAAAGAGTAAACAATATGGTCTAAACCTCAACAATAAGCGGGAGAGCGCTATAGACGGGAAATGATTTCTGAGGTGGGAAGACAATTTGGAAACAATATTTCAGTAATGTACAGTACTGTATTTTATTATCACTGTGTTATTACTATTATTAGAGTACAGCATGTTATTATTCATTACTGTAGGCACATTTTATCTCACTTCGTATTAAAAAAGTCTGTAATTGATCCTTGTCGACTATCGCTGTGAATGATCACATTTTCTACGCGGTTTAAGTACCTGCTCACATCACTTGATACGCCGCTTGGAATAACATGTATGTAATTTTGAAGCAGATGTATTGCTCCGAGAGCTTCATTTCGTGTGGGGACATTTCCATCCGCAGATTCAATTTCTGTACGGCTGTCTTCATCTTGGATAACATGATCTGCAACCATGTCGTCGACATCGCGGGTTTCCGTAGTTACAAGACCATTGTCAATTGACACAAATTCTTCTTGTCCCGTACAGCAGCCCAGTCCCCGTCATTATCAGTTGTTACAGGGACATTTGTATCACTGGGTGTTACACTGTGTTCCTAAAAAAATAAAAAAGGCAAATTAATCCCCTGGCGAAGCGAAAATGTATGCAGAAACTGGAAATCCACAGCATACTGTATTTCAAGTCAACCGACCGGATCAGGAATAGGAAGAGTGAAGCTCGTAACTAGCGCTGAGGAAAGGAATTGGTTCGGTTGGTGAGGCCTGTCGCACTCCGGGCCAATGATTAACGATTGAAAAATGAAATGAAATGATTGTGGAGAGGATCTTACCTTAAAAAAATCCTGCTTTATTAAAGCAATTGGCGATGGTCTGCGCTTCGATCCCTTCCCATACAGCGGAGATGAAATTCATTGCGTCCAATAAGGTGATGCGGTTTCCGGCTCCACTGTCGATGCACTGCAGATAACGCAGAAGAACACGCTTTCGATAGAAATGCTTGAGCACTTTTATCACCCCCTGGTCCATTGGTTGGAGTTTACTGGTTGTGTTGGGAGGCAGGAATGCTAGTTCTACATTTTTCAGGTTCACATTTTTCGGATGAGCTGGACAATTGTCGACAAAAAGCAGGATTTTGCGATTGGCTTTTACCATTTTTAATTTATTTTTGGTCCATTTCTTTGAGCCAATTAACAAACAAGTCATTAGTCATCCAGGCACGTGCTTGATTTTTATATTCACACGGAAGACGTTTAATGTTTTTAAAACATCGGGGTCTAGCTGACTTCCCCAACATTAACAGAGGCAATTGTTCAGAGCCATCAGCATTTGCAGCAACAAGCACAGTTACCCTTTCTTTCCCACCGTGACACTTCTCCCCCTTGAACGCATATGACTTGTCGGCATTAACTTAAAAAATAAGCCGAAATCATCCGCATTAAACACATCGCGCGGTGCATATTTTTTAGTAAGTGTAGGTAGCACTTCACTTTGCCAGTCCTTAACATCACTGTCCCTAACTGACTCTTGATTCACCACAGACTTGACGATACACTATGTCATTCCTTTGTTTGAATCTATCAAGCCAACCATTCGAAGCACTAAAGTCTGTACAGTTTAATTTTCCTGATCTTTCCCGTGTTTTTCTTGTATGATTGGGCCGCTTAATGGATTGTAGCCTCCCGGGAATGGTGAATCCACTCAATAACAATTTCCTCAACGTCTTCATATTTTCCAGTTCTCACTTTTTTACGTTTGCATCCACCCTTCGCTGCCAAGGTAATAGCGTGCCTATTTTTTATTAATGTTCTCAAGGTGGATGAAGGGATACCCACAGATTCACAAAAATCTTTTTGATTCAGAGTAGAATTTTCGTCGTACTTACTAAGAATTTGTAATTTTTCACTTATAGAAAAAGATTTACGCTTTGCCATTTTGTACTTCAAAATTCACAACTGCACTGACACGAATTCAGAAAATGACTAATAAGAAGGGACAGAAATGAGCTGTATTGACAAATCAGTGTTAAATCCCTTTCATGGAAAGGCAAATCGTTAGTTAAAAATTTGACACTCTTGGCCGGAGGGTCTCTTCACTTAGGATGGGGAATTCCGTTCATCTACTCCAGTACAGGGATACCAACAAGCACTGTATTTCAACAAGCCTTTTAAAATATCTCAAATGCAGTGCTATTAAACATTATACGGATTTTCCCCTCTTTTTCTAGACACGAAATAAGCGCTAAAAGCAGGATATGGAAGCGTTATAATAGGGTAAAATTATGCAGTTTTATATAAATCGTACAGGGTCCTTACAAAGAGAGCGTAATAAACGGGATAGCGTAACAAGGGGGGTGTTATAACGGGGCTTCACTGTATATGATAATATGGCTAAGACCAGCCTAGTCAGAAGTCCGTTTGGTCGATGGACATCAGATTGAGCTAGTCAAGAGTTTGATGATGATGATAATTATTGTTTTAAGGGGCCTAACATCGAGGTTATCGGCCCCTGATGAAACGAAATGGCGTGAAATGAAAGGTTGAAGATAAAAACAGCTCACTGCTATGGATGAAACGAAAATGGTTTAGATAAAATAGACAGTGAGCCCCAACAACTATGCCTTATGTAGCAGGGAAAATACTTACAAAAAGGAACTCAGATTGAAACTACTCACCAAATGGAGAGCAGTAATAAGGGAATTTCGAACGAAAATACTCACAAAAAGGAATAGATTGAAAAATACACACAAAATGTAGGTTAAGTCCAAAATACGTACAAAATGCAAGTGAAATCAAAATACTTACAAAATGCAAATGAGATTGAAAATATGCACAAAATGTAATTTAAGTCCAAAATACGTACAAAATGCAAGTGAAATCAAAATACTTACAAAATGCAAATGAGATTCAAAATACCCACAAAATTGCAATTGAGACTTAACTACTAGAACAAAGCGGGGTAGGTTGAAAATACAAAATGCAATTGAAATTGCTTACAAAATGTATGGTAGATTCAAACTTCTCATTAGGATGGACAATACTTACAAAATGCAATTTAGATTGAAAATAATTACAAAATGTAATTTAGATTCAAAATACCCACATAATTGCAATTGAGACTTAACTACTTGAACAAAGCGGGGTAGGTTGAAAATACAAAATGCAATTGAAATTCAAAAAACTCACAAAAGCCCCAGCCCGGATATTGAAAGACTTACTAAAAAGCAATTTAGATTGTCAATCCTTACAAAATGCAATTGAGATTGAAAAACACTCACAAAATGGAATCTAGATCGAAAAGACTTACAAAATGCAACGTAGATTAAAAATACCTACAAAAAAAATGCTAAAAGGGAATTTAGATTCAAGTAACAAGTAACAAAAACAGTGCGGGAATCTGAAAGAGAAAAGGAAATATAAGGAAAAGAGGAGAGGATTGGAGAGGATTGGAGAGGAGAGGGGAGGGGAGAGAGGAGAGGGTCCGCCCCAAAGGTAAGGGACAAAAGGGGAAAACGGACCCAGCTCAGGAATCCCTCGGCGTCGCCAACTCACGAACTCGCCAGCCGTGAGCCCCTGAGGGTGTAGCATTATCTAGGGTGCACCAGAACTGGTGGGGCTACATACACCCGGCCTCCTTAAGGGCTTGAGCACAAGGCAGGAGGTAAAAGGAAAAGAAAAGGAAGGCTGACCCCTCGCAGAACGAGGGTATCAGAAAAGACGAGACAAGGGCCAATTAAGGCAGGAAAGGAAGAGACTCCCTAGGCCTCGGATACCCTAAGACCGTCGGGGTCGGAAGAGAACAAGAGTTGACCAAGTGAGGTCAACAGGAAAGAAGACGGAGAGGAGCCCGGCACAAGTAAGTGGAAGCAATGCCGGACGCAGCTGGGGTCCCATGGTCGCCAACCCACGTCCCACTAGATGTGAGCCCCTGGGGGATAGTCAAGAGTTTGGTTTAATTAGGACAGAATATTAATGAGAATTGGGAACCTTCGGTTGAAATAAGATGCCATATAGAAAAGGCTAGATCCCTCTTTATGACAATGAAACAACTACTATGCTGTCGAGATCTCAGTATGACTCTTAAGAAAAGAATTATGAAGTGTTAAGTTGTCTCCACCCTTATCTATGGTGTTGAAGCTTGGACCTTGTCGGTAGCTACAGAAAAGAAGATTCGAGCTTTTGAAATGTGGATATCCAGGTGGATTCTTAAAATCTCGTGAACAGAAAATGTGAATAATGCCGAGGTTCTTCAGCGTGTGAGCAGCCAACCTGAGCTTTAAAAAAACTATTAAGAAGAGGAAGATGGAATACTTGGGACACATGAGGAATCCAAAATACCATCTGCTCCAAGTTATACTTCAGGGTAAAATTGAAGGTCAGCATGGACCGGGAAGGAGACAAATAACTTGGATGGATAATTTACAAACATGGTTTGGGTTGTCTTCCACGGAACTCTTCAGGATTGCACAGGATAAGAAGGTGTTAGCCATGGTGGCAGCCGTATCGGATAAGGCAGAAGAAGAAAGGAAACTTCAAGGTCACGTGTAAGTTAATGTTTCATCGAACCAAGGACCTCAGAATGGATCACAAAGAAAATATATATATATTTATTTTTTGTTTCATGTCTTATGATATGACTTATAATAAATCCTTATTAAATTTTTTCTTTTCAATATCATATACAGTATATTATTTCAATAGTATAGATCTCACCTGCGGCGCTCACAAGCGACCGATCGTGACAAATGAGCATTCAAATGAAAGATAATAAGACATTATCAGTGACGAATTGGTCTAATTTAATAAATATTGTTACGGCTGTGAGTTTGTTTCGTCGCTTGCCGCACGAGTCACAGCTGCCCCCAGGCTGGGCTGTACTCTGCCTCAGTGTATTACGTGCGCCTTATGCAACAAGGGCTACTAGGACAAAGGGATGGTCCAGAATATTCGTGACCCAGCCAGTGATGGAAACCTCGAGAAGCCGTGAATCCTGGATGGGTCTAGAAGCATTTATTGAGTCACCGGCCTGCTATATAAGAGCGACCTGGCAAGCAGGGTGGACTGTGTTTTTTTTTCTTTTTTTTTCAGCTAGTGCGAGCGTTTACCTTGAGCGACAGTTGTTGGCGACGTGACTTGCGAAACCTTAGTGAAGCTGATTCTCTTGACAGCGAGGGAGTGTGAAGCCTACAGAGGAACTGTGTCTTGAACGAGTGTATTTTCCAGTGCGGCAGAGGTTAGTGTGGTGAATTGCGAAAGCACCGGGGGCTGTTTCCCTATCCAGCTGTCAGCGAAGCAGAGTGTAGTGGTGAGTGACCGTCTATCGTAAATAACTGTAGTGTTGCATGTAGTTCTGTCAAGGCCACCGGACTCATTAGGACGGATTAACTTCTGTGGTCTGTTGACAAGTGAAGGGCAAGAGTTCCCTACAAGAGGCAACTGGAGTGAGGTACTGATTGCTTGTATTTGCTATTTGTGTGGTGTATCTTTCAGGCTTCCAATAACGCTAATTATATTTCTTTAAAGGAACAATTGTGTTTGTGCTTTCACCCACCGAAATCCAGTTAACGTAAGTGCCACTAGGGGGTGGCACGTTACAACTGGTGTCAGAAGCCGGATTACGAACTCAAACACAAGCACAACACCTGACAATCCTGGTTTCAAAACCAGAGCAGGTCATTTTTTTTTAAATTTTCCTGCGAGTGCATGCCCTTTACAAGACAAGCATCTAAAATGGAAGCGCAATTGGCAGCATTGCTAGAAAAGTTAAGCGGCATGGAAACCACATTAGAAGACGGCCAGAAGAATTTAACGAAGGACATGAAGAAGATGGAAGACGACCAGAAGAAGATGGAGGACGGCCAGAAGAAGTTAGCAGAGGACCTGAAGGACGGCCAGAATAAGTTACCAGAGGACATAACCGCCAAATTTCTGGATGGCCAGAAAAATCTGGAAGAGCGTCTGCTGACGAAATTAGAGGAGAGCCAAAGGAAATTAGAACAGGGCCTACGTGAGGAAGTCGCAGCAGTGGAAAAGAAGTTCGACGCCTTACAAGAGGAAGTTGCGAACTGCGCCAACGCCCACTGACGGGGATAGAAGAGAAATTCCAACGCTTTAAAAAAGGAAATTGCTGAGCTGAGCCAATGCCCGCCGACGGGGATGGAAGCGAGATTCAACGCTCTACAAGAGGAAGTTGCCGAATTGCGCCTACGACCACTGATGGGGAAGAGAAAATCAACGCTTCACAAAAGGAAATTGCTGAGCTGAACCAACACCCGAGATTTAACTCTCTTCAAGAGAAAGTTGCCGAGCTTCGCCGACGCCCGCCCACAGGTACACCGGGAATATCAGGAACAGGACAGAGCAGAGTGACGCCCCCAACCTTTGACGGAAAGGTCCCGTGGAGCACCTATTTACATCAGTTCGAGGCAGCCTGTTCCATAAACAACTGGAACAGCACGGAAAAGGCTACAGCTCTCATTGTAGCGCTGAGTGGGGACGCCATTAACGCCCTTCAGGCCATCCCGACCGGATCCCACGAATACGCTTAACTAATCGCCCATATGGAGTCCCGATATGGAGATAGCCATCTTCAGCAGGCCTATCAGATGCAGCTACGGACCCAGGTACGAAAGAACGCGGAAACCCTGCAGGAGTTCGAGATGGACATCGCATGCCTCGTAAGGCTCGCCTATCCAACAGCGCCGGCCGACTTTCTTGAACAGATAGCGAGGCAGACCTTCACCGACGGGCTACGGGACTCGGACACTCAACAGGCGCTGCGACTCGCGCGCAATAAGACCCTGGCAGATGCGCTGAGCCACGCACTTGAGTTCGAGACGGCAAAACAGACATCTAGAATGCACGCGCGGGTGCGTCAAGTGGACGTCGACGAAACAGCAAAAACCAACGAGACCAAGCCCCTGGCCGACGAATTGATGGAGGCGCTAAGCCGTTTCTTCGATACTCGCGGCACCACCAGCAACGACACAGCCGGAAGACAACCGGAGAGGCGGCTCGGAAGAGGGCTACCGACTTGCTGGACCTGCGGTAAGAAAGGCCACCTGAGCAAGGACAGCGGTGATCGCCGCCGCCGAGGGTATCCGACGGGAAGTCAGTCGTCTAAACACCGCGCGGCACAAGGAAACGAGTATTAGCCAGCCTTGGGGGGCAAAGGTTGGCTTGTGACAGTCGTCAAGCCCCGGCAGTCGAAGTTCGTGTGACGCAGTTACGGAGGGATAATAGCAGCCTGATGGTCGACGGAGTCGTCAACGGAGAGAGCTGGCCCATGCTAATCGACACGGGAGCATCGAGGACCATCGTCAGTCCGACCGTGATCCCGAAGTGGAGAGTGCAACCCACACAAAGGAACCTCGAGCTAATAACCGCGACCGGAGAGACCACACCGGTACATGGCGAAGCATCACTGGAGTTCATCATTGGTCGACAGGCGATAAAGCATCCAGTGCTTGTGGCTGACGTATCAAATGAAGTGATCATCGGACTGGGCTTCCTGGACCTGAGTACCAACACTCTGCACTTCGGAAGTGAGGAACTTGCTTTGCAACCAGCACACGAGGCCGTCACCGCACGACGAGTAAGGCTGAGAGAGGACGTCATCGTTCCTGCCAGGACGGAAGTCAGCACTGCCGTAATTGTCGACGGAACTGCTGAGGGAGTGGCGGCTATCATCGAGCCAAAATATGAGGACATCCAGACAAAAGGATTGCTAACTGCCAAGACCCTCATCAACACGACGTCTCGGCCGTACGTCCGCCTGTCCAACCTGAACGACTACGGTTCACCGGGACACCAACCTAGGAGTCTGCGAGCCCGTTACCTGGATTGCCCGCATCACAGACTCGACGGACGGACACCTGCAGACGGACAACCGAAGAAGACGCGCCCTGCCAGAAGAACTACAGAAGCTGTAGCAAGGATCCCAGGACCATTTAGACGAGGAACAATCAATCCAACTTCGGGACCTGCTACATGAATTCCAGAATGTCTTTTCCGTGGGGAACAAAGACTTCGGCAGGACAAGCTTGCTCCAGCACAGAATCGACATTGGGGACAGCGCACCGATTAGGGCCCCATTCCGACGTGTCCCGCTCGCTAAGCAAGCCAAAGTAGACCAGATGGTAGAAGGGATGAAGGAGCAAGGAGTGATCGAGCCATCACATAGTCCTTGGAGTTCTCCCGTCGTGCTAGTGAAGAAGGACGGTTCCACCAGGTTCTGCGTGGATTACAGGGTGAATGACGTCAGGAAGAAGGACAGCTACCCTCTACCCCGGATAGACGACATCCTGGACACCATATCAGGGTCAAGATGATTCTCCACCTTGGATTTGAAGAGTGGCTACTGGCAGGTGGAGGTCCACCCTAAGGACCGCGAGAAAACGGCGTTCTCTGTGGGCAGCGGGCTCTGGCAGTTCACCGTCATGCCATTTGGTCTGTGCAACGCCCCTGCGACCTTCGAAAGGCTAATGGAGTCCATTCTGAGGGGACTACACTGGAAGACCTGCCTGGTCTACCTAGACGACGTCATCGTTCTGGGGAGAAGCTTCGAGGAGCACTACAGCAACCTGAAGGAGATCTTGATGAAGCTACGGGCTGCCCAGCTGAAGTTGAGAGCCAAGAAGTGTCAGCTCTTCCAGAAGCAGGTCCAGTACCTTGGACATATTGTCTCCGAGGAAGGGGTGCTTACCGACCCAGAAAAGACCGCAGCTGTGAGGGAGTGGCCAGTTCCGAAGGACAAGTCCCAACTACGAAGCTTCCTGGGACTCTGCACTTATCATCGTCGCTTCGTGAGAGGATTCGCCGACATCGCCAAACAACTGCATCGACTGACTTAGAAGGACCAACTCTTCACATGGACAGCAGAATGCCACAGTGCCTTCGAACAACTCAAGCAGGCTCTGTGCACCGCACCTATTCTGGTCTACCCCAGACCTGGAACAAGGTTCATCGTCGATACCGATGCCAGCGACTTTGGTATAGGGTGAATTCTGTCGCAAATAGTGGATGGCGAGGAGAGAGTAGTGGCCTACTTCGGCAAAGCCTTGTCAAAGCCAGAGAGGAACTACTGCATCACCAGGAAGGAACTGCTCGCCATCATAAAGACCATCGAACACTTTCACAAGTACCTGTACGGGCAAGAATTTCTCATCGGGACCGACCATGCATCGCTGCGGTGGCTCCTGAACCTCAAACAGCCCGAGGGTCAACTCGCGCGGTGGATAGAGAGGCTTCAACAGTACAACTTTGAGATCCAGCACAGGAAAGGCCAACTGCATTCTAACGCCGACGCCCTGTCACCAAAACCGTGCCCCGAAGACTGCACCTTCTGTACCAGAAGAGAGGAGAACACCGGGATACAGTGCCGAAGGACTACCGTGGAACTTCATGGGAGCTGGAGCCGCGAATTTTTCACGCGGGCACAAGCAGAAGATGACGACCTGGGACTGATAGTCGAATGGAAAGGGCCTGTGTTCCCAGACCCGGGTGGAACATTGTGAGCGACTGCAGTCCAAAGTTCAAGTCCTACTGGGCGCAGTGGGACTCGCTGATTGTAAGGGATGACCTCATCTGCCGGACCTGGGAGAGCACCGACGGGAAGACATCTCGGGAAAAAGTCGTCGTTCCAAAGGCTATGACGGAGGAAGTCCTGAAGGAAGTTCATGGAGGATCATCTGGTGGTCACCTAAGGATAAAGAAGACCCTGGAGAAGCTGAGAGAGCGGTTCTACTGGATTGGATGCCGAACAGACGTGGAGAACCACTGCGGGAGGTGCCACGATTGCGCAGCCAGCAAAGGCCCAGGACGATGATGACGGGGTCCACTGAAGACCTACAACGTGGGCGGCCCCATGGAGAGAGTAGCCATCGATGTTGCTGAGCCATTCCCGTTGAGCGAGGCAGGGAACCGCTACATATTGGTCATCAGCGACTACTTCACCAAATGGCCGGAGGCGTATGCGCTCCCTAACCAAGAAGCCGCGACGATCGCAGATACCCTGGTGAAGGAATTCGTCAGCCGGTACGGAGTACCCCTCGAGCTGCACTCCGACCAAGGGAGGAACTTCGAGTCGCAGGTGTTCCAGAACCTATGCCAGCTGCTGGGAATTCGGAAGACAAGGACGCCGCCGCTACACCCTCAGTCCGACGGGATGGTAGAGCGATTCAATCGCACCATCGAGAATCATCTCCGAATAGTCGTCAGAGAGCACCAGAGGGATTGGGACAAACTTCTTCCACTATTTCTCCTGCCTACCGTGCCGCCGTGCATGAAGCCACCGGGTGCACACCAGCCCAGGCCATGTTTGGGAGGGAGCTCCGTCTACCAGTCATCTTGCCTTCGGCCGACCTGGGAATGATCCGGTCCCGGTAAGCCAGTATTGTCAAGAACTGGTCGACCAACTGGAGGACGAACACGCGTTCGCGAGGAGGAAACTGCGGATCGAGACCGACCGAATAAAGACCCGATACGACCAACAGACGGATGCCGGCGGATTCCACGAGGACGACCTGGTCTGGCTCTTCAACCCATTACGGAAGAAAGGCCTGTCACCCAAACTGCAGAAGTCCTGGGAGGGCCCGTACCGAGTCGTGAAACGGATCAACGATGTCGTCTGCAGGATCCAGCGGAGCCCGAGGGCGAAGATGAAGATCGTGCATCGAGATCGCCTGGCAGCCTACGGAGGGACACAGACGGACCAATGATTGATCGGGACGATCAGCCTTTTAGGAAGGGGGTGGGGTTACGGCTGTGAGTCTGTTTCGTCGCTCGCCGCATGAGTCACAGCTGCCCCTGGGCTGGGCTGTGCTCTGCCTCAGTGTATTACGTGCGCCTTACGCAACAAGGGCTACTAGGACAAAGGAATGGTCGAGAATATTCGTGACCCAGCCAGTGATGGAAACCTTGAGAAACCGTGAATCCTGGATGGGTCTAGAAGCATTTATTGAGTCACCGGCCTGCTATATAAGAGGACCTGGCAAGCGGGGTGGACTGTGTTTTTTTTTCTTTTTCAGCTAGTGCGAGTGTTTACCTTGAGCGACAGTTGTTGGCGACGTGACTTGCGAAACCTTAGTGAAGCTGATTCTCTCGACAGCGAGGGAGTGTGAAGCCTACAGAGGAACTGTGTCTTGAACGAGTGTGTTTTCCAGTGCGGCAGAGGTTAGTGTGGTGAATTGCGAAAGCACTGGGGGCTGTTTCTATAGCCAGCTGTCAGCGAAGCAGAGTGTAGTGGTGAGTGACCGTCTATCGGAAATAACTGTAGTGTTGCATGTAGTTATGTCAAGGCCACCGGACTCATTAGGACGGATTAACTTGTGTGGTCTGTTGACAAGTGAAGGGCAAGAGTTCCCTACAAGAGGAAACTGGAGTGAGGTACTGATTGCTTGTATTTGCTAATTGTGTGGTGTACCTTTCAGGCTTCCAATAAAGCTAATTATATTTCTTTAAAGGAACAATTGTGTTTGTGCTTTCACCCACGGTAATCCAGTTAACTTAAGTGCCACTAGGGGGTGGCACGTTACAATATCTATAATTTCGTTAAAGAATGACTTTTAAAAAAAGGTACCAAGTGTGTGATTTTGCAGACTGTTTCAGTAGGAAAATAGGCTCCATAATTGCTGTCCATTTCACATTTTGGCCGCTGTGACGCCAGTTTCATGTCATTTTAACATTCTGAGGTCTTACCTTGATCGTTTTCCATGGATTTCAGAAACCGTAAATCAAACGAATGAGTACTCAAATCGTGGTGAGTGTTATGATGATCCAATTTTCAGTGATTGCCTTCTTAAGTTAGGGAATGTGTAGCACTACACACACTCTGGCTCCTTTAGAGCCTTGAGCAGAAGGCAGGAGACACTGTGAGCCCTTGAGCATGTAGCACCACACACACTCTGGCTCCTTTAGAGCCTTGAGCAGAAGGCAGGAGATAGTGTGAGCCCTTGATCATGTAGCACAACACACACTCTGCCTCCTTTAGAGCCTTGAACAGAAGGCAGGAGATACCGTGAGCCCTTGAGCATGTAGCACTACACACACTCTGGCTCCTTTAGGGCCTTGAGCAGAAGGCAGGAGATAGTGTGAGCCCTTGATCATGTAGCACTACACACACTCTGGCTCCTTTAGAGCCTTGAACAGAAGGCAGGAGATACCGTGAGCCCTTGAGCATGTAGCACTACACACACTCTGGCTCCTTTAGGGCCTTGAGCAGAAGGCAGGAGATAGTGTGAGCCCTTGAACATGTAGCACTACACACACTCTGGCTCCTTTAGAGCCTTGAACAGAAGGCAGGAGATAGTGTGAGCCCTTGATCATGTGGCACTACACACACTCTGCCTCCTTTAGAGCCTTGAGCAGAAGGCAGGAGATATTGTGAGCCCTTGAGCATATAGCACTACACACACTCTGGCTCCTTTAGGGCCTTGAGCAGAAGGCAGGAGATAGTGTGAGCCCTTGAGCATGTAGCAATACACACACTCTGGAGCCTTTAGGGCCTTGAGCAGAAGGCAGGAGATAGTGTGAGCCCTTGAGCACGTAGCACTACACACACTCTGGCTCCTTTAGAGCCTTGAGCAGAAGGCAAGAGATAGTGTGAGCCCTTGAGGGTGTAGCACTACACACACTCTGCCTCCTTTAGAGCCTTGAGCAGAAGGCAGGAGATAGTGTGAGCCCTTGAGGGTGTAGCACTACACACACTCTGCCTCCTTTAGGGCCTTGAGCAGAAGGCAGGAGATAGTGTGAGCAATTGATCATGTAGCACTACACACACTCTCGCTCCTTTAGGGCCTTGAGCAGAAGGCAGGAGATACTGTGAGCCCTTGATCATGTAGCACTACATATACTCTGGCTCCTTTAGAGCCTTGAGCAGAAGGCAGGAGATACTGTGAGCCCTTGAGCATGTAGCACTACACACACTCTGCCTCCTTTAGGGCCTTGAGCAGATGGCACGAGATAGTGTGAGCCCTTGAGCATGTAGCACTACACACACTCTGCCTCCTTTAGGGCCTTGAGCAGGAGGCAGGAGATAGTGTGAGCCCTTGATCATGTAGCACTACACACACTCTGGCTCCTTTAGGGCCTTGAGCAGAAGGCAGGAGATAGTGTGAGCCCTTGATCATGTAGCACTACACACACTCTGGCTCCTTTAGAGCCTTGAGCAGAAGGCAGGAGATAGTGTGAGCCCTTGAGCATGTAGCACTACACACACTCTGCCTCCTTTAGGGCCTTGAGCAGAAGGCAGGAGATAGTGTGAGCCCTTGATCATGTAGCACTACACACACTCTGCCTCCTTTAGAGCCTTGAGCAGAAGGCAGGAGATAGTGTGAGCCCTTGAGCATGTAGCACTACACACACTCTGGCTAATTTAGAGCCTTGAGCAGAAGGCAGGAGATAGTGTGAGCACTTGAGGGTGTAGCACTACACACACTCTGGCTCCTTTAGAGCCTTGAGCAGAAGGCAGGAGATAGTGTGAGCCCTTGAGCATGTAGCACTACACACACTCTGGCTCCTTTAGAGCCTTGAACAGAAGGCAGGAGATAGTGTGAGCCCTTGAGCATGTAGCACTACACACACTCTGGCTCCTTTAGGGCCTTGAGCAGAAGGCAGGAGATAGTGTGAGCCCTTGAGCATGTAACAAAACACACACTCTGGAGCCTTTATGGCCTTGAGCAGAAGGCAGGAGATAGTGTGAGCCCTTGAGCATGTAGCACTACACACACTCTGGCTCCTTTAGAGCCTTGAGCAGAAGGCAGGAGATAGTGTGAGCCCTTGAGGGTGTAGCACTACACACACTCTGCCTCCTTTAGAGCCTTGAGCAGAAGGCAGGAGATAGTGTGAGCCCTTGAGGGTGTAGCACTACACACACTCTGTGTCCTTTAGGGCCTTGAGCAGAAGGCAGGAGATACTGTGAGCCCTTGAGCATGTAGCACTACACACACTCTGCCTCCTTTAGAGCCTTGAGCAGAAGGCAGGAGATAGTGTGAGCCCTTGAGCATGTAGCACTACACACACTCTGTCTCCTTTAGGGCCTTGAGCAGAAGGCAGGAGATACTGTGAGCCCTTGAGCATGTAGCACTACACACACTCTGGCTCCTTTAGGCCCTTGAGCAGAAGGCAGGAGATAGTGTGAGCCCTTGATCATGTAGCACTACACACACTCTGGCTCCTTTAGAGCCTTGAGCAGAAGGCAGGAGATAGTGTGAGCCCTTGAGCATGTAGCACTACACACACTCTGGCTAATTTAGAGCCTTGAGCAGAAGGCAGGAGATAGTGTGAGCACTTGACGGTGTAGCACTACACACACTCTGGCTCCTCTAGAGCCTTGAGCAGAAGGCTGCAGATACTGTGAGCACTTGAGGGTGTAACACTACACACACTCTGGCTCCTCTAGAGCCTTGAGCAGAAGGCTGCAGATACTGTGAGCCCTTGAGCATGTAGCACTACACACACTCTGGCTCCTTTAGGGCCTTGAGCAGAAGGCAGGAGACACTGTGAGCCCTTGAGGGTGTAGTACTATCACACACTCTAGCTCCTTTAGGGCCTTGAGCAGAAGGCAGGAGATACTGTGAGTCCTTGAGGGAGTAGTACTACACACATTCTGCCTCCTTTACGGCCTTGAGCAGAAGGCTGCAGATACTGTGAGCACTTGAGTGTGTAGCACCACATACCCTGTCTCCTTGAGGGCCTTGAGCAGAAGGCAGGAGACACTGTGAGCCCTTGAGGGTGTAGCACTATCACACACTCTGCCTCCTTTAGGGCCTTGAGCAGAATGCAGGAGATACTGTTAGCCCTTGAGGGTATAGCACTACACACACGCTGCCTCCTTTTGTGCCTTGAGCAGAAGGCAGGAGATACTGTGAGCCCTTGAGGGTGTAGCACTATCACACACTCCTTAGGGCTTTGAGCAGAATGCAGGAGATACTGTGAGCCCTTGAGGGTGTAGCACCACACACACCCTGCCTCCTTTAGGGCTTTGAGCAGAAGGCAGGAGGTACTGTGAGCCCTTGAGGGTGTAGCACTATCACATACTCCTTAGGGCTTTGAGCAGAATGCAAGAGATACCATGAAAATGAAAGAAGTCTGAACCCTCGAATAATGAGGGAAAGCAAGAGCCAATTAAGGCGGGAATGTCAAAGACACCCTTGGATACCCTAATACCATCTGTTGGGACCGGAAGAGAGTAAGAGTTTACCAATGGAGGTCTACTAAAGGGATGACAAAGAGGAGCCCACGACAAGTAAGTGGAAGCAATACTGGTGTCGGTTGGGATATTGTGAAACTTAATTCAGAAGGAATCTGCGTCGATCAATACTTCTATATTTTTACACAATTAAAATGGGAACATGTTTCGGACTTATACAATCCTTCTTCAGACCTGTACTATCAAGATTTTACAATCAATCAAAGCGTGATGAGACATAACACCAGTTATCCATGCTATATACTGCGCCCTTATCCTACGGTCATAGGCTAAGTTCGCATCGTTTTCAGTAATGCTAGAAACAGTGTTTAAATGAGCCTCGATTTGCAGGGAAAAGGAAGTCTGATTTTGCGTCATTTTAATCATGTTAAGCTCCTGCCGCAGTGTTATTAGGGCGAGTCATGCAACTGGCCACTTGACGAACCAAAGGTACGTCGCACGGAACTCGCAGACAAAGGCTAGTCGAGAACATACTTCTATAACCAGGGTGTCTTCTGTAAGGATGAAGTAAAAATTAGTTACTTTTCAGGTACCTTTTAGTTACC
This sequence comes from Meconema thalassinum, assembly GCA_946902985.2. Classification (NCBI taxonomy): domain Eukaryota; kingdom Metazoa; phylum Arthropoda; class Insecta; order Orthoptera; family Tettigoniidae; genus Meconema; species Meconema thalassinum. The sequence continues at coordinate 1,486,922,216 of OX336389.2, read as the reverse complement.
TTTTAGTTACCTTTGAATTCAAGTTACGTCTGCGGTCTACAAGCATAGGCGCTCATCACGCGGTGAACAAAAACAACAAAGAACTGTTTTTAAAGAAGTTTTTTATTTATCGTATGGCTTTTAGTCCCCAACGGTATCGGCGGCGGAGAGGATGGACTTCGGTACGGCGTCGATGGCGGAAGAGGGAATTCTGTAGCGTCTGTACTCCAGAGGAGCGGCTACAAAAGGCGTCTGTTATCCAGTGGATCGGCCTAGAACAATACCTGGCAGTAGGTCATAAAATGCCTTTGAGTGTGGCGAACTCATCGTACTAATAGCCTATAAAATGAGTGAGTGTGAATTGAGGCCTCGGAAAGTGCTAGGGCGTCCCCTGCAGGCGACGCGCAGTTCCCAGGGGTCTGGGGGAACTGTGAGAAGTAGGCTACCAGACACCACAAACATCGCCTTCATAAACGTGATGAGCTTAAATGGCAAGACAGAAGAATTGGTGGACTATATGGAAAAGAAGGAAATAGCAATGATGGGAGTCAGTGAAGGGAAAAGGTGAGAAAGAAGTCAAGAAAGGGAAGGGATATAGAATATATTGGAGTGGAGGAAATAAGGCAATGAATGGTGTTGCAATAATATTGAGAGAAGACTTAGTGCAGTATGTTGAGAAAGTAGACCAAATTAATGACAGAATGATGAAAATTAGACTAGGACTTGAGAGTGGAACAAAGGATTTTATACAGATTTACGCACCCCAGACGGGGAAGGTAGATGAATGTTTAGAGGATTTCCTAGAAGAACTGGAAAAGGGTATAGAAGACAAAGAGGTTATAATAATGGGGGATATGAATGCACATGTGGGAACAGATAGGCAGGGAAAAGAAGAGATAATTGGCCCATTTAGCTATGGAAATCAGGATGAAGAAGGAGAAATGTTAATAGATTTCTGTAGAAGGAATGGATTAATTGTTGGAAATACATGGTTTAAGAAAAAGAACCCCCAAAAAATAACTAGGTATGGATGGGGAGACAGAAAGACAAAAACAATGATCGATCTTATCCTAGTGGAAAAGGATAAACGTAGACAACTGGTAGATGTGACAGCTATGCCAAGAGGAGATTTTGAAGGAGACCATAAAGTGGTGATAGCCAAATTAAGGCTTGGGAAAATCACAAAGCTTGCGGAGAAAAGGGAAAGAAAAATAAAGGTGTGGAAGCTAAAAGAGAGAGAGGCAATGGAAAAGTTCCAAGAAGACTTGAAAAAGGAAATTCCCAAAGACGAAGCAAAAAGTGTCGAACAGGAATGGGCATGTTTTAGAAATTGTTTTGCGAAGTGTGCAGTAAACACTTGTGGAAGACTATCAGGGAAGAAAAAGGAAAGGGAGACTCCTTGGTGGAACAACAGGGTAAAGGAAGCTGTTAAAGAAAAACAAATGGCATGGAGGAAGTGGATAGGCAGTAAGAATGCAGAGAAATGGCAAAAATATAGAGAAGCAAAGAAGGCATGCCAAAAAATTGTACAAGAAGAAAAAAGGAAAAGTTGGGAAGGTTTCACGGAAACTTTGAAGGAGGATATCCAAGGAAGTAAAAAGGTTCTATATGGATTGGTGAAAAACAGTGTAAAAGGTAGGGAAAACACAAAATTTGTAAAAACTGAAGCAGGACAGATATTGTATCAAAGAGATGATATATTAAAAAGATGGGAAGAATACTTTTCAAAGCTACTAAATGTTAAATACATTGAACTGGAAGATGAAAAAGAACAAGAAGAAACAATGGAAGAAGAAGAACAAGAAAAAGAGATCACTATGCTAGAAATAGAGGAAGCCATACAGAAGATGAAGAGCGGTAAAGCAGCAGGAGAGGATGAGGTGTCCGCGGAAATGATAAAAGCAGCGGGACCAATAGGTGTACAGTGGTTGTATAGATTATTTAGAATAATTTGGAAGAAGAAACAGATTCCAGAAGAATGGGGAAAGGGATTAATTATCCCGATTTTTAAGAAAGGTGACAAAAAGGAATGCAATAACTACAGAGGGATCACTCTTATCGCTCATGTAGCTAAGATCTTTGAGAGAGTTCTGGAAGGCAGACTGAGGAGGAAGATAGAAGGAGAGATGGAAGAAGAACAGTATGGTTTTAGGAAAGACAGATCAACATTTGACCTAATCTTTGCATTAAGGCAAATGATGGAGAAAAGATGGGAATTTGGAAAAGACATGGTGATGACATTTATTGATATTAAGAAAGCGTACGACAGTGTGCCTCGACAGGTGGTTTGGAATGTATTAAGGAAAAGGAGAGTTAACGGAGCTGATGTCCAAATGTTAAAAGCTATGTACAAATATTGTGTGAGTAGCGTGAAGACCAGTATAGGAGAAACAGAATGGTTTAAAGTGGAAACAGGTCTCCGACAGGGAAGTGTATTGTCCCCCTTACTATTCATCATAGTCATGGATGAAATTCACAAGAAAGTTAAACAGAGATTGGGACAAGAGGCAACAAAGGCCATGCTGTTTGCAGATGATATAGTGATATGGGGAGAGGATGAAAAGGAAGTACAAAAACAACTAGATGTATGGAATCAAGAAATAGAGAAATTTGGGATGAAAGTAAGCACAGAGAAGAGCAAGACAATGGTAATGTCAAGAGGAAGGAAGGAAGGAAGAGGAAAGATAGAATTGAATGGGAAAATTCTAGAAGTGGTTAAAAGTTTCAAGTACTTGGGAAGTGTGATCGCAGAAGATGGAAGGATAACTGAGGAAATTGGAAAGAGAATACAACAAGCGAACAGTTTTTACCAGAGCATAAGGGGTATTCTGTGGAACCGAGATGTCCCAAAGAAATGTAAAAATGTATTATATTCAACCTACTACAGACCCATACTAACATATGCAGCTGGAGCGTGGACTACTACAAAAAGAGAGGAGAGTAGAATACAAGCCGCGGAGATGAAATTCCTAAGAGGTATAGAGGGCAAGACCAGAAGAGATAGAGTTAGAAACGAAGAGATTAGAAAAAGGACAGGAATCTTGAAGCTGCAGGACATGATAGAAACAACAAAGTTAAAGTGGTATGGACATATGATGAGAATGGGAGAGGAGAGAATACCAAAGAAAACTTTCTGTGAAAAGATGACAGGGAAGAGACCACGAGGAAGGCCCCGAAAGAGATGGGCAGATACAGTGTGGGAGTGTGTAGAGAAGAGAGGAGGAAAACCTGAAGAAGTACTAAAAACAGGAGAGGAGTGGTGGAGAGACAGGAAACGTTGGAGGTCCTTAATTCACAACCCGACCCAGGAAGCTGGAAACGGGAAATGAAGATGATGATGTATGGCTTTTAGTGCCGGGAGTGTCCGAGGACATGTTCAGCTCGTCTGAGTCTGTAGCTGCTTCCAACGGACACCCTTAGGGTCAGCTACAAGTTCCGTTCAATTTCAAGTTGCTACCAGATATCAATGATACCTAGTGGTGAACGTTGGAACTTTGATAGAGCGTTCCGACGAAATATAACCTAACAATTTAGCTCCACACTAGTTTTGTCTGTGGAAGAATCCTTTACATGCCATAAATCCATGACATGGGACCGCTGGCTCTACTTCCCCTCTGAAGGAAGGCATACTGAAGGATTTTTAACGCTTTTAAAAAATCCGACGACTTTGGCCGGGTTTGAACGGGCTATATTGGGCACAGCAGTTCAGCATGCTACCAACTACACCACCGAAGCCGCTTTAAATGAAATTCACATTTGTTTATAAAAATTTAAAATAGTACATTATGCAACGAGCCTATAATGGCTATAATTAAGACACGAGTATTTTTATAAAACGAGCGTATGCGAGTTTTATAATTTCCATACGAGTGTCTTAATTACCATTATAGGCGAGTTGCATACGACTGTTTATGTTCGACGATAATTATAACTTTACTATATGTTTTAACATAAATATTCATAAATATCTGTTGAGAGTCAGCTACTTGAATTTTCTGATCGCAGAGCGAGCGTTGGGTGTTATATCTCTGTATTTCAAGATCTCTGGACGACCGACGCATGCGCTCTGTGTGCTTGCAATGCCATATGCAGGCCATATGTTTACATCTGCCGCCCCTCAGTAATATTGTCACTGGAGTTGTTTCAAGACAATGCACTGTGTAGAAATTATATTAAGGTACAGTGCTATTTATTGTCTCATATTCACCAGTTTATTTACGCGAACATATGGACGGTGCGTATTCCATGTCGGTAATTTATTATAGTTCGATGTTGTGTTTATGTCCGACATGTTGGATTTTGAGCGCACGCGTGAAGGTATCGTTACCTAATTGGTCAATGAACGAGCTCTGATTGGCTGGAGAAACTGTATCATAATGAAAAAGAGTGTTATAATGACCATCATTATGATACAGTGTTCTGACACATAATAGTGAGGGTCGAACATAAAATAATAAATACTGTGTATACTAGATATTTAATATCCAATGAGTTGTTTCAGTTAATATGTCGTCTTGTCCACAATATGTTGTTATTATTACGCTACCAAGAGGTTGCTCAGCTCTTGACCATTTGGCGAGATTTCCTTCGTCCCCGCGGTAGGTCGCGAAGAAATGTATGCGATGTTACGCGATCGTCACCCGAATTCTGTCTTCGCAGTCAAATGCGGAGAAACATCGAGATAATACACAATCGGCGCTGATCTCAGTTGTTTGGTGAGCTTCCCGTAGTTTTCACGATAGAACACGGAGAAAAATCGCGATTTAGATCATCAGCGTCACTTTTAGTCATTCGACGAGATTTCCGTTGTCCTTGAGTTCGGTCACAAGAAAGTATAGCATTACTACGCAATCGGTGCCACTTGCTGTCCGTTTGACAAGAATACAGTTGTCCTCGTCATTGTATGCGGAGAAATATCGCGATGTATCGCAATCGCTGCCGCTCTCGGCCGTTTTACGTTGTCCTCGAGATATTATGCAATCGTCACCGCACCCGGCCGTTCAACGATTGTCTGCCTATCTGTCCTGATAGAATGGCGGAGGCAAGCTCAAGGTTGGGCATGGTTAAAATTCACGCGTAGTTATGAACATGTTGTTCGGTCGGCGCCGTGATTCCCTTTGTCCCTATGCTGTAGTTGGGAGTTCATGAGTTCAGGGTGGATCACGAGGAGGATTTAGTATTTCGATGCTATGTAGGCTGCCATTTTTAAGTGGGTTGATGCACTTCTCGCTCCCCGCACGCTTTTAAGTATACGGTCATGGGAAAAGTGGCAAGTAGGTTTCGTGATGGGTGCCCCGTGATGGGTGCCCAATCACCTTTGACAGGATTCCCGCAGTCCTCGTGGTCACAAGTTCACAATAGGGGACGGGTTTTATGATTTTATGCAACTGACGTCGATCTCGGTCCGTTTGAAGAGATTCCCGCAGGCAAGTCGTGCGGTCAGCCGGCCGTCTTGAGGATGCGATTTTGGAGGATGAACGTTCGAAGTAGGTACGGTATCGAATATTACGAATTGTTCTGAGAGGATTGCACGAATAATACGACAAGAGGGCAAGTTTTATTTCGATTGAGAACCACGAATTATCAACAAGTTATCGAAATAATCGGTTAGATTATATATCCGATGGAACGAAAGTTCGAAGGAAAAATCGACTTATAACGGAATTTCGAATTAACCATACTGAATGTCGCAAATTTACTTGACATATTTTTAAAATAAGTTATATGTATTTCGAAGATTTTTCGCATTTTTTCGAAACGGTAACATTTCGCAAGATTGCGACATTAAATTGTTTCGCGTTATTTCTGGACTTCAATTTGACATAGTTTCCAAATAACAGAAATCAGAGATTTCTTTTTAGTTTCGGAAGTATTCGCAAATAAACGTCTCGCGAAAAGTCAGCTTTCCTAATACAGTAACACAGAAAAATATTTCACACGAAACTTGAAGACTTCTTGATGCCTAAAATATACGTTGAACCGTTGTATACCGCTCATGGTATCCTCGGTATGTATTTCCTTGAGGTCGGGCATGGAGACATATAGCTTAGTACCATGCAATAGGCACGGCGCCGCTTGCGTGAAACTCGCAATCTCTGAGCCTAGCGGCGCGAGTTTAAATGATTCAACCCGCCTTCAGAAAATTTTCATTACCCGTTTGTAAAATTCATTACTTTTTCGTTACTTTCGTTACCCATTTGTAAAATTCGTTACTTTTTCGTTACTTTCGTTACCGGTAGACACCCTGATAACGTGCATTTACCACGCAGGTGTACGCTCAAGGACTCGCGGAGGGGCTTGCATCAGATTACGTTCTGGAAAGTTCTGTAGTACGTCTTATTCTGGTTTCACCACGCCCCTAAGTAGCAAAATTAATTTATTTCTACGATATGGCAGCACCCAGGATCGAACCATTGACTACAATAAGCCGGAAGTAATCCTGAGATTTTTTGCAGATGAACAGAGTAATTAAGTCATCAAGAAATTAATAAATCAGTGGTCCAGAACCGAGATCCTTCCGCGGATACGTCTGGGTTGAAGAGTTTGTTGTGAGAGTGGGGATGGAGTCTATTTCGCCATAAATAGTCCGGAGGACGCAGTGTTGATATCCCCTAAAATTACGATCGAAATCCTATGATTCGACGGACCTTACTATCACGAATAATGTGTACACAGTGTATTGAAATAGATGTGTTGGAGTACGGAGCTCTTGCTAGTGGAACAATCTTCAGGTGCTCTGTCGCCATGTTTTAGATATATTGCACCCCTGCGCAGTCCACTTGGTTAGTTACCAGCAGTCCACACGGGGAGGAGTTAGTTTCCCAGCAGACCACACGGAGAGTTGTTAGTCTTCCGCAGTTTGGTCGTCACGCAGTTAGCACGCGAGTGAATGTTAGTTGATGCATAGTTTAGCGAGCCCGCTCGAGACTGTTAGGGTGTTCGCAATGTGCTATTGTGCAGTTCGACACGTTTTCGACAAACAGTTACAAGCACTCGTGATAAGTCAGTTTACAGTCAGTTGCCATGCAGTTTTCACGCTACAGACAATGACACTCAGCTGTATGTAAATGGTCAGTATGACTCAAGGCTGCAGGTTGAACATTTCAGAGAAGCAGTCGTAGCTTTAGTAAATAGTATATGTGTGCAGGGAGAGCTTGCAGTGTTACAAGTTAACACAATTTGTATAGCTGTAGAAACAGTACTGTCAGTCGCAGAAGTTGGAAGGTGCGCAGTTGATCGCCCGAGACTCGAACTCTCGCCGCTGGAACAAGGACAGTTCTTTTATTTATTTATTTTATGTCTTCGGTAGTGGCGAAGTTAGTGCTCATGGCCCTCTCTTACACTTAACCACAAAATATGGCACCAGTACATAGCTTATGACAATTTCGCAAATACAAAAAATATTATGATGATAAATAAGGAGTAAATTAATTATGCTAATACTAATATTAGTAAAAAAGGCACATGAATAATGATAGTAATAATTATAACAATACAAATAATAATAATAATCACAATGTCACAGACCTTGCTATAATATCCTAGATATAATCCTAGCTCAGTCATACGTCCTATCATCCATCACCATTCTCACGGGGCAATCAGCAGTATTCAACAGGTAATCTCAGCATGCGGCCTTAAATTTATTTATTGTTGTGGAATTTCTGATATCGGGAGGAGTTGAATTCCATAGTCGAGACCCAGCTACAGCAAAAGAGCGGTTAAACATGGATGAGTGGTTGATGGGGATGGCGAGGGAAGAGCCAGATCGAGTGCTTCGATTATGATATGAGGACAAGTAACTAAATTTTGATGACATGTACGTGGGGGTGTTTTCATGCAGAAATCTGTGAATGAACAGTGGGAAGAGAGAACGCATCGAGGTTGCCAGCCCGGCGCGTGTGAATAGCATAATAAAAGAAGAATTGGTGCATTATTTAACGAGTGTTGCGTAATCCTAGCCCGATTTTTACGTGAAAAGTGTATTGTGATGCAACGTACGCATGTTGGGTAAGGTACTGGAGTACAACAAACGTACCAGTAGTGGTTTTTTTTTTGTAAGAATAAGGTGAAATTGAGTGCTAACCATGATTATCAATCACTCAGTGGAGTAGTGCATTGAATGTGAATATGTGTAGTGCCGGTATGGTGTGAAAGGCACATGGCTAGGGGTTGCTGACATCTATTGCTGGAGAGGATGACGGCCAACGTTGGGAATATGATGAGTTTTAATTTCCATTAATTATCTATGTCATAGTTTTATGGGTCGTGTTTATTATAGTTCGATACAGGAATAGATATTCGTCTTAGTGTAATATTAGATTTTTTTATTTTTTTAGTTTAAGTATGATTTGTCGTATGTTATGTGTATCCGTGACGACGGAACTCTATTTGTTTAGTTCAGGAGATGCTTAGCGATGATGTTGGTTCGCAAACCGCACCAAATTGTACATTGATAGGGATGCATGCGTTCACCCTGTAACTGTTTTTACTTTGCTCCATGTTGAGCGTACAAATGAAACGTATTGACTGTTCCTTACTTGCCCTTTGAAATATTTACTCTGCCTAGGATATGTTGTTTTAATGGGCGCCAAGACCTCAACGCTATGTTGAAATCTAAATTTGTATTTAACAACACCTAGCTCTGGTAAAACACCTTCAAGAATCTATTCACTCAGATCGTGGTATGATTTGATCATTAACCCAACAAACAATTGTATCAGGAGAAGGAGTTGGTCTATATCTAATGCTAACTACTGAAAGCAAAGATTGCATGGTTAAAAGAAATGAATTTATTATATATAGCCTAACAAGTATTTGCAAAATTAATAATAATAATAAGTTTAAAATTTAAATTGGAGCTTTGCGATTTGAATATTACCGCTAGAAAATTATGTGAAAACGGATTCGGATAAATTACTGATTTTACTCTTATTCCCAAGCTATGAAGTTACTGAATACTGAATATAAAATAAGGAGAAACGAGAGATTGAGTAGTTCTGCGTCATTCGCGCTTACCACTGGAAATTGCCGAAGCATTTCCCTCGTACTGAATGATGAAGAGAGCTTCCCACTGTTTCCTGGACGTCGTCATCTTCTTCGTTAGTAGATGATATACTTGTAGATTTGGTGACTTTATGGTCCGAACATCGGAGCCAAACACTCGTACAACCACACTGGTTAAGTTTTACAAAGATAGTCCTCCACTCCACTGAACATCGGAGCCACTCGCACGCATAACCATACTGGTCAAGTCTTACACAGAAAAGTCGTTTACTCCACGGCGCGCCAAACGATATATGCACTCGTCGGCTCTCCCACTCAGGTCCCGACTTCCACCTTACGTGGTCTCCACTGATTGGCTGTGCCACCCTGCTACTCCCCTCCTTAGGCTCAATACACACGGCGCGCGGAGGATGTCGTTTGCCGTTCCAGATTATTTCACCCTTTTCTTGACACTGCAACCCAGGCTTGCGACATACTTCTTGACAAGAATAAGCCTGTATCTGAATTCCCAATGAGTCATCTCTCTCATAATACTCTAACTGACAAAACTCCGTAAAATTCCGTAATCATATAATTTTCTATGATAATGTCGTTCGTAATAATTTGCTTGATAGTGTTTTCTAAGACATAGAAAACCTATCTGTATGCTTATAATTTTATAAAAATGCTCCAAAAAATACCTTAATAATAATAATAATAAGTTAATAATAATAATAAATTAACATGAAAAATTCTCTTGGCTGAACGATTTGCCGCGTAAATAAATATAGAATGGCTTCCTACTGACTTATGCCAGTGGCGTAAAAACCCCTCGAAAAACACGTTACAACCCCATTATGTTGCATGTATTTCAGCCCCAGGAGGAAGTTGCCGGAAAGAGCAAAAGCACGTAGATTTAGAAAGAGAGAGAGATTTAAAGAATGTAAAATTTATAGACGCACTATCTAATGACGCAGGTTATTGATAATCATAATAATAATAATAATAAGCATGATGTCAACTAAGGATAATAATAACAATATCGAGAGTAATAATGATATCAGGTATGGATAGAAGGGGAGGAGGTTTAATGTGGCGCATGTGGCGGTAATTATTCATACGGATGCACTCTGAACTGTGTCAGGGATGATTTGACGCATCCTTTCTCTTAGATTAACGCACGTAAGTGTGGTATCGAGTGGGAGAAGTACTTAGGGTATCCATTTGAGTGTATTGGGGGAGCAAGCTGAACATCGGCTTAATCGTGGTATGTTAATGAGAACATAGTTGAATGTATGCCAAAAGTGATACCGGGAGGTTCCGTGAGGCCCCGGGGGTTCAATGAGGAATAAATAAAATGGTATAATAATATTGAAAAGGTATAAGAAGTTGCAGGTGACACAGACATATATCACTCGACTGCCAACTGAAAAGGAAAAGAAAGGTAAGTGAGGTGTATTGGGCATACCCTGTGAAACAGGTAAGACTAAACTATGCGTACAGGTTTTGTGTGATAAATAGGACCACGATAATGATAATGCTCCAAGACCAGGTTCCACTCAGGTCGAACCAAAGGTCGAACCAAAGACTATCTAGGTGGTGAAGTCATTTCTCCTTGTGTTTCCATTATGCCTGTGTAGTTTACTAAGAGTGCAGTTTGGGAGCCCACACCATTTAGTGTCTGACCTGCTGTGGCACTCGCCAAGGTCGTACACTCCCCGCCCCTCTCCATAACGGGACCCTTTGAGTTCAGATGAGGCTAAGTTTGACGGTCATGTGGACAGCTGACTCCCTAGTCAGAGAAACTTATATAATATTCAGATTCATTTCCAAAATTAATTCATGATTGAGATTTACTTATGGTACTGTATTACACTAACCTTGTGATCCAAGTCTATTATAAAGGTATTAATTATAATAATAATTATATTAATAATTATAATAATAATAATAATCTGTTATCGAGTTGAGGATAAACTTATGTAAAGGGTACTTTAATCCAATAACCTTTTGTGTCCTGGCATTACCGCGAAGATTTTATTCAAATAGATCAATAACCAGATGGATCTTAATAATAATAATAATAATAATTCATGGATTTCAAGACCGAATTTATTTTAGGGTACTGATACCCAGTAACCTTTGGATAGTTGATTCCGTTACGGCGGTAATAATTAAAGGTGATAATCATATTGATAGCATTAATAGCAATAATAATAATAATAATAATAATGGTGACTTTTATTATAATGGGATCCGTTTGGTGATTGATTTTCCTTTTCGTGAAGTTAATTGCTCTCTCGGATAGTAGCAAGCGTCTGTGAACGTGCAATGCTCTGAAAAAGGTAGGTGAGAGTCCTTGCTTCGAAGCCTACGAGTGTATATATTTTTCCTGTTAGCGTTTCAACTTGTAAATACATGTTTGTGTTATGTTGTTTATTGCAGGGTCGCAGGCATCGCTGACAAGATACACACACCGTTGTTTAATTTTTGTCGCTCGGGGCGGTATGCGAGCATAGAATGTTTTTTTTTTGTATCTGGAATATGCAAATTTTCTGCATACAGTTGGTATTAATTTTGGTTTCCTTATTTTCTTGCCTTACGGTAAGCTTATGTTTTTGCCATGATACTCGCAAGCATCTCGAGTTGTATTTATGTGCATAGTTAAGCACACGCCCATAAGACTTTGACAGACGGTATTGAATCCGCGACCCGGATCATTTTGTTACGAGTCCTGAGTTCAATCCTTGGACGATCATATTTCTAAGGTATTTTGTGTTTATTTTAGGTATCAGTGTAGCGCATCTCAAACTCAAATCTCATTGAGGTCATATGAGTGTAAATTTGCCAGTTGGTATTAAGAAGTACGCATTGATGTCTGCTTAAAGGCTCAAAGATATAAGTGTGCCAAATTTCATATTCATTTGAAGGGCGAATTTTGTAGTTGTGAATAATGGATAATTTGTGATTTGTGATTTGGTGAAAGTGTCTTAATCCATCAAAGGGGATCACATGGGCAATGTTGCCAGATCATGTCACAAAATGATTACCTCATGAATATTATAATTATGGAAGCCCTAAATTAATGGTGGATATGCCAATGGCTTGATGTTTGTTGTATTAATTAATTGGCACACATCGGCAAGATGCCATGGTATTTTGAATATTGAATTCAGAGGTGTGGAATCTATTACAGTGAATATTAATTATGGTCAGATCAGATTGATTTTCATCTTGGCATACGATCAATGATTAGTTGTTTGTTTAATTGAGAGATTGGATTATTTGATTGATAATCGATTATGGATAAATGATGGGATTCACAGTTCAATCAAAGTTTGAAAAGAAAATCCACAGCCTGCTTCCAGTCTCCGACCGGGTCAGGAATGAAATGAATGGAGCCCCCATCTAGCGGCGAGGATATGAACTGTGCCGGCTGCCGAGGCCTGACGCACTCCTCTGGGGCAATGATTAAATGAATTACAGATGAAATGAAATGATAGTGGAGAGTGTTGCTGGAATGAAATTTTGACAGGGAAAACCGGAGTACCCGGAGAAAAACCTGTCTGCCTCCGTTTTGTCCAGCACAGATCTCACTTGGAGTGACCGGGATTTGAACCATGGACCCAGCGGTGAGGGGCCGGCGTGCTGCCGCCTAAGCCACGGAGGCTTTCTTCAATCAAAGTTTAATTGATTTAATTTGAATATTATTTGATTCACTGAGTGATTTTAATTGATGATTAATTTAATTAAGGTTAATTTTATTTGAATTGAAATTGATTTAATTAAAGTGTAATTAATTTAATTATGGTTGATTAATTGAAGTGTCATCATCATCATCTAGTACAGTTTCCAGCCCCAGGCTGGTCTGTTTGGAACATAAGCCTCGCCACTTAGTTCTTTCTTCCCACCACCTCTCCGCTGTCACTCTGGTCCAGTCCTCGCCTCTCTTCTTGACACATTCCTCCACTCCTTTCAGCCATCTATCCCTTGGTCTTCCCCTTGGTCGTTTGTTCTGCATCTGCATCTCATGTATCCTATTGGGAATCTTCTCATCCATTCTCTTTAAGTGTCCATACCACCTCAGTCTTGATGTCTCAATCCTACCTTGCAAGGGCTCCTCTTTCACAATTTCCCTGACCTTTTCATTCCTCACCCTGTCTCTTCTTGTTACTCCGATCCTACTTCGCAGGAACTTCATTTCACCTGCCTGTATTCTGCTTATGTCTCTTTTCTTCATTGTCCACGTTTCTGAAGCATAGGTCAGTATCGGGATATAGTAGCTTCTGTATAACACTTCCTTGCTTTTTTGTGGGACATCTTTATTCCACACTAAGCTCCTAATGCTTCTCAGAAATACTTCTGCCTGTCTGCCACGCTCCGTAATCTCTTTGTCATTTCTCCCATTTTCCTCCACTATACTTCCCAAGTACTTGAGACTTTCCACCTTCTTCAGCTGTCCATTTCCAAGTGTTATCCCACTCATTGGTCTGTCCTTTTTCCTGGTCGTTAACAGGATCTCACATTTACTGATGTTGAACTTCCATCCGTACTCTCCCACTGTTTCTTCCCAAGCCTTCAGTTGCTCCTGAATTTCCTCCTCGTTTCCCCAGACCATGAGATCATCTGCAAACACCATTGCTTTCATCTTATCTTCTCCTATCTTTCCTGCTATCCGTGTCATTACCTCGTCCATAACCACAATAAAGAGAAGGGGTGACAGCGCACTACCCTGTTTCAGGCCACTCATTTGTCTGAACCAGTCTGTTCTTTCCCCTCCAACTTTCACACAACTCCCACTTCCACAATACATCTCCTTCACTCTGCCTACAGTCTCTTTTTCCACTCCCATGTTTTCCATTGCTTTCCAAACCTTCTCCCTACACATACTATCATAGGCCTTTTCGATGTCCAGGAAGGCCATAAATAGATCCTCTCCAAATTCGTAGTGGTGTTCCTGGAGCTGTCTCACTGAAAATATGAGATCCACTGTTGATCTCCCAGGTCTGAATCCATACTGCTCCTCTCTCAAATTTCTCTCCACTTTGACTCGTATTCTACTTTCTAATATCTTTTCATATATCTTGGCACAGTGAGGTATGAGTGTGACTCCCCTGTAATTTCTGCACTCCTTTCTGCTTCCTTTCTTAAATATTGGGACAATTAATCCTTTCTTCCAATCTTCTGGGGTCTTTTTCTCCTTCCATATCACCCTCATCACACGGTACAGCCACTGTTTCCCAACCTCCCCTGCTGCCTTCACCAGTTCAACACTCACTTCATCCACACCTGGTGCCCTTCCTCCTTTCATCTTGTCTATAGCCATTTCCAGTTCTCTCCAAGTCAGGTCCTTTTCCATTCCTGTGTTGTCTTCTCCATCTTCCAATATGTTGTCTTCCTCTCTATGACCATTTGGATTCAGCAAATCCTCAAAGTACTCTTTCCACACTGTCTTGAGTGTCTCTTTGTTGTGTACCTCATTTCCGTTTTTGTCCATCATTACCACATCCTCTCGCAGACCTCTTCTCTTACTTTTGACCATCCCATAAAGTACTTTCTTATTTCCTCTACTGTCTTCCTCCATCATCTCTGTCCACTTTACCATCCACTTCTTCCTCTCCTCTGCGACAATCTTGTTTGCTTCTTTCTTCTTTATCTTATAATCTTCCCTTGTCAGATCAGTTCTTTCCTGGAACCACACTCTGAAAGCCTTGTTCTTCCTTCCCACAGCTTCTTTTACTCTCTCATTCCACCATGGTATCTCTTTACACCGCTTTCTGTTGCTTGTTCTTCCACATACTGCCACTGCAGCTTCCACCATTGTGTTTTTGAATTGCTTCCATTCCTCTTCCCCTGTTTTAAGATTGTCTGTTGGCATCCTTTCCCTTATTATCTTCTGGAATTCTTCCTTGACTTCCTTTTCCTTGAGTTTCCATACTTTGATTCTCCTTTCCTGGTACTCTGTCCTGTTGCTATCCTTAACAAATCCCAGGTTCATTACAAGTATTCTGTGGTCGCTATCTAAGGCCTCTGATGGTATTACCTTTATATCTCTGACACTTCTCTTCATTTCCCAGTCGTACAGCATGTAATCTACCAAAGATTTCTTTGTTAAATCACTGCTGTACCACGTTACCTTGTGGCTTTCTTTCTTCCGGAACCAGGAGTTGCCTACCACTAAACCGTTTCTCTTGCAAAAATCCAGCAACTTTCTCCCTTCTTCATTCCTGCTACCCCATCCTTCTGCTCCCAATACATTTTCATATCCTTGCCTTTCACTTCCTACATGTGCATTCAAATCTCCCATGACAATGATGCTCTGACCATTCAACTGCTGTTGTAGCTCCTCCTCAAAGTCTTCCTTCTCTTGAGCTGTACATCCAACTTGAGGGGCATATACCTGGGCTATCTCCAGGCTTCTTCCCTTTACAGTTACTCTGATCTTCATGATCCTGTCACTTATTCCCTTTACCTCTTCCTTCATTCCATCTCTCACAACTACTCCTACTCGGCTGCTCCTTCCTTCACTGTTCCCACTCCAGTACAACCGGTACCCTTTCCTCAGTTCTCTGCGACCTTCTCCTTTCCATCTTGTTTCTGCCAAGCCCAGTACATCCAGTTTTCTTCTCTCCATCACATCTACAATCTCCTCCACCTTTCCTGTCAGTGTCTGTATGTTTAATGTCCCAACTCGTAGTCCATTAGCATATCCGGGTCGTCGTCGTTTGCATCCGTCCTTTCCGAGGCCTGTTCCTGTTTTGAAAGCAAATCTTTTCAGGGTTCCCATAGATCCTTCACAGCTACCGTAGCGGTCCCGGGGCACACAAAGTCCCCACTGTACTTCACCCCTACAGGCAATCCCCTACTTCATGCCGTTGCCCGTCTCCCACCACGTGGAGGAGGGGTTGGACTTGTGGGAGTGTAATTAATTTAATTGAGGTTGATTAATTTAATTACTCATTTTTTTAGTTTTTGACAATTTTTTTATTTTTTTATTTATTTTTAAATCTTTTGGATTGATTTTAATATTTTTTTCGTTATCTTGATTTCTTTTGGATATATTTCAAAATTTGTAATTCGTTAAGTTGTTTTGGAGATTGGTTCAATTTTGAATAGTTTCTTATTCTAAATTTTGATTTTCCTGAGTTAATATTTTTGGTTTTTGCTTTCTCTTCGATCATTTTTATATTTATTTACCAGTGTTAATAAATATGTTTTTCATTTGGTTTGAATCCTGTGTGTGATGATTTATTAATCAGCCCTATTGATCTTCCAAATGATGCATCCCAGGACAGTTGTTAGCTTCAAGTAGGAACGCACCACCCCCGAGAATAGATTCCTGTCCTGAAGGTCCTATGTTCAAAAGGGTACAATACATAAAATAAATACAACCCTAAAGAAACAACACAAATGAAAATTGTTAAATAACACACATTAAGATACTGTAGTATTTGATCTAAATTTCACTTGTCAAAGCGTGACGATGCTAGTCCTGTTGAACACTTGACCACTTGAATTTCTTAAAACCAGGCTTGAATAATAGTTGCCCTTTTGAATGTGACATGTCATATTGACAATGAAAATGGTATCTTGCCCATGTGATTTCAGACGGATGTTTCTTCTGTGTAAGAAGACTAAATATTTTCTTGCCGAGTGCCTATTGAAGCACGTCAATAAAGAAGAAAATGGGCCCGTATTCTTGCTTATCTGAAGTTAGCTGTTTAATGTTGCCTGAGCAGAGGTCGCCCGTGGAGTGCTGCACTCTCGCCCACTTCAGTCTCTTTAGTGAAGAGGTGCTGCTGCGTTCTCAGCTAGAAGCAGTTGCAGTTCGTACTTCGTTGCCAGTAATGGAAACAGTATGTTACATGTACATACTCCCTGATTCTCAACTGGATTACAACCAGCTGGTGGATCTAGTCTCTCAGCTTCCGCCTCCTTTTCTCCTTCTAGGAAATTGTAATGTCCACAACACCATCTGGGGCTCCACTACCACTAGCGGTAGAGGGAGAGATTTTTAGAGACAGATCAGGCGGCTGGACCCGTGTTTGTTGAACACAGGGTAACCGACGCGCTTTTCTGTTGCACACGGCACTTTTCCCATGTGTCAATTTCGCCTTGTGCAGTCGTGCTCTAGTTCCCCTGCTACAGTGGGGTGTACACGACGACCTTTGTAATAGTGACCACTTCCCAATTATCGTTACTCTTCTGAATCAGAGAGCCATAGTCGATGGCTACTCCATTGGGTTGATTGGCCAGAATTCACAGCATGTGTGGTTTTGGCCGAAGATACCTTCGAGTGTGTCAATGATCATATATTTCATATAACGAAAGGTATTTTTGCTGCGGCAGAGGAATCAACTCCCGCCGGAAGCTTGTCCCTTGATGGACAGCAGTGATTGCAGCAGCCATTAAATATCGTCGACAACCTTTCAAATGCTATCAGTGGTAAAGCACCATGGCTAACCAACACCTTCAAAAGAGTGCAAGCTAGAGCCCGATATCTGATTCAGGAGAGTAAGATAATGATGTGGGAAAAGTGTGTGTGGTCTCAAGTGTGGACTAACTCCTGACATCATTGACAATATCCGGAGTCTCCATCAACAGAGTCATAATGGACCTTCTCGCCGTTGCTAGGAGTATTGGATCACACTTCTCCAATGTAACCTGCTCTGGGAGCTATAATCCTACATTTGTGACTCTGAAACGGGGGGCAGAGGCTCACCCCTTGTCCTTCGCCACTGCTGCTTTGGAGTTAACAATATAACAGTGCACTTGCACTGTGCAGGGATACATCTCCTGGACCGGATAACACTCATAATAAAACGCTGAAACATCTGTGCGATTCCAATATAAAGCAACTGTTGATCATCTTCAATCGTATATGGAGCGAAGGGGAGTTTCCTTCTCAATGGCGAGAGGGGACCGTGATACCGATTCCCAAGGCTGGAAAGGATCCCAATCTTGTCAGCAGCTATATGCCCATTTGTCTGGCAAATGGCCTATGTAAGCTGTTGGAGTGTAGTCTAGTGTGGTTCTTGAAGGAGAGAGGCCTCCTGTCCCGAGCACCAGTGTGATTTTTGCTCTCATATGTCCACCCCCGACCATTTGGTGCAACTAGTGAGTGCCAAGCAGGAGGTATTTCTACGAAAGGAGCACCTAGTCACGGTTTTCTTTGATCTTGATAAAGCGTTTGACACCACATAGCACTACGGGATCCTTTCCACCCTTCGTGAGTGGGGACTCCAAAATCTACCTAATTTCATTGCGAATTTTATGTCCGTCCGACATCTTTTGAGTTGTTGTTGTTGCTTGAGTCTTCAGTCTTTTGACTGGTTTGATGCAGCTCTCCAGGCATCCCTGTCCTGATCTAATCGTTTCATCTCTACATAGCTACCACACCCTGCATCCGAGGCAATCTGTTTAACATATTCTGACCTTGGTCTACCCCTACAGCTCTTGTCCTCAACCCTTCCTTCCATAACTAAGCTTGCTATTCCTGGGTGTCTTAGTATGTGTCCTAACAACCTATTTCTTCTCTTCATTAGCTGTTGCCAGAAACATCTCTCCTCTCCCACTCCTCTTAATACCTCTTCGTTTGTAACCCTATCTACCCATCTGATCTTCATCATTCTCCTGTAACACCACATTTCAAATGCTACAATTCTCCTCTTTTCTGCTGCACCAATAGTCCAGGTTTCACTTCCATAGAGCGCCATGCTCCAGACAAAGGCTTTCAAAAATGATTTCTTAATACCTAAATCTATATTCGATGTCAACAGATTCCTTTCTTGTAGAAATGCTTTCCTTGCCTTAGCCAACCTACTTTTTATATCCTCTTTGCTTCGTCCATCACTGGTTATTTTGCTTCCCAAGTAACAGAAGTCTCCTACTTCCTTCAGCTTTTCACCTGACAATTTGATGTCCATAGAGGTTTCTGATTTATTTCGGCTGCATTCCAGGATCTTTGTTTTACATTTATTAATTTTCATCATGTATTCTTTCCGTAAGACGGAGTCCATACCATTCAAAAACCTCATTCAAATCCTCAGGCTTGTCGGCCAACATGACGATGTCATCAGCAAATCTCCGAGTTGAAATTATTTCTCCTTGAATCTTCACTCCCACTTTAAATTTTTCTCTATATTCCTTCATTGCTTGTTCAATGGAAAGATTGAAAAGTATGGGTGATAAGTTGCAGCCTTGCCTTACACCTTTCTGAATACCAGCTTTTGAGTAAGAGTCGCTAATACACACACAGGAAAATGGAGTTCCTCAGGGTTCTGTGCTGTCACCTTGTTTGCTGTTGTCATAAACAGCATTGTTGCTGCCGCTGGATCCACGGCAGCTCCATCGCTGTATGTAGACAATTTGGCTCTGCATTACAGCTCTGGAAGTATGGCAATTGTGGAATGGCAATTGCAGCTAGCTGTTAACCGGGTCGACAGGTTGGCTCACGACCAAGGTTTTAGTTTTTCAGCAGCGAAAACCTCCGTTGCCCATATTTGTCGACTCCGGAGGCTACATTTACAGCAAATTAACATGGCAGCACCATATACGGCAACTAAAAACGGTGTGTCTCAGGAAACTAAACATGATCAAGCTTTTTGGTGGCACTACGTGGGGGGGGGGGGGGGGCTGACCGTGTGGTGCTGCTACGGTTCTACCAAGCTCTCGTCCTGACAGGCGGACAGTTACAAAACGTTATGGCAAATTTCAATAAGGCAACACTAAACAAATGGCTTCAAAGCTGACATTAACTAATTGATATCCTATGATTTAACTCTCCCAAGTCCATTAATCAGCCATAGATCCAAAACAAGCCTGTCTCCTTTAGATCTAGAAACTTACCGAAGGGTTCAAACTTGCCGTGCTGAGAATGTATTATCCTGGTAAGAAATTTGCCAGCATCACTACGCGAGTGTTCGCCCGCCAGGCGCCGCAGCAAGATGCGGCAAGTCTCGTTACGGTAAACCTTATCATCGTCTGTGCTCCTCTCCTCCCACTCTTCTCGTCTAGGCGACAGCAGGTTATTTCCTTCAACACATTACAGGTAATGTTTAGCACTTGTTTGGGGAAACATTTAAAACATTTTAAGATATTCATTGTTTGGGGTCACCAGAGTGAACAATCAAAGAACAGAAATAGAGGATAGAAACAGAAGGAGTGCTATGGACATGTTATGAGGGATGGTTTTTGTTTCTAACGTCGAATCAGTCATGAAAATCCAATGACTCTTTGCGCAGTGCCTCTAGTATGCCTGTCGCATGTGTCAGTTCTGAGCGTGCAGTGAGCATGTTAACATGCCTAGAACAATAGTCTCTCATGTCGAGTGTGAAGAGCGTGCTGTCATTCGATTTCTTCATGCTGAGGGTTGCAATGCGGACGATATTCATCGACAAATGACTAATGAGCATGGTGAAACTGTCATGAGTGACGGCAAAGGGTGGCAATGGTGCACAAACTTTGAGGCAGGACGTGCAGGCGGTCAGGGAAGGAAGCAATCTTGTTTAACGAGTGGAAAGGACGATTCTAGAAAATTGTCGTTTCACAATGTGTGTTGAGCGATTCACTACCCGAAATTTCAAGATTAGCTCTCTGTACTATAGTGAATGAGAGACTTCAGTACCGCAAACTCTGTGCAAGATCCAGTCCTACCATCCCAAAAAACAGTGAATGGGCACCGCCTTAATGTTTCTCAAGCGCTATCATGATGGAGAAGACGATTCTTTTAACAAAATTGTCACAGGGGACGAGACATGGTTCCATTACGAAAAAGAATAAACAAAAGAGCAATCCAAACAGTGGATGGATTCTCATTCCACAAGTAAACCAAAGGAGTGCAAGGGAACCTTCTCCACTTGAGAGTGTATGGCTACTGTGTTCTGGGACTGAAAGGAGTTTTGTTCTCAGCATGTACATGCTGGGTACTATGACAGTTTCCCTAGAGACAGAGTTTGGGAAAGCCTAAAACAAAATGGTATTGGAGATGAAATGATAAAAGCGGTGTACAGTATTGTTGCAACTGTGTGAAGAGTCAAGTAAGTAAATCAGGATGGTTTGAAATTAAACATGGAGTAAAAGAAGGGAGTGTACTCTCACCATTGCTATTTATACTGGTGATGGATGATATACTAAAGGCAACAAAGGAAGCATACACAGGTACAAAAATAAACATAATCCTCTTTATACTGTTGCGTAAACTTTCTCGACCAATTGCATACGGTAAATAATATAGCTTTGGGACTATTGGGTCGAGTGAAACTTTAAAAACAGACGTTTCAAGACAACTGCTTGGCCCTTTATCAAGGTTTGTCAAGAAAGAAAGAAAGAATGAGAAAACAATGGCATGTAGCCTCCATAGATAAATTGTATCGGTATAAGATAGGAATTAAATGTTTAAAATTATAAGCCAAATCAATACTCAACACATATATATTTTTTATATATGAGGCGTCTAGAATCAAAACCCGCCAAATCCATATTTTATAAAAATTGAGATAAGCATTGTTTCATATAGCTTTTGCTGCGCTGAATTCATTAAAACTATTATTTTGTTACAAAACCCGCTACATCCTACTGTAAAACGAAGTTAAACTTGAGGCTTAGTTGCAATATCCGCCTAGTCCAACGCCATTTTTGGTCACAAAACCCGCCACATCCACATCAGCCAATAGGAGCACCCAGTTCCGCCATCTTACCTTCCATGATGCTTTGCGAAGTGTTTACTCTTTAACTACGTGCATTAGTCAGTGAATGTACCTCTGCCTGACGTGATTAGAATGGTTTATGGTGTTATACTTTCTGATAATAATAATTTGTTTTGGATAATTTCGACAAAGAAAAAGAAGAACAATAACATTTTGGTCTGGGTGATGTTTTCCACAGAACTGACATTTGCGAACATAAACGTGTCACGAAACCTGATTTTGATAAGACTCACGTAAAGCCAGAAGACATAAACAGAGGGATTGTCCTTCAGGCACAAGAAGTGAAAGATGGTTCGAGACTGCTTTCGAAGCATTTTGGAGAAAGATGGAGGGAAAATGAAGAGCTGCAGTTTTATTGCAATCTGGAAAGTCGTGGCGAACACGAAGAGAATGATGATGATTGAGAAACTACTATTGAGGATGAGGTAGAAACAGAAATTGTGTGGCTATAACTTCCAGTAAGGAATGTGATTTAATAGTTGAATGACAATAGGTTTGTCTCTAAGGGCCTGGACCATAGTATATGAATATGAATTTAATTTGATGTTTTTCCTTATTATTGTTTTTCAGTACTCTAGGCTACAGTATTGCCGGCCCCATGGTGTTGGGGTAAGGCGCCTGCCTCTCACCCGGAGGCCCTGGGTTTGATTCCCGGCTCCGTCAGGGATTTTGGAAACTGACATGAGGGCTGGAACGGGGTGCACTCAGCCTCGCGAGGAGAATTTAGTTACTGACAATGAGGCAGCGCCCCGATCAGGAAAACCAAGATTAACGGCCGAGGGGACCCGATGTGCTGGTCATGCGTCACCCCAATATCTGCCGGCCAAATGGCTGGGGATTAGGGCCTTAACGGGCTGTAGTGCCAGAGGTTATTTACTGTAGAGCATTATTACCCTTTCACGAATCGATTGCCGGCGGTGGAGATGGGAACTACTGTTTATGTACTTGTGTTACACGTCAGCCTGCTTCGTTGACAGGCACAGTTGTGCGTGTAGGATATGACTCAGCTCCAGTACCCCCCGTCATCATTTAACTGTCCATGGTGACATGAGCTCTTGTGAAGCTTATCTGACACAATGCAGCGTGACCTATATGCAGATTTCACTCTATCATCGCTGTGTCCTCCGCTTGGCCCCGCAGAGCTCATGCTACAATAAACATAAACGCTGGCACAGCCACGCTCAGCGGCAATCAAATCTTGAATGGGTAATATTAGTTTTATTCTTTTTCTGTTTATTCTAATGAAACACAAAAACAGCCCCTTAAAATGACAATAACAACAACAACAAAACACAAAAATTATACGATTTTTTAAATTTTATAACCTATATTTAGTTAACTTTCATTCAAAATATTAATTTCTTAATAAAGCTTACGCAGTTTCTACAATCTCTTCGCAACTTCAAATGTATTAGGGCTCTTTGGTATCAAAACCTGCCAAATCCAAATCTTAGTAATAAACCCCGACAAATCCGAATTATTGCTTGATATTTTTCTACATACATTTTTAACTATTTCGGGGATCAGCTTCGTACTTCGTCACTGTTTTCAAAAATAATTAATTCACTTTTTAGTGAAAAAAGTATTTCTGTTTGGGTATTGGTTCGTTTGTGACAGTTTTTGCCACTTTGCCAAAAAAGTGAAGAAATGGATTTGGAGGGTTTTGATTCTAGGCACCTCATATAGGACTTGTTTCGACCTTCAATGAGGTCATCTTCAGCTAAAAAATGAAAATCAATTAAGAATTAAACCAAAATAGTATATATGTACTTAAATCTAAATAAGAAATGAAATGAAAATGATAAAAGTTCCAGGAAAAAGGTAGACCAATCGACTGTGACTTTAACAACACAAAAAACTGCCTGATCGAGGCTGCCAAGGAAATTGCTGAAATTAAAAGAAGTAAGAAACATGCCTGGTGGAATGATACATGTGTTTCAGTTCTCAAGAAAAGGCTCGATGCATGGAAACAATATTACTCAACAAAATCGCAAACTGATTGGGAAACCTACAAAGCCCAACGAGCCCAGACAGCTAAAGTGATCCGAGCTGAGAAACGTAAATATGAAAAGTCACTTATTGAGAAGATCGACCAAGACTTTAAAAGAAACAACACCAGAGAGTACTACGGAACGTTCAAAAGGAAACTTACGGGTTATAAACCTCCGTCGTTATGCTTTCAGCGAAAGGACAGTACACTGGCGACCTCAAATGAAGAAAATTGTATCATCCTAGCTGATTACTTTAAGAATTTACTAAATTGCGATCAACCCAAAAATCCCATCAAGACCGAGGAACCCATTCGCAGATGCCCAGAATCAAGACCACCCAACAAAGACGAAATCAAGCGTCACATTGCTCGACTAAAAAACAACAAAGCGCCCGGGGAAGACTCTGTAGTTGCAGAACTTTGGAAATATGCTCCCGAAGAAGCAGTTGAAATCTTGCAGAAGCAAATAGAACAAATTTGGAAAAATGAAATTCTACCAGAAAATTGGAAAACGGCCTTGATCCATCCGTTACACAAGAAAGGCAGCGTGAAAAACGTCAACAACTACAGAGGAATATCCCTCCTACCGGTAACATACAAAATTCTCTCACTTGCTATCCTGGAGCGATTAGAAGCCGAAGTCGAGCATCAAATAGGAGAATACCAAGGGGGATTCAGAAAAGGTCGTTCAACTGCCGAACAGATCCACAACCTCAAAACAATCATTAGATATTGCTATCTCAGGTCCAAATCGTACGTATCAGTCTTTGTGGACTTTAAGAAGGCTTACGATTCGATAGACCGCGAAGTTCTGTTGAACATCCTCAACGAATTCGGGGTTGACCTGAAACTGCTGGCATTAATTAGAGCCACCCTAACTGAAACAAAATCCAAAGTAAAGTTCCTGGGATGTCTGTCGGATTCCTTTGAGGTCAAAACGGGAGTCAGGCAAGGTGACGGGCTCTCTCCAATGCTTTTCAACTGCGTCCTCGGAAAAGTCATTCGGACCTGGCGAACAAAATTATTAGAAACTGAGTATAGCCCTCTGAGAATGGGAGCAAAATCCAAGGGGATCACAGTCGACTGTCTAGCATTCGCTGATGACATCGCCATTCTGTCGAACGACGTAGAAACTGCTAAGATGCAAATCGACCTTTTAAAAGAAATCGCTGAACAAACTGGCTTGCAGATATCATTCGAAAAAACAGAAGTAATGACCAACATCAAAGACGCCCCAGCAAAACTGCAGACAAAATACGGGAAGATCAACAGAGTGGAAAAATTTAAGTACTTGGGAGAGATCATCATGAAAAGTGGACTGGACAAAGAAGCACTCAAGGAACGAGTACGCAAACTCGAAATAGCCTATCAAACATCGCGCTCATTATACAACAAAAAATGCCTGTCCAAAAATACTAAACTACATCATTATGAAACTGTTCTGAAACCAGTAGTTATGTATGCAGCCGAAACCCTATCCCTAAATGCTAATAAAGGACTCCTTGAAGAACTGGAGAAAAAAGAGCGCAAAATCGTCAGAGGTATAATGGGATCAAATTACAAGAATGGTATCCACTATAAAAAAATCCAACAAAGAAGTCTACAGTGAAATAGAGAAAATTTCAGAATCGATCCGTAAAAGGCGGGCACGGTATTACGGTCATCTCAAACGAATGGACGGAAACAGGCTGACTAAACAGATTTTTCATTTCTTTGACTCCAAACCCAAAACCACAATGCCCTGGTTTAAGAATACCAAAGACGACCTCAAAATACTGCATCTAAAACCCGACGGCGCCTTCAATAGAGATCTCATCCGCAAAAAGATACTGACTAATGGGCTAACCCGAGACGAGACATCGAACCCGAAAAGAAGACAAGGTACCACTTGGACAGCGGAGCGCAAGATGGCCCACTCACAGAGAATGAGGGAATTCTGGGCTCAGAGGAAGGCGAAACAAATTGCCAAGTGTAGCAAGACTTAACGTGGTCCTAGATGGCCTCAACGAATTATATATATAAAATTGTAATAAAATGAAATAAAATAGTAAAATGGATATCCTTACAATTCAGAATTAAATAAAATAAAATTAAATACTGGTCCTTTTACAATAATTTTCAAAATTTAGTTAAAAAGCTAGAAATATTACCGGTGATTGTAAATATATGTTAAGCTATATAATAAAAATTTTATCAAAAATAATATACATAAATAATTTAGAAAATTAAGTTCTAAAATCAATAATTAATTAGTTCAGTGCTTGAATGAATAAGCTAAATCTTTCCTCAATATGGAGTTTAAAAATTTTGAATAGGTGCCAACCAGTTAATATGTCGACATGAAAATAACCTTGATGTATAGGATGGAGAATTCGGTATGATTTGTATAAGAGAAATGCCTGATGTGGAATAGGTGACAATTCTAATATTTAACCAAACGTTATGAATACAATGAAAACAAGGCTCTTGTAGTTGAATTACGGCATGGAAGAGTTCTAATGATCCCTATCTGTACACTCCCAGTTTTATATTTCTGAAGATTGATTTTTGATTGTTCAAGTATTAGATAAATATTTTGAAAATTGTATCACTTTCACCTGTAGATTATGCTTTCCTAAATTATTATGGAAAATTATTTCACCAAATTCCTTTGTAGCATTCTGCATTAACATAATATTAAGATTCGGCTAACATGGTGGTCGAATGCTAATATTGTTTGCATTTATTTAAACTTTGTTTCATTGAACAAATTGTTTATAATTATCATCATTTTAGAGTAATATGAAAAATTCATATTTTGTATTTTCTTATTCATAATTGGTCTCACATCACCAATGAATTATTTTATAATCATCTTAAATGATGTTATATTGAGTAAACACAAAACATTATTAAGAATAAAATTGTTATAATTTTCTATCATTTAATTAATTCAATTCCTCATCAAATAATAATTACTATTCTCACTCTCAGTTAGTCTTCACAACATTTAAATATCAAAATATTTGTTGTAACTTTGGTAGTTTTATTCTTATTTATCAAGTCATCATCATCATCTTGCACAGTTTCCAGCCACTGGCCAGGTCTGTTTGGAACACAAGCCTCTCCAATGTCTTCTGTCTTCCCACCATCTCTCAGCCTCCACCCTTGACCAGTCTTCTCCTCTCTTCTTCACGCTTTCTTCCACCCCCTTCAGCCACCTGTCTCTCGGTCTTCCTTTCGGTCTCTTTCCTTCCCACTTCGTCTCGTGTACTCTCCTGGGTATCCTCTTCTCCTCCATTCGTTTTACATGTCCATACCATCTAAGTCTAGATTTCTCTATACCATCCTGTAATGGTTCCTCCTTCATTAATTCTCTGGTCCTCTCATTTCTTATTCTGTCCATCTTTGTAGCTCCAATACTGCTTCTCAAGAACCTCATCTCACTGGCCTGTATTTTGCTCTTCTCCCTTCCTTTCATAACCCAGGTCTCCAAGGCATACGTCAGGATAGGGACATAGTACGTCCGATATATGATCTTTTTGCTGTTCTGAGGGACATCCTTGCTCCATAACATGCTTCTCACACTCCTCCGAAATGCTTCTGCCTGCCTCCCCCGCTCATTTATTTCTCTATCGTTTCTTCCATTATCTTGTATCAGGCTTCCCAGATACTTGAAACTCTCCACTTTCTTCAGCTGTTCCCCACCAATTGTTATTCCCACTGTGGTTCTATCCTTCTTCCTTGTTGTGATCACCATCTCACTCTTATTTATGCTAAATTTCATCCCATGTCCTTGTATTATTCCTTCCCACACATCCAACTGTTCCTGTACCTCCTCCTTGTTTCCCCAAATCATCAAATCAGCTGCAAACACCATTGCCTTCATCTTTCCTTCCCCAATTACTTGTGCCACTCGGGTCATTATGTCATCCATCACCAGAATGAAAAGTAAC
Organism: Meconema thalassinum; assembly: GCA_946902985.2. Lineage (NCBI taxonomy): Eukaryota > Metazoa > Arthropoda > Insecta > Orthoptera > Tettigoniidae > Meconema > Meconema thalassinum. The sequence goes on along the minus strand of OX336389.2, from coordinate 1,486,894,620 downwards.
AGTGACAGTGCACTTCCTTGTTTCAGGCCGTTTCTCTGTTCAAACCAGTCTGATCTCTCTCCTCCCACTTTCACACAGCTCACGCTTCTCTTGTACATCTCCTTTATCCTCTTTATAGTCCATTTCTCTACTCCTCTATCCTCCAGGGACTTCCATACTTTGTTTCTGCATACACTGTCATATGCTTTCTCAATGTCCAGGAAGGCCATCAGTAGATCTGTTCCATACTCATAGTGCTGTTCTTGTAACTGCCTTACAGCAAAAATCAAATCCACTGTGGACCTTTCTGCTCTGAAGCCATGTTGTTCTTCCCTCATCCCTCCTTCTATCCTTGTCCTAATTCTCTTTTCCAAAACTTTCTCGAAGTTCTTTGCACAATGACTCATCAGTGTTATTCCCCGATAGTTTCTGCAATCTGTTCTACTACCTTTCTTGAAGATCGATACAATTATTCCTTTTTTCCAGTCCTCTGGGGTCTTCCTTTCCTTCCATGCTGTCCCCATCACTCGGTACAACCACTGTATCCCTACCACTCCTGCTGCTCTCACCATCTCCACACTCAACTCATCCATACCCGGTGCCTTCCCTCCTTTCATCTTGTTCGCTGCATCGTTCACTTCTTTCCATGTTAAGCCCATTTCTGTTTGCAGTTCATCTTCCTCTTCCCTGATTTCTTCCTCCTCACCATCTTTTCCATTTGGGTTCAGAAGTTCTTCAAAATATTCTTTCCACATTTTCTTCAGTTCTTCCCTATTTTCTATCTCTTGTCCCCTTTTGTTCACCATTCTAACATAATCCGTAGGATCCTTCCGCCTCTTATTTTTTACCATCCCATACAGGACCTTTTTTGTACCTTCACTATCCTCCTTCATCATCTTTGTCCACTCTTCCATCCACTTTCTTCTCTCCTCAGCCACTACTCTCTTCGCCTCCTCCTTTCTTTCCTGGTACTCTTCCCTTGTCTCTACCGTCCTATTTTGATACCACCTCCTAAAGGCTCTATTCTTTTCCCCTACTAGGCTATATCTTTTGTCTTCTCATTCCACCATGGTGTTTCCTTCCACCTCTTGTAACTACCTGTCCTCCCACATACTGCTTCTGCTGCACCTACTAGTGTCTTCTTAAATCTAGCCCATTCCTCTGTTGGAATTCCTTCCTTTATATAATTTTCAAAAGAAAAATATGTATTGTCCATTGAGCCATTATATAATTAAACACAAATTGTGCTAAATGTTCCGGCATAACTCAACAAAATGACAGTGTTTCGCCCCGGTGTGCAATTGGGCTCTTCAGTTGGTTAAAGCACACCTCACCAAGACACTGTCCAGTACACACTGGGAAGGCCATTGCAAGACGTATCCGATTATTATATATTCAATGCCAAGGTAAGGTTATAATTGCTTTGGAATGGAGTTTCGACTCCCATAGTGCACTGGCTTTGCTCGTGACGTGGATACACATGTTGACTTCCGTAGTACAATGGCGCTGCTCGTGGCGACATTTTGTGCCTTGCAGCGGCCTTCACAGTATGTACTAGCCACGCGTCTTGGTGAGGTGTACCATAACCAACTGAAGAGCCCATTGGTACACTGGGGCGAAACGCTGGCAACTGTTTTGAGCTAGCCGGACCATTTCATCAAATTTCGTTGTGAATTTGTTAATGTACATAGCTCAAACGGACAATTTTACATCCTGTTTCCTTCGGGAACAGATATTTCTATAGAGTATAGTCGGAAACCCCTCAGAACAGTCTTGTGATCAGGTCTGAGGTTTGTTTCCTGTAGGCAGACTATACTCGCTGCGTATTGTGCAATAAGCTGACGGAGCTCTGTCAAATGCCTGTCATAACTGTTACAATTCCACTGTAACAGTGCCATTGTGTGAACTTATAAACTAGGGATAAGTTGGAGCAGCAAGCTACAACTTATCCTCTGGATGATCATCAGCCACTACGTCGACTATAATCTCCATGTCCTCAGGCGAGGGCATGGAGTGAATCGACTCGGTGGAAGATTTCCTAGACGCAGTTCGGCGGCGGGGGGATCTCCGTGGGGAGCGCGCAGATCTGGGGACCGAAACGTCCCCAGGCGCAGAAGCATCCGCAGGTGGTGGGGCAGATGGCTTCCCCTTTTTTGGAGAAAGGGAATGCGTAGTGCGGGGTCCCTTCTTCCGCGCCTCTTTAAGATATATAGACGGGTCAGGAGCCAAATTGACTTCCTCCCGAGTGGGGAGTAAGTCTTCAACTTCCTCCCCTGCTGTGCGGGCGGAGCAGCCTTCGCTCGCACAGCCTTCTTTGGGGCCAAAGGTAGGGTTGAAGTCACCTTCGGGCTCTCTTTCCGATTCTGGGGTGTAGATACAGATGTAGATGGCGTTGGTACTGCGCCCTTATCCTACGATCAAACGCTAAGTTCGCATGGTTTTCAGTAATGCTAAAAAAAAACAGCGTTTAAATGAGCCTCGATTTGCAGGGAAAAGGAAGTCTGATTTTGTGTCATTTTAATCATGTTAAGCTCCTGCCGCAGTGTTATTAGGGCGAGTCATGCAACTGGCCACTTGACGAACCAAAGGTACGTCGCACGGAACTCGCAGACAAAGGCTAGTCGAGAACATACTTCTATAACGCGCATTTACCACGCAGGTGTACGCTCAAGGACTTTCGGAGGGGTTTGCATCAAATTAAGTTCTGGAAAGTTCTGTAGTACGTCTTATTCTGGTTTCACCACGCCCCTAAGTAGCGAAATTAATTTATTTCTACGATACGGCAGCACCCAGGATCGAACCATTGACTACAATAAGCCGGAAGTAATCCTGAGATTTTTTGCAGATGAACAGAATAATTAAAACATTAAGAAATTAATAAATCAGTGGTCCAGAACTGAGATCCTTCCGCGGATCCGTCTGGGTTGAAGAGTTTGTTGTGAGAGTGGGGATGGCGTCTATTTCGCCATAAATAGTCCGGAAGACGCAGTGTTGATATCCCGTAAAATTACGATCGATTATCTATGATAATCCTATGATTCGACGGACCTTACTATCATGAATAATGTGTACACAGTGTATTGAAATAGATGTGTTGGAGTACGGAGCTCTTGCTTGTGGAACAATCTTCAGGTGCTCTGTCGCCATGTTTTAGATATATTGCACCCCTGCGCAGTCCACTTGGTTAGTTACCAGCAGTCCACACGGGGAGGAGTTAGTTTCCCAGCAGACCACACGGAGAGTTGTTAGTCTACCGCAGTTTGGTCGTCACGCAGTTAGCGCGCGAGTGAATGTTAGTTGATGCATAGTTTAGCGAGCCCTCTCGAGACTGTTAGGGTGTTCGCAATGTGCTATTGTGCAGTTCGACACGTTTTCGACAAACAGTTACAAGCACTCGCGATAAGTCAGTTTACAGTCAGTTGCCATGCAGTTTTCACGCTACAGACAATGACACTCAGCTGTATGTAAATGGTCAGTACGACTCAAGGCTGCAGGTTGAACATTTCAGAGAAGCAGTCGTAGCTTTAGTAAATAGTATATGTGTGCAGGGAGAGCTTGCAGTGTCACAAGTTAACACAATTTGTATAGCTGTAGAAACAGTACTGTCAGTCGCAGAAGTTGGGAGGTGCGCAGTTGATCGCCCGAGACTCGAACCCTCGCCGCTGAAACAAGGACAGTTCCGTGAATGAACAGTGGGAAGAGAAAACGCATCGAGGTTGCCAGTCCGGCACGTATGAAGAGCGGAATAACAGAAGAATTGGTGCATGATTTAACGAGTGTTGCGTAATCCTAGCCCGATTTTTATGTGAAAAGTGTATTGTGATGCAACGTACGCGTGTTGGATAAGGTACTGGAGTACAACAAACGTACCAGTAGTGTTATTTTTTTGTAAGAAGAAGGTGAAATTTAGTGCTAACCATGATTATCAATCACTCAGTGGAGTAGTGCATTGAATGTGAATATGTGTAGTGCCGGTATGGTGTGAAAGGCATATGGCTAGGGGTTGCTGACATCTAATGCTGGAGAGGATGACGGACAACGTTGGAAATATCATGCGTATTAATTTTCATTAATTATCTATGTCATAGTTTTATGGGTCTTGTTTATTATAGTTTGATACAGGAATAGATATTCGTCTTAGTGTAATATTAGATTTTTAATTTTTTTAGTTTAAGTATGATTTGTCGTATGTTATGTGTATCCGTGACGACGGAACGCTATTTGTTTAGTTCAGGAGATGCTTAGCGATGATGTTTTTCGCAAACCGCGCCAAATTGTACATTGATAGGGATGCATGTGTTCACCCCATTATGTTGTATGTATTTCAGCCCCAGGAGGAAGTTGCCAGAAAGAGCAAAGGCACGTAGATTTAGAAAGAGAGAGAGATTTAAAGAATGTAAAATTTATAGACGCACTAATGACGCATGTTATTGATAATCATAATAATAATAATAAGCATGACGTCAACTAGGGATAATAATGACAATATCGAGAGTAATAATGATATCAGGTATGGATAGAAGGGGAGGAAGTTTAATGTTAATGCCCTTATTACGACACATGTGGTGGTAATTATTCATACGGATGCACTCTGAACTGTGTCAGGGATGATTTGACGCGCCCTTTCTCTTAGATTAACGCAGGTAAGTGGGAGAAGTATTTAGGGTATCCATTTGAGTGTATTGGGGGAGCAAGCTGAACATCGGCTTAATCGTGGTATGTTAATGAGAACATAGATGAATGTATGCCAAAAGTGATACTGGGAGGTTCCGTGAGGCCCCGGGGGTTCAACGAGGAATAAATAAAATGGTATAATAATATTGAAAAGGTATAAGAAGTTGCAGGTGACACAGCCATATGTCACTCGACTGCCAACTGAAAAGGAAAAGAAAGGTAAGTGAGGTGTATTAGGCATACCCTGTGAAACAGGTAAGACTAAACTATGCGTACAGGTTTTGTGTGATAAATAGGACCTCGATAATGATAATGCTCCAAGACCAGGTTCCACTCAGGTCGAACCAAAGACTATCTAGGTGGTGAAGTCATTTCTCCTTGTGTTTCCATTATGCCTGTGTAGTTTACTAAGAGTGCAGTTTGGGAGCCCACACCATTTAGTGTCTGACCTGCTGTGGCACTCGCCAAGGTCGTACACTCCCCGCCCCTCTCCATAACGGGACCCTTTGTGTTCAGATGAGGCCAAGTTTGACGGTCATGTGGACAGCTGACTCCCTAGTCAGAGAAACTTATATAATATTCAGATTCATTTCCAAAATTAATTCATGATTGAGATTTACATATGGTACTGTATTACACTAACCTTGTGATCCAAGTCTATTATAAAGGTATTAATTATGATAACATTTATGTTAATTATAATAATAATAGTAATAATAATAATAATCTGTTATCGAGTTCAGGATAAACTTATGTAAAGGGTACTTTAATCCAATAACCTTTTGTGTCCTGGCATTACCGCGAAGATTTTATTCAAATAGAGTAATAACCAGATGGATCTTAATAATAATAATAATTCATGGATTTCAAGACCGAATTTATTTTAGGGTACTGATACCCAGTAACCTTTGGATAGTTGATTCCATTACGGCGGTAATAATTAAAGGTGATAATCATATTGATAGCAATAATAGCAATAATAATAATTTAATTTAATTTATTTATTAAATACTATTTATGTCACATTATTGTGATATGTCTCATGAATCTGATGACGGTACAGATTATCTGTGAGACATATTAATTATTATTTACAACATATATATAGATTATATTTCAATACAAGAGTGCATGCATTTTTTTTGTAATGTTAATGATAATATATTAATGTAAATAATTAAAGACACAAAAAGTTACACTAAGTTAGTTATATTAATAAATTTATGTTATGAGTTAATGCTTGGTTAAGTAAATTTTTTTAATGCGACTTATAGCTAGTTGTTTGCTGTTAATGTTTGCCAGTCCAGGAGGTAGTTCATTAAGTAGTGATGGTATAATATAATTTAGTCTCTTGAAACCATAGCTATTTATACATAAAGGTTTTACATGTTTAGTACTTGTTGTGGCTCTTGTTTGTATGTTGAGAGAGACCTTATGCCTGAATCTTGGATCATGGTAGTAGAGATTCAGTACAGTAATTGGAAACAACTCTTTAATATTAAAATAAGGGACATCAGTGAAATATTTAAAGAACCTGTTTTGGCTATCTTGAAGATTATTAATTAAAGTTGTGTTTTGATTTCCCCAAGCTGCTATAGCATATCTTAATTTGCTTTCAATCAGAGCACTATAAATTGTTTTGTAAGTTTTCCTATCTACATAAAATCGGAGATTGTAGAAGGTGTAGAGGTTTGCTCTTAGGTTTTTTATTATGTTTACTGTGTGTGTGTTCATTTTAAAGTGTTCATCAAGGGTAATTCCTAGGTATTTTTGTGTCGAAGTACTATTTATGAAGGTGTTACATTTGCAACCTGCCAGGATGTTTTGGTGTATGCATGATATGCTGTGGTGCGTTAGTTGGTATTTTTCTTGTGTGAAGTGATCAACTCTGATGTGCATTATTTTAGATTTGGTTGTATTTATATACAAATTATTGTCATGACACCATCTTGTGATGTTATTGAAGTCTTCTTGAAGTCTATCAAAAGCTGTTTTAGAGTCTTTATGTATGGTATATATAGTGGTGTCATCAGCATAAATAAATATTTTACTGTGTTTGATGGCTTCATTCATGTCGTATACGAAAAGGTTATATAGCGTAGGTGAAATAATGCTGCCTTGAGGGATACCTTGTGTTCCTTCCACTGCGTCACTGATAGTGTTATTGACCATAACTGCCATTTCCCTGTTTTTCAGATAGCTTTCAAATAGTTTGTAAGTCGTGCCTCTTATTCCAATATCGTGTAATTTAGCAAGTAGTTTATTGTGATTTATTGTGTCAAATGCTTTAGAAAAGTCAAGAAAAAGTACCATTATGCGATTGTTCTTATTTAAGGCATTATTTATTACATTGGCAAATTCAGCCAGCAGTAGTTCAGTACTTTTTCCCTTTCTAAAACCGTATAGGTGTCCCTTTAAAATATCATATTTATTTAGGAAATTCTTCAATCTCTTATCCAAGCATTTTTCCATTATTTTGTGTAGGATTGATAAAATGCATATAGGTCTGTAGTTGCCAAAGTCTAAGTGATCGCCATTCTTATATATTGGTTTAATAATTGTGTATTTCAGATATTTTGGTATTATGCCTGATTCGAATATCTTGTTTATGAGATGTGTTACGATTGGTATAGTTTTTTTTTGGATGTTGCCTTTATGTCTTTCAAGCGTATATTGTCTGCCCCAGGCGATTTGTCTGTTTTTAATTCCTTAATTATGTTTTCTATTTCATAATCATCAGTTTCAAGTAATGTAAAGGAATTCATTAATGTGTTTCTATTTGATTGCCATATGTTGATACTACAGTTATGAGCTAGGCTGTTTATTTTTTCACTAAAGGTATTGATGAATTTATTGACTATCACTTCGTTAGTATAATGTAATCTTAAATGTTTGTTTATGACTTCATTGACAGTTTGTGTTTTCCGACCTGTTATATCATTAATGACTTTCCACATTCCTTTATTATTGTTTTTGGAACTATTTATCTTATTTTTATAATATTGATGTTTTGTTTTGTTTATTAGCTTATTTAATTTGTTTCTGAAAGCTTTGTATTCATTTTTTATTGTAATATTATCCTTGTTTCTGAGCATTGTTTTGTAAAGTCTGTCTCTTTCCTTACATTGTATTTTTAGGTCATAAGTGAACCATTGTTTGCTTTTTCTGTGTTTACGACTGGTTATGTAAGATGCTTTTTGGTAGATTTCCTTAAATTTGGTTGTTATATTGTTATATATGTCATTAGGATTTTTAAATTCAAGGCAATCTGTCCAGTCTGTGTTGTTAAGGCTTGTGTGTATTATAGTATCGTTCATTAGTGTGATGTACGATTCATTATCTTGTAATTGTGTCTTATCATTTTTTGGCCAAATACCTGCATATGTTATGTAGTGGTCAGAGATATCTGATTGTATGACTGCAGAAGTATATTGATCTAGTCTGCTACGATAGTATATGTGATCAATACATGTTCTCGAGTCTAAATTTGGATCATAACGAGTACATTGAGTGATAAGTGGTAGGAAACCATGAGTTGCCATAATATTTGTATATTTGATAGCTGATAGACTGATGTCATTAGATAAAGTATCAATGTTGATATCTCCTAAAATGGCGTATTCTCTGTACTTACTGGTGTGTTGTGTTATGTGTGTCTCCAGTTCATCAAGAAAGTCATTTATGTTATTGCTAGGTGGTCTGTAAATGCATGTTAATCCAATCTTTTTGTTCATGTGAAGTATTTCTATTACCATTGATTCATGAGTATTGGAAATGTATGAATTGTGTGTTCTAATAGCCATGTTGTTCTTTACATATATGGCTATGCCTCCTCCTTTACGATTTGTTCTATTACAAAATACAACATTAAAATTATCCAAAGTAAATAGGTAATTATTAGATTCAAGTATGTTAATTTCTGTTAAGCAAATAATATCCAGATCATTAATTTTCTTGCCTAAGGTTATGGTTAAATAATCCCAGTTTTTTGATATAGATTGAATATTTAGAGAAAGGATATTGATTTCAGCATTATTTCTAGTAAACAGACCCAGCCTGGGGCTGGAAACTGTACAAGATGATGATGATGATTATTTCTAGTCTTATTACCATTTTCGATGAAATCAGGTATATTGAGAAATGCGAGTTCATTTTGTGTTCCAGAAACATTTATATTGCTATCCCAACTGTTCATAATATAAATTAATATAATAATTTAATAATAATTCTTTCTTTTTGGCAGAGGGGGGGGGTTACCTAATTTTGTTAATGTCTTCCTCACGGGAGATTCTCAATATACCAGATTCGTCGTTTTTTCGCGCTAGTATTTTGCCGTTTTTAACCCAAATGAATTTCCAGTTATTTTCTCTGGCCTGATTTTTTGTTTTCCATAGTAGCTCCCTGTAAAATGACGTTAGACTTTCGTTAATGAAAAACCTAGATTTAGTGTTCCCATGAGTGAGGAAATTTTGTCCTTTTCTTTTCTGTAAAAATTCATTCTTTTTGGATATGGAGTTGAATTTTACCACTATTGGGGGGATTTTGTTCTTTCTTTGCAGTGGGGGCCTGTAAACTTCGTCTACATCAAACATGTTTAGATCTACTTCTAGAGTCTCAGCAATTTTGTGGACGATTTCATCCAGGCATTCATCTTTAGCGCGTGGCACTTCACATATTTCAATGTATTGTTGCCTACCGTTCTGTTCCATTGTGTGCACTTTCTCGTTTAGATCTGATATTATTTTGTCTTGTAGATTCTTTTCGTCTTTTAGGGTTTTTATTTCTGCTGTAAGTGATTTCAGAAGAGTTGCATTTGACTTAGTTTCCTTAATCAACTCATCATATTTCTGCGCAATAAAGTCGGCACTTTTTACACTTTCACTCACTTGGTTTTTCAGTTCACTAATCTGTTTCCTTAATTCTAAAAACATACCTTTGATATCCGATGCGTGTATTATCTCCGTGTCCGGTGTTGAAGGTGGAGTCGCTGTGTCATCGGTGTTGGCAGCAGCTGGTAGGGTCATTGTTCCACCGCTTGCGACAACAGGTGCTGACGTTGTCTTCTTGAAGCTACGGCACTGTGGACACCGCCATGACTCCTTAGCTTGTTTTGCCGTACCTTTCCACGTACGTATTGTTACTGATGTACATTCATAATGATATTTCCCTTTGCATCCCGTGCAGGATACATAGTCACCATCACTTGGGAGTCCTTCTTGACAGCGGTCGCAAATCATTTCCTTGCTATACTTAACTTTTTTGTGGAGCACTCAGGTTCACGTCTACTTCCTCCGGTGTCTCACTTAATAATAATAATAATAATAATAATAATAATGGTAACTTTTATTATAATGGGATCCGTTTGGTGATTGATTTTCCTTTTCGTGAAGTTAATTGCTCTCTCGGATAGTAGCAAGCGTCTGTGAACGTGCAATGCTCTGAAAAAGGTAGGTGAGAGTCCTTGCTTCGAAGCCTACGAGTGTATATATTTTTCCTGTTAGCGTTTCAACTTGTAAATACATATTTGTGTTATGTTGTTTATTGCAGGGTCGCAGGCATGGTTGACAAGATACACACACCGTTGTTTAATTTTTGTCGCTCGGTGCGGTATGCGAGCATAGAATGTTTTTTTTTGTATCTGGATTATGCAAATTTTCTGCATACAGTTGGTATTCATTTTGGTTTCCTTATTTTCTTGCCTTACGGTAAGCTTATGTTTTTGCCATGATACTCGCAAGCATCTAGAGTTGTATTTATGTGTATAGTTAAGCACACGCCCATAAGACTTTGACAGACGGTATTGAATCCGCGACCCGGATCATTTTGTTACGAGTCCTGAGTTCAATCCTTGGACGATCATATTTCTAAGGTATTTTGTGTTTATTTTAGGTATCAGTGTAGCACATCTCAAACTCAAATCTCATTGAGGTCATATGAGTGTAAATTTGCCAGTTGGTATTAATAAGTACGCATTGATGTATGCTTAAAGGCTCAAAGGTATAAGTGTGCCAAATTTCATATTCATTTGAAGGGCGAATTTTGTAGTTGTGAATGATGGATAATTTGTGATTTGGTGAAAGTGTCTTAATCCATCAAAGGGGATCACATGGGCAATGTTGCCAGATCATGTCACAAAATGATCACCTCATTAATATTATAATTATGGAAGCCCTAAATTAATGGTGGATATGCCAATGGCTTGATGTTTGTCGTATTAATTAATTGGCACACATCGGCAAGATGCCATGGTATTTTGAATATTGAATTCAGAGGTGTGGAATGTATTACAGTGAATATTAATTATGGTCAGATCAGATTAATTTTCATCTTGGCATATGATCAATGATTAGTTGTTTGTTTAATTGAGAGATTGGATTATTTGATTGATAATCGATTATTGATAAATGATGGGAATCACAGTTCAATTAAAGTTTAATTGATTTAATTTGAATATTATTTGATTCACTGAGTGATTTGAATTGATGATTAATTTAATTAAGGTTGATTTTGTTTGGATTGGTGATTGGTTTAATTAAGGTTAATTGTATTTGAATCGATGATTAATTTAATTGAGGTAATTTTATTTGAACTGATGATTAATTTAATTAAAATTGATTTAATTAAAGTGTAATTAATTTAATTATGGTTGATTAATTGAAATGTAATTAATTTAATTGAGGTTGATTAATTTAATTGGAATTTAATTACTCATTTTTTGAGTTTTTGACATTTTTTTAATTTTTTTTATTTATTTTTAAATCTTTTGGATTGATTTTAATATTTTTTCGTTATCTTGATTTCTTTTGGATTTATTTCAAAATTTGTAATTCGTTAAGTTGTTTTGGAGATTGGTTCAATTTTGAATAGTTTCTTATTCTAAATTTTGATTTTCCTGAGTTAATATTTTTGGTTTTTGCTTTCTTTTCGATCATTTTTGTATTTATTTACCAGTGTTAATAAAGTTGTTTTTCATTTGGTTTGAATCCTGTGTGTGATGATTTATTAATCAGCATCCCAGGACAGTTGTTAGCTTCAAGGAGGAACGCACCACCCCCGAGAATAGATTCCTGTCCTGAAGGTCCTATGTTCAAAAGGGTACAGTACATTAGAAGGATTCACAGCTGAGACAAAAGATGATGTAGCCGGAACCAAATTGGGTATTATAGCTCTATAATCAATATTTGGAGAAGGCGATATCGTGGTATGGTACTTCTTGCGGGCCTCCTGGTAGGTGAGACTATCCAGGGTTTTGATCTCCTGGATTTTCTTCTCACTCAGGAAGACAGGGCAGTTCCTGTCCCGAGGAGAATGAAATCCAGGGCAATTAGTGCACTGATATGGTGTGGTGCACTCTTCCGATTCGTGGGGTACCTTACCGCATGTGCCGCAGATTTGAGGGCTTGAGCATCGGGATAACATATGCCCGAACTTCTGGCACTTATAACACCTCATTGGTGGAGGGATATAAGGCCTTACGTCACAACGGTAACTTGTAACCTTGACTTTCTCCGGGAGCACCGAAAGCTCAAAGGAAATAATGAAAGCACCAGTATCCACGATTTGACCATTGACCTTGCGCGTAATGAGCCGGACATCAGTCACGTGACGGTGCCGCATATCCACCTTGAGCTCCTCGTCGGTGTTCAGAATCAGGTCCCGGTGGAAAATAACTCCTCGGACCAGATTCAGAGACGTGTGCTTTTCCACTTTGACAGGGATCTCGCCAAAGTGGTCACATTTCAGAAGTTGTTCAACCTGCTCACCAGTCCTAGTCTTGAGCAACAAGCTACCGTTTCTCATCTTTTGTACCTTCTCAAGCTCACCATAGACCCCTTCTATGTGGCGAGAAAACAAAATAGACTTTACCGTCTTGAAATCACCCCCATCCGTTCTGGTTGCGACCAGAAACTTGGGAGTGTTAGCACCCAGATTCTCACGAACAGACTGTTCCCAGGGGGTTGATCCCCGTAAGGAATCAAAAGTTAAAGACTTGGGTGGCGGACCACCCTGGTGGGAGATATTCCTTTTCTGTCCCATGGCCATTTCATCCTCCCTGAATGCCACCGACTCCAATCACGGGCTGTCTCTGTAGGCGCTACCCAGCCAAGGCAAGGCCCGCCTAGCTTGGAAGGCATTGCCCGGGGGTCCGATGTTTGACATGCCATACAGCATATACTAGAGAGTTTTCCAGCACAGGCATGCAGCTGTGCGGGGACCTGCGTTGTCAGGCGGATACTACTGCAGGGTACATGGCGCACCCACCTGTTGGTGTGGCCAGACCGAACAGGCTCTAGAGCGTAGTCGCACACTTAGGTGGCCCTTCCCCTGACAGCACGCACATATAATTTTGAGTGCCAGACCTAAAAAACATGAATGGAAAAAGGCGTGCGATATAACCTAATGAGAGTTATATCGCACAAAGTGGGGCGTTTAGAGCTGGCTGTCAAACCCGTAAAGGGGACCTGGGCCAAGAAACCCTTTTCGTCGCCTTCTACGACTGGCAGGGTATACCTGTGAGTGTATTCCATCCCTCCCACCCACGGGAGGTCCAATTCGCAAGACAAGCCGGAAACCTAAAAGAATAGCCAAGGTCGCCCCTTTTAGTCGCCTCGTACGACAGGCAGGGGATACCGTGGGTGTATTCTAAACCCCCCACCCACAGGGGGACACTGGAAGAGACTAGGATGGAGCGACCGGAATCCCCGAAGCAAGATATTAGTTGGGAGCTGTTCTTTGCAGAACCACAGCCACAATCACCAAGAGAAAAAGATCAACCAGCTGTCGTGGAGGAACCAGTCTCTGAACCCGAAATCGGAGAAGATGATGAACCGTTCCTGGGTTTCGATGTGACGCCAGTGGATGATCATGATAGAACGACTGTCGAAACATCCTATACTATGCCTCAATTGATACAAGGACCTGGTCGACCCAAGATTCTGCGAACTGGAAAAAGGGGAAGACCGAAGAAACTTTTTCAAACAAATATCCAAGATGTGGAGGAGCAAGGAGAAGACGAGGAGATTTTTCTAGCAGAGATTCCATTCAAGGAGGCAATAACAGGACCAAACTCTAATGAGTGGCATGGTGCCATGGTCATGGAAATGGAATCTATCCTGAGAAACAATACATGTGTGCTGGTGGATCCTCCCCGTGATGCCAAAGTCATCGGATGCCGGATGGTGCTGCGCGACAAACTAAAACCGGATGGAACACTTGAGAAGAGAAAGGCCAGGCTGGTGGCTCAAGGTTTCAACCAGGAGTATGGAATCAACTACTTTGACACGTTCGCACCGGTGGCGCGAATGGAATCAATTCGATTGATGGTTTGTCTCGCTGCCAAGCTCGGTGTAAAAATCAGACAGTACGATATCACAACGGCTTATCTGTATGGTGACCTAGACGAGGAAATATTCATGAAACAACCGAAGGACTTCAGGGAGATGTTAGAGAGCATTGCGATGTCTGGAACTGACGACGAAACCAAGGAGAAGGCCAAGAACATGCTTCGCCAGTTGCAGGGAGGCGACAAGGTCTGCTTACTACAAAAATCACTGTACGGGTTGAAACAGGCCGGTAGAAACTGGTATGCCAAGCTGCGTGAGGTCTTGAGGAGGTGCGGTGCCAAACCAACCGCATCGGATCCGTGTCTATTCCAAATTGGTTCCGGAAATAACATAACGTTGATTGCCGTTTACGTTGACGACATGATGGTGCTGTCAAAATGCAAAAAGACGATCGCCGAGATTTCCAGAGTCCTGAGTGAAAATTTCAAGGTCAAGGACTTAGGATTGGCCAAACACTTCCTAAGCATCGAACTAATCCAGGAGACCGGATGTATAGCCATGCTACAGCAAGATTACATTGAAGAGCTTCTCCAACGCTACGAGATGGCCGACTGCAACCCTGTAGTCACACCACTCGACCCTGGAATGAAGTTGAGCAAAAATGAGAATCCCATTACTGACGAGTTGAAGTTGCCTTACCGCGAATTGGTAGGCGCGCTGACATACCTGTCGACAACTACACGCCCGGACATTTCGTTCGCTGTCAGCTACCTGGGACAGGTCAACAATTGCTTCGGAGTCGAACATTGGAAAGCTGCCAAGAGATGCTGCGGTACTTGAAGGGGACTTCGAACATCGGGCTGATCTACAAAGCAGACACCAAACCGATCCAAGGATTCGTCGACGCCGACTGGGGAAGCTGCCAAGAAGATAGGAGGTCCTACATGGGGTACGTGTTCCTGCTCGGCAGATGCCGTGGGACTCGAGAAAACAAAGAATCGTGGCCCTTAGCACCATGGAGGCCGAGTACATGGCGTTGTCAGAGTGCGCCAAGGAAGCTGTGTACTTACGTCGATTTCTGCTCGAGTTGGGCTTCAAAGACTTAGCCACTATGTTCATCTTTTGTGATAATGAAAGTGCAATTAATTTGGCAATTAATTAAACGCCATGTATCACAGTAGAAGCAAACATATTGATATCAAACATCACTTTTTCGCGAAGTCTTTGAGTGTAAATTTTTTGTTTTGAAGTATATCTCTATGAACGATCAAGTTGCTGACTTTCTCACGAAGAGTTTAAGTCGAATGAAACATGAACGTTGCTTGAAGTTTGCTGGTTTGGAGAGTGTAAAAATTGTATGAACCTCTACTTGAGGGGAAGTGTTGTAGCTTTGGTAGTTTTATTCTTATTTATCAAGTATGCGGTTCAATATATAACTCGTGCCATGTTCGCACATGTTTAGTTAGCGCGGTTCCGCTATTGCCATCCATGTACATCAGTTCGTTATTATTATTAAACTCACATCAGTTCGCTTTGCTTATATATCTCTGATTTCCTTATATCCTCTTACAATATTCATAACAGAATTTATTATTATTATTTGTAAATTTCCTTCAAAATTATTTATAACAGGTCTCCCTTCTCTCAAAATTAGTTCATGAAGATTGGCATTACGTTAGTTGACTGTTTCAAAATTTACTATTATTATTCCAAGCACTCCCAAGTATTTATTATAAACATTCTCAGATATGTATTTATCTTCTTTTATTGCATTAGCAACCATTTATTTTCTCAATAAGTTTTCGGTCAGGTTCATCAAATCTAACAATCATATTTTATTTATTTAGGCACAAAATCGGGAATCTAGATAATTGACCCAGGTTAGAAATAAATACTCAATCCTACAGGATTTGAATTGGACGGGTATATGGGGCGGCCCTCTCGCCTCACCCTTCTTTAACAACTATGAGCAACACATGCTCTCACTAACCTCTTCAATATTCCATCATACAAATTACTGTGTATTCTTAAATTCATAAAGTTTCCAATGAAAAGATGTAATTATCCCTGGTCAACATCTCCCTGCCTCTATTTTACACAAATTCAACCTAGTTGATACATTTTTAATACCTGCCCTTATTTTACCTTCTTCCTCATTCTTACTTGGTGCTTTTTAGAAACGTCTTCTAAACTTCAAAACTATTGCCATTTGATGTTATTTACACAAACTCAATTGTCTAACCATGTTCCTAAATATAAATAACCCTTGTTATTTCTAACTCTGTTCATAAATATCAACTTCTGCTTCACAAATATCGAAATAAATAAATGTTATAATTTATCACTGTTATTTATGCAATTTCTATGTTTACTGTTATTATTCCTTCCAACCACATGAAATAATAATTATTATTATTGGCAATATCATATTTAATCATTGTTATGATTTGTACAACATTTACAATTATTATTATGACCCTAGTTGTCAAATATTCAAATATAAACAATTAAACAAAATGTTTAAACCCTCACCCTGATTTAACAAGTATCACAAATTATTTACAACTTTCTCATATCATGATTTTTAATTTAATAACATCACTAATTATTAATAGTGTAAATTAAATTACTATAATGGTGCTATCACCTTTCAAATACTTTAATTAAATTAAATTTATAATATAACGGTGTATCCTCACATAAATAATTATTAGAATATTTATTTCCTTTTTTACTTCACTGTAATTTATTATGTTTAAATAATTAAGAATTTAAATAATCCAAGTTTCGCTCAAGCATCTAAGAGCTATAAGAAAAAAAAAATCGTATTCCTTTAAATAAATTCAGAATGTCTTATATCGGGAAAACGTCAATGTAACTGTTGTTCTGAGAGTATAGAAAAATTGTATATTAAATTGTCGGACCCCACAATGGTGCTCCATTTGTCGTACTGGACAAATACACATGAAGTTTGACATGAAGATAGTGTTTACTTTCTATTATGAATGGTAAAAGAAATTCTCAACTACTTTAGCCTAGTAAGAAATACATGTAGAATATCAGCTTACTTCATTCTTGATGTGATGGTAATGCGTGTCCTTGGTGTTCACCACAAACATAGCGATCTCCCTTGGTCATTAGCGACTCCATTGCCTCATCTTCGTTGCCCTCCATTGCAAACCTATCCTCGCACGGTTTTAACGACACATACTGGCGGTTATAAATGCGCGTACATAAACTTTCCCGCTATACTTTCTAATGTCCAACATCATGAAATTTTCAATTCTGAACACGACTTGTTCACTTTTATAAAGTTCATTCGTAGACTGTAATTTCACTGTTCTGTATTTGACTAGTTATGACAGGAACAACTTTTAGCAGCATGAAATTCATCGATTTTGCACTAACAATCTGGTATCTGTGGATGTCGAAGAATGCCTCATATAAGTTAGTCCCTCAGCGAGTAATCAGATATTATCTGCAATAAGTGCGCTAGGCATCACTTGTCCTGCATCGCAGGCTAAGCTATTTTCTAATATCCTATAACTGGCACTTTGGATATGCTCCATGGCAATCTGTAAAACAGATGGGACCAGACGTCGGCTAAGTTCCACCCAGAAAGGCAAAATCGTGAATAGTGCAAGTGCTCAGTTCACTGACAATAAACTAAGTCCTGAACACTAGTCCAGCGACTATGTTCTCTCGTTGACTACAGTATAGTAACAGTATCTTACTAAATTCACAGTGCAGCGATGATGCTTACCCGAGCAGTTGCTCGGACGAAGTACATATCTCAGTGGTGTTCCTCGCCTCTTTTATACAGGTTCCGGCGATACGCAACAGTTCCCCGCTCATAGCGATCAAAACTTCCAGAATATTCCATTGCCGTATCTTGGCTTCTAGTGAACGTATCTCCTTGCTAGATAGCTCTATCTTCTCCAAATTCAATTGCCAGAAAACTGTACTACTTTCAAAAATTCAAATCCGTCGTCTTGAGGAAATTCCAAAATTATGCCGGCACATGGGCCAGTGTGCACGTCACATCTCACTCGCTGCTTGAAGTCTTTCAGCGCGCGATTCAAAATCTGCCACTTCAATGTAAACATCGCCCAACGTCTCTACGTCCCTATATCACTGAAGCGTCCGTGATTCGGGTACAGTACATATATACTATTTTGGTTTAATTCTTAATTGATTTTCATTTTTTAACTGAAGATGACCTCATTGAAGGTTGAAACATGTCCTATATATAAAAAATATATGTGTTGAGTGTTGATTTGGCATATAATTTTAAGCATTTAATTTTACTATCAATACGGATATTTAAAACATTTGTTTTTTCAATGGCAAATGTGCTTGCATTTTATAAGATAGGAAGCCATGTCGAAACAAATAGTCACTCCATGACCTCCTGAGACCAAGAGGAAGTTGGTAATGAAACTATGGAGGACAGCCATGATTTACTCGAGAGATAACCATCACCTCTATTAAAGTTCTGTGGTTGTTTACTTATTTCAATCGCTTCCCAAATCATACGAGTTGTGAAATGTTTCTGCATACAGATGACAGCAGTTTCATCAAAAAGAATTCGATGGTCATTCTGAATGGCATGTTTAGCAACCGCTGACTTCTCTGGTTGGCAAGGACGTAAATGCCTACGATGTTCAGTGACCCTTGTGATTCGACATGTCTGTCCAATATATACGTAACCACAGGAACATGGAATCTTATATACTCCAGCACAGTTAAGACCAACTGACTGATCGCAAGGATTTGCCTACGGTAACATTAGGCTTGAATATGGTTTTGATATTGCGTCTTCAATACTGGAACTGTTCATCAACTAATAGCTCCCTCATAATAACAATGATAACATTGTGATGGGTGCTTCCGCCACACTATATCAACTTGCCATTCCCCGGGACCTGAACTCAAGAATAACTCATGAAATAGATTTGCCCAGAACTGGACATATTGCTTGTGGGTTGCATCACCCTGAGGTGCTGCAGCGACTTGGTCAACCTTTGCTGGATTGTAGTTCTCCCTACACTTGTTGTTTGAAGTGCGAGAACTTAACTGCGTGCTAGACTGAATTCTGGAAGTATCACTGAAGATCTGGCAACCCCGTCTGGTTGGCAAACTCTACCCCATTTAAAATTGAACTGTATCACTTGTGGGATCACCGGGATCATGTTGGCAGAACTGGCCCTCCTTTGTTTACCGACCCTGGCTACGTTGTTATGCTTGCTTGGTGAAGCGTGGCTTGCGATGCAGAAGATGACTTGGTGTTTGAACGTTTACTTCTGAGAACGTTGTGCACGGGGTCCCGGCCCAATGGCCGGCCCACGAAGACGTTAAATCAGGTATGAAATTGCGAACTGTGAATTAAGGTGGACTGCTCAATGTTTCAACCTTCACTTTTATTTTTTGTCGATTTTATGTCTTTTTAACATCAGAAAAGAGACGATTTTTGGTTCTCTTATGGCTCAGAACTGTCGACTTGGTCGGCAGCGAGCCTCGTATTATTGGCCTAAAAATACATATTCTTCTCTTCTGTGTAAATGTAGTTACATTTTGTAATGTTTTCCTGTTTCCTCTGTACTTCTGCAATACATTGGAGCAGTAAGTTTTACTTAGTATTTAGGTTCTCACAATGCTTTGGAACAGAACACCTATTTTGCTTAGGCCACATGAAGTGAGGTGCGTAGCCGAATCCCATTTAAACCGACACCTTCCTAACTATAAAATTACTATTAAATATTATATTAACTTACTTCTTGATTATTATAGTGCCTATTTCTTTGTTTTTCGATGGGAAACTGTTTATTTCCTCCCTTTTAATTCTTAGGGTGGAGGATGCCTTGTTTGATTGTAAACAGATGAAGCATCTCATTTGCGACTACTTGAGGGAACAGTGGGAAACATTATCATGGTTTAATGATAGGCAACATGGATTTCGGAAAGGTTACTCATGCGAGAGTCAGATGCTATCACTTTTTCAAGACATTAGCGAATCGTTAGACCATGGAGTTTCAGTCGACGCCGTGGTTATAGATTTTGCGAAGGCATTTGATGTCGTGCCGCATGACATGCTACTCCATAAATTAGCTTCGAAGAAGATTGATAGAAGAGTAATTTTATGGATCCAAGAATTTTTGACGGGTCGTTCACAGAAAGTGAAAGTCGAAGGCATATTCTCGGATGAAATTACCGTAACGTCGGGGCAGCGTAATCGGAACTTTGTTATTTTTGGCGTTTATAAATGACTTACCAAATGGGATTCGCAGTGACTGTCGATTGTTTGCGGATGATTGTGTAATATATCGAAAGATACATGACTCACAAGACAATGCAGTGCTTCAAGAGGACCTGAACCTGGTCTATAAGTGGGCGATTGAAAATAAAATGAAAATAAACACAAGCAAATGTAGTCTCTTAAAAATAGGGAAAGTGCGAAGGCAGGATTTTCAATATAACATTGGCTCTGAAATACTTGTACAAGAAGATTCTTGCAAATATTTGGGCATTCACGTAAGGAATGATATGAAATGGAGTAGTCATGTAGGATGTGTTGTTTCAAAAGCTTACAAATCCCTGCACTTTGTAATGAGGGTATTAAAAGGAAGCAGTACCTCTGCTAAAGAATTAGGCTATTTGTCACTTGTAAGACCTATTCTGGAATATGCCTCGGCGGTTTGGGATCCATAGCAAGTAGGGCTCATCAATGAGTTGGAAATGGTACAAAGAAAGGCCGCTAGATTTGTGCTCAGTGACTTTAATCCCAGGAGCAGTGTGAGCCGTATGTTAAAGAAACTTGGGTGGGAATCACTGGAGGCTAGGAGGATGAGATCTAGACTCTGCGCTATGTATAACACGTATACAAATCAACCAGCATGGGGTGAGCTTAGCAAACGATTGGGAAAGCCCACTTACATGGGTAGGAGCGATCATCCTTTCAAAGTTAAGGGCCGACCACAGCGAACAAATTATGGTAAATTTTCTTTTGTAAACCGTGCCATTGATAACTGGAACTCTCTACCTGCCGCAGTCTTAGAGCCTTTTCCCAAACATATAGGTGTGATTAAGAAAAGACTGACTATTTGTGTAAATACTCCAGTTTAATTGTTGTATAATTGTTATTGAATTGTTATGTATAATTATTTATTTGTTATGTACATCCAATTTGCCACCGGGGGACACACCCCCATTGCAAATAAATGAATGAATGAATGAATGAATGATTTGAAGGGTTGCCAGAGGCAACCATTTTGAGGTTATCAGTTCCTGTTTGTTCCTTGTCGAGTACAGATGTGCTCTCAGAGCCATTCTGCTTCATTTTTAGTACATCAGGGTGTCTACTGTAAGGATGAAGTAAAAATTAGTTACTTTTTAGCTACCTTTAAGTTACCTCTTAGTTAATTTTAATAACCTTTGATTTCAAGATACGTCTGCGGTCTGCAAGCAAAGGGGCTCATCACGCGGTGAAGAAAAGCAACAATGAACACCGTGTTTAAAGCGGTAAATAAAATTCACTTACGGTGTTATAAAAATTTTAATCATAATAACTAAATACTAGATATTTATTATCAAATGAGTTGTTTCAGCTAATATGTCTTCTTGTGCACAAGGCGTTTTTATAATTGCCAAGAGGTTGCTCTGCTCTTGACCGTTTGGTGAGATTTCCTTTGTCCCCGCGGTAGATCACGAAGAAATTTATGGGAAGTTAGGCGATTGTAACCGAATTCTGTCTTCGCAGTCAAGTACGAAGAAATATCGAGATGCTACACGATCGGCACTGGTCTCCCCCCGTTTGTCGAGATTCCCGTAGTTTTCACGATAGAACACGGATAAATATCTCAATGTAGATAATGTAGACTTTTACTCGTTCGACGAGATTTCAATTGTCCTTGAGGTCGGGCACGAGAAAATATAGCATTATTAGGCAATCGGCGCCACTTGCTGTCCGTTTGACAAGAATCCAGTTGACCTCGTCATTGAATGCGGAGAAATATCGTGATGTATCGCAATCGCTGCCGCTCTCGGCCGTTTTATGAGATTCACATTGTTCTCGCGATATTATGCAATCCGTGCCACACTCGGCCGTTGGACGATTGTCTATCTGTCCTGACAGAATGGTGGAGACAAGCTCAAGGTTGGGAATGGTTAAAATTCACGAGTAGTTATGGACATGTTGTATGGCCGGCGCCATGATTCCCGCTGTCCCTATGCTGTGGTTGGGAGTTCATCAGTTCAGGGTGGATCACGAGGAGAAATTAGTATTGCGATGCTACGTAGGCTGTCATTTCTAAGTGGGTTGATGCACTTCTCGCTCCCCGTACGCTTTTACGTATAGGCCTGCGGTCATGGGAAATGTAGCGAGTAGGTTTCGGAATGTTTCGTGATTGGTGCCTATTCACCTTTGATAGGGGACGGGTTTTATGATTTTACGCAACTGACGTCGATCTCGGTCCATTTGACGAGATTCCGCAGGCAAGTCGTGAGGATGAATGTTCGAAGTAGGTATCAAATATTAAGAATTATTCTGAGAGGATTGCATGAATAATACGACAAGAGGACACGTTTTCTTTCGAATGCGAATCACGAATTGTACAAGTTATACAAGTTTTCGAAATAACCGGTTAGATTATGATATATCCCAGGGAACCTAAGTTCGATGGAAAAATCGACATATAACGGAATTTTGAATTAACCATACTGGATGTCGCAAATTTACGAGACAGATTTTTAAAATAAGTTATAGCCTACGTATTTCAAAGCTTTTTTTAGAATTCTTTTTCGAAACGGTAGCATTTCACAAGATAGCGACATTCAATTATTTCGCGTTATTTCTGGACTTAAATTTGACAGTCTCCAAATAAATGCGAGGTTTCTGATTAGTTTCAGAAGTTTTCGTGAATAAACGTCTCGCAAAAAGTCAGGTTTCCTAATAACACAGAGAAACATTTCACACAAAACTTAAAAGTCTTCTTGATGCTGAGAATATACGCTGAATGATGTATACCACTCAGGGTATCCTCAGTATGCATTTCCTCGAGGTCGGGCACGGCGAA
This sequence comes from Meconema thalassinum, assembly GCA_946902985.2. Taxonomy (NCBI): domain Eukaryota; kingdom Metazoa; phylum Arthropoda; class Insecta; order Orthoptera; family Tettigoniidae; genus Meconema; species Meconema thalassinum. The sequence goes on along the minus strand of OX336389.2, from coordinate 1,486,871,612 downwards.
ATATACCTAATGTAATCGGCACCGCTTGAGTGAAACTCGCTCATCGCAATCTCTGAGCCTAGAGGCGCGAGTTTAAACGATTCAATCCGCCTTCAGAAAATTTTCGTTACCCGTATGTAAAATTCGTTACTTTTTCGTTACCCATTTGTAAAATTTGTTACTTTTTCTCGTTACTTTCGTTACCGGTAGACACCCTGTACATTAGTTTAATATTATGTAACTTCTTATTAGCCTACTTTCGATTTTTGCAAAAAATGTGAGGAGACTTATGAGATCTACACAGGGCCGAAAATAGTGTCTGTCTGTGTGTGTGTGAGTGTGTGTACTCTGAATGTCTGCCCCCCCCCTATCAATTCAAACACGGTGAAACCAAATTGAACGAAATTTGATACAGAGGTAGCACTAGAAAAAGGGCACCACAGTGTCATGTTTTATATCGCCGCCATCTTTACGAAAACTGAACGGCGGCCACTCAAATTTTCAAAACGTAAAATAAAATAACAACTAAACAAATCTTCCGATCTCTACCAAATTTGGTAACAACATACCTTCATATAGGACGCGTCCACAATATCATCCACTGTACCATTTCAGGATGGCGGCCGTATGAATTATGCAAACTTGATCGTTCATCTCATGGGACCCACCAGTTCCAATTATCGATCCGAGAATCATTTTAACTGTTCTAAAGGAAGGGGCACGTTCGAAATTAGCTATCGTTTTACCCTCCAGGGTTGGCTTTTCCCACGGACTAAGTGAGGGATCCCACCTCTACCGCCACTGAGGGCAGTGTCCTGGAGCTTGAGACTCTGAGTCATTGATACAACTGGGGTGTGTGACCAGCACTACGCCCAGGCGGCCTCACCTGCAAAGAGAACAGGGGGCCCTGATGAAGGGATGGGAAGAGTGGGACGGTTAGGCAAGGAAGTGGGAAGAAGGCGGCCGTGGCCTTACAGTAAGAACCATCCCGGCATTTGCCCGAAGAAGAAGTGGGAAACCACGGAAAACCACTTCGAGGATGGCTGAGTTGGGAATCGAACCCCCTCTACTCATTTTGGCCACCCGAGGCTGAGTAGCCCCCGTTCCAGTCCTCATACCACTTTTCAAATTTCGTGGCAGAGCCGGGAATCGAACCCAGGACCTCCGGGGCGGCAGCTAACCATGATGACCGCTACTCTACGGAGGCGACACGTTCGAAATTAAAAGTTTATCTTGTAATACTATAGGGCAGAAGTGATTTTAAAAAGCTGAGCCATCTCAGTTACAAGGCAAGATGGCAGCTGATATCTTGTGCCTGACCTATATTTCCTTAAGTTTGATTATTGCATGCAATATAGCCTACTGATACAAAATATATAAACTTTGTGTGAAATGCTTTATATATAAATAATATACTCTACTGAAGAAATAGTTTAGTCTAAATAATCATTTGCTAACACGTTGTATGTAACTCATTTGTCATCGCCCACGGTATCCCCTGCCTGTCGTACGAAGCGACTAAAAGGGGCAACCTTGGCTATTCTTATAGGTTTCCGGCTTGTCTTGCGAATTGGACCTCCCGTGGGTGGGAGGGATGGAATACACTCACAGGTATACCCTGCCAGTCGTAGAAGGTGACGAAAAGGGTTTCTTGGCCCAGGTCCCCTTTACGGGTTTGACAGTCAGCTCTAAACGCCCCACTTTGTGCGATATAACTCTCATTAGGTTATATCGCACGCCTTTTTCCGTTCATGTTTTTGAGGTCTGGCACTCAAAATTATATGTGCGTGCTGTCAGGGGAAGGGCCACCTAAGTGTGCGACTACGCTCGAGAGCCTGTTCGGTCTGGCCACACCGACAGGTGGGTGCCCCATGTACCCTGCAGTAGTATCCGCCTGACAACGCAGGTCCCCGCACAGCTGCATGCCTGTGCTGGAAAACTGTCTAGTATATGCCAAGGGGTACATGCCTGTATGGCATGTCAAACATCGGACCCCCGGGCAATGCCTTCCAAGCTATGCAGGCCTTGACTTGGCTGGGTAGCGCCTACAGAGACAGCCCGTGATTGGAGTCGGTGGCATTCAGGGAGGATGAAATGCCCATGGGACAGAGAAGGAATATCTCCCACCAGGGTGGTCCTCCACCCAAGTCTTTAACTTTTGATTACCTACGGGGATCAACCCCCTGGGAACAGTCTGTTCGTGAGAATCTGGGTGCTAACATTCCCAAGTTTCTGGTCGCAACCAGAACGGATGGGGGTGATTTCAAGATGGTAAAGTCTATTTTGTTTTCTCGCCACGTAGAAGGGGTCTATGGTGAGCTCGAGAAGGTACAAAAGATGAGAAACGGTAGCTTGTTGCTCAAGACTAGGACTGGTGAGCAGGTTGATCAACTTCTGAAATGTGACCACTTTGGCGAGATCCCTGTCAAAGTGGAAAAGCACACGTCTCTGAATCTGGTCCGAGGAGTTATTTTCCACCGGGACCTGATTCTGAACACCGACGAGGAGCTCAAGGAGGATATGCGGCACCGTCACGTGACTGATGTCCGGCGCATTACGCGCAAGGTCAATGGTCAAATCGTGGATACTGGTGCTTTCATTATTTCCTTTGAGCTTTCGGTGCTCCCGGAGAAAGTCAAGGTTACAAGTTACCGTTGTGACGTACGGCCTTATATCCCTCCACCAATGAGGTGTTATAAGTGCCAGAAGTTCGGGCATCTGTTATCCCGATGCTCAAGCCCTCAAATCTGCGGCACATGCGGTAAGGTACCCCACGAATCGGAAGAGTGCACCACACCATATCAGTGCACTAATTGCCCTGGATTTCATTCTCCTCGGGACAGGAACTGCCCTGTCTTACTGAGTGAGAAGAAAATCCAGGAGATCAAAACCCTGGATGGTCTCACCTACCAGGAGGCCCGCAAGAAGTACCATACCACGATTTCGCCTTCTCCAAAGATTGATTATAGAGCTATAATACCCCATTTGGTTCCGGCTACCTCATCTTTTGTCTCAGCTGTGAAACCTTCTAATGTACCAACGCCATCTACATCTGTATCTACACCTCAGAATCGGAAAGAGAGCCCGAAGGTGACTTCAACCCCACCTTCGGCCCCAAAGAAGGCTGTGCGAGTGAAGGCTGCTCCGCCCGCACAGCAGGGGAGGAAGTTGAAGACTTACTCCCCACCCAAACGGTCGGCGAAAGCTGCGCCGAAGCCGGCATCGTCGACCAGGGTCAGGAATTCGGCTCCTGATCCGTCTATATAACTTAAGGAGGCGGGGAAGAAGGGACCCCGCACTACGCATTCCCTTTCTCCAAAGACCCCGCACTACGCATTCCCTTTCTCCAAAAAAGGGGAAGCCATCCGCCCCACCACCTGCGGAAGCTTCAGCGCCTGGGGACGTTTCGGTCCCCAGAACTGCGCGCTCCCAGCGGAGATCCCCCCGCTGCCGAACTGCGTCTAGGAAATCTTCCACCGAGTCGATTCACTCCATGCCCTCGCCTGAGGACATGGAGATTATAGTCGACGTAGTGGCTGATGATCCTCCAGAGGATAAGTTGTAGCTTGCCGCTCCAACTTATCCCTAGTTTATAAGTTCACACAATGGCACTGTTACAGTGGAATTGTAACAGTTATGACAGGCATTTGACAGAGCTCCGTCAGCTTATTGCACAATACGCAGCGAGTATAGTCTGCCTACAGGAAACAAACCTCAGACCTCACAGGACTGTTCTGAGAGGTCCGACTATACTCTAAAGAGCGACAAGACGCCGCCCGGGCTTCCGGGGGCGTTAGTACCTTCGTTCGCTCTGACTGCTATAGTGAGGAGTTTCCACTCGCCACTCCTCTGGAAACTATTGCAGTTCGCGTGCCCTTGCCTGCTATGACAGCTGTTGTAACGTGTACCTTCCACCGAACCAGCCCCTTGATATTAATGATGTCTATGATCTTGTTGCTCAACTTCCAGTCCCTTTCCTACGCGTGGGTGATTTCAACTCTCATCACCCCCAGAGGAAGGGACGTGGAGGGCTTAATTCAAGGATTGGATTTATCTCTATTAAATACAGGGGAAGCTACACATTTTAGCTTAGCGCACCGCACGTACTCACACATTGACTTGATTGTGTGTATCCGTGTGCTGGTCCCCCTATTTGGTTGGTATGTACACGACGACATCTGTTACAGTGACCATTTCCCGATCGTTCTTACACTTCTGCACCAGACTCCCGTGGAGTTCCAAAGTCGTTGGGTGCTTAAGCGGGCAAATTGGCCCTCGTTTCAAGAACGAGCTGTGTTCGTTGATCTTGGTTGCCGGAGCGTCGATGACGAGGTACAGCACATCACCGATGTGCTTCTTGCTGCCGCCGAAGAGTCCATTTCATCGTTTTCTGGGACTCCTCGTCGCAAACTCGTCCCTTGGTGGACAGAGAATATTGCAGCTGCAATAAGAGACCGTCGTCGAGCTCATATGCACTACCGTCAGCGTCCAACCATGGCCAATTTGGTGGCGTTTAAGAAATTTTGTGCCAAGGCACGGATTCTTATTCGCCAGAGTAAGAAACAATCCTGGGAACGGTATTTGTCTTCTATTACGGCACATACCCCCTCCTCTCAAGTGTGGACTAAACTACGATGCATTTCGGGAATTCAGACATCTTCTACTGTACCGGGAATTTCCATTGATAATGAATTGGTTACAGATCCTTATCGCGTTGCAAACCATCTCGCCTCGTATTTTGCGGATATATCCGGTTCCGATAACTATGACCCTGCCTTCGTGGCCCTGAAGCGCGAAGTGGAACGTTTCCAGCTTAGTTTTGCTTCCCGCGCTTCGGAGGAGTACAACGTGGCCTTTACGGAGTGGAAACTCCGCGGAGCACTGGCGCTCTGCAGGGACACGTCTCCCGGGACGGATAATATTCACAACCAGATGCTTAAGCACCTTAACGATGAGAGCATTCGTTATTTGCTCAGGGTGTTTAACCGAATCTGGTAGGAAGGTGTGTTTCCAGCGCAATGGCAGGAAGGTATCATTATACCTATCCTGAAGCCCGATAAGGATCCCAATTTGACAGGGAGTTACAGACCTATTCATCTCGCTAACGGTCTGTGCAAGCTCTTTGAGAGGATGGTCAATTGGCGCCTGGTGTGGGTCCTGGAGAAACGGGGACTCCTGTCTGAATACCAGTGTGGTTTCAGGGCCTCTCGGTGTACCAACGACCATCTGGTACGCCTGGAGACCGCCATTCAGGACGCTTTTCTCCGGCGACAGCACCTAGTCGCTGTTTTCTTTGACCTCGAGAAGGCCTATGACACCACTTGGCGTTACGGCATCCTCTCGACCCTGCATCAATTCAAATTCCGAGGTAACTTGCCGGTTTTTATTGCGAATTTTCTGTCCCTTCGCCTGTTCCGTGTCCGAATAGGGGGGACATATTCGCAATATCATATACAGGAAAACGGATTCCCACAGGGATCGGTGTTTAGCGTAACATTATTTGCGATTGCCATAAACGGTATAGTCGCTGCTGCTGGTCCAGCCGTGGTACCGTCGCTATATGTAGACGACTTCGCTCTACATTATAGTGCGCAAAATACGGCGGTCGCTGAACGACAGCTACAACAAGCTATTCGGAGAGTGGAATGCTGGTCACTAGAGCATGGCTTTCGATTCTCAACCGCTAAGTCCTCGATTGTCCATTTCTGCCGAAAGCGCACTCTCCATCCTGATCCTGAGCTTTATCTGGGCAATGTAACTTTGCCTGTTGTTGTTGCGTACCGGTTAATTGGGCTCCTTTTCGATCAGAAATTGACGTGGGAGCCACACGTGCGGTGTTTGAAAACTGCCTGTGCTAAGAAACTCAACATGTTGCGGTTTCTTAGCGGAACATCGTGGGGGGTGGACCGCAGGGTGCTCCTACGTTTCTATAAGGCACTTATTTTATCTAGATTAGGTAATGGCAGTGTAGCATATGGTTCGGCCTGTAAGTCAGTGCTTGTGAAATTGGACAGCATCCACCACGGCGGAATGAGGCTGGCGACGGGAGGCTTTGGGACGAGCCCAGTCGTCTGCTTGCTCGCCGAGGCTGGCATACCTCCTTTACACCTGAGGCGCCAACAAGTACTGCTGACCTATGCTGCAACTATTCGACAGATGCCACTTCATTCAAGCTATCCATGTTTGTTTACCAATCCGAATCGCCGGCTGTATGATGCCCTCGCCCGAGCCACTCGGCCGGCGGGGATTCGCTTGGATGACTTATACCGTCAGTTCCGATTTCCTTCTGTCTCCTGTATCGTCCGAGTACCTAACAAGGCCCCTCCGTGGATGGTGTCTCGCCCTGATATCATCCTGGATCTGCACACCGGCCCCAAGCCGGACACTGACTCCTCCGTCCATCGGAGGCTGTTCCAGTCCGTGGTGAGCCGGTATCCGGGATCAGGGCTTCTATTCACGGACGGTTCGAGGGTAAACGAGAAAGTAGGCTGAGCATTTGTGGTTGAGGATCGTCGGTTTCTCTATTCACTTCCCGATGCCTGTGGCGTGCACACAGCGGAGCTCTAAGCTATCTTAGAGGCTCTGCGGTACACGTTATCAGACGATCACCAGCACTTTCTTGTGTGTACTGACTCTCTGAGTGCGCTGCAAGCGATCGATGTGTGTTTCCCGAAGCACCCGTTGGTCCAGCATGTGCACGACTGCTCATCAGTTCGCGTAACGCTGGAGCCGGGGTGTCTTTGTGTGGCTTCCTAGCCACATGAGTATTGCGGGAAACGAGCTTGCTGATCGGGCGGCGAGAGAGGCAGTCGCACTGCCCTCGCTACCATATAAGGTGCCTGCTAGTGATGTGCGCTCTCAGTTGCGGCATTCGATCCTGTCGCATTGGGAGGAGGCATGGCGTGCCACGCCTCCACCCAACAAACTAAGAGGCGTCAAGGAGACAACGAAGGTGTGGAAATCTTCCTTCCGATCTCTCCGGAAGGAAGCTGTGGTACTCTGTCGCCTCCGGATCGGCCATGGGATTGCTACGCACTCCCACTTGCTGAAGAGAGAAGATCCCCCTGTGTGTCCTTGCGGCGCCCACCTAACCGTGGCACACCTTCTCTTGGAGTGTGTGGATCTGGCCGATCTGCGCAGGACTCTTAAACTGCCTAATACCCTCTCCCTTATTCTCCGTGATGACGGGCCATCAGCTGACCTCGTCGTCCGGTTCATGAGGGAGAGTGGTTACTTTTTTTAAGTTTTAATGTGTAGTTACGACTTTTAATTAAAGTTAAATCTGTTTTATGTTTTTTATTGTGTTCATCTATTTTATTGTTCACTATGCCTTATTTGTTTTATGCTTTTTTTCCATCCGCCTTTTATTCTTTTTATCCAAATAAGGCATAATTTTTGGGGCTCACTGTCTGTTTTATACACACCATTTTCGTTTCATCCATGGCAGCGAGTTGTTTTTATCTACATACTTTCATTTCACGCCATTTCATTTCATTAGGGGCCGATAACCTCGATGTTAGGCCCCTTAAAACAACAATTATCATCATCATCATCGTTTTAGTGATGGATATTATTATTTTTATTGCACGTGTTTATGGTTAGGTTATGTTTGTCTTAGATATGTACTGCCGGCAGGGATGTGTGTTTGGTATTTTAGTTCCATGTGATATTAAGTTTTCCTAAACCAAATGGTTATCCATGTATATTTAATTTTATATCATTTAAGTTAGGCCTTGTGTCCCTTGCACCGATATTGTGTATTCTCCTTTTTCTTGTTATTAACGGCAACGACTGAATATTGTGTAACGTGTTTTTCGAGGGGATTTTACGCAACTGGCATAAGTCAGTAGGAAGCCATTCTATATTTATTTACGCTGCAAATTGTTCAGCCAAGAGAAGTTTTCATGTAACTTATTATTATTATTATTACCTTATTATTATTATTATTATTAAGGTATTTCTTTGGAGCATTTTTTATAAAATTATAAGTAATCAGATAGGTTTTCTATGTTATAGAAAACACTATCAAGCAAATTATTACGAACAACATTATCGTAAGAAAATTATATGATTACGGAATTTTACGGAGTTTTGTCAGTTAGGGTATTTTGAGAGAGATGATTCACTGGGAATTCGGCTACAGGCTTAATCTTGTCGAGTAGCATGACGCAAGCTGGGTTGCTGCTTCAAGATAAGGCGAAATGGCCTGGACCGGTAATCGACATCATCGCCTTGCCGATTGTAATGACCCGGAGGTGGGGAAATAGCGCGCGGTGGCACAGCCAATCAGTGGAGACCGGGCGACTTGAAGACGGCTCCGTAGAGGGGATGCGACGAGTGCATATATGGTTTGCGCGCTGTGGAGGCAGGGCGACTATCTTGGTAAAACTTAACCAGTGTGGTTGTACGTGTGATTGGCTCCGATGTTCGGACCATAAAGTTATCATATCTACAAGTATCTCATCAACTAACGAAGAAGATGACGACGTCCAGGAGGCTGTGGGAAGCTCTCTTTTACATCCAGTACGAGGGAAATGCTTCGGCAATTTCCAGTGGTAAGCGCGAATGACTCAGAACTACGTAATCTTTCATCTTTTTTTTTTTCATTCTAAGTATTTCAGTAACTTCATAGCTTGGGAATAAGAGTAAAATCAGTAATTTATCCGACTCCGTTTTCACGTAATTTTCTAGCGGTAATATTCAAATCACAACGCTCCAATTTAAATTCAGAATATATTATTATTATTATTAATTTTGCTATACTTGTTTTATATAATAAATTCATTTCTTTTAACCATGCAATCTTTGCTTTCAGTAGGTAGCATTAGATATAGACCAATTCCTTCTCCTGATACAATTGTTTGTTGGGTTAATGATCAAATCATACCACGATCTGAGTGAAAAGATTCTTGAAGGTGTTCTACCAGAGCTAGGGGTTGTTAAATATAAATTTAGATTTCAACATAGCGTTGAGGTCTTGGCGCCCATTAAAACAACATATCTTAGTCAGAGTAAATATTTCAAAGTGCAAGACAGAGCCAGTAAGAAACCATTACATTTGTCACGCAACAGAGAGGGCCAGTAAAACCGTTTCTCTTGTACGCTCAACGTGGAGCAAGGAAACCGTTACACTTGTCATCCCAACGTGGAGAAACCATTACACTTGTCGCTACCAACATGGGGCCGAAAACCAAATAACATTTGTGGAAGGAGAAGGGTATATATTTCTGTGCCTGTATTTTGGGGGTTTTTCATTTATCGGTGTGTATCAGCATGGGTAGTGTTGAGGAAGAGTTGAAGTTGCGTAGTGGTCACCAGTTGGATAGTGAAGATACGAGCAGTATGGCTAGTCTTGGAAATGAAAGCAGTACAGGGATGTCGGAGGTAAATCCCGATACTGAGGGGGGGGGGGGTAATCAAAACAGTCAAGCAGGGTTAGAGAGTTTGCCTCTTCAGTTTATGCAACAAAATAAAATTAGCACAGATGCTTTAAACGCAAGACTCGAACAAAGTAGTAGGCAAATAAAGAGAGTAATAGGGAATTGAGCGATAAATTAAACGCTAAACTTGAACAGAACAGTAGGAAAAATAGAGAGAGTACTGAAACTTTAAATGCTAAACTCTAACAAAATAATGCTAAACTTGAACAAAACAGTAGGGAAAATAGAGAGAGTACTGAAACTTTAAATGCTAAACTCGAACAAAATAATGCTAAACTTGAACAAAACAGTAGGGAAAATAGAGAGTACTGAAGCTTTAAATGCTAAACTCGAACAAAACAGTAGAGAAATTAGTGATAAATTCGAACTGATTAGAGGTGAGATCAGAGGGGTGATGGAAGAGAAGGCTAAAGAGATTATTGCAGATGTAGACAGAAAATTAGGAAATGTACAGGAGGAGCTAGAAATTAGAATCAGTACACAGGCTGAAAATTTAAAAGAACTAGTGCAACTTGAAACACAGTAGGTCAAAAAGCAATTGGGGGGAGAAATTGATAAGATTCAAGTAGCAACTTAAGAGGTTAAAGAACAGCTGGGGGGAAGAATTGATAAAGTACATGCAGAAATAATCACTGAAGTTAACGCTTTAAGGGAGAGGAATAAGGAAAGCATTAATGAGATTAATGAGAAACAAGCTAAGTTAAGTGGTAAAGTTGAAGCATCGGAAGGGAGCATTAGGTTAACTGTAACTAATATTGAAAGAAAAGCTGAGGAGAAAATTGCTGAATTAGAACAGAAGTTGAAAGCTAGAATTAGGCAGGAAAATAGTCAGAGTAGGCCAGTTTATCTGAATAGCACACACAGGGAAATAGAACTAGGCAAATTCAGTAATCGGCAGGGTTGTCCAATGGAGTTCATGAACACAATAAAAAATAAATTCGGGGAGAGTTTGGAAGATGGTAGTATTGAGTGGTGCCAGGTAGTTGAGATTTTAGAGCAAGCGTTTGTAGGGGAGACAAGAAACTGGTTTGCTGTCTACAGAGACAATTTCGAGAATATTACAGATTTTAAAGTTAAATTTTGTGAGAAATTTTGGAATGAGGTAATTCAGTCTCAGCATCGTGAGGGAATTGTGTGTGGGAAATATAACCCGAGAGGAAACTACACTATGACCGAGTACTTTTTAGGACAGGTATTAACGTGCAAATATCTGGATGGTTTGAAGGAGGAAAGTGATGTAGTCAGGCTATTACTAAGACATTTTCCATATAGAATCAAAGAAGCTGCCTGTATCCAAAATGTTAAATCTATTTCACAAGTGGAGAATTTATTGAGTACGTTCGAGGCTTTGGGAAGAGGTGGTTATGAGGAGAATTTCGGTAGGAATCAGGGTAACAATAATAACAGGCCTAATGAGAATAGGAGTCAGGAAGTTCAAGGGAACAGTGGCGAAGGGGCCAACGTTCAAAATAGGGGGAACCAAAATAATAATAATAATAATAATCAGCAAAACCAGTACAGAGGAAAGGGTATGGTACGAACTACCAAGGTGGAAATAATGATTTCAGGGGAAATCAAGGCCGAAATAATGATTTTAGGGGTAACCAAGGAAGGTATAATAATAATAATAATAATTATAACCAGAACAGGGGTCAAGGAGGGAATCAGCCCAATGGTAATAACGGACAGAGAGATACCGTTAACACAACCCAGAACAACCAGATCAGTGCCGTAGGGAGTAGTACAACACCAAGCGGTAGCAATGCTTTAAACACGAACCAGGCTGCGATGTAAGGTCAGAATCTCAGTCTATAACATGCCCTGTCCATACACTTATACAGGAACCCTATGACCTAAATGTAAGAAATGAATTATTACATGAATTAAATGATGAAGGTATTATTCAGGAGGTGGTTAGTAAGAGCCCCATAGTTAAATTTAACGTGTCCGAGGCGTACACAGATATTTTAATTGATAGTGGTTGTATGAAGAGTTGCATAAGTAGTGCATTTTATGATAAAATGAAAGGAACTGGAGTAAATTTTGAGGAGATGCCAATTAAAAGCACTTTTGTTATAACAGCTGTTGGGAAGAGGTCTAAAGTAATTTCTAAGCAAGTTTTAGTAGACATCTCTTGGAGGAGATAAGCTAGCGGAGAACTTACACCGTCTAATCTGTGATATTTGGGAAAATGAACAAATACCCAAAGACTGGAAAGGCGCACTTATACATCCGCTCCATAAGAAGGGAGATCGGACTGACCCAAACAACTACTGGGGAGTTTCGCTACTATCTATTGCTTACAAAGTACTTTCCAAGGCGTTGCTAAACATCGTAGAAGAACAGGTGGATCATCAAATAGGTGAATATCAAGGGGGCTTTAGAAAGGGAAGATCCTGTGTGGAACAGATCTTTGGTCTGAAAAGTATTCTGAGAGTAAGAGTTCTACGAAGCAAAAACACCGTAGTTGTGTTCATTGATTTCAAAAAAGCATATGATTCCATCGACCGGCAGACACTCTTCAATGTTTTGGAGGATTTGGAATAGATGGCAAAACGCGGGCAATTATAAAACAGACACTAACAGAAACCGTCTCCAAAGTAAAATTTCAAGGAGAAATCTCAGAGGCTTTGAGATTAAGACAGGAGTCAGACAAGGAGACGGACTATCACCAATTTTGTTTAACATCGTCCTGGAAAAAATAATGAGAGTATGGAGGAAATCAATAAAAGAAGAAGGTATAGAAGGAATCCGTTTAGGAACAAAAAAGCAAGGTGTAAAGGTGGATTGCTTAGCATTTGCTGATGACATGGCATTGCTAGCCAAAGGAAAAGACGAAGCTCAAATAATGCTTGAAAAATTACATGAAATAGCTGAGAAGACTGGACTCAGGATCTCATACGAAAAAACAGAGTACATGGAGTACAAACACAATAAAGAAAAGCATCTGGAAACAAGATATGGGAAAATCAAGAGAGCTGATAAATTTAAATATCTTGGAGAATGGATCCAGCCGAATGGACTTGATCAAGAAGCAAATCGAGGAAGAGCTAGAAAGATGGAGCTAGCCTATAAATTAGTACAAAATAGATACAACAAGAGAACTATATCCTACAGGGCAAAGATAAGACACTATACCACGGTTGTCAAGCCAGAGGGACTCAATAGCTCAGAATGCTTGATATTGAATAAGAAAGGGGAAATCAAGGATTTAGAGAAGAAGGAAAGGAAAATCTTGAGAAAGATTCTAGGACCTGAAAAAAAAAAAGATGGTACATGGAGGAAGAGGAGAAATGATGATCTCTACAGACAGGCAGAGAAAATCACAGACACCATCCGTAAGAGGAGATTGAAGTTTTATGGACACCTCGTGAGAATGAGCGAGAGTCGACTAAGAGAATCTTTAACTACATCACCAAGATCAAGGCAACTACATTATGGATAGAGGAAATGAGAAAAGACATGGAGGAAGTGGGGATAAATCCAGAAGACATTTGGAATAGAGATGTGTTTCGAGCTAAGATTGATAAATTCAAGGGGTTCCAGGAAAAGCAATGCAAAAGGGCCAAAAACACCTGGTCAGATGAGAGGAGGAGGAACCACAGCGAAAGGATGAAGAAATTTTGGGAGAAGAAAAAAAGACTAACCAACAAATCAGTTGTTTTCCGTGGACCACAGTAGGCCAAAATCGAAGGAAGAAGAAGAAGAATCATGTAGAGAAGCAAATTTGTCTTGTAATTCCAAATTTAGTATTCAGTGTTATCTTGGGTTCAGAGTGGCTAAGTAGAGTGTCTAGTATGATGTAGGGAGTTTGAAATTTAAATGGGGTGATTCTGAAGTAAAAGTAGCATTCAATGACCATATTCAGAGAAGTAGTGTTGTAGGTGTAATTTGTAATTTAAATGAGATATCGCCAGCCGTAGAGCGGGATTCTCCATGTTTTGTGGGCAGTGTGATTACGAACGGTAGTCTAGAGGACTCGTTACGTGATGCTGCATTTCAGGAAAATATAGAGGTGGAACAATGTGTTCGGCTCTATGATGTGTTATTGTGTAATAGGAGAGTTTTTGAGGATCGCATTGGTATGGCCAATTGCTATACACATTCATTGAACGTTATTGATAGGTCAGTATTCACAGGACATAGATATCCTGTACCTTTCGCTTATCAGAGTGCAGTTGAGGCACAAATTAACCAGATGCTTGAAGATGGGATTATTGAGCACTCTAACAGTCCATATGTTAATTCTTTGATCACGGTACCCAAGGCCGACGGCACGGTTCGTATTTGTTTAGACGCTCGTTTGGTTAACAGTAGAATTAGTTCAGATCAGATGAAATCTATGTCAATAGAGGAATTAATGCTAACATTTGAGGGGAAGAAGTATTTCACTTGTGTAGATTTGAGTTCCAGTTTTTGGCAAGTGCCACTTATGTACGAAGATAGACTATTTACAGCTTTTAGTCATAAATATAACCTTTATCAATTTTGTAGAACACCTTATGGGTTAAAGAGTAGTTCAGCAGCTTTAATTAGGGCTTTAAACATCGCATTAGGGGATGACACAGGAGAGTTTGTAACCATTTACATTGATGATATGGTAATTAGTTCACGCAGTTTTGAGGAGAATCTACGTCATTTAGATATAGTTTTTCAGAAGTTAGATCAGGCAGGGTTCACTTTGAAGCTGTCTAAGTCGTCATTCTGTCAGTCAGAAGTGACATTTTTAGGTCATAGAGTGTCGAGTAGAGGTGTAACACCAGAAGAAAGTAGGGTTAGCATGTGTGGACAGTTAGGCAACAGGCCATCGTTACAGACACTGAGAAATATGCTAGTGGAGCAACGTGATGACGTTAAGTTAAGGGAGCCACTTGCAAGGTTGGAAGCAGGTGACGCAGAAACATTTATAGTTTCCAAACGTATTGGCAGAACAGCATATGTGCTGGAGGATAGTAAGGGAAACAGATTATACGGGACGTATAATATACATAGTCTACGAAAGTATGTGTCATAAAGCAAGTGTGTTTAGCTGGCGAGCCAGCCTATCAAATGAGTAAGTGTGGTATTTAGTGCGTGGAAGATCTGGTCTTCCAGGCAGGCGTATCAGAAGTCACACAGGGGGGTAGTATGTAAGTAAATGAGAGTTTTTAAGGTACAGGGAAATATGACGGGATTGTCGGATGCTCTTGAGCACTAAAATGTCTCGATACACCAAGGCCAGAATTTGGCAGCGCTGGTGAATTCCCATTTGTCTCCAAGAGATGGGTGAGCGCTTGAACAGGGTATTTTTGCTTAAGGCGTCCACGAGACAAAAGATGGGCCATCAGAAGGCAAGACAGTCCTTCATGAAACTCATACATAACAGCACACGTGATTTCTGTTTACGGCCTCGCCATGTAAGAATTGTAAGTGTGTAAATTTAAAGTAATTACTACAAAGGTATTATTTGAGTGAGGAGAACTGGTCTGAGTTGATAACTAGCATTAAGTAGAATATGGTCTACGGGAACTTAAGAAGACAGGGCGATTACGGCACAGAAATATTTGGTGTTATATGTAATGCGCACTTACTGTTTTTTTTTTAGAAGTCAATATTAATTTCGTCTTATATAAAGAGAGATTAAGTATTATGGTCGCGATGCGCTGCCACAATAGTGTGATCGTATGCTCAGTGAGATCAGTGAGATTGAGTTTCACCATAAGGAAGGGACCTCCAGTGAAATTAGGAAGTTCTGTGGTGATACATATATCAGAACACCTTGATGCGTGTGATGTGACATCATAAATATACAGTGCTCACACATTATTTATGTCTATTTTCCCAACATAGAGAAATTTGAGAGGCGGAAATATCCGTGGAACATTATTCTATATGAAAAACATTGGACTGGTTGCAAAGTGCAATCCATAGTGACAACAAACTTTGACGCAAAGTGCGTAAAGAAAAATTATGAGTGTATATATATATGCAGGCTTCGGATAATTATGCATTTTGCATATTGGGACAGTTTTAACTTAACAGTATTTAGGGGATTCCTCCTGTTAGTGCATATTTCAAGAACATTCTTAATCTTGAGTGTAGACATCAGCTTCTGCAAGACACTTTTGGAATAATTGACATGTATTTCAGGTAACAGGAATGTTGAGCAGTGCTGGGTTTGCATCGTGTTTAAATTTAGCAACACGAGCCCTCCATCCAGCCATGGCTTTGTCTACCTGCAATGCCATTAGGTGGGGACTGATTCTTGGTATTTCCCGTAAAGCAGGTTATCTTTTCCTCATTCCTTAAATAGTTACCTTGTCAGTGTTACTTTCGTTGAGTTTAAACAGGCTGTGGCTCATAGCACGTTAAATAGCTACTGTATTTAAGATGCCTAAGGAGAAGAGAACTGTTAATGAGGTAATGAAAGGGTATGTACGCGAGTTTCAAGACTTTTCAACTGACGGAAGTGTATTGTTTTGCAAATACTGTAGCACAGTCGTTAACGCATCTAAAAGTATCAAAATCAACAACATCTTCAAACAACGAAACACAATAAATTGAAAGACGTTAACCTGAAACAAAAACACCAGGTTCTTGTAACCACTGCTTTAGTTAAACCTGGACCAACACGTAGTAAATTCAATGAAGATCTGTGTAAAGCATTTCTCTCGGCAAATATACCGTTGGCTAAACTAAACAATAAGAACTTAGTTCAGTTTCTGAAGGAGTATACGAAACAACCAGTCCCAGATGAATCAACAATTAGGAAGAATTACGTTCCTGAGCTTTACAATGTAACGTTAGCTAAACTAAGGGAAAAAGCTCATGGAAAATATATTTGGGTCTCACTAGACGAAACAACGGACGTAGATCAAAGATATGTAGCTAACTTCGTGTTTGGAATTTTAGGAGAAGAAGAGAGAGACAAATCATATCTACTAGCTATGGCTGTGTTGCCTAAGGTGAATCACTCAACAGTTGCTGCATTTTTCAATGATGCACTTTCTTGTTTGTGGCCATCGGTAAAGCCCTGCGCGGATGCGGATATCCGCGGATAAACCCGCGGATATCCACAAATATTTTCGCCACGCGGATATAGTTTGCATTGCTGTGTGGATAGCGGATACGCTGCGGATATTCTTTCGAGTAAATCTGGGGATAGTCTTTAGAATACAAACTTAAGTTAATATTAGACTACATATTTGATATACCAATCTACAGCTTCATGCTTAAAAGAGGAATACTCCTATAATGCGAACGAAATATTCAGGCATGTATTGCACTTATACACGAGAAGATCATTTTACTCATGTGCTTTCAACTAAATTTTATTAAGTACCGTATGTTCATTTGTAGTAGATGGTCTTGACATCTCATCATCAATTCGCACTGCCATTATTACTATACGTACGAGATATAATGCTGTCAATAAGCTTGTCAGTTCATCGTGGTGACATCATTAACATTCCTCATGTCAGCTACTTTGCCATCTAAGCTATCCTGGAAGATCGGGATCCAGGTTTATCTGTAGATTTATTTCCAACTTGGCACTGAATCACGTTGGCTGTGATATTGCAACATCAACTATGACATCATATATGTGAACATGGATGGGTGCAGAAGCAGAAGGATGATGACTGACTTGGAATTTCCGGCCAAATGTCAATCCGTTTCTCCAAACGATGTTCACGTAGAGAATGTTACTGCGACCGTGAGTATGAACATCGTTTCACCAACATGGATAAACTATAGCCTATATTAAAATAAAACAAGGTGAATATACAATAGCGAGTGAAACAAAGCTCAAGTCAACGATATGGCAGACATTTGGTTACGTTTTCAATGGAAACGAAAAGGTGAACGATATAGTGACGTATTACCTGTAAATGTCTGTTAGGTAGTCGGCCCGAAGGCTGGTTGGATCCTCAAAAAGCACCGCCGTTAGCTTATGTGGGTAGATACCCACAAAAACCCAAGGCAGCGCTATATTGAGGCGTACTAGGCAAGAAGAGGAGTAAGGTAGTTTGCCATTGCTTTCCTCACTGAGTTAGTATAGCAGTACTAACACTATGAGTAGAACCTAAGTGTATTCATACTCAGGACACAAATCGGGCACATCAAACTTACTGAGGCTCAAGTGCGAAAGTAGCCGAAAAAGTACAGCCAATTTTTTTGTCTAAAGCGGAGGTCAAGGAACCAGAATTGTTATCCAACTTGAAGTCCCTTGGAATGCCAACTTGAAGTTCCTTGCAATGAAGCAAATTGTCAGGAACGACTTTCTCCTCAAATGTCTAAATGTGTTGGTTTAACACGGGTTTAACACGTTATGCTTGATCTAATAAATTGAAAATAATATTGAAATATCAGCGGATTTGGATAAAAGTCATGCGGATGTGGGGCGGATGCGAATAAAAGTCATGCGGATGTGGGGTGGATTTGGATAAAAGTCATGCGGATGTGGGGCGGATGCGAATAAAAGTCATGCGGATGCGGGGCGGATGCGGATAACAGTCGTGCGGATGCGGGGCGGATGCGGATAACGTTTTGTTTATCCGCGCAGGGCTCTAGCCATCGGGCATTCTTTACGATCATGTTATCGTGGCCTGCACGGATGCCGCACCTTACATGTGTAAAGTCAAGGGAGGTCTTGGGATATTATATCCCAAGATGATACACGTCACATGTGTAGCACGTGGACTTCGAGTCGCTGAAGCAGTCCGGGCTTCCTTTCCTGAAGTAAACACGTTGATCTCCACAGTGAAAAGAGTGTTCCTGAAGGCTCCAAGTCGCAAAGAAAAATTTGTTGATGCAGTTCATGAAGTGCCGCTCCCGCCTTCATAGGTTCATACAAGATGGGGAACGTGGCTCGAAGCTGCTGTTTATTATGCCAATTATTTCGAGGTAGTCTAAAAGGTAGTTGAAGACCTCGATTCTGAAGAATGGTGTACGTGAGCAACTTATATTCATTTGTTCCAATTTGAGTTGCATACCTTCAGCCATCAAGAAATTGCAAGAAAAAGGACTGCCTCTTCACTTTAGCGTTGGAATTGTTGAAGGAGTCTATCGATCCCTAAAGAACCAAACTAGTCAAGTTTTCTTGAAAAAATTGCAGAATGTAGTGCTGAAAAATTACGGTCTCCTCAAACTTAAAAGCATTTGTGGTGTTATCCAAGGCAAAGACAAAATTGACAGTGCATCAATACTAGGGGTCTCTGATTTCGCCAAGTTGGAGTGTGCTCCAGTTGTGGCATGTGATGTGGAGAGAGTGTTTTCTGAGTACAAAATCATTTGAAGTGAAAATAGGCGCAAGTTTGTGTTTGAAAACCTATTACATCATGCAGTGATTAAGTGTAATCAAGACTTGTAAATTTTATTGACAAACTGGAGCAATCTACTGTAGTACTATAAGTAATTTTCTTTATTTTGGCGATATTTAATATGTAACATTAATTTCTTGTAATATAAACCACTAATTGATATCAGATATATGTTTATTTTTAATGCATATTTTAGTGCTTATTTAGACACTTTTTAGTGCATAATTGCATGCATATTTTGGCATTTTTAAGTGCATAATTATCCGAAGCCTGTATATATGTAATTTAGGGTGATTTCATTTATGTAATATGTATTTAGGATGGGGATTTATTAACGTGTCTGGGATAATCGGATAATGGACCGTCGTCACGGTAAATCATCCGATGATCCGAGGCGAATATGTAACGTGTTTTTCGAGGGGATTTTACGCAACCGGCATAAGTCAGTAGGAAGCCATTCTATATTTATTTACACGGCAAATTGTTCAGCCAAGAGAAGTTTTCATGTAACTTATTATTATTATTATTAACTTATTATTATTATTATGGTATTTCTTTGGAGCATTTTTTATAAAATTATAACATGTTTTCTATGTTATAGAAAACACTATCAAGCAAATTATTACGAACAATATTATCGTAAGAAAATTTTACGGAGTTTTGTCAGTTAGGGTATTTTGAGAGAGATGATTCACTGGGAATTCGGCTACAGGCTTAATCTTGTCGAGTAGCATGACGCAAGCTGGGTTGCTGCTTCAAGATAAGGCGAAATGGCCTGTACCGGTAATCGACATCATCGCCGTGCCGAGTGTAATGACCCGGAGGTGGGGAAGTAGCGCGTGGTGGCACATCCAATCAGTAGAGACCGGGCGACTTGAAGACGGCTCCGTAGAGGGGATGCGATGAGTGCATATATGGTTTGCGCACCGTGGAGGCAGGGCGACTATCTTGGTAAAACTTAACCAGTGTGGTTGTACGTGTGATTGGCTCCGATGTTCGGACCATAAAGTTATATCTACAAGTATCTCATCAACTAACGAAGAAGATGACGACGTCCAGGAGGCTGTGGGAAGCTCTCTTCAACATCCAGTACGAGGGAAATGCTTCGGCAATTTCCAGTGGTAAGCGCGAATGACTCAGAACTACGTAATCTCTCGTCTTTTTTTTTTCATTCTCGGTATTTCAGTAACTTCATAGCTTGGGAATAAGAGTAAAATCAGTAATTTATCCGACTCCGTTTTCACGTAATTTTCTAGCGGTAATATTCAAATCGCAACGCTTCAATTCAAATTCAGAATATATTATTATTATTATTAATTTTGCTATACTCGTTTTATATAATAAATTCATTTCTTTTAACCATGCAATCTTTGCTTTCAGTAGGTAGCATTAGATATAGACCAATTCCTTCTCCTGATACAATTGTTTGTTGGGTTAATGATCAAATCATACCACGATCTGAGTGAAAAGATTCTTGAAGGTGTTCTACCAGAGCTAGGGGTTGTTAAATATAAATTTAGATTTCAACATAGCGTTGAGGTCTTGGCGCCCATTAAAACAACATATCTTAGTCAGAGTAAATATTTCAAAGTGCAAGACAGAGCTAGTAAGAAACCATTACATTTGTCACGCAACAGTGAGGGCCAGTAAAACCGTTTCTCTTGTACGCTCAACGTGGAGCAAGGAAACCGTTACACTTGTCATCCCAACGTGGAGAAACCATTACAATTGTAGTCCCTAGTTTTTATTTTAAGGGCATGCAGGTCATAACCTCAATTTGTAACGTTCCTTAGGAAATTATATTTGATTTTTACTTGGTATAATCTTTCCTTGCCGAGAATACCCTGAAATTCTTCCTTCCGGGCCATGGGGTTAGGTCCAACTTCCACCAACGAGCCAGTCTCGCTTCTCCTCTATCCGTCCTCAGGCAGCATAGTAAATAGTAGGGCATGCAGGGATAGGGGGGGTACAAAAACTATCCAGCAACCGAGCGGAAAGATGTTACACATCAGAAAGAAAAGACTTTATTCAGGGGGGAGTGATGTAGGAATATTTATAATTTTAGCTAGTAAGTTGGCAGTTGGTAGTTCAGTTGTTATAGACACATGGTGGCCACTCAAATCTGTCAACGATTTTCCAGGAGTTTTCCAGGAATTCACATTTTTCCAGATTTTAAAATAAGCACGAGTGCGGGGGGCTTTATCGGTTGCCTACTTCAAGACCAAGATAAAGCAGTTGTGTTTGGTTTACTTATACAGATGTTGACAAAAATTAGTGATGATTGCCTTATTGATACGCAAGCCTACACACAAACGATTTAATTGTTTTAAGTCTTTGTGACTCAAATATCTGTTTTAAAAAAAGAGAAAAGAATGCCGCCTGCAATTTTATTGCGGTGAAGTTGTCTATACTCAATATGTTTAACAAAACTACAATCATATGTTCCCACACACAGAAACAGGTAGCCGGAGGAAATTTCTTTCGTTAACGATACAGTGCTCACCCAAAACCGCAGCGGGAGTATGATTTAGAATGGTAAGATTTTTATAATTAATTAACAGTGGCCATTTTCCAGGAGTTTTCAAATTTTTCGTCATTTTCCAGGAGTTTTCCAGACCTAATAAAAATCCACGAGTTTTCCAGGATTTCCAGGTTTTCCAGGAGTAGTGGCCACCCTGTAGACATTGTCAGTGACTTATGGCAATCTGCAGTTCCAAAAAATGTTCGTGATAGTAAAAAATTAAATAGTTGGTGTATCATCATCATCACCTTGTACAGTTTCCAGCCCCAGGCTGGGTCTGTTTGGAACATAAGCCTCGCCACTTAGTTCTTTCTTCCCACCACCTCTCCGCTGTCGCTCTGGTCCAGTCCTCGCCTCTCTTCTTGACACATTCCTCCACTCCTTTCAGCCATCTATCTCTTGGTCTTCCTCTTGGTCGTTTCTTCTGCATCTGCATCTCATGTATCCTCTTGGGAATCTTCTTCTCATCCATTCTCTTTAAGTGTCCATACCACCTCAGTCTTGATGTCTCAATCCTACCTTGCAAGGGCTCCTCTTTCACCATTTCCCTGACCTATATAAAAATAAAATAAGAAAACATACAGACAGTTGCTTTTCGCGGTGACCCGGGATGACGCCGCTCGTTTGATTGGTTTCTGGCATTTCTGGCCCAGATCGATAGTGATTATCCCCCGTAAGAAGGCTTCGCCTTCTCGTTCATAGCGCTCCAGGTGCATACGAGCTGTATCGTATCGCAGCCATTGTTGATGTTCGGTCAAATCATGTGGAACCCACTTGGAGGCGATTCTCCGCATTCCCAGCCGCTTCTTCAGGATTTGCAGCACAGTCAAAACCGCCAGCCCTGTACCGATGACCAATTCACGGATTGAGGTGTTGCGATACGCCAGCACTAAAGTGTTAACATTCTTTACAACGTCATTACTTACTGAAGGATGACCAGCCCATGGCATGTCTGTCACATTTTGTCGTCCGTCTTTGAAGGCCTTGATCCACCGTGCTACAGTATGGTAAGGTAATGAATACACTTGCACCGCAAGCCTCTTGCAACCCTTCGTAGCACTGCTTTGCATTGCAACCTCTAATGCATTAAACTTTCAACAGTTACACAGCAACTGAGCGTTAACCATGCGGGGAGAAGTTAGGAAGCTACAGGAACGGAGCCTTCCCAGATGTGTCTGCTGGGGGAAGAGGAACGAAAAATATATCAAGCAATGTCATCATGACTCCACACGATCGTTCTCGGGTTAAAAAGGTAGAACTGCAACCCACAAAAACAGGATTTGTCTACTGTAACCTATAATTGCTTGCTCTTCCAGGGTCGCAGGACGATGTACTCGCTACATGAATCACACGAGATAAAAAAGGAAATGAACTAAAAATATGGTTAATTTTTTAAATGCTCACAAGAGTAGGCTTGCTGGGTACTTGGTCCAAATTTTTGATGGTAATACGGTATTTGGGCAAGAAAAGCTAGCAGTAGTGGAATGCTCAGAATTATTGTTACAGGTTAGTGGAGCTAATCCAGTACATGCAGGCTTCACTGCGCACCTTCTTGAGGACTGCAGAATTCTTATTAGTGTTTCGTTTGAGCTCTTTTGTGAGGTTCTATCATCCATTATTCGTTGGAGGAAGGTTGAAGTTTCGAATGTAGCACTAACGGACAGCTGTGAGGCAGGACAAAGCCTCACTTGTAATCAAGATATCTTGCAGGAATCTAGAAGCTGCACAATACCAAATATTCACTATACACTCAGAGTGCGCATTGCCACACTGCGCCTATACTGTGACGTGAGCTGACCCTGGTGTAAACAGAATAACTCGTAATTGAAGGTGATATGAGTAGGTGGGGAAGTGCTTATTAATGAGGGTTTTATTTACAGACACAAGGCCAAAATGCAAAGGAAAGTTATAAGTTACTTACATGACGATTCCACCCTAATGTATTACGTATTCAAATATGGCTGTCGTCGTTAAACGTAGAGTAGGCTTATGAATACAAAACACACATTGTCGTAATTTATACGATATTGAGAAAAGCATCGCATGTTTCTTTACATACCAGAAGTTAGCGAAGGTACGAATGTAACATATTTGGTGTTAAAAGTGGCTGTCGTATTCCATAATACTCATACATCCAAGATCCCCTCTTGTAAATAATTAATAACAAATTCAACTCTGAATTAGGCCTACTTATTTTTGAACAGAATTGTTTTTGTGTAGCTGGTCATTTGGTTGAACACCCCAGGGCTCCAAACAACTTCAAACTATTACTACACCATTTTCTAATTTATTTTTCATCATTAGAAAATGTATTTTGGCTAATTTCAGTACTTTAGAAAATCTTATCATACGATGAGCTCTCATTCAGAGTTACCTTCCACTTCAGTATTTTATGAAAGTGAAAAACACAAAATGGACAAATGGAAATAAGAAAGTCTATTGATTTAGAATGCATTGTTTTTTAACAACTAGGCTATGCATTACATTTGCTACAAAGGAAAACATTATAGTCAATGAACTGTTTTCTTTTAAATTCCATTTTCCATGAATCATAGAAACCTTCGCAGAAAATAACCCATAACTTTGAAATTCTACGAAGAATTAAATAGACTAATTTAGGGATGCAATGTATTCTAGAAGAATCTCAACATTTCCTCAACCAATCGTACTGTTTAATGAGGTGACAAATATTACTTCAGCATATTTATTATCGAAGACTACACTGTCACATCTGTAGCATAACCTGCAATTTGACACTGAACATGATTGACGACTACACTACATTTAATGCAGCATATGGACTTAAAGCATTTTTATGTTCAGAGATGCATTTACTAGCAGTCTCAACAAAACACCGTAGTGAACTGCAGTAGTTTGGAACACTGAAATACTACAAGTGATGATAGAATTGGGCTTTTTAAAGTGAATTTTATTCATTACAAAACCAAAATGGTGTAAACGCCAAATCTCTTGTCTGCTGAATCATCTCCATCATGTGATAGTATTTCATTTCAGAGTGGTATTAGTAGATTCCTTACATTGCCTCTTGTAGTTTGCTTTCATGCTATTTATATACATTTTCTAGCATGGGATTACTCCTGATACTCAATTCTGCTTCACGGTTGCATTCCACTCATTTGCTTAGCAATGCATATTAGCACGTTCGAAGAATTGCTTAACTGCTCCCCACGACTCAAGTCTGTATATCATGGTGGTAAAATAAAGAAATATCACTGCCAAATTATGTATCAACTGTCCCATGAATCGGTTTACATGTGCCTCGTAAATATTCTATGTTCAATCAAGATGCTTGTATAACGTAGAAAAACGTTGCTTTTGGGAGTCTCAATTCCATTGTATGAGGTTAGCATGAGTGCATGCTTAACACCGCGTAGCACTTTCGTTTCACTCCCGAGAACTGCGAAGCGGACTGTTTCAAAATTCAAATCAGAGTAATCGATGTAGTGAGTGCACTCATCTGCTCTGCAGGCTTCTCCCACTATGCAAGATGGCTCAATCGATATTTATCGAAGTCAATCGCCGGCAATGGCGATAAATACATTTTAAATGCTTCTGCGGCTTAAAAACTTTCTCAAAACAACATCAAAATGCGTCGAAATAGTATTCAGAGTGAATCCGTATAGTTGCTCCCCTCTGTAATCTCTGTAATTAGTAATTTCATGTAATTTTATACGTCCATTGCGAGGGATTGCTGTCTTCACTGCTCAAGTGTGTCCTTGATAAACATGTGGGGTGAGGTTATTGGACTGGCTTGAGGTGAGATACGTCATATGTAAGGCGGAGTAGTATCAGAATTTCTCCTAAGCAAGCAGCATGCAGATCACAGCTCTCTGCTGAACGTTTAAAGTGTCGTAACATCTCGTAAAAATTCTTCAGACAAAAGTTGTACCAATAGGCACAGGAAAATACTGGTACAGTACCATCTCGCCATTTGCCCAAAGACGAAGTGGGAAACAACGGAAAACCACTTCGAGGATGCCTGAGGTGGGAATCGAACCCAATCTACTCATTTGGGCCACCCGAGGCTGAGTAGACCCCGTTCCAGTCCTCCTACCAGTTTTCTAATTTCGTGGCAGAGCCGGGAATCGAACCCAGGACCTCCGGGGCTGATTTGTATAACTACTGAGGATTTTAAAGATGGATGATTTCAAACTGGCTTGTGCTGACTGAACATAATTAGGCTAGTGATTCGGGGTTACGGCAAGTTACTTATCACTGGGGATTTGATTTCATTTCTATCAATTTGAATTAATCACATGTAATTTATTTCAGGTTATTTTTTCACATATTCCAGTGATTAGAATTATTTTGTGTTGACCAACTTCTTTTCTATCATCATAATTTTCCAGCTCCAGTTTCCCGCTTGTGGTATACAAGCGCTCCAAATTTCTTTCTGTTGGAGTAGAGTTGCTGTTCTTCTACATCTTCCCATTTCACATTCCGTTTGTTGACCTCAGGCTTCACTGTGTCTATCCATCGATTTCTTGATCTTCCCACCAGTTCTACTCCCTCTCACTTCTCTGTGGAAATAATTTCTTGGTGTTCTATTTCTGTCCATTCTCATGACGTGTCCAAACTACTGTATCTGCGTCTTCCTAGGAATTCAGTGACAGATAGTTTGATACCAACTTCCTGCACAATGCTGCTTGACTTATCGCTGCTCCCCCCCCCCCCCCCCCCCCCCCCCGCTTTGTCCTGCAAGGCTCCTGCTGTAACAAACACTAGCGCAGCCATGTTCAGTGGCAATCAAATCTTGGAAGGTTAATAGCAAGATGAAACGAACCATGTGAAAAATTACTTCCAAGAAACTTACTGTAGTTCATTTTTTTCCAGAAAGTTGGAGCATGATCCTCACTTTCAGTTATAATGACTCCTGAAACATATTCTGGCTTTGGTGCTTGGCAAATTATATACCTCCACTCATCAGTTTCAGGCTGGCTGCGTGGCTCAGCGGTAACGTTCTCGCTTGCTGTGCCCAAGGGTGCAGGAACGAATCTTGGCGCAGCCAGTTGGCATTTAAGGGTGCGCAAAGGCGAGGGAGCCGTGTCAGTAGATTTACTGGCACGTTAATGATCCCCTTCGGGGCAAAATTCTGGCACCCCGGCGTCTCTAAAAGCCGCAGATGCTAAAAGGGACATAAAGCAATAACTTCATGTCTTGTCTAATGTGTTGCTATTAATTATTGTTTTAAGTTGTCTTTCGTTATGCTTTTTTTTTAACATGTAAATGCTGTATATGTTGTGTGTGGCGAACCCATCGTACAAATAGCCTAAATATGATAGTGTGTGAGTCGAGGCCTCGGATGGAGGTCCTTGATTCACGCCCCGACCCAGATCACTGGAACCGGGAAATGATGAAGAAGACTGTGTCGCGTATGGATGTAAGGAGACTTTTAAGAAAAAAATCTTAGAATTCTTTAGCCTACGTTTCCTCTTAAATCCGAAACATGAAAGAAAAATAATTAAACATTACATGTCCAGAGACTTTTTTCTTGGTGTTTTGTTGAAACTGGATTAAATGTAGTGTGGACTACGCAATGCAGTCGTCAAATAGTTTATAGAACAGTCTATAGCCTAAGGCCGGTTCCCTGACACATTCCGACTCTTGGAGCTGAAAATAGGAATCCCACTCATCTACAGAGTCTGAAGGTGTTAGTGGCCGATGCGTTTCAAAGAAATGAGCACTGGACTTGAACTCACCAGGAACATAATAGTTCGAGACATCATGAGATGGTCCAGGTTCTGCTTCGTCGCTCACACCTGGCATGATGGGCGGTGTCGGCACCAGTAGCATGGGACACACCACAGGATCCTGCAACAATAATCTTCACTTCATCTCAAGAAAATAAAAATTCCCTTTTAAATACACAGCCAGAAAAAAAAAAAAAAGGTCACCATTTTAGAGGTTACCAATACACTCAAGATTTATTGTGGCATCAGTGCATATAGAGTACATGAAATGAGTAAATATACAGATCAATAGGTCAAGCGGTTCAGAGATACCAGGTATTGACCCATGCTGAAACACCCTATATTAGTACAAGGTGTAGCCTCCACGGGCGACTATGTAGGCATCCAGTAGATCATACAGATGGTGAATTCTGTCTTGGGATACATTATTCCACGCCTGCTCGAGCTGTTCACACAGTTCTGTGAGAGTTGTGGGTGGACGAGTCGCACGAGTCACTTGTCGGCCCATCATGTCCCACACGTGCTCGATTGGCGAAAAATCCGGTGATCGTGCTGGCCAGGGAAGCTGCTTCATGTCTTCCAGTGCACGTTGAGTTGCACGGGCAGTATGTGGGCGAGCATTATCCTGTTGGAACAACACATCCCCTTCCTGTTGCAAGAACGGCAAAAGAATGGGTCCAACAACATCCTGCACGTACCGAACGCTGGTTAGCGTTCCCTCCACAATCACCAAAGGGGAACGAGAGCTGTACCTTATCGCACCCCAGACCATAAGGCCTGGGGTTGGGGCCGGTTAGTCTTGGACGAATGCACTCTACGAGACAGCGCTCACCAGGTCTACGTCGAATGCGCCAACGACTATCACTTGTGTGCAAGCAAACACTGCTTTCGTCGCTTAAGACCACAGCATGCCATTCCATCTTCCAAGTGATCTTCTGACGGCACCAATCGAGCCGTGCACGTCCGATGCTGTGGCTAGAGTGGAAGTCGGGCTAGAAGTATGCGTGACCGTAGTCCCACTGCTAGTAACCGGTTCGCAACTGGTCGTGTTGACACTTCTGGGGTCACAAACCCTCGTATCTGTGCTGTGGTAGCTGTACAATCTGCCACTGCTGCCCTTACAATACGACGATCCTGGCGGACGTCTGTGCTGCGTGGACATCCTGAACCTCGTCTACGGGTGTGAGAATGTTCACGTGACCACTGATACCAACATTGTTGCACAGCGGACACAGCACGTCCAACTTGTGGGGCATTTCTCCGAAAGGACCATCCCGCTACTCGGAAGACCACAATTTGACCCCTTTCAAACTCGCTCAGTTGGCTGTTGGAAGCACGAGTGCGTCTCCGTGGCATTGTACCTGCTTGCTTCACACGTTTGCATCACAACGAGCCATATGGCTTGAGCTTTCTCTATTAAATGGTACAGAGATGGCGCTCTGGTAGCTATGCCACTACCCTATCTGTTGGTGGACGACGTTGAAACCCTTATCAGTACATCTACTATCTACCAGGTGGTATCTACCGTCATCGGATCAAAATCAACGTCGTCTTTTCAGGTGACCTATTTTTTCTTCCGGCAGTGTAGAAGCCACTAAAAGTGATAAAAATGTCCAGCATAACTCAACACATTGCTAGCGTTTCGCCCCAGCATGCCAATTGGGCTCTTCAGTTGGTAAAGGCACACCTACCAAGACGCGTAGCCGGTACACACTGAGAAGGCCATGCAAGACGCCTCGCCACATATGTGGCCATGTCACAAGCATGCCAGTGCACCACCAGAGCCATAAACTCCCAGCAGCCGTCATGGGCCTGTCTACTCCAGGGACAAGTGATGAGTATTAAACTTTCTATATTTGGGGACGTAATGTAGAAAAGGGGACGAGATATTTGTACAGTAGTATTAGCTTTGTTTTGACTTTTGATGTCAATATTTCGTTTTAGACAGGGGCTATTAGTTTTTTTTTGTCAGAATGTTAGTCCTTTTTATTTTGTTTTGTCCGCCAGTCCTTAAAAATAATGCATGTTTGTTGGTGGATGACTGAGGTGTCTGTAATTTTTATTTGCCAAAGACATCATAAGTTAAATTGTCGTGTGTTTTAGGATGGATTTGTTGTGGCTATATATTCATGTAAGACTAGCTGTAAGTTAAGTGTACGACCTGACAAGTAGATAGGGTAAGATTTTGTTTTTGTGACATTTAGTAACGCCCAGCTAGGTTGGACTAGTTTCGCCACTTTAAGGAAATAGGTCAGATGGTTAGCGACCCATGACCCACTTTTCTTTTTCCCAGACCGGTTGCGAATTGACCAGTGAATTCCCAGGAGCGGCAAGCAGGACGATGTCTGTCACAGATTTTTTTATGTGTGTGTGCTTTAATTTTTTCCCGGCAAGGAGCCGTGAGGTTGTATTTGTGTGCATACCGGCTGAATTTTGAGCCCATAAGTGTTTCCGGATCGTATTTCCGAAGTAAGTGTTTTTCCGGATTGTATTTCCGACGTAAGTTGTTTCCGGATGGTAGTCCGAGGTAAATGTTTCCGGAGTGTATTTCCGATGTAAGTGTTTCCGGATGGTATTCCGAGGTAAGTGTTTCCGGACAGCGTAGTCCGAAGTAATTAGTATGCACACAAAGTACGTTTTGGTTCATCATGTTTGTTTTGTGTACACACACACGCGATGTGCTTTTTTTCACAGGTTGGAGGAGTGCTGACATGTCTGGTTTTTGATGCGCAACCCTGGTCTGATGTAAAGTGTATTTAAAACCCTGTAAATGTCACAAATCGTAGCATAGCCACTAAGGCGTTTTTAGTAAGAGACCACATTTTAGAATGTGAAGTCATCTGTCCAGCAGTCTCGTGGAAGCGTGCTTGCTACCCATGGGGAGTGTCACCCCGGCTGGTTGGTCAAGGTCGATTAGTTTATCAACACACGGAAGATTGAAGTTAGATTTTAGACAGGAGAGGGGGTTTGTTTATTAGTAGTTAGGCATGCTGGCATTTTCTCTGTTTAAGTGAGCCATTTTGTTGGGCTATTTTCTTTATGTAAATTTCTGGTTCAAACCCAGAATGTTTTGTGTTGCATTTGGTGTAGTTACACCCCTGTTAATTTGTGTTATCTCGTTGCCCCAATATTTTCTATATTATTGTCCACCCGATAGGCTTAACGACCAAATGTCAGATGCCTATCAGAAAGAATACTCTCACACTATGCCCAAGCATATTTACAGATGTGTGCCAGTAAGAGGAATCAGACCATTTTATTTAAGTATTTTAAGGGCAACTGCATTTTGTTTGAAACCCTGAATTTGTCGAAGCAGTTGACATTCACCGTAGTAACTTTGCCACCCCTGGCAGTCAGCTGTTAACGTAGTGATGTACTCTTTGCTTGCTCACAGCTGGATTCAATTAATGTATTTTATTTTCGTTTCATTTTAAGCTGTATTGAGGCCAATGATGAGCTCTGGGAGAACCGCGATTTCTTTTACTATTTTGATTTTGTTATTTTAAACTTAATTGTTTGATTATTTTTTTTCTTCTTAGGTTTAGTTTGTAACGTTACTGTAACTTGTTTTTGCTGTTGCATTTATATTTTTGTTCTTTTGAGTTAATGTAATTCTTCAAACTGGATTTCTGAGTTCAATAAATGAGATTTTACCTGTTAACTAGTGTACGCCATTTCAGTAGTTTTAGCGAACCTGTTTCCTGTTGACCTAGGCCATTAGTGATCATTTAACGAACGTACCGCACCCGAGATTATTATTATTATTAATTTTTAGGCCTAGAGATACCCAATAGGGTACAATACCCCATCATGCAGTGGTGAGACCAGACAGAGACACTACTAAAGTTAGAGTGGTATTTGACGCCTCAGCAAAAACATCACTCAACAACAAGCTCGTGATTGGGCCTAATTTACAGAGAGACTTTTTTCATATTGTGTTTAGATTTCGCAGTCATAAGCAGGCTCCGGATAATTATGCACTTAAAAATGCCAAAATATGCATGCAAATATGCACTAAAAAGTGTCTAAATAAGCACTAAAATATGCATTAAAAATAAACATATATCTGATATCAATTCATCATCATCATCATCTTGCACAGTTTCCAGCCACTGGCCGGGTCTGTTTGGAACACAAGCCTCTCCAACGTCTTCTGTCTTCCCACCATCTCTCAGCCTCCACCCTTGTCCAGTCTTCTCCTCTCTTCTTCACGCTTTCTTCCACCCCCTTCAGCCACCTGTCTCTCGGTCTTCCCCTCGGTCTCTTTCCTTCCCACTTCGTCTCATGTACTCTCCTGGGTATCCTCTTCTCCTCCATTCGTTTTACATGTCCATACCATCTAAGTCTAGATTTCTCTATACCATCCTGTAATGGTTCCTCCTTCATTAATTCTCTGGTCCTCTCATTTCTTATTCTGTCCATCTTTGTAGCTCCAATACTGCTTCTCAAGAACCTCATCTCACTGGCCTGTATTTTGCTCCTCTCCCTTCCTTTCATAACCCAGGTCTCCGAGGCATACGTCAGGATAGGGACATAGTACGTCCGATATATGATCTTTTTGCTGTTCTGAGGGACATCCTTGCTCCACAACATGCTTCTCACACTCCTCCGAAATGCTTCTGCCTGCCTCCCCCGCTCATTTATTTCTCTATCGTTTCTTCCATTATCTTGTATCAGGCTTCCCAGATACTTAAAACTCTCCACTTTCTTCAGCTGTTCCCCACCAATTGTTATTCCCGTTGTGGTTCTTTCCTTCTTCCTTGTTGTGATCACCATCTCACTCTTATTTATGCTAAATTTCATCCCATATCCTTGTATTACTCCTTCCCACTAATTGATCTGATATCAATTAGTGGTTTATATTACAAGAAATTAATGTTACATATTAAATATCGCCAAAATAAAGAAAATTACTTATAGTACTACAGTAGATTGCTCCAGTTTGTCAATAAAATTTACAAGTCTTGATTACACTTAATCACTGCATGATGTAATAGGTTTTCAAACACAAACTTGCACCTATTTTCACTTAAAATGATTTTGTACTCAGAAAACACTCTCTCCACATCACATGCCACAACTGGAGCACACTCCAACTTGGCGAAATCAGAGACCTCTAGTATCGATGCACTGTCAATTTTGTCTTTGCCTTGGATAACACCACAAATGCTTTTAAGTTTGAGGAGACCGGAATTTTTCAGCACTACATTCTGCAATTTTTTCGAGAAAACTTGACTAGTTTGGTTCTTTAGGGATCGATCGACTCCTTCAACAATTCCAACGCTAAAGTGAAGAGCCAGTCCTTTTTCTTGCAATTTCTTGATGGCTGAAGGTATTGTACCTGTTCGTCCTGGGGATGCGATGACCCATCTGCTATAACATCGCATTCCTGGAGTTCCGGGACAGAGCGGAGTTAAATGAACCTCTAGTCAAATAAGGAATGTGTCGGAAATTCAGCTGAGTTATCGAAAAAGCAGTGGGTATCACGAGACAAAGTATCTCTAGGGTCGTTACGGGCTTAAGTTTAATAGAAATAATGCAAATATAAATGGGCGCCATCAACTGAATTCCTAGCAAACCACTTCCTTTCCGGATAAGCCTTACTCAAGACAAGGAAAGAAAAAGGAACATCACACCATCATCAGATCACAACTAAGATAAAAACAAATTTATTTTACTTTGATAGTCAGACAGACATTTTAAATATAACTCCTACCTGAGAGTATGGTCGAATGCCTAAGTTAAATTGTCATTGTCCAAAAATCGAACCATCTCTTTTCTAATCCAAAATTATTTCATCCACATAACAAGAAAAATCTCTAAAGTTCTCTTGGGTTCTCAGGATCACTGTAGCACTATGTCTTTCGTCACTGACATTTGTGAAACCTGAGACCTAATTTCTCTTTAATTTAACATCATCAATGTGGATTTAAAAAAGTTATTAATCTGTCTAAACATACACATATTATAATCACATATATTAAACATCACGTAATTTATGGTTTGCATGGCATAATTTAAATGTTGAACATGTTAGTCAAATGCTCCTAAACATCGAATAATTAATTTACACTATTTACATCGTCATTCACAATCACTTATCTGTGAATTATAGAAAATTCATGGCTCATTGGTCATCGTTATCGTCATCATCAAAATTAAATATTTCTCACATTAATTCTCACTTCAAAATTCTACATATTCCTGTCAGAATCCTTAATTCATCACCATTACATCATTTAAATTCTCAACTCAAGTTGCAATTCCTCAAATTATCTCTCAATTAAATTTATTTAATTCCATATAAATTCATTAATCATCAGCTTCTCTAATTAATTATCACCTTCTAATTCAGTTATTCATCATCATTACAATCGTCTATTAATTTATTTCAATCAGTTTATCTCTCCAATCTTTAATTCATCCATCTATTTAATTCATTGATTTATTTCAAAATTTAATTTATCAACTTATTTAAATTTCAATCTTCTGGTTATTTAGTTTTTCATTATATCATCTAGTCATTCTGATTTTTATTTCATTAGGTCAGATCGTTAATATGCTTAATTCTCAGATTATTATTTCGTTAATTATTATTTTCAGAAAATCTTGTATTATCAACTTTATTTATTTGTTTAATTTCCTAACAAATTGTTTAATAAGGTTTATAGAACGTTGTCTTACAGTTTTATTACTTCCAAGTTATATCTCGTATTTAATTTATCATGCCAAAAAATATTATTGCCTCCACGACATCACGTTGGATCTAACGATCCACAACGACATTACATTTCCTCAATACTTCAAATATCACATTTGAATAAAACAATTACTCCACAAAACTCCATAAATATTCAGCACATACAGCATGAATCCCAACAATTACGCTAGACTGGGTACGACGACCTCACGTCTGCTTCAAAATACATTATCAACGTTGCAACTATCACATGGCAACTTCCACAAAATGCCTATCACAAACTCCACTTAACCATGTTGCATGATCTACAAAAAATATATAACTGGCTTCAAATTATCAACGCACACAATCTCCAATAACTGTAATTACTCTTATCACATCTAGACAACTTCTTAAACAATTGGAAAAATATATTGCCTCAGTAATTTAAGATCTGCTTTCAAATAGCATAAATTCTCTTACAATTCTTATAATTCACATCACAGAAAAAAAAAACAATGTGCTATAATCTCTCATATCAAAATCTGCAATACTGATCTGCCTTATAATAAATCTGACCATTAATGATTAATCTTACAAGATTCAATTACTTTAAATCCTTCTCAAAGGTATCAAACACAATTATAAAAATCATCAAAGCATCAGCTGTAACAGCTGTTAAACTGAAATTACTCTCAAAAGAGTATAGCAACAAAATATTGGATTGGCAAACAAGAATTACTAAATGCAATCCTGTTGACATTTATAGTTACTTTATTTAACAAAATTTCGACTGATATGTGACTAGTAGTTCCTTGTTTGATTCACTTACAATCTCGTGTACATTCGGATGATAAAAATGAGTCCCTCAATGGCGAGTAAGATGTGTAACCACCGTACAATCGTATAAATACGAAAGACCTCGCCCCGTCGACTTGGATGATATTGCCCTGAACGATGGGTAAGATGAGTACCACCATACAATCGTATAAATACGAAAGACCCCATCTCGTAGACTATATGAGTGAATGTATCAGATAGGAATCAACAAGTTTCTAGTTGTCATATAAAAGCGATGTTCATTCACTAAAGTGAATAACTTCTTAATATCTCCAAACAATCCAATGGAAAAAATCCCTACTGATGAATAATACACACTCGCTAGTATGCAATGAACTGACGAAGTAATTTTAGATAATCAATTGCAGATCACGAGTTCGAAATACTCGTTACACAAAAAAAACTATTCATGAAAAATATCCTTGCTGGAAAAATGTCTAAAAGACCAAACATCTGCTTAATAAAGCCAACCAATGGTGAGAATTTCGTATAATGATGCCTGCCATATCATATGGTCACTCCATATTCTAGCAAATTCGAAGTATATAAAGTCAAATCATGTCTTAATAATCGTATCACTCATATTAGAAAAATATACAAGTGTGCCCAGTATTCATGAAAATAATCGTATCAGGTAGTTATGACTCTTACAGTACCTTTTCAAAATCAGCTGTCATTAAATTTCCAAGATCGTCGATTTTCCCTACATAATGAATTTCTCGAAAGATCGGCGTGAATATCATTCCATCCATGAAATGACGATTGCATTCGAAATCCCAAGTGAATCAGCTGGTGGACCTCCTCTCATCAGGAATCGAATCCATCGCTCTGCGGTGCCATCTTGTCTCTATCTGCGTCTACTCTGACATGTTGAACTTCGGATTACCCATAGCGGATATTGTCCAACTCCTCTCGAAAAAGTTCATGGAAACAGCGGACCCCCTATTCCTCTTCGAAGTTACGCCACTGTTCCATTAAATGTTCAGTTTGAGTATTGAAAGATCAATCTCCGACAACTGCTGAGTCTCACTTTCGTAAAATAAAATTTTACATGAGAGTGTTTAAGTTTACGAAACACCCTGTAGTTGTCTGTATTTGGTAATTCATGAAACTGCATAAGAAATAAATTTCATTAATGCACGATCTAATGTTCATCAGTGCCTATGCTAACAACATTCCGCTTGCTTGAAATTTTTAAAGTAACTTTGAATGCGTTATAGAAAAGCATAGTCATAAAGTTATTCATAAAAGCTGTGTTCAAACTGCGTTGAAATGTAGCTTGTAATAAAGTCTCCAACTACTTGCAGTGCTGTTCTAACATATCCCGGCCGTCTGTGATTGCTTCCTCGGCAAGTCCGCCTGGATCAATGACCTGCTTGGCGTTCGCTGCTCTGCGATGCTGAAACTGTCGCCTACACTCTGCCGTGACAGTTTCGGTACACTACGCGACCTTCACCGTCCGTCTGGCTTGCGCTATAGAGCTCGACCTTACTTGCTCGACTGACAGAGCTCCACTGAATGTGCTGGCACTGTCTTCTCTCTTATCTGCCTGGCGCAGACACGTGGTGTAGTCCCCCACCACTGTGCTCTCGCGTCACGATCATAGTCTCGAACCCACATCATCTCGGCTGTTCCGTTATAAAATAACTTAAGGGTTATCTGACTTCCTTAAAATTATTTCCACATATAATGCATGTTATATATCCTCTTCTAAGATGTTTAATTACCATATTCCATACGTATCTCAATAAAACTTCACATCTCTGTCCATAATTCCATCTCCTTACAGATGTCAGTGCCTCCTTGATCCTAGACCTCCTACGTCATCTTGACATTCTTCTTGACTCGATCGGTGCGCTATCTTTTCCTAACTCTTCCCAAAACCTCAACTACGGCTTAATGTCTGCTGGCGTAGCCGATAGCCTAAACTAGGTATCGGGTACAGTATGCAACGCAAATTGGAACGAATGAATATAAGTTGCTCACGTACACCATATTTGCTCAAGACTTCTTGAGCTTCTTCAGAATCGAGGTCTTCAACTACCTTTTATACTACCTCGAAATAATTGGCATAATAAACAGCAGCTTCGAGCCACGTTCCCCATCTTGTATGAACCGACGAAGGCGGGAGCGGCACTTCATGAACTGCATCAACAAATTTTTCTTTGCGACTTGGAGCCTTCAGGAACACTCTTTTCACTGTGGAGATCAACGTGTTTACTTCAGGAAAGGAAGCCCGGACTGCTTCAGCGACCCGATGAAGTCCACGTGCTACACATGTGACGTGTATCATCTTGGGATATAATATCCCAAGACCTCCCTTGACTTTACACATGTAAGGTGCGGCATCCGTGCAGGCCACGATAACATGATCGTAAAGAATGCCCGATGGCTAGAGCCCTGCGCGGATAAACAAAACTTTATCCGCATTCGCCCCGCATCCGCACGACTGTTATCCGCCCCGCATCCGCATGACTTTTATCCAAATCCGCTGATATTTCAATATTATTATCAATTTATTAGATCAAGCATAACGTGTTAAACCCGTGTTAAACCAACACATTTAGACATTTGAGGAGAAAGTCGTTCCTGACAATTTGCTTCATTGCAAGGAACTTCAAGTTGGCATTCCAAGGGACTTCAAGTTGGATAACAATTCTGGTTCCTTGACCTCCGCTTTAGACAAAAAAATTGGCTGTACTTTTTCGGCTACTTTCGCACTTGAGCCTCAGTAAGTTTGATGTGCCCGATTTGTGTCCTGAGTATGAATACACTTAGGTTCTACTCATAGGGTTAGTACTGCTATACTAACTCAGTGAGGAAAGCAATGGCAAACTACCTTACTCCTCTTCTTGCCTAGTACGCCTCAATATAGCGCTGCCTTGTGTTTTTGTGGGTATCTACCCACATAAGCTAACGGCGGTGCTTTTTGAGGATCCAACCAGCCTTCGGGCCGACTACCTAACAGACATTTACAGGTAAAACGTCACTATATCGTTCACCTTTTCGTTTCCATTGAAAACGTAACCAAATGTCTGCCATATCGTTGACTTGAGCTTTGTTTCACGCGCTATTGTATATTCACCTTGTTTTTTTTTTAATATAGGCTATAGTTTATCCATGTTGGTGAAACGATGTTCATACTCACGGTCGCAGTAACATTCACTACGTGAACATCGCTTGCAGAAACGGATTGACATTTGGCCGGAAATTCCAAGTCAGTCATCATCCTTCTGCTTCTGGACCCATCCATGTTCACATATATGATGTCATAGTTGATGTTGCAATATCACAGCCAACGTGATTCAGTGCCAAGTTGGAAATAAATCTACAGATAAACCTGGATCCCGATCTTCCAGGATAGCTTAGATGGCAAAGTAGCTGACATGAGGAATGTTAATGATGTCACCACGATGAACTGACAAGCTTATTGACAGCATTATATCTCGTACGTATAGTAATAATGGCAGTGCGAATTGATGATGAGATGTCAAGACCATCTACTACAAATGAACATACGGTACTTAATAAAATTTAGTTGAAAGCACATGGGTAAAATGATCTTCTCGTGTATAAGTGCAATACGTGCCTGAATATTTCGTTCGCATTATAGGAGTATTCCTCTTTTAAGCATGAAGCTGTAGATTGGTATATCAAATATGTAGTCTAATATTAACTTAAGTTTGTATTCTAAAGACTATCCGCAGATTTACTCGAAAGAATATCCGCAGCGTATCCGCTATCCACATAGCAATGCAAACTATATCCGCGTGGCGAAAATATTTGTGGATATCCGCGGGTTTATCCGCGGATATCCGCATCCGCGCAGGGCTTTACCGATGGCCACAAACAAGAAAGTGCATCATTGAAAAATGCAGCAACTGTTGAGTGATTCACCTTAGGCAACACAGCCATAGCTAGTAGATATGATTTGTCTCTCTCTTCTTCTCCTAAAATTCCAAACACGAAGTTAGCTACATATCTTTGATCTACGTCCGTTGTTTCGTCTAGTGAGACCCAAATATATTTTCCATGAGCTTTTTCCCTTAGTTTAGCTAACGTTACATTGTAAAGCTCAGGAACGTAATTCTTCCTAATTGTTGATTCATCTGGGACTGGTTGTTTCGTATACTCCTTCAGAAACTGAACTAAGTTCTTATTGTTTAGTTTAGCCAACGGTATATTTGCCGAGAGAAATGCTTTACACAGATCTTCATTGAATTTACTACGTGTTGGTCCAGGTTTAACTAAAGCAGTGGTTACAAGAACCTGGTGTTTTTGTTTCAGGTTAACGTCTTTCAATTTATTGTGTTTCGTTGTTTGAAGATGTTGTTGATTTTGATACTTTTAGATGCGTTAACGACTGTGCTACAGTATTTGCAAAACAATACACTTCCGTCAGTTGAAAAGTCTTGAAACTCGCGTACATACCCTTTCATTACCTCATTAACAGTTCTCTTCTCCTTAGGCATCTTAAATACAGTAGCTATTTAACGTGCTATGAGCCACAGCCTGTTTAAACTCAACGAAAGTAACACTGACAAGGTAACTATTTAAGGAATGAGGAAAAGATAACCTGCTTTACGGGAAATACCAAGAATCAGTCCCCACCTAATTGCATTGCAGGTAGACAAAGCCATGGCTGGATGGAGGGCTCGTGTTGCTAAATTTAAACACGATGCAAACCCAGCACTGCTCAACATTCCTGTTACCTGAAATACATGTCAATTATTCCAAACGTGTCTTGCAGAAGCTGATGTCTACACTCAAGATTAAGAATGTTCTCGAAATATGCACTAACAGGAGGAATCCCCTAAATATGCACTGTTAAGTTAAAACTGTCCCAATATGCAATTGCAT
Organism: Meconema thalassinum; assembly: GCA_946902985.2. NCBI lineage: Eukaryota > Metazoa > Arthropoda > Insecta > Orthoptera > Tettigoniidae > Meconema > Meconema thalassinum. Next base: position 1,486,832,283 of record OX336389.2, on the reverse strand, counting down.
ATGCAATATGCAAAATGCATAATTATCCGAAGCCTGGTCATAAGTATGTAGTGATGTAAAATACCCAGGTATTTATAAATCGGGGTAAATACCCAATTTGGGTAAATATATGGGTATTTTAGATTTTTCATTAAAATTCCTGTGTTCTGGTAAGTTGAACCTTAAAAAAGGGTACCGGTATGCAAACTATTCTACATTAACTTTTTAGAAATGTAACAACATTATATAATTAATAAAATTAAATTTAATTAGAATTGGGACATAAAAACAGTATTAGAATTAGATCAGGAGATATAAACTAACAACTCCAATACACTGAAAACGTTAGGTTAAGTACAGTAGGCATTAAACAAAGAATAGAGAATGGGAGGGAAGTACAGTGTCAGTTTGAATTCTGGGTAGGATGAGCGGAGCAGTGTTGCCAACCCAAACCCATATGCTTGCTGGCATACATCTTTACCCGTTATAGAGCCCACATACTACAAAAAGTTCCTGACATGCATTTATATTATTTAGATTATGATTTAAAAAAAATAATATTTTTTTAATATTTAAAATTGAATGAAGAAGAACTTAAAGCACTTTTACTATGATTTTTTTTTAAATGTCCTTTCTATTGAATATATTTTATTACCTTTTGAGTTTTGGCATACACATTCCAATTAATATGCATATAGCCTACTCTTATTTCTACAAAAGTAGCTTTTCCCACCCACGTCTTTGTTGCTCATTTCCAGTACCGTATTAAAACTCGACCTTCTCAATATCTTGGTATTTATTAAAAATTAAAAACACGAAACAACCAAAAGGTTTTATCCAATATTTTACTTTAGTTTAAGGAAAAAACACACTTAAAGACAAGGTTCCGGTGCCAAAACATGAAAATACTCAAAAATACCCGGACATCCATTTTCCTTTTCTTTTAGTTTTGGAGGATCAATATTGTTCCTGATTTCAATTTAAGGCACAAAATACCTGTGTTTCAGTCCTTGTTTGTTCAACATTGCATCAACACATCAAAAAGTATTGTACAAAGCTCAAAAAAATGAAAATACCCCCATTTTGGGTATTCAAATGACCACTGGGTACATACCCGGGTCATCATCATCATCTTGCACAGTTTCCAGCCACTGGCCGGGTCTGTTTGGAACACAAGCCTCTCCAACGTCTTCTGTCTTCCCACCATCTCTCAGCCTCCACCCTTGTCCAGTCTTCTCCTCTCTTCTTCACGCTTTCTTCCACCCCCTTCAGCCACCTGTCTCTCGGTCTTCCTCTCGGTCTCTTTCCTTCCCACTTCGTCTCGTGTATCCTCCTGGGAATCCTCTTCTCCTCCATTCGTTTTACATGTCCATACCATCTAAGTCTAGATTTCTCTATACCATCCTGTAATGGTTCCTCCTTCATTAATTCTCTGGTCTTCTCATTTCTTATTCTGTCCATCTTTGTAGCTCCAATACTGCTTCTCAAGAACCTCATCTCACTGGCCTGTATTTTGCTCTTCTTCCTTCCTTTCATAAACCCAGGTCTCCGAGGCAAACATCAGGATAGGGACATAGTACGTCCGATATATGATCTTTTTGCTGTTCTGAGGGACATCCTTGCTCCATAACATGCTTCTCACACTCCTCCGGAATGCTTCTGCCTGTCTCCCCCGCTCATTTATTTCTCTATCGTTTCGTCCATTATCTTGTATCAGGCTTCCCAGATACTTGAAACTCTCCACTTTCTTCAGCTGTTCCCCACCAATTGTTATTCCCGTTGTGGTTCTTTCCTTCTTCCTTGTTGTGATCACCATCTCACTCTTATTTACGCTAAATTTCATCCCACATCCTTGTATTATTCCTTCCCACACGTCCAGCTGTTCCTGTACCACCTCCTCCTTGTTTCCCCAAATCATCAAATCATCTGCAAACACCATTGCTTTCATCTTTCCTTCCCCAATTACTTGTGCCACTCGGGTCATTATGTCATCCATCACCACAATGAAAAGTAACGGTGACAGTGCACTTCCTTGTTTCAGGCCGTTTCTCTGTTCCAACCAGTCTGATCTCTCTCCCACAGATTTTTGATCCTCTGGGGCTTGCGAATCCAAATGCTTTCAAAAAATGGAATATACCCGGGTATATACCCAATTTATTTTTACCTTCCCACTGGGTATTTACCCGGCCCACATCACTATAAGTATCTCAAAACAGCGGATGTGGAAAAGATGTTCAGGCAGATCCTCGTCCACCCTGATAATCGAGCATTACAGCAAATTATGTGGAAGGAGGATCCTTCAGCCCCAGTGAGGATTTATCAACTAAACACAGTGACATACTGTGATGGTCCCAATTTGTGACCAGAATGAAATAATTTTATATTTTATTATTATTATTATTATCAATATTTTTTAAGTTTACATTTTACCTTTTATTAGTTATTATGTTAACTAATATATTTATATCTATTATTATGCGGTAATGTAGAATATTATGGCAATTGAAAGGACTTGGAGCGATACACATTATATTTGAAAAAAGTTAAGACACTTGACAATATTATTTCTGAAGAAAATTCGAACAAGAGAAGAAGAGGGCTGTTCACAGAAGGGCGGTTTAGCCACGGCTTCTTGGAAATGACATAAATAGACACTTACGTCTGTCACATCAAATATTCTACCAGTATACAAATCATACTAAGAAGAGATTCTATGAAGACTTGCCACTAACAATGCTGGGCCGATGAATGAGTCCTTTGCAACTTGATACAAAAGGTGGGCTGGACCTCCCGAGAATTGCTACAAAGAAGTATTGTCATTGTTGATATGTGAAAGGCGGGCTTATATCGCCTAGCGACTTCTGAAGAGGGGACAGACTCGTGCCATACCTGGGAACGTTATATATATGACGGCCGCCCAAATGGATTATTATTATTGAATTGCTGGAGGAGAGGGAATGATGCTGAGTGGAGCAGAGGAACTTGTAGCGAGAGGGAGTCTATAACGCAGTTCTAAACTAGACAGTTGACTATTAAGTATTTGAATTTGATAAGACATTCTGTCTCATCAAACTGTGACATGGTTGTGTACGAGGCTATTGTCACAGGGATGATTTTTGGAATTTATTCCGTCATCCACATATAAATTAATTACTTTGAGGTAGATCAGGGCCATCTGGAACTCTCTACGCAACAATCCAACTACAAAGATCTTCAATGCGGTGAGCGATGTAAACAGTTATACTCCAGTCAAATCAGAAGGCTCTCATCCATATTAAATTCAATCTATATTTTATTCAATTAACTCAGTATACTCCAATTTCCTATCAAGACCCGTAATAAAAGTAAATTCAGTAGATTCTTTCATTTAAATTTATTATTATTATTATCTTTAGTATTTTATTCTTTTTGCACTTGTTGTTTTTATATATTAAATTCATTTTAAATTCAAATGTTTGACTGGTTTCCTTTAGTAGCTAGAAATTACTATAAGGCAACACCATACTCCTGAACTAATTATCGTAAGGTTAGATTACGTAAGTTTCACTACGGCTGGAGATAGGAATTTCGATGCTCTACCTTTGTTTAACCGAGGTTTAATATATTATTTTGATCATGATATATAAATGATCTGGCGCCCTGGCAATACATATGATACTACACATTATGTACTTTTTTTAGTGAAGCTGACAACAATACAGATACACTATTAGATTAATACACAATTAAATGTTTCATTTTGATCACCCAAAAGTGGGTGACTATTTAAATAATCAGTTTCTTATTAACATTTTTCTTATTAAGTTCATTAACCCATTACAAATAACGCCCAACTAGCGGATCACTTTTCTTATTATTAATAGAACTATAAAGTTCACTAAACCATTACAATACGGAACAGAGTCTGCACCATACCATGCCATGCGATGTTTAAATGAATTGGCTAATCTCCATGAGAGTGAACTTCCAATAGCAGCCAAGGCTCTTCATGATGATTTTTACATGGATGACTGTTTGAGTGGAGGAAATATTCTTGAAAATGTGATTCAGCTACGGCAACAAATACAAAGTATCCTTTTGAGTGGTGGAATGCATTTGAGGAAGTGGAGGTCCAATGACAGACGTATTTTGCAGGAGTTGGAGAGCAAAAATAACGAGGGGCCTTTGTTGATTTTAGATAAAGGTGAAGCCAGTAAGACTCTTGGACTTCACTGCGACTCAGCATGGGATTGTCTTCAGTTTCGAGCTATACTAGCAAAGCAAACACCAAATTCCAAAAGAGAAGTGGCTTCCAAAATCGCACAGATTTTTGATAATCTGGGGCTTGCGAATCCAGTACTGATCAAAGGAAAATTGTTGATGCAACACTTATGGGCAGATGGATTGGATTGGGATCAGCCATTGTGTCCGAAGCACCTTCAAAGTTGGAACGACTATTATTCATCATTGGAGAGACTGAACGATATCAGAATAATCACCTGCCAACCTTCGGAAGTCAAAAATAGGAAGATTTTTTAAAATTATAGATTTCATCATGCACAGTATACAGTGGCGTAGGCAAAAGAGGGTACACAAAAGACCTGCATGTCTTTATTGGCAAAGTATGAATTCAGCATAAAATTCACAAAAATGTAAATAATCAATCATCGAGTAGTATGCATGGCAAATATTTAAACGTAAGAGAACACAATTGTGTGTTTAAAGAAAATGCATACAATCATTCTGATGGATTACACTTCGCATTCGCTACCATATATTCAAGTTTTGTCAAACTAAAGTTAATTAGGCTACCATGGACAACTTACCTAATTATGATTAGCTGATGTTATACATGTGGATGGTAATCTTGAGACTGCTTACTGTTTCAATGCAGACCTTGTAGCCGACTTTGCTCTCTTCAAAAATGCCCTGTCATACTGCTGCTCGTAGCAATTTCCACCTAGGCTTGATTTAACCATTAACAGTTTGTTGAGGTTTTCGTCATTCAGAGATGATCGGAATTGTGTCCTTGTCTTCTTCACCTGACTAAACAATCTCTCACATTCAACGTTGCTGTCTGGGATTGTTAATATTGACAGCATTACTAGCTAGTCTGTCATATTTCAGACACCCATCTCCACCTCGTATATCCCCTATAGCAGACCAAGAACAATCTGCTCTTTTTCCTTCCACAATAGAAGATGGCAAATCCTCCATTTGGAGAGCACAAAACTGGCATTGTAATGCATCCATTGCTTGGTGCTCATCTTCACAGTCTTTTTTTGGCAACATAATTGGAAACTTAGAGATATAATACTTCACGGCACTAAAGGAAGCAGTAGATAAAGACCTTATCTGTGCCACTTGAGCATTAACAGAAAACTCACTCTCCAAATTAAATTTATGAATAATATAATCAGAGGCTGCAGTGAAGTAGTTCCTGACGTGCAAATAAAAGACCTTCTTCTCCTCAGAAGCCAGATTTTCTACACAACTAGATGTTTTTGAACCAATTACCAAATCATCATCAGCTTTCTGATTCTCTCTCGTGATAGACCACTTCTAAAATTGTGCAATATTTCTTGATGGCCACTGGCTTAACAAACCTACAGAGAATTTCCGTCAGCAAATCAATCAGTATGGATCTTAGGACATGGATGTGAGGTGCTTGCGATTGAAGAACTTTGTTATATTTTTCAAATGTAGGGATGGTAAATGCCAGAAACAAGCAAAATGCCTCATTTAACTTAGATGACAGAAAAAGAAATAGTCTCTCCGGTCTTGAAAGATTGACTAGGTTCCGTCACTTTTTTCCTTACAGACGGAGAAGAAGAACTGCTCTCCAACTTCCTTTTGCCAATGATAACACGTGCTTGATCTTGTACTCTGTTGTTCACACTAACACCAAATTCCACTTCTGCAGGCTCATCTTCATGTGCCTTTACTTTGGGAATTTGGAAATACTTGAGAGATGTTTTTGTGCCAGTGGATTGGTTCACCTCATCCTTAAAAAAAACTCAGCAGTGGCTTCCACTGTGAAATCAGTCTTTCTAAGCATTTACCCAAGGACAACCAATGCATGCACACATGCTTCAGTATTTTCCTAACATCAGTTTGGTAAAGAGCTTGATATAACTTCAGATGATCTTTCCTCTTGCAGCTTTTGTTTAAATAATAATAAATATCAATCATTATCTCATCAATTTTCACAGGAAGGGAATCAGCACCTTTCTCAGCAGCCAGATGAATTAAATGGCATAGGCATCCTACAACAATAATGTTTTTACACTGCTCTTTTAATTTCGCAGCAACACCATTTTTCCTCCCTATCATAACAGGGGCATTGTCTGCACTAAAAGCTATACAGTTTGCCATTGGAATGGCATGTCTTTCCAGAAGACGCAGAAGCAAATTACCAATGTTAGCACCAGTCGAGTCACCTTCCAAATTTTCCATGGATAGCAAACGATTTTCAATCATCTTCGATTCTTTGTTGAAAAATGACACGACGACAGGATACAGCTTACTATCTCTATCATTGCTACCATCAGTGGAGATCGCGAAAGGCCCACATTTTAAAATAATAATTTTTTGAATCGGCGTCACGTGCCATTTTATGAACAATGGCTGATGTTTTTGTCCTGCCACTAGTGATGTAAAATACCCAGGTATTTATAAACCGGGGTAAATACCCAGGGTATATACCCAGGTAAATACCCAATTTGGGTAAATACCTGGGTATTATAGATTTTTCATTAAAAATCCTGTGTCGTGGTAAGTTGAACCTTAAAAAAGGGTATCGGTATGCAAACTATTCTACATTAACTTTTTAGAAAAGTAACAACATTAGATAGTTAATAAAATTAAATTTAACTAGAATTGGGACTTAAAAACAATTAGAATTGGGAATTAGATCAGGAGATACAATTCAATAGTTATAACCTGAAAAACTCAGGGTTAGAATTGAACTAGGCTTTTTTGCAAACATTGAGATAAAAGTTGGGGGAAATTTATTCAGAGCATTGGCCAAGTTCTACAAAAGGTGTAATGTACAGTTTTTCAGAACAGTTTGTAATATCATCTCTATTTAGTATAAAACAAAGTCCACGATTCTTGGATGTCACGGGTAATCTCGAGAACCTCGGGATAGATTTTGATGCGGTTTTCACAATTCTGTAAAGGATATCTCGAGGATGATTTCTGTAGAAAATAATTTGTTTATGATCAAAGGAAGCAGAGCAGTAACGATTTAAGTGAAAAAATAAACAAAAAAACCTGGCATCTGAGCGCTTTGTAAGTTTATTTCGGGCAAACCGTTAAACATACCTAAATACTATGAGTTTGAGAATTATTCAGCATGAAAAGTTCTACATACAATCCAGGAGAGCATATCTCTATCTTCAATACATCGCCCACTATAAGTATTTTTAAGTTTACATTTCTTCCAACCATGTCCATTCTAAAATTGAGGCGACAGTTTACGAGCTAGCTAAGGACGAGTCTTATCACCCCTGTTACAGCCTAACTAGCGGGCGAACCTATTACCCCAGATACAGCCAGCAGCAAACCGTCGAGTCGTGTTAAGACTTCAGAGAAGGCTGGTTGTGTTTGGAGTTTCCCTGGAAGTTCAACTCGGTTTTTCTTCATTTCGCCTGTGAACTTTCCGTTCCGCAAAATACACAGTCAAGTTAAGCTTGGACGGAAGAGGGATTTGTGTTTCATGCAACTCGCCATTCCCTGAAAGTACAACTCGGCTTATCTTCATTTCGTCTGTGAACTTTTCGTTCCGCAAAATACACAGTCAATTTAAGATAGGACGGAAGGGAGATTTGTGTTTCATGCACCTCGCCACTCTTAAATTACGTCTGACAAGAATTCGTTATAATTAATAGTCCAGTCAGTGATGTTAAGCCATCATGCCGAGATATAAAACGGATATAGGTCATAGTTCATTGACATCGCAAAAAAGTGCTTGTCACGTAACAATGAGACAGAGCAACAAATAATTTCTAGATTGCCGCAGGAGAAAGAAAGACTTCGTTCTCGGCACCTTCAAACCGTTGCTCAAGAAGAACACCGTCTGAACCACGATCAGAAACAAGCTTATAACACTAAGAAGGAAGGTAAGATATTTTTTCTCAATGCCTCTGGAGGCACAGGCAAAACGTTCTTGATTAATGTGTTGCTAGCCAAAGTGAGGTCTGGTGGTAATATTGCTCTTGCCGTCGCATCATCTGGAATTGCAGCCACTCTTTTGGAAGGAGGAAGAACAGCACATGCAACATTTAAACTTCCTTTGAAAGTCAGCAGTAATGATGGAAATGTATGCACTTTTACTAAGCACTAGCAGAAGTACCCGTTCTTCGAACGGTGTTATATATTAACACCAGACATTATCAATTGAGCTACTGTTGCAATGGTTAGCGGTTTGTCATTCCTTCATAAGTTTATCAGAACAAAGTTAGTTTTCTGGGAATATCACACACACTTAACTTAAGGGCCTTAAAATGTGGTTTTCGGAGACCCCTTATAGACTCGCGAATTTTGTGTCTCACAATGAGAAGCGCAACATATGCTTTGATCGTCCTTCTAGGATAATTTTTATATTTCGCCTATTCTAGCATGTATTTTGAGAAGTTTTTCCCTATATCCACCCTTCTGCTGTATGAAAAGTACGGTGAGGAGTTTTATAAATGATTGGTGTATTGACTCGTGTTTACCATACCTAATTTTACGATGCACCAAGCATCCGAACACGATTTATAGGCGTAAATAAAGATACACAGAAAGACAAGACAGACAATTCTATTGTCTACAACATATCACCCAGATATCCAAATATGGGTATATCTACCATACAGTATCAGGGTGTCGAGCGATGGCCTTTTTTCAAATTCCCGTATAATTCCCGTATTTCCCGTACGAAAATCCACCAAATTCCCGTATATTTTAGAACCCTCTAAGTCTAGAGTTCGCATACCGAATGGCTGAAAAATGAATCTTAAAGCGCGAATCAAAATTGTCTGGCGTAAGTGTAACTGCATTTTTGGAGACACTTCCGCAGCTCACGGGTGATGGCGATATTTAGGCCTAACCCGTAGCGTGAGCAAAGCGCGCGCCCGCGCGCGCGAGTGAACTCTCTCGCAAATGGGATGGGATGCTACGAACACAAATAAAATACCGTTTACCTGAGGAGAGCTGATATAAATGACTGTTTTACTGAGGAGAAGTGATGTGCGCGAGTGACGCTTGGACTCGCGAGAATCGAGTCTAGCAGTTCCGAGTCTGAACGAGTTAACCCGTGCGAAGGACTCGAGTCTCCACGGTGACGTCACGATCCGTACTTACGATATAGGACAGAATGCGGCCAAATTCCCAACACTCGCTAAACTTGCAAACGACTTTTCTACTAGTGATTTACAAGAGAAATCGTTTGCAAAATGCACACTATGCTTCATATTATAACGACTAGGTAATGATAAAGAAAGAAATGTAATTTAAAAAATCAAGTTTAAAAAAACCTCCTCGCCGGGAATCGAACCCCAGCACGCTGCGTGAAAGTTAGCACCGTTAACCACTCAACCAGAGATATCGATAAGACTAATGTCGTTATCAACAGCGATATATACTACTGCTTAGCAAATTATCACGTTACTTTATTGCGTTCTTTCTTTCTGTCATCAGTCCACTTCTTGCCGGTTTCCAATTTTGAATATCCTATTGTATCACTGTGCATTGGTGGGAAACTAATAATACTTGGCCAAGGCGTACCGACATTACTATATATCGTGTAGTTTCCATATATGGCTCACGGATAACGCTGACAGCGTCCTCGGCCTCGATTCCGGACTCGAGTATCTCGAGTTTTACGGTTCCAGACTCGATTCTTCGCGAGTCCACTCGCAGCCCATCACTACTGAGGAGGGTTGAGAGAGTAGAGAATAGGAGTGTCACATCTTCATATATATTATTTCAGTAGTATGCATCCCTCCTGCGGCGCTCACAAGCGACCGATCGTGACAAATGAGCATTCAAATGAAAGAGAATAGACATTAGCAGTGACTTATTGCACTATAATTTCATAAATATCTATAATTTCTTTAAAAAAGGACTTTAAAAAAATTGTACGAAGTGTGCGATTTGCAATCACCGTTGATGTAGGATAATACGCTCCATACTTCCTGTCCACGGGCCACTGAGACGCATGTTTCATGTCATATTAACATTCTGAGGTCTTTCCTTTATCCTGAAATGTTAATAGTGTTCTATAATCATTTGGTTGAAATAAAAACATAACCTTTCTCCTTAAGCGTCTCATTATAAACCTATTGGAGAAAGTGTGGTTTATGAAAATGCGAGATTTCTCGCACGGGTCCGCTAGTAATAAATATTTACTGGAAGTGATTGAATTGTATGGTACCGTAACATTATAGAGCTTCCACGAGATAAAATGGCATCGAAGCTTATGCATAACGAACTTCCGGTCCGCGAATCTCCATTTGATTTTCATTGGCAGTGAAACGTTCGTTCGTGATTATCTTCGTTATCATTTCGGATTGTGGTTTTGTTTTTAGGCGTTCAACTTATGAAATAATAACTAAAGGGTTGGTCTTTCATGAATATTCCAAAGACAAGTGTCTCCAAAAAGAGTAATTAGTAGAACTTCGCATCAGAGACGACCATAACAAACAGCTTGCCTACAAAGTGTGCGATTTGCACATTTCAAACGGCATTGGTCTAACATATCTTAGACTACAATAATTAAGTTGGTGCAAATTATATATGTTATATGTGAGAATATTATTATAATTTGCTATCCAGTTGTTATATTGGCATATTATGCATTAACGTGACCTGTTTAAATGCTAAATTGTGACGTAAGCTACGAGTTGTAGGCTATTCGCCGTACCGGTAGGCCTAATATTTACTAACAACGCATCGTTTCTTCTTTAATATTTATTTAATCATTATAATTATAATAGCCTATCTATTAACACTTATTTAACCAATAATCATTTTATAATTCTATACATATTCCAGGTATTGCAAGAAAGCGATTTGATAGCACATGCGGCTCTACCTTAAAATCCAACCATGCCCAGTTTTCATTACCTATGGATGATATTACCGCAAGTTAATAAACCAAACAACTGGCAACATATTTTTAATGCTCATTTACATCTTCACCCTAGTCTACGTAAAGTACCATACGGTAATCACTGAAATGGTAGGGGGGTTATGACCCCAATTTCACAAACGAACGGACCTCATTTTGCATGAATTATGGAACTCGAATGGAGGTATGGATTGTCTGCATTTAGAAATATGTTAGTCAATAATTTAAAACAAGATGCCAGAAAACTAAATACAAAAAGCTGCGTGCCTACTACGGTGTTAAGTTGCTCCGTGAAAAAAATACACTTCGCCAAGATTATACGTCAGCGTAGCCATTGCGCCAGAAAGCAAATTCTTCTGATTACAAAGAATTTCCAGGGCAATGACGATCGTAACTTCTTCCAACTTAGGAGTCTCAGCGACCCCTATAGTGTCTAGGCAGGAAATAGCACGGGTCTCTCGTGAGCAAGAGTTGACCACTCTTTGATTTTTTCAGCCATAGGATACGAATGTACAATTTTCGGCAGTTGGTGCGAAATTGCAGCACATCCGCGTCTGGAATTTTCTAATATCTTGATCTGTTAGCTTCATTAAGGGCTGCTCTTGTCGAGAAACCCAGGTCTCCTCTGTGAATAACAAGGCGGACTGATTCCTGTATGTCATTGTCAGCAACGAGCGCGGCGCGCGTAACCCCACGCGTAGAGGGTACGGCCGGCAGTCGGCCAGGCAAAGTATGCATTCGACGTTGGCTGGGTTCTCATCCCGCTTAGCGCTCTATCGGTGGTGCAAATTACGGGTGGCAGCGCGGTCTGCAGGCGAAATAGAAGATTGAGCGGGAGGACTCTACCGAGCGTTCGGGGGCTAAGAAGTCGGGCATTATGAGACTTTTCAAGATTTCCCGTATCAAGTGCGAATTTCCCGTATAATTCCCGTATTTTTCCCGGGTCACTAAAATTCCCGTATTTCCCGTATTGCTCGACATCCTGAGTATCAAACAAAATCATCCTTATGATGAACCCGTAAGTCGACAAAATAAAATAAAAAAAGATTAGTTAAAATGTGCTCTCAAACTAAATTCACCTAACGTGTACTTCCTGACGTGAAAGCTTTGTAGACGAAACCCAATACACCTCACATAAAAAATGACCCTCTACGTTGTGTTAGGTCCCCACACACAGGAAGACCTCTTTCATAAATTATAAAGGCTTGTGGTGCATGAAAATTCAGGTTCTTTAGCCTCAAATGGCCCAAATTCCTAAAAGCCGCAAAAAATGTTGATTCAATTCAGGAATTTTTGAAAATTATGTTGCTGTTTGGAGATATAATAGACTTTCTGTACTATATGTCGCACGTGAAATTGCATGAAAAAATTCTAGGTTACCCCTTGACCCCCTTAATTGCATTGACGAATTATACAGTCTACGTTGGTTCCGTGATAACCTTATAGCCATTTGCAAACTTTCACAGAAATGTAATAAATGGAGTAGCTTAATAATAATATCGTATGGCCTCGGTTGCCGGGTGCAAGCTTCGTAATTTGACACCCAGAGGGTAGCTTGCATGTCGAAATTTCGTTGTTCCTTGAATCACTATGAAAGTCAAGGAGGGTAGATATCTAAGCTCCTTGAACACTATAGCGCTTTCTAGTAGAGAAATGAGGAACTTTGTGTTGGCGGAAACTCCTGAGATTAATTTTGCCATTATGATCACGGCCTACTGAATTCAAATGGGTTCTTTGACATGCCAACATCGTATGATATGCGAGTCGTATTTTTGCCACCTTTCAAAAATCACTTACCACGGCCAGGAGTGAACCTGCAATCTTGGGGTTAGTAGACCGACATGCTATCCACTCACCCACCGTGGCAAGGCATAAATGGAGTGACATTGCTTCTTACAGAAATAGATGGAAAGTTGGATGCCACCCCTTGAGATAATGTTGTCATGGTTACCGATTTCCATTCCTTCATTAGTTTGTTAAATTAAATTAAATTAGTTTTCTGGGAATATTTCAGATACTGTTGGTTTTAGAACCTTATAATGTAGTTTTCGAGGCCCCCAAGTTTTGTTTCTGGCACCGAGGGGCTTTGTCTCCTCGTTGAATGCCATAATATAATACTCCTAATAATAATATAATATAAGGATAGGAATATAATAGACCTGCCGTACCACACCCGCAGGTGTAAATCGCGTGAAAAAATTCTAGTGTACCCCTTGACCCCCTTAAGCGCATTATACGTATTGATGAATTTTACAGCTTAATTTGGTTCCGTGATAACCTTCTAGCCGTTTGCAAACTTTCACACCAATGTAATTAATGGAATTGCATTGCGTCTTACAGCAATAGATGGACCTCTGAGAATCTGTTGCCATGGTTACCGGCTTGTATTCGTTCATCAGTTTATTAAATGAAATTAGTTTTCTGGGAATATCTAAAAAACGGTTGGTTTTAGGACCTTAAAATGTGGATTTCGGGAACCTTGTAGGGCACCCGAGTTTTGTCTCTCACATTGAGGGACTGAAAATGATCTTTGTCTCGTCCTTCTACTCCTATTTCAGCATGTATTTTAAGGGGGTAGGCCCTCTTTAATGAGAGGTACGGAGAAGGGTTACATCAATGATTAGTGTCGTGCCTCTGATGGATACACCCAGCCGTTCTCGAGTTATAAGGGAACAAATTTGTCCACAGACAAACAAACAGACAGACCGACCAAAAAATTATTTTCGCACGCATCCATAATAAAACAGTCTGAAACGCGTAAATAACTCAAATTTCCGTAGAAATTGCGAAAAAAACATACAAACTTTAATTTTTATGTATGTAGAGATATACTGCACGGCTCGGTGTTGACCGTGTTTTATTGCACAAATTTAGGTTTTACTCGCTAACCGTTGGAGATACACGAAAAGTGATAAGGACCTATTGGATAGAAAATTAAATGATAAATCTCGTGTATGCATCAAAAGTTTGCTATTTCTAAACGTTCCCTTTTTATTTGAAATGGAAATATGAAATTTTGAAACCAAAGGGTGTAGTGACGTCACATATGTGGGTTTTACTCGCTAACCGTTGGAGTACAGTAAAGTTACTATTTATTCCGCCCTATTCAATACAATTCACAACTTTGTTCATATAAAATTATGATACATGTTTCGAGACCATATGGTCCCTTCTTCAGTCCTTGTAGTGACTTGATTTAAACTTTAGAAAACATCATAAGACATCGATAACATGGATATAATAATCTTTAAAATTCTAAAAGTAATAAAAAACACAGGATTCACTAAGGTATATGCCTGTGCGTGCAAATACTTATTCTACTAAAAAACATGTGGGTTATTATGCTAAAGACTACGTTGAAAATATATGGCCTTGTGTAGCCTAATAGTATACATGGTGCACTTTGAATTTAAAAAACAAGAAGACATGTTAAAAAACGAGATTAAAAATAACACAGTATTAAATTGTAAAACTTTTGTTTGGGACTGCTATATGTCCGTTGATTCTGCAATATAAAATAGTTCTGAACTGTGAATTCTTCTCGGAATAGTGTTCTCCATTATACGTTGGCCCCTTTTTTACAATTGGCGATTGGCGTGGATGTTGTTCAATTCACATGCGACACGGTGCCGATAGTGAGCGTATATATGACGAATATTGTGTTCTGAAAGAATGAAAAAAGAAAAGAAAAGCTATTTTATGTCGTTATTCTCCGAAGAAATGTAGGTGAAGAAAAAAGACGGAAAATACACTGACTGACTTACTCATAGAAAATTGAAAATGCGGCATCCAATTCTGTTGATTCGAAGGATTGAGACGTAGATTTGTTGGAGAAGAGAAACTGTGCATAAAGAAAAATATGAATATTAGCAAAATAACTTATATGGTGGTAGGATAGATAACAAGAACTTGAAATGAGGTTTCTTGTCAATCAAATGCGCATCTTACCTTGCGTGTGTATGTGCCTTATCTGAAGCCTCTCCGCTTACTGATGGTTTAAGTTTGGAGCTCGTCGTGTGGCGTGCGGGAAAGGACACGTCAGAGGGAGAGGGGAGGGGGCGCTGATGGGAGGGGAGTCTGGATGGGATGTGCGATGTGTTGGGGAGGGGAGGGGGTGGGGTAGGAGTGCGGTGGGTAATTGCCAAGAGCATTGAGACGTTAAAATTCCTAATTATGGTCCTGTGCTATGGATAATTGACCTATAGTGGAATTATCTATTGTCATATATTAATCCTATTAGGGTGTCAAAATAAAATGTTGGAATCAAAATTAATTTCGTTGATGTTGGGTGAGGGATTGAATCTTTGTGCTTTGTTGATTTCTATTTGTTCTAGTATATCCATGAGAGATCCTTTCTTTTCCTGGTGTAGTATTGTAAGTCATTTCTATGGTGGTAAATTTGTGTCCTGTTTTCAGCCATATGGTTCCCCATTGCTGAAAATCTGTTGTTTGACTGCATTAACATGTTCCATGTATCTGACCTTGAACCCTCTCCCGGTCTGTCCCACGTAATCGGTGTCACAAAGATTGCAATTGAGTTTGTATACTCCTGAGTTGTTGTATAAGTTAGTAACATTAATATTTTTAGAGTTGAAAAATGTTTTCTGATTAGTGTTTTTCGTTCGAAAAGCTGTTTTGATTTTATATTTTTTAAGGGTGCTTGTGATGTGGTAGGTGGATTGGTTGGTGAACGTGAAGGCTGCATATTTGAGAGGTTCTTTATCTTCTTTAGTTAGTTTTGTAACGGGTTTGCTTTTGATTTTATTAATTATTCTGTCAACATATTTCCTGTCGAATCCGTTGGCTTCTGCTATTTGGTAAATTATGGATAATTCATTACGGTAATCTGTTTCGGTGAGTGAAATGCTTAGGGCTCTATTGATGAAACATGTAATTGCTGCTTTTTTGTGGGATGCTGGGTGGTTGGAATCGTTCCTAATTATGGTGTTGGTTTGTGTTGGTTTTCTGTATATTTTGTAACTAAGGTGATCCTTATCTTTAGTGATCACTAAGTCCAGGTAACTTATAGAATGGTTGATTTCACTTTCAGAAGTGAATTTTATGGAGCTGCTTAATTGGTTGAGGTAGGGTTAGAATTGTTCCATGTTTGTTTTTGGAGTTGTCCAGAATTACAAATATGTCATCAACATATCTTCCCCAAAAGAAAATTCCTTCATGTTTGTTCTTAATGTGTTTCATATTCTAGGTTGTCCATGAATATGTTTCGCTATGGTACCTGATAGCGGTGAGCCCATTGCTAAACCTTCTTTTTGTCTATATATTGTCTCATTAAACTTGAACTGATTATTATCCAAGATGAAAGTTAGGATATTAATGAACTCGGATATCTCGACCTGTGATAGGTTACTGTTGTTCTTTAGATTACTTTCGATTATTTTTATAGTGGTTGTCTATTGGTATACTTGTGTACATGTCCTTGACATCTATTGTAAGTAAGGAGTGAGTTTTTTCGATGTTTAATTTGCTGGTTGTTTTACAAAAATGTATGGAGTTTTTAAACGATAAGTTGGCTTTAAGTTTATAATGAGAATTGAGGAATTTGTGGGCAAATTGAGCTAGTTTATATGTTGGGCTATTTCTGTAATTCACTATTGGTCTGATGGGTATGTTCTCTTTATGTATTTTGGGCAACGATCTTAATGTTGGAAGTCCTGGGTTCATATTAATTAGTTTATTCTTTTGTTTTTTCATCTAGGATGAAAAGTGTGTTTTTTTAGGAAGTTTTTGAGTTTCCTTTGTATGACTGTGGTCGGGTCTTTACGACTTATTTCAAAATTAGGGTTTTTGAGAAAATCTGTTGTTTTACTTGTTAATCTTTTTTGTTGATGATGACTGTGGTATTGCCTTTGTCGGCTTTAGTTATAATTAATTCATTCTGTTTTATTTTCGTTTTTAGATTCTTGAAATCTTGTTGTGGAAGATTTTTTACCCTGTGTTTGTTTCTCTGTTTGGCTATATTTTTGATTTTCTTATTTATTTCGTGTCTAACGCCATTTTTGTTGAACAAGGGGTAATTTCCTAACTGCGGCTTCAGATTCGGCTACTAGGTTAGTTAGATTGTTGTTATCATATTTGTCTTTCCAGTTATGTCTGAAACCTCTTTCTAATATTTGCGTTTCGGTTTGGTTGAATTTGACGTTTGTTAGGTTGACTATTGGTTTTTGAAGATGTGTGTGGTTTTTTCAGGTTGCACATTTGATTGTTCATCTTTGTTTTTGATTAAATTTTGAAATTTCTTCGTTAATATGGTGGTTTTTCTATTGATTTGAATTTGCGTTATTAGATTAACGTGAATCATGAATTCGTCCCAATCTTTTTTGTCTGACTCATTGGATGCTATTAAATGGGCTCGGTAAAGTTTATTGTTGAGGAAATTCTTTTTAAAGTAAAGAAATTTTAATTCACGTTGAATTAACTTGTAATTAATAATTTCTTGGGTCCTCCTTTCAAATTCATTTTTAGCTGTTTTTCGTTGATATGCTTTTTAAATGTTTAGGTACTACTCTGGTGTTCCTACATTTCTTCATAAATTCGATATCTTTGATGATGTTTAAAAGTTTCAGTCTGAGA